>JAVXUO010000077.1:0-612190 GCA_033065855.1 Escallonia rubra | reverse complement strand
GTTGGGAGTTTTCTGAAAACACTATTTAGGGCATTTGTCAAAGAGAGTATTTGAGTGATAATGACCCCGGATTAAAGAGTACTTCTTGAAAGACGAGGTTATTTCGGTGTATCTAGATGGACCAAAGGGTGACAAAAAAATATATGGTGGCAAAGAAATTTGTACGGTCAGAAGGTGGAGCAATCCAAGCAATAAGCCATTCCCCAAAAGTGCAAGAAATATCTGCAGTGCGAATGCCAAGCGGTATACCAAACCAGATAGGTCTAATCCTGGGGCATTTGAGGAAAAGATGGTTAACATCCTCAGATTTGAGATTGCAAGAAGGGCAAAGATCAAATGTAAGCATATTCGGCCTTCTCAAGTTTGAGTATAAAGGAAGCCTATCCCATAAGATTTCCTAAATCAGGAAACAAAATTTAAGCGACAGAGGTAATCGCCACATTTTTGTCCAAATATTGGCATTGCAACTGCCTGGCAGGCCAAAAAGCTTTTGATTCCAACTTAACGCTAAAGCATTGGCCTCATATAACATTTAATATGCCGAGGAAACCGTAAAGTTTCCATGCACCGTTGGCCCCCAAACCTATTAGTCCTCAAAGTCAAGTTTTGGGATATGAATAGCCACAATACTATTCGCAATTGCAGGAGGGAATAAAACATCAATCTTTTGCCAATCCTATCTACCATTCTGTATCAAGTCACACACAAGATTAATATTTGAGTCAGGAGGAAAGTAAGGATCCAAAAGGTCCGATCGCATGAGAGAATCAAATAATCATTCCAAATTGAGATACTTCTGCCATTGCCAACTTGCCATCTAACACCAGCTAAGAAAGTCTTTCTTTCGCTGAGTATGCCCCACCATCCTTTTGAAAAGTTGCTAGAGGCTGGAAATGAGACAAAATTTTCGTACATAACACTTACCTCTCATGACCCTGGCCAGAAGGGAATCAGGTTCTGTCAAGATTCTCCAAGCAATTTTAGAGAGAAGCGCTTGATTGAAAAATCTAGTGTTTTTTAACCCCAGACCACCCATATCCAAGGGTCCACAAAGCGCATGCCAATTGATCTAGTGCATGCCACGATGATTATCCTTGCCTGACCACAAGAAATTTCCCAGCAATTTATCAATCTTAAGGCAAACATGGGTTGGAAAGAGACATACCTGTATGTGGTAAATGAGAAGAGATTGGAGGATAGATCTAATTAGAATGGCATGACCCGCTTTATTGAGAAGAAGCCCTTCCAACTTGCACACCTATTTCTTAAGATCCTTGAAATAATCCTTCTTTTTTGTGAGAATGTCCAGCATACTACCCAAATATATACCAAAAACATTTGATAACTTGAAGCCTAGACATTGGGCCACTTGATTGGCCTCCATCATACTGGCATTAGGGCTCAACGTAATAGATGATTTGGCAATGTTGATTTGTTGGCCAAATTCCGAGCAATAACGAGTAAGGATAGATTTAACATAATGAATTGATCGGGGAGTGATCTTTGTGAAGATCATAGCATCGTTTCATGAAAAACAAATGATTAATAGGAGGGCTATGCATGCCAGCTCGGATACCCAAAACATACCCCTTATTTGTGCATGTGTCAGTGCAGCTGAAAGCCCTTCCACACAGAGAATAAACAGATCGGGGAATAAAGGGTCCCCTTGCCTAAGGCTACAGGTAGGGCGGAAGTGTTGGGATGAAGATCAATTAATCATAATTTCATAAGAGACCGTAGACACACAATGCATGATGATGTGGATTAGGTGAGTGGCAAACAACATTTTTCGAAGAGCTGCTTCAAGGAAATCCTAGTTTACCCGATCATAAGTCTTACTCATATCCATTTTCATAGCACCGAGTATACCCTTTGATTTTTTAGCAAGTCTGATTTTATTTGCCAGCTCTTGAGCAATGAGAATATTCTCCGCTATATATCTTTTCGCCACAAAGGCATTCTGGAACTGAGAAACAAGATCGCCCAAAGTACCCTTTATATGGTTAACTAGGATCTTGGAAATGACTTTATACATGGTGTTGCAGAGGCTGATAAATCTGAACTCACTCGGTGCTTGTGGGCTTTTGCACTTTGGAATTAGAACAATAAAGGCTTTGTTGATTACCGTGAGCATGTGACCCGATCAAAGGAAGGATAGGGTGTTGATGCCGAAAGAGGGTCCTTTGCCACGTCGAGGTGCCACAAGGGATGCAGTCTGAGTTGGCTTCCAAGTAGGCAAAGTGGGAGACAGCAGGGATGACGTAAGGGCTGAGAGCAAGGCTCCTCAGGCAGGTCACGAGGGCTGGCAGTGTCGCGCAGGCAGGGTGACGACGAACAGGGTCAGCAGTCGACAGTCTGTGTCAAGAGTGCAACGTCGAGAGCTCGAAGTCGTAAGCCCAAATGTCTTTCTCTCACTAGAAATCCAGAGAGAATAGGTTTTAGAGAGAGAAAGTAAAAGTGTCAAATGAGGCAGAAGTCCTTGAATAAGCTCCAGAATCCACTATATATAGGCACAAATATGCGCGTGTCATCAGCTGACACGTGTCGTCCTGTGGGAGTGACACGTCGCCGTATAGGGTCCCGCAGTCTTGATTGTCCGTCGAATTGCCGGTCCCCGTGTTCGTGTCGTCCTGCCCTTGCAGCGTCCCTCTGCCTGTCTGAGGAGACTGACCACACTGCGGTAGCATGGTCAGAGTAGCCCGTTGCCCCAGCCTCCAGTCCAAGCCCTTACTGAATCCCACGGGATGCGTCAAGAGACGCGCCGAGATCCTGACAGCGGTGAGGGTTGCCCCTGCAGCCAACTGCCAGGCGTGCTGGACACGATGCCCTCCGAAGACCTGCTCCCGTCCCGGAGTGGCTCGCGGTTCATTGCCCTGGCGGTGTCGATGATCGATGGAAACATCAGCGTACATGCTCATAACTCGATACTCAGAGTCCGTGGCGGTGGGTCCTCGTGCCGGGGCACTATGAGCGGAGCCCCCTGAAGCTCGTCGGGTGATTGTGCCGGCGATGGCCTTAGGGTCGTGAGCTCATGCCTGTTGCGAATTGATTGTGTCGGCGAGGGCTTTAGGGTTGTGAGCCCGTCCCTTCGCGAGGGCCGGAGCCCTGTCAGTTAATTGAGCTGGCGAAGGCCGGAGCCCCCGGTTGATTGTGCTGGCAATAGTGGGCGTCACACGATCACTAGCGATGAGTGGTGTGATAGCAGCGGTAAGCAGGTCTCCTCCCCCTCTAAGGACAAGGGAGACCGACCCCTTCTCAAGGTGGAGGCCGACCCCCTCAGCAAAGGGGTGGCCGACCCCCTCAGCAAAGGGGTGGCCGACCCCCTCACCAAAGGGGTGGCCGACCCCCTCACCAAAGGGGTGGCCGACCCCCTCAGCAAAGGGGTGGCCGACCCCCTCAGCAAAGGGGTGGCCGACCCCCTCACCAAAGGGGTGGCCGACCCCCTCACCAAAGGGGTGGCCGACCCCCTCACCAAAGGGGTGGCCGACCTCTTTCGGGGGGAGGTACTTTCAATCTGTCCGAATGCTTAAGGCGCGGAGCGCTTTGACCGAGCGATGATGATGTTTAAGTATCGGAGCGTTTTCACTGAGGAATGATGTTGAGCAAGTTCGACTACCGAGCGTGTGACGTGTCGTGCCACTGGAGCCTTTTAGCGGGCCCTGGGGTGCGGTCCGCGGGTGACGTGTCGTGCCACTGGAGCTTTTTAGCGGGCCCTGGGGTGCGGTCCAGAATAGGTTGTGAACATAAGCCCCCTGCGTGTGGGGTGCGCGGAGGGGCAACCCGAGCGGGCGTCGCACGCATAAACGGTGTTGGACGTACTGAGAATGGTCGTCGCTCAGTGCGAGAGCCCGTTGCGAGGGCCGGAGCCCCCGGGTGATTGAGACGGCGATGGCTATAAGCTTGAGAGCCCATCCCGGATGCGAGGGCCGGAGCCCCGTCGGTTGATTGAGACGGCGATGGCTATAAGCTTGAGAGCCCATCCCGGATGCGAGGGCCGGAGCCCCCGGGTGATTGAGACGGCGATGGCTATAAGCTTGAGAGCCCATCCCGGATGCGAGGGCCGGAGCCCCCGGTTGATTGAGACGGCGATGGCTATAAGCTTGAGAGCCCATCCCGGATGCGAGGGCCGGAGCCCCCGGGTGATTGAGACGGCGATGGCTATAAGCTTGAGAGCCCATCCCGCATGCGAGGGCCGGAGTCCCCGTCGGTTGATTGTGCGGGTGAGGGCCGGAGCCCCCGGGTGATTGAGACGGCGAGGGTTTGAAGGCTGTGAGTCCGTACTGCCGTGGGGGGTGGTAATGCCGGAGCATGCGAAGCGCGTCAAAGATGTGGGTGCTGCACGTTTTTTTTTTTTTTGGGTGGCCCACCTCTAAAAATAGCAAAAAGGGGGGGAGAAGTGTTTTGGAAAGAGACATTCCGCATTTGGGAAAGAAAAAATTGAGAGAGAAAGAAGAGAGAAGAAATGGTGAGAGAGGGAAGCAAGGGGCCGAGGGGTCGGCCGGAGAGGGGGGAGGGCGGGGCCAAGGGGGCGGGGGCGGTGGAGAGAAGGAAAGAAGAGGGGAAGGGGGAAGGAGGGAAGAAAGAGGGGAAAGGGGAGGGGGGTCGGCCAATCGAGGGGGTCGGCCAGGAGGGTCGGGCACCCCGGGGGGGTCGGCCAACGTGGGAGAGAGGAGAGAAGGAAGGGAAGAAAGGGAGGAGAGGGGAGGGGGTCGGCCAACGAGGGGGGTCGGCCGGGAGAGGGGGTCGGGGGATGCTGCTGCGGGGGGAAGAGGAAGAGAAGGGAGAGAAGAAAGGGGGTCGGGAGCAGGAGGTGGTTCGTCGGCGCCGAAGGCGTCGGGATCTGGAGGGAGATCGGCGGGGGAAGGTGGGTCGGGAGCTGGGGGAAGTCCGCGGGGGGGGGGTCGGAGCTGGGGGAAGTCAGCAGGGGGGTCGGGAGCTGGGGGAGGTCGTCGGCAGCAGGGGGTCGGGAGCTTGGGGAAGTCGGCTGCAGGGGGGTCGGGAGCTGGGGGAGGTCGTCGGCAGCAGGGGGTCGGGAGCTGGGGGAAGTCGGCGGCAGGGGGGTCGTCGGGGTCAAAAGCCACGGGCAAGGTCACGCCCGTCGAGCCGGTGCCCGTTCTGAAAAAATTGAAGCAGCAAATGTGGGTGAAACCACGAGGTGGGGCAGCGAGCGCGGGGCGGCCACCGCGAAATGTGACGACGGAACCGGTGCCGCCTCCGCCAACAGATGAAGCCGAAGCTACGGGAGGTGGTGAGACGGGAGTGCCACTTTCATTTGATGATGCGTCGGTGAGGACGTACGATCCGGACCCGGATAAGTCGGTCACGCCATTGAGAGTGAAAGGGGTAGTACCGGCCGTGCCTGGCCGGGAGTTGTGGAGGGAGCTGGCCATCCGTGTAGCTGATGGTGCGTTCACAGTGCCATGGAGTGGTGCGTCGATGAGGGAGGAGCCACGGATGCCGTCACCATATGTGCGGGCTCCTAGCTGGGAGGATGCGCCCGTGCCGTCACCGAGGTATGTGGCGGGGTTGTTGGTGGAGCGTGCGGATATACCTTGGGCACCCGTGGTGTTCAAGGGTCACGGAGCGATGCCGATCGGGTGGGACTTCTGGTGTGATCACATGATGGAGGTGCCGAGGTGGGCGGCTTTATTGGATGTGTTGGGGTTGGTGCCGGCGATTGACATTACGGCGAGGGGGGTGGAGCTTTATAGAGACACGTCTGGGATGACTTTGCTGTTGTCGCGATGGAGTACTCAGACACATACCTTTGTGACTGAGTTCGGAGAGATTGGGCCGACGCTGCTAGATGTGATGATGTTGACGGGCTTGCCGATGCATGGAGAGTTGGACGCACGTGTGACGCGGCTGACTAATGATGAGCGGGTGTTGCAGACGCAGCTGATTGATATTTTGGCGGAGACGAAGCAGCATCGGAAGGCGACATATAGCGGGTGGCTCCGATTGTTCTATGGCACCCCGCAGGTGAGGTCGGGGCAGAAGTTGGGCAATGCGGCTCATTTTGTGATGGGGCCGTATCACAAGGATGAGCGATATGAGATGGTGGCCTTTTTGACGATGTACTTGTCGAGGTAAGTATAAAGCGTTCGTGTCTGTATGTTCGTAGATGTGATGCAAGTTGAGATTGTGTATAATGCGTTGGCGTGTTGTTTTGTTTTGCAGGTTCGTGTTTGAAGGGACGCTGGAGGATGGCATATCTGCGAAGGTGATTCCCCTGGCGATTCGGATGGCGCAGGGGAAGCGTGTTGGGCTAGCTCCCGTGTACCAGGGCACCATGTACTCGCGATTGGATCAGTTCGTGAACGATGTGAAGAGGTCGCACGGGCGGTACCAAGTGGCGACCTACGTGGATTGGATGTTTTTGCAGCGGTACTTGTATGAGTGCTTTCCAGACTATCGTCCGACAGGATATCCGCTCGAGCATCCAGCACCGAGGATGAGGACAGTGATGCACAGCGGTAGATCGCAGGAAGTGGCACTACGGTGCAGCGGGGCGCGGGCATGTGCATGGGCGGGCATCAAGAGGCCGGAGTGTCCGTTGTCGCGTTTGATAGATGCAAGGGAGGCATGCGTAGTACGTCCGTATAGAGAGATGCATGCGTCATACAGAGTACCCCCTTGGTTGCACGGGCAGGAGATGACGATAGACTTGAGCATGAGGGGGGTGTTGCCACCGGCGGACGTTGTGCTCTTGGTGGCGTACTTTCCAGGTTGGCTGCCAGTGATGACGGATGATGGCGCGAAGCCTGCAGAGAATCTTTATTACGTGGCTCGGTATTGCCCGGACCGGTTGTCGCGGACATTTGGTTATGACTTGGAGCCGCCATGCGGGTATCGTAGCCCGTGGAGTGTTACGACCGCCTTCGGATACACGCGGGATGACAGAGTTCGCGAGTGGCCGGCACCGGTGGTAGCGTGGAAGAGGCCTGGGAGAGCATCGGTGGGGGCGGTGACGGCGGAGTATGCACAGTGGTGGGAGCGCCTGCGGGCGGTCTGGGCGGAGTGGTTGGCACAGCCATCGGGGACACGACGGCTGGTTGACGTGTACGCCTGTGACCGGGCATTGAGCTTGATATCGATGACAGCGGCGAGGCAGGCCGGTATGCTGGTGCTAGTGACGGGGAGTGCGGTTGTGAGTTCGGAGATGGATCCCGATGAGGAGGGCGAGGAGTCCGAGGAGGAGGCTCCAGAGGAGGACCATGGGGAGGAGCCAGTGGTGGCGGTACCGCGGGCGCCCGGGGCCGGCAAGGGGCCCTTGTCGTTATTGCGAGCGGGTATGATGGAGGGGGCTCGTCAGGCGAGTGCGGGTTCTTCAGACTTGCGGCTGACAGGATCGAAGAGGCCGCGAGAGGTGTCAGAGGAGCCAGTGGTTGAGGTAGGTCAAACCATGGCCGCTTTTGATTAAATCTCGTTCTGCTTGTGTTTGTTGTTTTTTTTATGTGTATATGAAAAATATGCTAACGGTTGCTTTTGGACAGGGGTATGGTGGACAGGCGGTGGAAAGCGACAGCGATGCACATGTAGCGGTTGAGACTGAGGCGGTGAGAACAACTGAGGTTGATGAGCCAGTAGGCGGGGATGAGCCGGTAGCGTTGGGCGTGTCGGGGGTCGTGGCCAGTGGCGGGGTGTGTCCACCACCAGATGGCGAGGAGGGGGCGGATGATGTGTATGGTGGCTTGGTCGACGAGTCGTTGATGTTCGATGCCAGTGGCTACTGGTGGACAGGCGCGGCGACGGAGGCCGCGGCGGTTGAGCGGGGGGATTTGACGGAGTTGGAGCCTGTAGTGGCGGTTCCGATTCAGGAGGTGGAGATCCCAGTGCAGCCGGTGCAGGCTATTGCGGTAGCATCGTCAGGGTCGGCCGTTGAGGCGAGTGCGACGTTGATGGCGATGCACTCGATGACCGTCGGTGCACAGGCAGCCGGAGAGGTACGTGAGAGGCCTGTGATGGCGTCGAGTGGCACAGCGGTCGGAGAGGCGAGTAGGGGGTCGTCGAGCGGTCAGGCTGACGTGGTACTATGGGGGAACCTTCAGCTACCTTCGGAGACAGTGCGCCGGTTAGAGATGGTGAAGGCAGCGTATCCGCAGACGTTTGCGGGGGTGGACTTGGAGAACCCGGTGCTGCAGAGATGGGTGTATTCGGGTTTTGTGGAGTGGCTGCTTCCATTTGCGAGTGTTCCTGCGGCGGGCTGGACGACGGGGTTTATTGAGCGGTCGCTGAGAGAGTTTGCGACGTTCACCGCTTTGGGTGTGCAGCTAGATTGGTTGGCCGAGTTCCTTAGGTCGAGGAGCGAGGGTGGTGGTGTGGGCGAGAGGATGACCTTGATACGTATGGAGGAGATGCTGCTTGAGAGGCGCCGCCAAGGGTTAGAGGTAGAACGATCAGAGATCAACGGAGAGTTGGTCGTGATTGACAGAGAGGTGGCGGAGATAGAGAGGCAGCTGACGGATTTGCAGAGACGTCTGAGTGATCTTCAGAGGCGGCGGACGGATGTGGAGGTGCGAGAGGCTGAGCGTTTGAGGCGGCAGGCTGAGTTCGAGGCGGAGCGGTCGGCGCTGCAGGTTCAGCGTCAGGCATTGCAGGCGTTTAGCGCTCACCCGGTAGCCGTTTTGTTATCTAGCTTCCGATAGGTTTATCATAGACTTGTTGTCTAGGGAGTGCCCGATAGTGGCCAAAGACGTTTTATGTATGCATAGACATCTATTTTGCTGGTACATGAAGTGTGATTGCCTGCTGTTTTGTTAACACTGTCGTGGATGCATGGCATAGTCGTTTGTATATTGCGATTGTGCGTTGCGTCTGTTGGATGTCGGTCCCCCCCCCCCCCCCTTTTCTTTTGTTCTTTTTTTTTTGTAATCGAGGACAAATACTTGATAACCAGAAATGAAATATAACAGTAAAGGCCAAGTAGGGAGTGAAAAGATTGTATATTGATAGTGCGTAGATTAAGAAAGTATCTTTACATAAAAAGGAACTCGTAACAAGGAACAAAAGTACATGCTAGTACATGTGCGTGCATACACAAAAGGTCGGGTCGTGCGGGGGGGACATGCCGCAAGCTGATCATGCATAGTACTTCTTCAGATAGCGACCATTGACAGGGGCGGTAAGTTGCTCGTCGTCTGGATTGAGCAAGAGGTACGAACCATTGCTCCTGGCAGTATGTATTTCGAATGGCCCCTCCCAGTTAGGTGTAAATTTAAGAGCTGACAAATTGGCTCGTACATGCTTGGCGGCTTGGAGGACAAGGTCGCCTGCTGCGAAGGAGCGAGGTTTGACGGTCTTCCCGTAGGCTTTGACAAGCTTCTCATGATATGCTTTCATTCGTCGCATGGCAGTAGCTCTCTTTTCATCAAGGCTCTCAAGTGCCACCATTCTGGTTTCCTCTTCCCCGAGACCACTGCTGAGGGATAGACGCGCCGAGGCGACTGCGATTTCGGCTGGCACTACACATTCGTCCCCGTAGACGAGGGAGAAGGGTGTGGCCTTCGTAGCTGTGTGTCTGGAAGTTCTGTAGGCCCAAAGGGCATGACTTAGCTTTTTGGACCAAGAGTTGCTTGCGTCATGGACCATGCGTGACAAAACGTGCAACAGCGTTTTGTTAGAGGCTTCAGCCTGACCGTTGCCTTGCGGATAATAAGGAGTCGACGTGGCATGATTGATATCGTCTGCTTCCATAAGAGTCCGAACATCCCGATTGATGAATGGCGTGCCGTTGTCGGAGATAATACATCGGGGGATGCCGAAGCGACATATGATGTGGTCGCGTAAAAAGTTGGCGATGGCGCCCCCCGTGGCTCTTCGCAGAGGTATGGCTTCGACCCATTTTGTGAAACGCTCCGTTGCGACCATGATCCAAATGTGACCTTTTGACGGTGGATGTATGGGGCCGATAAGGTCGAGAGCCCAAGAGTGGAATGGCCAAGGGGCCGCAATCATACGTAGGTCGGATGCTGGCATGTGTATTCTATCTGCATGTCTCTGGCAGGGTTGACAGTGTCGTACATGGGAGATTGCATCGTACTCCATAGTTGGCCAGTAGTACCCCAGCCTGAGTAGTTCTGCATACAACTTCTGAGAACCTTGATGTTCGCCACAAACACCATTGTGCACTTCGTTGATCACCTCGACTGCTTGGGCACCCTGCAAGCATCGTAGGGTGCGTCCCGAAAATCCTTTGCGAAACAATTCGCCTTCCGTCTCAAAATACTTGACCGACTTGCGTTTGATAGAACGTGCCGAGTTGCGGTCAGATGGTAGCAGTCCGTGGGACAGATATTGCAGGAAGGGCTGGCGCCAGTCACCCTCAATACTGGCGACAAGAGCTTCCGTACGGTCTGGTGCATACAGGCATTCTGAGCAACCCTGCTGTACATCTGAAGCATCCTTGGCCATGGATGGCCAAAAGAGACCCATTCGCTGGAGACGACGGTATAGTGGCGGTCCGTCGAGGCCGCAACACTTTTGATGCCCATATTGCAGTTTGTGCTTTGCTTCTGTCGGGGCCAAACATCGTGCCAGAGTGCCTCCGGGACATCGCTTGTACAGGATGTCTCCTAACATGAAGAATTCTGTAAGAGTGGAGATGGAAGCGAGTGATGGTGTTCTAAGCTGGTCGATGATCGGCTGCCTCCAATCATCGGTCGTAGTGTCCGTTGGTACTAAGTCCAACGTCGTGCACGGTGCCGCCCTTTTGATAATGGTTAGCACACGTTGTTCACCGTCAATGTCTATTTTTGACGCGATCGTGGCTAAGCTGTCCGCATGTCGGTTGTGGCTTCTGCTGTGATGCTCGTATTGGACATGGCCAAGCTGCCCCTCCAAGTGTTGTACTAAGGTACGATAAGGTGCCAAGGCTGGTTCCCTGACTGCAAACTCCCCATCGGCCTGCTTCATGATTAGGTTCGAGTCCCCCTTTACATGCAATGATTTAGCCCCCATGCTAACAGCTAGCATGAGGCCGATGACGAGGGCCTCGTACTCGGCTTCATTGTTAGATACCGGGAATGCAAGTTTGAAGGATAGGGACGTGGTAACACCCTCTGGATTCCGTAGAACAATGCCGGCACCTCCTTGCCGGATGGGAGCTCCATTAGGGTCTTTGCTAGTGGCTGAGCCGTCGAACTCAAGTGTCCATAATTCATCAACATCAGAGGCCAGGGCCGTCTCTTCTCCAGGCAATTGATGTGAGGTTGGTTCACATTGTTGACGTGGGAAGAAGGCCAAGAGGTCTGCAAGTGCTTGGCTTCGCAAAGCCGTAGGATTCTTGATGGATAGGCCGAATTCGGCCAGCAGCAGTAACCAGCGAGTAAGTCGGCCAGACAGGGCGGGACGAGTGAGCATGTATCGTAATGGATCAGCCTTGGTGACGAGCATAATCTGGTGCCACAAGAAATAGTGTCTGAATTTCTGCGAGGCGTAGACCAAGGCGAAACAATGCTTCTCGAGCTCAGAATAATTGGCCTCGGGTCCTCTAATCGACCGACTGAGATAATAAACCGGACGTTCCATTCCGGCCACTTCTTGAGCGAGTAACGCCCCTATAGATCTGGGTGTGGAAGTTAGGTAAAGCAAGAGTGGTAAGCCTCGTTGCGGGACAGCCATGGTCTGCGGTGACATGAGGACCGCCTTGATTTGTTCGAATGCTTGTTCTTGGGGCGCACCCCAACTCCACGGTGCGCTCTTGCGCGTCAAGTGCTGGAAGGGCGCGATGAGTTCGGCCAAGGCAGGGATAAATCTGCGGAGATAAGAAACCTTGCCAAGGAAACTTTTTAACTGCTTGGTGTTCCTGGGCGGTGGCATCTCTCGGATAGAGGCGGCCTTGGAGGGGTCAACGTCGATACCCTGTCGACTGACCAGGAAGCCGAGGAATTTGCCAGAGGAGACTCCAAAGGCACACTTGAGCGGGTTCATCCGCATGTTGTATTGACGGCATCGGTCAAAGACTGCCCGAAGGTCCGCAAGATGGTCACTTTCCTTCTTAGATTTGATAATGAGGTCGTCAACATAGTCTTCCACTGTGCGGTGTATCATGTCGTGAAAGATAGCTGTCATGGCTCTCTGATAGGTGGCACCCGCGTTTTTGAGACCAAAAGGCATGACCTTCCAACAAAAGTTACCCATCGGGGTCCGAAAAGCTGTCTTGGCACAGTCATCTGGGTTCATTCGAATCTGGTTGTAGCCGGCGAAGCCGTCCATGAAGGACAGGGTCTCGTGTCCGGCGGCAGCCTCCGTGAGCATATCAATATTGGGCAGTGGGAACTCATCTTTAGGGCATGCCTTATTCAAATCGCGGAAGTCAATACAAATGCGAACTTGTCCATTCTTCTTTTGCACAGGAACAACATTGGCCAACCAGATAGGATGAGTGATGGGTTCGATGAAGCCAGCCTGCAGAAGTCGTTCGATCTCTTGCTTGATTTTTATTTCAAGTTCGGGGCGAAATGATCGCGTATGCTGTCGAACTGGGCTGAACCCGTTGGTGATGTTGAGATGGTGTGTTACCAAGGCAGGGTCTAATCCGGGCATTTCATTGTAACTCCATGCCAACACGTCACGATATTCACGGAGGAGGGTAACCAATTCCTCTCTTCGGCCTGGGGCGAGTTTCGTGCCAATGTAGGTCAGTCGAGGTCCCTCGCCCGGATCAGCCAGGTTAATTTCTTCGAGATCTTCGGCCTGCGGTCGCGGGCCGTCTTCATAACAGGGGGGTGCGGCGCCCGGGGTAAGTTCGTGATCTGGCGGACAATGCTCGGCCGTACAACACCATTCTGTCTCCGTGGGTGGGCAGTCGGGCCGCGGACCCCCCGGACACCGTCATAACTGGTAGATGACCCTTCCGTCCTGGATGACGCGCTGGAAGGTGGTTTCAAACTTGGGCTTTTTGGGCTTGGGGGATGAAGGCGGGGAAATGGTAGTGGCATCAGATGGCGATGTGGAGGTTGATGCCTTGCTCTTGTTGCTTTTCTTGGACTTGGACTTGGATTTGGGTGGCTTATTCCCACACAGCTCATCCCAATCTGGCAGCTTGGTGGAGTGGATGTGAGTGGCATTCTCATTATCTGCAGCGAGTTCGGTGAAGAAGGAGGCCTCGGCAAAATAAGACTCGGCGCACTCGAAAGGGGCCTTGGTTGCGGGGATGGTTACTGCTCCCTCATGTCCCGCAGGACCGGCCACCAGTTTCACACACTGGTGGTACGTCGAGGGAACAGCCTTGTTGACGTGGATCCAAGGTCGCCCAAGTAGGAGGTGGAAGGAAGACTCGCTATCTATCACATGGAAAGTGGTGTCGCGCCGGACAGTTCCGACCATCAGGTCGACGGTGATGTGGCCAAGAGTGGACTGGGTGCCTTGTCCAAAGCCAGTGATCTTGATGGGGTCCCGAATGATTTTTCTTGGCGGTATACCGGCCCGCTGTAAAGTGACGAGAGGGATGATGTTGATTGAGGCGCCGCAATCTACCAATGCGCGGCGGAAGCCGGTGCCGTTGACAGTACATTCAAGGTATAGTGGCCGGTTATGGTGCTCGACGGTAGGTGAGTCCTCATCTGAAAATATAAATGCAGTGGAAGGGACATGTCTGAGCTCAGCCTGGGCGGTGAAGCACTCGGGCCCGAGGCCTGTGGTGACCTCGATCAAGCAATCTGAGAGATAGGTCCGCGCCGCGGGTGAAAACCCCATTTCATCGAAGAAGCCTTTGATCTTTGTCATTTGGCCAGCCGAGGACACTGGCTGGGGGGTAGGAGGTACGTGAGCTGTGATCAAAGGCGAGACTTCCGTAGAAGCTTCGGGAGCGAGCGGCTCGAAGTGGTCAGTGGTAACCATGAGCACCTGATGCTCGCGGTTGTCGTTGCCATGGTTTGGGTATGGTTCTTTCCTCACATCATTATTCTTCCGCAGTTGTAGCTCGCCTGACGCGACTTTTCTTGCAAAGATGGCCCGCAACGCATTGCAGTTCCTGAGAGGATGACCGAGGGCCTGGTGAAAGGGACAGTAGTTGGGCCTGGTTCTTTCCTCGTCCGTGATGGGGATCCGCACGGGTGGTAAATGGAAGTTATTGTCGTTGACAACCCATTCCGTCAATAGATCCTTCACTATATTTAAGTCGCACGGAAAGGCAGGCGGAGTCTCCTGTTGTCGCCGTTTGTCTGGTTGTTGGTCCCTATCCGGGAACTGGCGTTTAAAGCCAGTGTAATTACTGACGTTGCTGCTATTGTTACCGATGCTGGTGCCACTGCGCTGGGTACTGGGTGGGGCTGCTGAGGCCACTAGTGCACTTGGTGGCCGAGGCCTCCATGGCTTGACAGGCCCGACCGTCTCGTAAGTACGTCTTGCCGTCTCTTTGAGATGTCCCCATGATCTCAATTGTAAGTTCTCGAGGTGCACCCGGTACACGTCGTTCATATTCTTGATGCATATGGGTACTAGCGTCTCATCTTTACTGAAGTCCGTGCACTCGAGGCATTTAAGATGAAAGCGATGTACATATTTGGTCAAATCTTCGCCGGGGGCTTGGCAAATGCCGGCGATGTCCACTACGGTGACGCGCTCAGCTTCGTAGTGGAATTTGTCCATGAAGAGTTGGACCATTTCATGCCATGAATGGACTGTCCCCGCAGGGATCTGGTGGTACCAAGTGTAGGCCAAGCCTGTAAGGGACTTGTGGAATTCTCTCAACTTCAAGCTGTCTCCCGGTCCATACTGCTCTAATGAGCCTGTAAATCTCGTCAAGTGCTCACGGGCGTTGCCCTCGCGTCCGTTGAAGAGCACGAAGACTGGCTGTTTGTACTTGAACGGATAGGGAGTGATGGCTATCTCGTCAGCATATGGCGCGTGGCTTGTCAATCGACTCGATGAGTCGGGTGCGGAGTGCTGTGACAGCCGGCGAAGAAGCGCGTCAAAGTCAGCCTTTAAAACATAGTTGGAGGGTGGCTCCTCCTGACTGATCAAAGTTTGGTGGTCGGCCGGTGCTACGCGAGCCCCGGAGTCCCCGGATGGTATAACTTGATGGGCTGGAGCGACTGAAGGGCGATACATGGCGGGCACTGATGCGGGCAGGTGGAGGGTAGCATGAGCGGTCGGACGAGACATATCCACCACTTGGCCTGTCATTTGGTGATGCTCCATCAAGTAAGGGTTAGGTTCCATCTCAATGGACTCGTGAGTCTCAGAAGAGCTCCTGGCCGGCAGGTGTTGAGGCACCATAGTAGGAGAGACTTGTTGTAATAATGGCCCAAGATCTGGCTGCTGCCTGCGTGGGGGCATCACGGGACGTGGTGTGTCTGCCACGGGCGGGGAAGACGTCGCGAGTCCCATCGCCAAGGGTCTGGAGGGTTGAGGCGGCAGTGGTCGTGACACCGGCGCCTGGGTAGCGTCAGGGGACGGCTCTGGTCCTGCAGGCTGGACCGGCAGCACAATCTGTTGCGAGGCCATCGCTTGTATGGATTTTTGCATTTCCAGTATGGCGGCCATGAGTGAAGCTTGAGAATCTTGTATGCTGGCTATGGTGGGGGTGAACTGTTGGATGGCCGCGTTGACTGCCACTTGCACGTCAGGTGCGGGAGGGTCTTGGGGGCGCGAAGCGCTAGTCCCCTCTTGGTCGTCAGAGTGGTGCTCCTCACGGATGGTAGGGTTGAGACCTTGGCTGGTTGCCCTGGTAGCTTTTCGTTGTACAGGCATGGTTGCTAGGGTGTGGCAGACTGCAACACGATGCTCACCTCCCCAGCGGAGTTGCCAAATGTTGATGCCGAAAGAGGGTCCGTTGCCACGTCGAGGTGCCACAAGGGATGCAGTCTGAGTTGGCTTCCAAGCAGGCAAAGTGGGAGACAGCAGGGATGACGTAAGGGCTGAGAGCAAGGCTCCTCAGGCAGGTCACGAGGGCTGGCAGTGTCGCGCAGGCAGGGTGACGACGAACAGGTTCAACAGTCGACAGTCCGTGTCAAGAGTGCAACGTCGAGAGCTCGAAGTCGTAAGCCCAAGTGTCTTTCTCTCACTAGAAATCCAGAGAGAATAGGTTTTAGAGAGAGAAAGTAAAAGTGTCAAATGAGGCAGAAGTCTTTGAATAAGCTCCAGAATCCACTATATATAGGCACAAATATGCGCGTGTCATCAGCTGACACGTGTCGTCCTGTGGGAGTGACACGTCGCCGTATAGGGTCCCGCAGTCTTGATTGTCCGTCGAATTGCCGGTCCCCGTGTTCGTGTCGTCCTGCCCTTGCAGCGTCCCTCTGCCTGTCTGAGGAGACTGACCACACTGCGGTAGCATGGTCAGAGTAGCCCGTTGCCCCAGCCTCCAGTCCAAGCCCTTACTGAATCCCACGGGATGCGTCAAGAGACGCGCCGAGATCCTGACAGCGGTGAGGGTTGCCCCTGCAGCCAACTGCCAGGCGTGCCGGACACGATGCCCTCCGAAGACCTGCTCCCGTCCCGGAGTGGCTCGCGGTTCATTGCCTTGGCGGTGTCGATGATCGATGGAGACATCAGCGTACATGCTCATAACTCGATACTCAGAGTCCGTGGTGGTGGGTCCTCGTGCCGGAGCACTATGAGCGGAGCCCCTTGAAGCTCGTCGGGTGATTGTGCCGGCGATGGCCTTAGGGTCGTGAGCTCATCCCTGTTGCGAATTGATTGTGTCGGCGAGGGCTTTAGGGTTGTGAGCCCGTCCCGCCGCGAGGGCCGGAGCCCTGTCAGTTAATTGAGCTGGCGAGGGCCGGAGCCCCCGGTTGATTGTGCTGGCGATAGTGGGCGTCACGCGATCACTAGCGATGAGTGGTGTGATAGCAGCGGTAAGCAGGTCTCCTCCCCCTCTAAGGACAAGGGAGGCCGACCCCTTCTCAAGGTGGAGGCCGACCCCCTCAGCAAAGGGGTGGCCGACCCCCTCAGCAAAGGGGTGGCCGACCCCCTCAGCAAAGGGGTGGCCGACCCCCTCACCAAAGGGGTGGCCGACCCCCTCACCAAAGGGGTGGCCGACCCCCTCACCAAAGGGGTGGCCGACCCCTTTCGGGTGGAGGTACTTTCAATCTGTCCGAATGCTTAAGGCGCGGAGAGCTTTGACCGAGCGATGATGATGTTCGAGCATCAGAGCGTTTTCACCGAGGAATGATGCTGGGCAAGTTCGACTACCGAGCGTGTGACGTGTCGTGCCACTGGAGTCTCTTAGCGGGCCCTGGGGTGCGGTCTGCGGATGACGTGTCGTGCCACTGGGGTCTCTTAGCAGGCCCCGGGGTGCGGTCCAGAATAGGTTGTGAACATAGGGTAGCCGTAGTTATAGGTCTTTCCATAAAGTCCCAGCATTGTTGGTACACAATAGCATGAATTCTATTCGGTCCAGGAGCTTTGAGTGGTTTAATCTGGGAGCGCATGTTTGACTTCGGTAGCTGTAAAAGGCTGATTTAAGTAACATTTCTGTGCATCAGACAGACAGTTTGAGATACCTTCCACCAAGGTCATATTAGAGGGTTGAGGTGGGTTAAGGATTTGGGGACATAAAATGGTTCAAAAGTGATCAAGGAGGCATCTCTTAATATCAGGATCTAATGTATGAGTAGTGTTATCTTTGCCGATTGACATTAACTATTAGATGAGATTGGTTGTTTCCATTCAAGTCGTAATCTAGCGGCGGTTATCTTCTTTATCTCATTTCACTGTAAATAACTTAATCTTCAACCTAAGCAATGGATAACTGCACATTAACCCTAATTTCCTCTTGTTGATTACAACAGTTACTTTCATTTATTTTTTAGAATACAATTTCTCCAAAGGAACACCACATAACACATAATATCACCCCCCCCCCACCCTACCAGCCTGAACAACCTATTGTCCTCCAAACTTACCTAAAAATACACCACCCATATAGGGGCCGTAGTAACTATTGCTGAAAATTTAGGGCTTTCCGCTAAGGGCTAATAAACACAGAGTACTACTTGGTTTTCATTGTGATGTGAAACGAATTTAAGAACCAAGGTTACAACAATTACTACTACATTTTGAATTTGTGCACAAAGCACACCTGCTACTGTATAACGGATCATGGACGATTAAAGGCGTTGTACTGACTTTACAACCCTGGACAAACCATGTTGTCAGATATTAAACTATGAATTTGGGGGTTGATGTTCACAATGTAACTAGTGACAGTTACTCGATGCATCTAGCTAGAAAAATTGAAAATGTTCTAGTGTTCCGACAAAGATTGATTGGTCGGCATTAAGGGTGAAGTTCAATGACTATTTCTGAATTTTAATTCGTGTTCCGCTAGAAGAACCATTGATGACTAGGTTTTCCTTCTTTTGCTCCATCAGACTACAACTTGGCTTAATTTCTCATTTAAAAAAAAAATTCAAACTTGTGATAGATGTGGTTGTTGTGGACATAATGTCGCGCGTTGTTGGAAGGATGCGAACAAGGTTAGGGAGGCTTTCATGCAACAAGTGAACCAGATTCAAAGCATCTCGGTCAACCCTCCAATATTCAGATTTGCACAACCAATGTATGGAGATATTTTGCGTGCCTTACTGAATAGAAACTTCCACATTTTGTCGCAGATTTTTGGGTATAGAGTTGCATGACGTGTTTTTGGCATTTCAACACCAACATCGTCGACGTCCCTTTGTAGATTCCTAGGATATGCCAATGGAGTCATGGGGAGATGAACCGCTGGACAACCACGAGGACTACCCCATGGAAATGGATGTGCGGACGGGGCAATACCTCGCCAATCTCATCTCAGATTTCTCCACCTATATCGGAGTTAGCCATTCTTGGTGAACTGTTTGACTCGATTCAAGACTCGGGTAAACTTGATTCAACAAGGGGAGACTCGATCGACTCGGCTATAGACAAGGTGTTCCTGAACTAGCAACGTGTTATCTTCCTTACATGGACATGTGTCATTAAGGGATGGACTCTGCTTTAGACAGTTATGGTTAACCACGGGTAAATGTGAAACTACTAGAACCCGATTATGTGGCCTTACTCACCAAGTTTAAATTGGATGTGCCCAAAGTCAAGCTGCCTTGAACCAAGTGCTAAACCTAAATTGTCGACAGCCAACAAAAATGCAAACCTGAAAACCCCAAACAATTAGACCCAAATAACAATGGCCCAGCTCAAACTCTAGTTACCAGGCCAAGAACTTTGTCTGGAATTAGGCCTACTAACTTTACACCAAGGCCTTTCAATCACACCACCAAACCCAAACCAATTTTATTTCTCAATTTTGCCTTTAACATAAAAATAAAATAAAACCCCTTCTTCTTTTTTGACCTAATTCTAACCTTCTCTTTGGTGTATAACTGTAATATCCTGCTAAATTTTCATAATATGACGGTAAATAGGTTTGGGCATTTTTCAAAAGATTTGAAAATTTTTGGGTAAAATTTGCAAATTGTCAAAAGTTGGGGGGGGGGGGGGGTAAGGTAAAATACCATTTTTGGGTCTTGAATGAAATTGGAGAGCAACTTCCCCCATCTGTTACCCATCCAACAACCCCCAATCTCACGAATTATTATTCATTCCTTGCATCATTTCAGTTACAAAGAGAAGAGAGAAGAGAGAGAGATTAGAGAGAGTATAGAGAGAAAAATTGGAAGAAAAGGATAGAAGAGAGAGATTGGATCAAAGTAAGAGTTGGGAGATCGAATATCGTGGTTCAGAGGAGGGTGTCATAAGGTAATCACCCCTAAAATCGTTTCATTTCGGTATATATATGTATATATATACACGTGTGTGTGTGTGTGTGTGTGTGTATATATATATATATATATATATATATATATGTGTGTGTGTGTGTGTGTGTGTGTGTGTGTGTGTGTGTGTGTGAGTTGATCCGTTGAGAGCGCTAGCAAAATAGGCTATTTTGCAAGCGCGATCTGGCCGTCCATCCTGAAAGATGGACGGCCCAGATCTTGTCTTTTTCAAAAACTGTCAGTCGTCTCCGACATAGTGTCGCGGACAACCTTTTTTTACCTTTTTGCCCCTCATCCCCTGTCGCTACACTGTATGGCGGACACTTTCAAGTCCTGACATGTGTCAGGAAAAAAACGTCTGCTACACAGTGTAGCGGACGTCCTCTAGGCTGACACATGTCAGGACCTGTCCCGTCAGTCTTTTACGCCCACGACGGTTATCTTGTCCTTATCTATCATGTCAACAGTGTCCGCTACACAGTGTGGCGGACATAATAGTCCGCGATATAGTGAAGCGGACGTTGTAAAACTGTCTGCGATACTGTATAGCGGACGTTTAATATATATTCAAAAAAACCCTAACTACGACACTCTTCTCCATTCTTTCTACTCACAAATATTCCCAGCGGCGTTGGCAAGCAGATCTGCGCAATTTCTTCTTAAGAACACCTTTAATACCCTAATAGATCACGTAAGTTCACAAAATCAATCGTTTACATGTTTGTAATATATAGTTGAGATGAATATTGCGTTTTATGCGTGGTTTTGATTATGCATTGAGCATGTGCTAGCGATGATGAAGATTTATATATGTATGTATTTGTTCATGTGCTAGCGTTTGTAAAATTCGATTCCGTATATGTATATATATATATATATATATATATATATATATATATTATACATATGAGTATATATGCTAACATTGTATGTATTATGCATGTGCTTGCGTTATAAGTATTATGCATGTGCTAGCTTCGTATTTTTGCGAGCGATTATCAAAATCCAAACTGAGAAGGTTTTTCCATAATTTCATTTGCAAAAAATAGAATTTAACCCTGGACCAGAAGATCCATCCGTGTTATACGACGAAGCCAACCATATCAGTACGCTCATATGGGATGGTGGAGTAAGAGACACTATTTATCAACTTTCTTATTCTTATGAACGTTGTATACCGTTTGTTTTGCTTAAATTGTATTTATTAATTCGTAGGAAAGAGAACTTCTCACCACCGTAGAAGTATCTCACGAGTTCACAGCATGGAAATTGAACAAGTCCCAGAAAAAGATACATCGTGGAATTGGGTTTGGGATTTTCACGCATGGGCAGATCTTTCAACAACTTGACCGGGCCTTGATAGGTGCCCTTGTTGAGAGGTGGAGAAGTGAAACGAATACGTTTCACTTCCCGCTCGGAGAGATGGCAATTATCCTAGAAGATGTAGGGTTCATCTTAGGGTTACCAGTGACGGGACGGCCAGTAATTGCTCCTCCGTCAGAAACAACGAATAAGAGAACCGCTAGTGTCACGCCCCCGGAAGGGGCGCAACGCTAAACAGGCTAGTTAACACATATACCTCAAGGATAAACAGAGCTTTACTACAACCTCAAATAGAAACAGCGGAAGTATGCTTAAACATTACAGTCGTCCATAAGTGGAAAGACTGAACATAACATTATATTACAGACCACCTCTCTTCTATACAAGTACTACACTCCAAAATAAACGAAGAACAACGAAAACGTTGCTCACCCAGCGTAATACTCTTGAGTCTCCCCGAGGTAATCCTCTTCGTCCCTTGGCAGATACTCCGACTCCGAACCTAGGAAAAAAAGGTATCGGGAATGGGTCAGCCTAATGGCTCAGTAGGGTATCCGGTACTTTTAAGTCTAAACATGACTTGATCATATTATGTATAGTTAGTATGAACATGCAAGTCACTTGAACAGATGATACCTACGTACTTAAGAATAATTTAACATATCGAGTAACACATGCAAGCATCTGCTCACACTTGCCTTCAAAAGAAACGAGAATAACATATCGAGCAAGATTTGAAATCTTGTAGAACATACACGAGAATGACAAGCAAGACCTAAATATTAACTTGATATCGCCAAGAATAACCAAACAGTACAAAAAGTTCAAGACAAATATAAGCCAAGTACGAGAATATCAATATGCAAATATGCCCCTCATGCACGAGCCAACCTTCCCTGAGTGCGAGAGACTTTCGTATCGCAACCAACTGATGTAGCGGGTTCGATAGAAGAAGTCCAACGTCATCACAGGCACGCCAATAATTCCTTTCGAGAATTAGTACGCATAGCTAGTGCGCACTATCAAGACATGAACGAGAACGAGAACCCTGGCCGGATAACTTCCAACCCCGGCAAATAACACCCTCAACTCACTTTTTTCCTCCTCCTTCACGTGATATGCATAATCATGTACATACGTCAACATGAATGTCATCAAGTACCTCAAAAGAGGTTTAATCCCATGTCGAGTCATATTTACCGTATTATCAACAATACATGCCAAACATGTAACCTAATCTGCCCAGTATTTCAAATGGCAGCAGGAGTAGTCTGTACTCCGAAAATCATAACAATTTAATTACAAGGCTTCTACAGTAAAACTATATATTTATGAAAACTAGACTTAAAGATCTACATCCCAGTATTTTAATTGACACGAAAATATTGTTTTAAGATCATATTAAGCCCTTTGAAAAGACAAACTTCAGAATCTGCCTAGCAACAGTTTCACAAGATAGGTTCCAAGCCACGAATTTTAAACCATAGCAATAGTACTTGAAATAATCTGAAATTTGGTGTGTATACTCTACACATGTACTAGTGTAACATATAAAATAACCAAGTCCATATCTCAACTAAAAGTATACATTTCTAAGCATCAAAAGGTACCCTAATTCCATGACTGTACAGTTTCACAGAATAGGTTTCAATCCACGAATTTTAAACCATAGTAATAGTGCTTGAAATAATCTGATATTTGGTGTGTATACTCTACACATGTATTAGTACAACACATAAAATAACCAAACCCATATCTCAACTAAAACCAAACATTTCTAGGCACCAAAGTTATTTCATTTTCATGACTGTTTTGCAGGTTTTGAACATATCTCTCTCTTAAGACCATTACAAGCAAGTTTATAAGTATTTCACTACTCATAATACTTCTCTAACATGCTTTAAAACCTAAAAGAACAAGATAACCTACCAAGAAAATTAAGCTCAAGCCAATAGGAGAAAGTTGATGCAAATCCCCCTCCTTTACTCTTCCTTTTCTTCTTCTCTTCTTCCTTTCTCTCTTTTCTTTGCTTCCTTCTTCTTTCTCTCTTTTCTTTTCCCACTCTTTCCCTTCTCTTTGTTTCTCTTGGCCGAATGGTGCTCTTCCCTTCCACCTTCTCTTTTGTTTCTAAATTATCCACTTAACTTCTCTTCCCATTGTTTATTAATTTTCTTTGATTACTCACCACCAAACATAGGTGGCACATCAAAATGCTATTAATCCCACACCCCTTCACGTGACCCCTTATGGCTAACTTAGGATATTTTGAAATTGACCCCAAAGCTTTGCATAACTACTTTTTAACTCTAAAGTTTTACATAATTACATTTTGGACCCACAACTTAATTTTAATATTCATTTTATGTATACAAATATTATAACACGATTACATTATTTCAACCAAATTTAATATGTTTAAACTTAATAAAATGATTAGTAGCTAATTAAGATCGGGGCCTCACAGCTAGGGACTTCTTCACTTTGATACCCCAGGATCAATTTAGCAGTGGTGGTATAAAGTTGAAGGGTTGGTGGATACCTACGGGGTTTTGCCAGAAAACTATACGGGTCGTATGCTTGTGCTGTACACACAAGCCTTCCTCTTGTGGGTGATGGGGGAAATTTATTCCCAACGACGTCGAAGAACACAGTCAACTTGAAATATTTACCGTTGTTGGGTAACCTGCGGGAGGTTGGGGATTAAGCCTGGGGTGCAGCGGTCCTTTCGTATTTGTACCGAGCATTGCACAAGGCAACGAGGCCCGACTCCAAAGCCATATGTGCATGTCTCTCGCTATTGCAGGTATATCATATAAATCATGTCTTTGTTATTGTTTTTTTTTTGTTGTTGAATCAATGATATAAATATAATTTGCCCATGTTCTCAGGTGTGGTCTTATGAACACCTTGCTCCCGGTGCACCAACGCGTAGGGATGAAACCGATAAAGTGTGGCCTCGGTTGTGTGCTTGTGAGTACAGCCAGAGGGATAGCCACTACCAGAGGAGAGTTGATCCACATCACAACATTACGTACTATCGAGGGGAGTTTGACCGTCTATCTCCGGGCCAAATGCGTTGGGCACCGTACATACGTTTGGCGCGGCGGGTGGGAGAGTCGTTCGTCTTCACGCTCTCCAGGTTGCAGCGCACACCCCTGATCCACTTCGAGGTCGCAGAGTGGCAGCTGTCAGACCGAGCAATGCACCATTTTGAGTTGGAGTAGGGTTTGCCAGCCGATGCCCCAGATATGAGGGTTAATAGGAACCCACCGGGTGTCGGACGGTTTGGCAAGGCCAATGCGCACGAATTGTGCGCGGCCGAAATAGAGCTTTGGAGTTCTTGGCAAGACATACTGGCGGCCATCGTCTCGGAGCCTGACCCCGTTATCAGCATCGAACAGTACGATGAATAGTACTACCGCATCACGCGGAGGAGAGTAGCCCCAGTAAACTTTGAACGCGGGGAGAGGTATACGCCTAGCGGTCAGATCGATGAGCGTATGGCATATAATCTCGTATGTTGCCCAACAAGTCTGTCGTAATTGAATTTGATGAATATAAATGTCTGATTGAAGTTACTTATTTTTTATCTCTTTGGATGTAGGTTAATGTCTCGCTTGCATTCTACCAAAATTTGAGCGAGCGGAAGGATCTGGTGAGCGCAATGGGCGAGGATCTTCGCCAACAGGCTGCTGCATTGGCCTGCGGGAAGTTTTTACTCCAAGCATCAGGACAGTCTTCGGTCGTCAACCCAGGGTGGGTTATACGAGCGTCAGCCAGGGATACGGTGATCCTTCGGGACAGGCTTCAGGGGTGAGCCAGGGAGTTGGTGGTCCCTCTGTAGCGGGGATGTGACAGGCTCAAGTGTCGTGGGACGATTACATCGGCCTCTCCTTCAATTTGTTCCCGGAACCCCAACCCCTCTATCATAGTCAAGTCACGTAAGACTGGCCTTTCAGAAACTACGGTTTCTCTGAGGCACTGCCCATTGTCCCGTGGTTAGGACCACTTGGCACCCCCGGAGGGCAATATCCCCCGTTTGACCTCCCCGGAGGGCAATATCAGCTGGCGGAAGAAATGGCCGGAGAGCAACATCAGCCGGCCGGGGCCCCCGAAGGACATTATCAGCCGGCCGAACCAGGAATTGGAGTCCAATATCCCCAGCTCTTACCCCCCGGCAGACGGCAAGATTTACCGGTTGACCCCCCTGAAGGAGGGCAATATCCCCCGGTCGACCCCCGAGGGCAATATCCGAAAGGGCATCCAGCCAGGCCCCTAAAGCCGCGTAAATGTGAGCTAATCCGAGCCCGTTATTTTAGCGCCCCCCCTAAGACGGAGTATCGTATGACGTGGATCACCCGGAGGGCTTGGATTACAACTGCTCGTGGACAGAATTGGCCTCGCTGGCGCCGGGAGCTTGGTTAGACAACAATGTCATCTCGCATTACGTGCAAATTCTGAGGCAAATGGGTCGGGAGGAGCCAAACATCGGTCCGCGCATTTTTATCTTGGATGCTTTTTTTCATGGCATCCTAGTACAAAAGTGGGACGACTGGGTCAATTCAAGGAAGGGGAGAACCCTGGCCCAGTGGAGAGCGTCCGCTAACCTACAAGCATATCTTGCTAGGGATAGTCCAGTGAGCGCAAGTGTTGCCGACGTGTTTCTAATCCCATTTTTAGGGAATGCCCCCTGGTACTTGGTTTGCTATGAACCAGTAGAGAAGACGGTATCAGTCATCGACAGTCTCGATACCCCCAAGATGCCTGTGATTAGCATGTACAAAGGCATAGGCCAGTTGGATGCCATGGTAAGATCATGTTTACTTCTTCTTGTAACTTGCATATTGTAAAACTGATTAATCTTATTATGGTTGCTATGTTTAATGTTTAATGCTTATTATGCTTCTCGCAGAATCTATTTGCTGCCTTGCTCAATGGTAGGCGTGACGAGAGGGTATCGCGCAGGCCGAAGCTCATTTTCCGATTGAAAAGGCGTAGGCCCAAGCAACATAATTCCTCGGACTGCGGCGTCTTCGTCTGCATGTACATGGATTACATTTGTCGGTCTGAGAGCCTCAAGAAGACCGTCTGGAGTCGAGAATGCATACAAGGCTTTAGGTATATGATGGCTTGGCAAATTATGAATGGCCGGCCTAGAGCTATTAGGTTTAGGGTAAATTACACTAAACACCCTTGAGGTTTTACGTAATTACACTCCACTACCGCTATCTTTAAAAATTACACTCCGACCCCCCGAGGTTTGTACCCGCATTACACACAACTACACACATTTAACGGTAGGCCCAACTTCGTGAAAAGATTCCCTGACACATTACTTTATGCAATTTTCATACCCAAAATACCCTCCCTTTGTTTTTTACTCACTTGTGTGGTTTTCCAAAATTTCAGTCAACTCCACAAACTCTAAGTGAATTAGGGGGTTTAATTTAGTCAATTTAAGGTTCAATTAGCTCATTTCAGGATTCAATTAGTTCAATTTAGGGTTCGGTTAGATTAGGGCATTCAATTTTGGGTTCAATTAGTTTAATTTAGGGTTCGATTCGATTAGGACATTTAAATTAGGGTTCAATTACTTCAATTTAAGGTTCAATTAGGGGGTTCTATTAGTTCTATTTAGGGTTCGGTTGAATTGGAGCATTCAATTTAGGGTTCAATTAGTTCAATTTAGGGTTCGATTGGATTATGGCATTCAATTTAGGGTTCAATTAGTTTAATTTAGGGCATTCAATTTAGGGTTTAATCAGGGTTCAATTACTTTAATTTATGGTTCAATTAGGGTTCAATTTAGGGGTCGGTTGAATTTGGGGCATTCAATTTAGGGTTCGGTTGGACTAGGGCATTCAATTTAGGATTCAATTAGTTTAATTTAAGGTTCGATTCAATTAAAGCATTCACTTTAGGGTTCAATTAGGGTTCAATTACTTCAATTTAGGGTTCGGTTGAATTAGGGCATTCAATTTAGAGTTCAATTAAGGGGTTCAATAAGTTTAATTTAGGGTTCGGTTGGATTAGGGCATTCAATTTAGGGTTTAATTAGGGGTCCAAGTAGTTTAATTTAGGGTTTGATTCTACTAGGGCATTCAATGTAGGGTTTAATTACTTTAATTTAGGGTTCAATTATGTGTTTAAGTGAATTAGGGCGTTAAACTAGGGTTCAATTAGGGCATTCAATTTGAATTAGGGTATTCCCTCCAATAATTCCAAAAAACAAGTTTTCCCTCCAAAAATTTCCAAAAATAAGTTTTCCCTCCAAAATTCCAAGAAAACAGTCTGAGGGGCATTTGTGTCTTTTTGCACTGCACCATTAACACTGTAAGAGAAAAAGTTTACTTTTTGAGCTGAGTGTAATTTTTAAAGATAGCGGTAGTGGAGTGTAATTACGTAAAACCTCAGGGGTGTTTAGTTTAATTTACCCTTAGGTTTATTGTAAATCCGTGTAATGACGAGGATCCCGCAGGGGATGTGGGCCCCAATTGACATTGTAACATTATATTCACTTTTTTAATAAACATATATTGAATGCGATTGATTTGATTTGTGTTGACATCAGTTGATCGGTGTTGAATGCAATTGATTTGATTGACCGATATCGTTGTGTTGAATTCAGTTAAGTGTTTGATTTGTGGTCAGAGATAACATTTTGGCTCATTGACTGATCTGTGATTTGCTTTGAACGGTGGGAAACAAAGTGTGGGCCAGTTTTGGTTTCTGTCTTTCTGCAGGGCCATCCACTATATAGTATAGCGGACGTAGAGAGAACAAAAAAAAACTAAGTGTTGGTTTCTGTCTTTCTGCAGGGCCGTCCGCTATATAGTATATCAGACGTAAAGAGAACCAAAAGAAAACTAAGTGTTTGATATATGTCTTTCTGCAGGGCCGTCCGCTATTTAGTATAGCGGACGTAGAGAGAACCAAAAGAAAACTAAGTGTTGGATATCTGTCTTTCTGCAGGGTCATCCGCTATATAGTATAGCGGACGTAGAGAGAACCAAAAGAAAACTAAGTGTTGGATATCTGTCTTTCTGCAGGGTCGTCCGCTATATAGTATAGCGGACGTAGAGAGAACCAAAAGAAAACTAAGTGTTGGATATGTGTCTTTCTGCAGGGACGACCGCTACATAGTAAAGCGGACGGCCCTGCAAAGAAAAACTAAGCGTTGTTAAATTACAAAGAAGCAGCATCGTTGACACAGCGTGACATTGGAGCATCTTCAGTCATTTTCATCTGATACTGGAGCGTCGGAAACAGATCCAAGTTTGAAGCTCATGTTCCAGTATACTTGTGCTTCATTGTTGTTGCCATCTTCATATGCATCACGTGTCATAAGACGTAAGTTATGCCTACTTTGACGAACTCTCATTCTATTATTTTCTTCACGTATTCGATGCAATGCCCTTTCAAGCTCCATGTGTGTAATTCGAGGCATGTTGATTGCCTTTTGTCGAGGTATGGATATATTCATGCGCCGTGAATCAGCTAATAAGACCTCATATTCATTCATCCGATAAGACCATTCTGCATGTAATGTATTAACATAGCGTGATGAGTAACGCAAACTTGGACGCAAAGAATAGTGAAATTCATCTTCGCCTGCCCAGTAACGACCCATTGCTTCAAAAATATCTCGTGGAGTATATGACATTTTCAGAGTTGTTATGAAACTGGGAGTATATCACTCTATGCCTTTTTCCCTTCATGCAATGCATGTACTTATATAATTTTTGAAACGGGACCACTTTATTAGATGCTACAAGTTCAACTTTATGAGATGTGAGAAGTCGCTGCAATAGACCAGAGACTTGTCTTGTCACCAAAGACTTGTCTTCTCACTGACACGGGCATGTTATTGTCTCCAACTACTATTTAGGCAGGGTGTCAGTGTCCAGAGACTTGTCTTCTCACCATATATGGGCAGGATATTGTGTAGTTATCACACCAATATATTTTGTGTGTGTGTGTGTGTGTGTGTGTGTGTGTGTGTGTGTGTGTGTTGGGGCTTATTTATATATGTTAGCCATGCTCATCGCATTAGATGTACATAAGTTAAATGGCAGGAGTTCCTGGTAGTTCTAGTTATCGGGGACGTGAGACTGTGTGGTTGTTGTGTGAAAGGAACGACGACTACAAAGAAGTGAAGTACACGGATTCGAGAGAGTGTTATGCAGGTTTACGAAGAGAACGGGCATATCGAGTTAAGGAATCAGAAGCACTACACCAAGATCTCACCACGCTGAGAGCACCTGTGCTGCAACGTCATTCACTTAGTATGTCGAGGCGTAATGTTAAGCAGTGTAAGAAAGCTGTGTGCCGAATTCGTATGGAGAATAACCGGATGTTGCTGCTTAGAAAATGATTTTACATGCTTCAACTTGCGGAAGAAATGGCCGAGGCTAGTGGGAGGCACCTCAATTCAAACGAGAGACACAATATTTTAACCAATGATTAGTACTTATCTGATGAGTATATATCAAATGAAGAGTGATATATATATCTCTTCCTACTGTATGTTAGGATTTCATTCCAACTAGCACTTATCCACATGTCATTTTAATAAGAGAACCCCGTCTTTCGATTTTTCAAGTGTTAGGAATTTCTGTTGCACCGTCCGCTAGACATTGTAGCGGACGACGATAATTCTGTTTTAATAAATTGGCGACCGAAGACTTGTTTTAGCGACGGAATCAACAATCTCAATATCGATTAACAATAAAAAAAAATGTACGATTAACAATCTCAATATCGACGGAATCTCAAACGGCACAATTAAGAACCTAAAATTCAGAAAAATAATTAACATTAACATAAAATTATTCGTAACAAAATTTAGGGTTCAACATTGGGGGAAAGAAATTTTTTCACAAGTGCTCCGATCAAACACCGTCACTTGAAAATTCAACTTTCCCGTGTGTTCAAACACTACAAAGTCCCCGAGTTGGAGGTCATGCTGCTGCACGTATTCGTTCCAACCCTATGCGAAACAAATTTGACCTTGGTCGCACTTCATCTTGATTCTAACATGCCATGACCCCTTGCCGCTAGTTAAAGTTGAATCGAAATAAATTGTGGTAAGGCAATCGGAAAAGGCTACCGGTATGTCCTAACATATTCATAATACAAAAAAGGGTAAGTTTTTAACCAAAGATCAAACTTTTAACAAACACGAAAACATAGAGAAAGAGGGGTGGCCTACAAGTTCTGTATCAAAATCAGACATCATGACCTTGAAGAAGTGTCTGCCTGCAAGGTGCATGTTGCCTACAAATTCGCTGCTCAACGAATCAGAAGCCATCACCAAAAGAGAATGTCGCTAGAGGCGCCGCGGCGTTGAGGGGAGGACGGCGCTGTCGCTGGAGGCGGCGCGACGTCAGGGGGAGGACGATGGTATCGCCAGAGATGTGGGTCGCCGTAGATAGGGTAACGGCTGGGTGAGATGTTCGAGACAGATAGAGAAACTGAAGGAGTGATAAGATGATTGGCCGATCTGATTAATATATAACAGGGTAGAGTCATCCGCTACATTGTATAGCGGACCAAAAGAACCCCAAAAGTTTTTTTCTGTGATGTCGTCTGCTACATTGTGTGGCGGACGAAAAGAAGGTCAAAAGTTTTTTTCTGCAGAGAACCGTCCGCTACATTGTATAGCCGACATAAAAGAAGGTCAAAATTTTCTTTCTAGTGCTGGAATTTTAAGACTCTGCAAAGGTGTCCACTACGCTATGTAGCGGATGAGGCTAATAAAAAAAACTTAAACTTAGATTTGATGGCTCTCATAGGTTCATCAGGAAAACAAAATTCCAGTATTCGGTCGAAATATTATTAGAAACAAATTACAAAAAATTATTACAAATGTCAAACAGACTTGATGGCTTATACAAAAAATTAAAGGTCCACTACAGCTTGTTCATCCTCATCTTCGGCGTCATCTTCTTCCCCGTCTTGCAAACCCCCTGGACTTATCCCCAGTGCATTGTAATTAGGGATGGCAATTTAAATCCGATCCGGCGGATATCCGCCCCGCTCCGCCCCGTTAGGAGCGGATTTTTTTTACTTTGACCGGGCTATGAGGCGGGTATGGTATTTAAAATTTAAACCCGCAGCGGGTACAGGTCTGATATGGTATTTAGTATAGCCCGCCCCAGTACCCGCCCCGCCCATAAGTATATATCTTACCCTAATTCTCTAGTTTAATCACAGCCGTCCATGTTAGGTATAAGATGTCTCAAAAAACCCTACCACATCCACTTTCTTTCTCTTCTTCTTCCAGACATTCTTTCTCTTCTCCAAAAAACGGCGGCTGAACCTCTTACCTTTTTGGCTGGTTTCTCCCCCACACACCTTCATCCTCTTTATGCACTGCCTCACCACCGTCCACCATTCTTTTTTGAGTTTAAGGAGTGATTGAGCCATGCAGTAGTTATAAAATTCTACATTGAGTGTACTTTCTTTAGACTTGCAGCTATAAATTGAAGGAACTCATATGCTGTTGTACATAATATCTTGTGTGCATGGGAACAGTGTACCCCGCTCTATGAGCTTTACTGTGCTTAATTTCTTGTGCCAAAAAACTGGAGTCAAGTCTATAAATGTGGTTGCAAGAAACATTCTGCTATTTTTCTTCAGTTGGAGAGTATGTAGCTTTGTGACCGAGTAATTACTTTATAGATCGTGAAGGATCGTGAAACCACGGTTGCGCTTTCGCACCATCCATCGCCCTTCACGGTAGTGCTGACGTCATCCATAGATCTTGAAGGAGATGTTGTTGAAGGAGTTGACCAAGGATTGAGACACTTGACCAGTGTTGTGTCGTGCATCAGGGGAGATCAGGAGAATTCCGGTAGCTTTTACAACAACAAAAAAAGACCGGGGCGGTTTCGGGGCGGGTTAGGGGTTTTTAGGAGTCTGTAGGATCGGGGATGGTATTTCCATCTTTTGCCCCAATGGCGGGGCGAGGCGGGTACGGATTTCATTAAATCCGCATCCGACCCACCCCATTGCCATCCCTACTTGTAATGGTTCCGCTTGTCGTGGTCGGTCATTTTGTTGCACAATGCACACCTTCTCAACTTTTTAGGTTGAGTTCCCGTTTCAATAAAGCTTTTCATCCGCGTAGATCTCTTGCGGCCTTTCGTTTGCGATATAATTGGATCCAAAGGCCGGATATCATTGTCGTCTTCCTCCCCCGGCTCGTCATCTTCTGATCCCGTCGTAGGCTCAGTGTCAACCGCATTGGTGACTGAAGCTGCTTCCAACTGGTCGACGATGGGCTCTTGCTGCTGAGCTACCTCGAGGAGATGTTTATATCCGACCATTGTAGCAGCACCCTTTACGGACAAACGGGTGAACATCATCACCAGATGATTATACCGCAACGTCTCTGATTCTTCAAAGTCAGTATACGGGTGCTCCGGAAAGGCAATGGTACAGTGCAACCTGTTTGTACCTTTCGTCCACCGTTGCAAGACGTAATTATCGGGGATTGTCTTGATATTCTTCTGGGTGAAAAACCGCATAATGTGTCTACACAGGATGCCATGGAACTCAAACTTCTTGCAAACACATGTCGCCAAGTCCGTCAATGTGTCGTGGCTCACCGTATACATTATGCGCAGCTTCTCAGGGACAAGGTCATTCATGAGCGAATAAACCTTGTACTCACGCGTAGACTTTTCTGCCACCTTGTTTATATAGTATCGTCCCGATTTTCACAGCTCTACTTGGTTTAGCATGAAGATCTCCTTCGTATAAACTTTGGCACCGTTCAGCTCCAGCGGGGTCTCAAGCAACCTTCTCCTTTGTTTGTACGTGGTTGCAAAGTCTACAGCCCTTTCTTTCACGAATAACGACGCAATCGATTTTTGTGCAGATGTGACGAAACTCTTCAAATTGGTAGATGTACCCACGTAACTATCGAACGTGGCATTCATAGATTCACTCCTGCCCATCGTTCTCATGCCCGCAGAAAAATGCATCCTCGTGTAAACGCCAATCCATTGCTCTTTGAGCTCGTACAAGTGCTGGAGCCACTCGTTGTCTTGCAATGAGTAATCCTCAACAAGTTTTTCCCACCTCTCCTCAAATTCCTAAATCGTTAACGACTTGTTAACGCACTTGTCAAAATCATGTTTAAAGTCTGAAAACTTTGCATACACGTGATGAAAACGTTCAGGGTATTTGTTGCTTATGTGCCAAGTGCACAAGTTGTGTCGAGTATCTGGGAAGACGGTGGCAATAGCCTTCTTCATTGCCAAATCTTGATCGGTGATGATAACTTTCAGTGCTTTGTTGTTCATGGCTTCCAGCCACGCCCTAAACAACCACGCCCTAAACAACCATTCAAAAGAACTCTCGCTCTCGTCCCTTAACAAGGGGAACTCGAACAGGATGGAGTGATACTGATGATTGACCCCTGTGAAAAGGGCGAACGGCATCGAGTACTTGTTGGTACGGTATGTGGTGTCGAAAGTCACGACGTCCCCAAAATGCTTATAAGCAAGCCTCGAACGACCGTCGACCCAAAAAATTGTGCTAACTCGATGCTCGTCGTCAAGTTTATAATCGAAGGTAAACTGCAGGTCCTCCATCTGCATCTGTAGGCTCATTGTGGATTGAGCATCATTGAGGTCATACGCGGCTCGTCTATGGGTTCGGACGGCGTTACGAACGTCTGTCGTGTTAATGTTTAAATTTTGAATTCCACCAGCCTGTTCAGCAAGAACATTAACAATCTCGGTAGGTCCTATCCGCGCATCGCTCATTGTGTGAATTAGGCTCCTCGCGACCTTACTCATCTTCTTGTGTTGATGCATTTGACTCACCTTAGAAGGGGTTACTAACGGGGGATTGTGTGTCAGTTCCAGGCTGGTAATAAGCCAATGATCTTTCTTGCGTTTATAGCTTACAAACATCTTGACCTGGCAATTCGTGCGCGCAAAGCAGTCCCGTCTTCTACGCGAATATCCTATTTCGTCATCACTGTCATCGTTGCCTACGCGTGTATCATTTTGCACTGAGTTTCTGCCCCTATGACACTCGTGCAGTGTTATTAAAGGCGCAGGCGCACCTAAGGCGCAAAAGGTCCCTGGAGCCTAGGCGCAAGGCGCAGGCGCGCGCCTTTTCGAAGCTAGGCGCAAAAATAAAATTAATAAAAAATATATAAGTAATAGTGCATTAAAACAATAAAATTACGTAAAAAAATTAAGAACATGACAATTAACAAAAACTAAGCCTTTTCAACCATGAAACAGATTATAAGTGCAAGCTCTTGAATGACTTGTATATTTTGTATAAGTATTTAGTGTTGGACATGACTATGTAAGCCCAAAATGCAATCTTAAAGCCAACGATACACTCATTCTTAGTCTAATAATCTAATCTAATTAACTATAGAAGCCCAATACAAAATAGCCACAAAGCCCATTTTAGAGTCTTTACCCATTTTCTTCCTATTTCTCCCCTCTGCAGATTCATTTTCTTTCTTCCCCTCAAAAGAGCAAGCGACCTCCAAGCTCCTTCGTTGATCACGACATGACTCCTTTCAACCACTGCCATTACCTCCCTTCAATCACCGTCACCGCCACCTATATTACACCGAGAGTCCGAGACCTATATTATCCCCCAAACCTAAAACTACAATCAAAACCAAATTGAAAGGAAGATGAGAGAGCGGCAGCAACTAGAGTCTTGGGTCGCAGATGCGACGGCGACGGCGACGGGAGATGCGACTGGAGAGCAGACAGCAGGAGGAGATGGGAGATGCGACGGCGACGAACGGAGCAAAGCTTGAGTCTTGGGTCGCGAGGTGACTGTGAGAGACTGAGAGAGCTTGGGTCTTGGGTCGCGAATCAGAAACTGATTTGGGGGTTCTTGACTTGAACGGCTACACAGTCGTGCGCCTAGCTTGGCGCCTCCACCGCCGCTTCGCGCCTAGCGCCTGGGCGCCTGGGCGCCTGGGCGCACAAGGCGCGCGCCTTCTTGAACGCGCTGCGCCTAGGCCTAGGCGAGGCGCGCTGTGTGCGCCTAGCTGCGCCTTGCGCCTAGGCGTGCGCCTAGGCGCGCCTTTTATAACACTGCACTCGTGTAAGCGAGAGCATATCTTTTTCGTTACGTTGCTTGTTCTTGTAGTCTTTATTCTAATGCCAAAACCAACCCTCAATGAATACGCTCGGAAACATTCTCCAGTTTCTTCCAATGTTTGAAAGGTTCGTCCTAGATACAGATCACTAGCATCTACGGGGGTGTTGGAGCTCGACACGAAATCAGACATTGTGAAACAAGACCTATGTAGAAATAGACTACGTTTAACAATCAAATGACATTTTCAACTGAAAATATTACCTAAAAATTATCTTGGCGAATAGACCAATTTAGGATGACAAATATACCATATACATAATCTCAAAAGTCTCCCATTTTGCTAATTATAGATTTATTGAACATAACAAATTAAAATTACTAAGATAAATAGACAAATTCATCATGCCAAAATACAACAAACGTATCTCAAAAAATTCAAATTTAAATAGGATACATGTGTCGAAGTTAGCGAACCTCAAAAAAATCAAAATTAACTACAATAAATTTGTTTAAAGTTAACAAATTAATTTCTAGAACATCACAAGTTGATGAATGTAAGTGACAAATTTCTAGAACATCACCAAAAAATCTATACTTTTTTTTTCAAAAAAAAATTATACTTTATCAGTCAATCCACCCAGAAAACTTGTACTGTACCACAAACTTATCTTGCTTGAGTGAAGTTTGAAGCAAGTGTTACTCAAAGCTTGAAGGGAGCCGAAAATGAAAGCAATTGAATCTGAAGGAGAAATATTTTTTTGCCGAAAGAGTTGAGAATTAGGGAACTTTTGGGTATATGGGCAATAATATCCGCGATGCTGTATAGCGGACATTATAGCCGACACTCTGACACATGCAGAAATAAAGACCTGGCAGGCGACGGGACAGGTCCTGACAGTAACCCACGTGTCGCGCGTGGTGGCATGTGGGGTGGCCTCCGGCCACTTTTCCAAGTCAAATTGTTTTACAGTCGTGATGATACTTTCATTTTAGAATTTTTATTAATTTTCAGAAATTTTTGATATCGTTTGATTTTTTTATATTTTACGCAAATTTGAAACTTCTAAAAATCTGTTTAAACTATTTAAAATGATTATTTAATTCTAAATTTTTTTATTGTTTATATGATTTTAAGATGTTCCAGTTCAAATTTTAGAATTTTTAGAGGTGATTTGATATGATTTCAGTATCGCATTTGTTTGGGCAAAATGAATTGTTTAATAATAGTTTTAATGATTTTCTTGACCCGATTTCAGTTTCCATATTTTTCTTGCATATTTTAAGCAAATTTGAAAATTATGGGATTTTATTTTGACCTAGAAATATTAATGGCTATTTTTGGGCTTTACTAGTATTTAAGGAAACAAAAATTAAAAAATTCAGATATTTAGTGTTTTGGTCTTATATACTTTTTTAAGCTATAAAAGCAATTTATGAGATTTAATTGAGAATTTTGAGGTTTGGTTAAGTCTTGGGGTTGTGTTAGAATTTTTAACTAGTTTTGGCTGTCTATGCGAACCGTTATGGATTGGGTTACTCTGAGAATAGGAATGAGCATCGTGCATGGATTGGGTTATTCTGAGAATAGGAATGAGCATCATGCAGGTAGTTACTATTAATCTTACTATAATGTAATTGAGACGGCGTTCTGATATCTGTGTTGCCCCAACTTAGGTTTCTCATAGGACTTTTGATTTTTGGTTGATCGAGTGATTAGCTAGCTTCGGACTAAGGTAAAGGATTTTCATCCGAACCAAACTCCTCTTATTTGATTTCGTATGTTATTCTGATTTGTTATCGCTATTCGTTTGGACTCTGTTATGTTGATACAAGTCGCATTGCTTGCCTTATAAACATTTCATTGAGCCTTAAAAATGTTTATTGAAACTCTTATTGGTGCTCATAAATTATTATCCATTGAGCATTGAATAACATGTTGTATTATCGAATTGTTGTCATTCTATTTATTGACATGAGATTTTGCATTGGTGTGTTCTGGCGAAAGTTGGTGTGTATTGGAGGATGTGGTGTGCATTGATATGGGCTAGTACCTTGATGGACAAGCCGGTGTATTGATGTGGGTTAGTACCTTGACAGACAAGCTGGTGTATCGGTGTGAGTTAGTACCTTGATGAACTAGCCGGTGTAAATATGCATATGTAGTTATCAGTGTCAGTCAGCATCGCCTTTGTGGCTTTGCTAAGTGATTATCTGCACTGCATGTGTGACTTTGCAATTGCTCATGGTCAATAGCATATGTGATTGTTTGCATCGTATCTGAAAGTTATATTGATATCCGATCGAACTAGTTATAATTATTTTGAAACTCTTGAAAAAAAAATCAACACAGAATTGCATTTGTAAACTATTTTGTAATTTTTTCGTTTGAGCCCTTACTGAGCTCTCAAAAGCTCACACTCGTTTGACTTCTTTTCTGCAGGTAATGTTCACCACTAGATTGCTCGGGATTAGGTTTGGAGAGCGTGTGTATTAGTATTTAGTTGTCGTATTGGTCTTCAGAACCCCTGCGTGGGTGAACTTTGCTAGTTTATTATTCAGATTTATGAAGCTGCAAATTTTCACTTCATACCTTACCGAATTCTCTAGGAATCTAATTAAGTATGAAACTGTGGTAAAAAGAAGAACACGATGGATGCTATATTAAAATTCCAAAGTTTTCAAATGTTTGAAAAATGAATAGTAATTTTTTGCTTTCCAAAACCTTATACGTCTAGTGAATATAAGGAAATCCTATACTTGTCCCTCTCGTGCGGGTGCACGTGTACTAACGTGGGACTTGGTGCAGTACACTAGTAAATGTCTTTTTCTTGCCTCAAAGGGAATAACTTTTGTAAGGAAGTAACTTTTTTTTAGTTAAGGAAGTTGTAGTAAGAACTTATAATTTGTAGCAAGAACTTATAATTTTATCTATAGTGACAACTAATGGTTATTAAATATTGTCAGTGAAGTTTTAACAAACATGTATACCTTCAGCTAAAAAGGTAATAGCACCAACCACAACGGATTGATCCGGTGGTAAAGGAGATTTGCTCTCTTTCTTGACTTTCTGCGTTTAAGCCTTAAAGGAAAAAAATTATTTGCTTGAATGCAGTAGGCGGACGTGGGAGGTGCGTCTCTAAGATTGTCCTGGGAAGGACTTAGTCCCGATTGACATTAAAACTGACCCAGGATAGTCGTTACGTTCTTAACCAAACAAATATGTAGCAGCACTCATGCAGCGTTATGGTATCTGGGTTTGCATCTTATATCAATTTTCTGTGGCGAGAGGAACATAAGACTCAACGCCAAGAATCAAAACTCTTACTCCCACTCTACAAAACAATTGTTGTTTATTACCTGCAAATTCCTTCGATTGAAACGAAGATTTTGTCAAGTATTATGCGAAATAAGGTGATAAGACATGCCGGCCAGTGGACTTGGTCAGTGACATCCACTCACTGAAACTCAAGTTTGAACTTTGTATAAATTCTCTGGTGCTCGCATCAGTGGCTTCTCTTGTTTCTCGCCCACAAAACGATCAAAGAAGGATAATATGGGTGAGAATAAGAGAGAAACACTTCCAAAGCTGTTGTGTGCATTGCTTTGCAACATAACCTTTCAAGTTATTTTCTCAGCAGCCAAACAACTCCAGAATTACACGAAGATGCAGGACCAACCACCCAGTACTTCGGGGTCCTCCATTGTTTTCCGTGTTGAAGGAGATGTTAGTCATAAAGGGTATAGACTGTTCTTATTTTCTGGTATTTCATGAAGGAAGCTCATCAATTGTCTACGGTGGCAACTTTTGTCACTGCGATCTGACCGTCCATCTGTCGGATGGACGGGCCAGATATATTTTTTTTAAGTAAACTTTTGTAGTCCCCTACGTTATGTAACGGACGATACTTCCTTCCCTATTTGCCTATACTTTCCTTTGACTCATTAAATCTTCCACAACATTTTGGTTAAATTCTCGTATGTTACATTATGTAGCGAAATGTAAAAGTTCACCTAAAAATAAAAATAGATCTAGATGGATAGTTAAATCACGGTGGCAACTTGGTTGCCACTGCACGACCGTTATCACGTCCCGTCGTCCCTTTTAGGAAGGGAGCAAAGCTTAATTTTTTTTATTATATTTTTTTCTGTTTTTTGGCAAAGACTAGCATTTAACCAGATGTCAATCTACAGGCGTTGGTGACGAAAATTTTTCACGTCAATCTAAATGTCTTTGAGTGTGAATGAACAGGTTCTTCCATGCTTCTGTGAACATAGGGACACCACCCAAACCATATTATCTTGATATTGATACCGGCAGTGACCTGACTTGGCTACAATGTTCTCTTGGTCATACCGATTTGCTTAAGGTATATTTTCATTTTTACAGTTGTTCTTGATGAAAAAGAAAAGAATAATTGTTCTACCTTACTGATTTGCGTCATTTTGCCCCCCATGTGTGCGTGTCTTGCAGGCTCTTCAGCTCATGGAGGCCCCTAACTCTCCATACGAGCCCAACAACAATTTCATAACCTATTCGGACCCTACGTGTGCGTTGATGAACCAACAAATACGGGACATTCAAAATCAACTGTGTAATTACCACGTCGAGTATGCAGACTATGTTTCGTCTCTTGGCATGCTGGTGAAAGATTCGTTTCTTCTTCAAGTTAAAGATGATTCTGTCAAGAGAGATCGTTCTTACACCTAACTTTTGGGTGATTATCTTGCCCTTTCATCCGTAGCTTAGTACTTATCATACTTTTGAATATTGATATCCATATCGGTTCAATTGATTCTCACACTGACCAACTCAAACATTGGAAAACTGTTTTAAAATTTGATCTACTCTTTGTTTCTTTGAGGAACATTTGGATATTTTCTATTAAGAAACCTGCTAAGAAGAAAAAGAGACTCTCTCTCCCTCTCTCACTCACTCAATCAATCAATCAATCGCACCAAAAAATAAAGAAGGAAGTGGCTACAAAGTGCTATAGTCGTTCCTTTGGGATACTTCAGTGAAGTTGGTCACTAAAGACTTAAATCATGTTACTGTAAAATCATATGTCACTTCCCAGTTGCATTATATGCAGTTACATCATTATACAATCATGTGCAGGTGTGGATACCATCAAGAGTTTTTGGATACGCATACCCCTCCTCCAAAAGTCGATGGAGTCCTGGGGCTCGGGAATGGCAAAGCAAGCATTGTAAGCCAGCTAAGTGATCAGGGTGTTATTCCAAAAGTCACTGGGCATTGTTTGGGTGGCCAAGGAGGAGGTTATCTTTTCTTAGGAAATGCTCCCGTCTCTTCTCCAGGACTTTTAAGGGCCCAAATGTCCAGCCAATCAGTCAAGTAAGCAAAAACATTATCATTATACTCTATGCTTCACGTCCCACATGTTGCTTCATTAGGCTAGGTGAACACTTAACATAACTACGTTCCTCTGACTTTGACATTACGGTTGGCCAGAATTCTAGATAAATTTACTTATTATTGATCGATTGTGGCCAGTGGTCCACTACTTCGTCTAGATGTACGATGACAAACATCTTCAAGGGCATCTTTTGTGGCACGTTTTGAATCTTTGCGGGATGCTTCATGATGTGGTATTCGGGTACGAAAACGAAATCTTTATCAACATTTTTAACCACTTTAGGTTGGTGTACCTTAGGCTACTTTCTATTACATAACTTTTTGAAAAAACGATCGTCCCTACTAAAATTCATTAGCGACAGTATTTTCTGTTCTCCGGTTTAATAAGCAAAAGTTGAGTTTGTAGTAATAATTTCTATCTCTTTTTGCTTTAGTCATCATCGAGTTAAAAGGCCATAAGATTGGGACCAAACTGACAAAACTAGTGGCTTTCGGGGTTTAAATTGACATGAAAAATGTTCAAGGCCAGATGTGCCTTAATCTAGTCAACAACTTGAGGATTTGACATGAATTTACCCTAATCTGCTTTTGATTGAATATGTTTCAGGTTCCATGACAATATGCTTGCCCCTGCAGACCTCCTATATGGTGAGCAGCCTCTTGATTATGGTCTTTACGTAGCTTTCGACAGTGGGAGTACGTATACTTACTTTGAATCTCAGGCATACCGGGCTACGCTTCAGCAGGTGAGATGAAAAACGCAATTCAGTATTTCTATTATCATTGGTTTAAATCCAAAGTACCTTATGCTTGTTAAACCTTTACTGTTTGCACATGACAATGCTATCAACTACTTATACAATTTATATATCCCATGCTATATCTAACATTACTTTGCTTGAACATGAATAAATGAAAGTGTGATCTATATAAAAGTTAACGCGTGAAGGCAAAAAGCAAACAAAGATGGGTTAGCAATAAGTTTGCTAGATATTTATTCTCTCTCGAATTAGATGGAGAGTGAATGAATTCTAAAATGTTCTTACTAATACTATAGTAATAATTTGTTTATTGATGATTTGTGTACCCTAGATATGCCCCTGGTGAAATTTAACTTCTACATCAAAAATCCATATTAGTGTGCAGTAAATAAGGAACATAAATTTATGCAAAAACAACCGATGGTCAAGCAATATTAATTCATTTTACCCTTTTTTCCCCCGCTTTTTGTGAGAGTTTAGAAATATCTATCGCGGATATGAATTTGGAAGTAATTTAATTGTACGGGGTTTCTAATGTGTCCCGTGTAACCAGAGTACTAATCTAGCAAAACTTGAAGCACAACAAATTAATATAAGCTACGTACAAATGTGCACGTACTGCTAAGATTATAGGCTAAATGAAACATTTAATTTCGATTTTTTTCTGGGTCTTAATTAACCATCTATACCCATCTTTGCATGGTTGAGACTCAGCTTCTGCACCAACATCTCCCTTTAAGTAGTTTGACGCTTCAAAATTTATTTTAATTATCTCGCACCAAATTTATATAAGTATGGTATACAACACCTTCTGACCATTTTCTGAGTGAAGAGTTGATAGACTTGTCTCTCTTTCGCTTTCTAATCCGGCACCACCTCTCTCCACCACACCGCCACCACCATTTTCCACGGTACCACCCGCTTCGAGCTTGCCACCCTTTCAGTCGTTTCCTCCGACCTCTCCAAGATCAAGAGGCCACCCTCATCTCAGATCCCATTGCACCCCCCCATCCACCTTGGTGCCGATGTGGTTTTTCCCCAAGCCCAGCAACACGCACACCACGACCGCCGCAATCACCAACCAGGCCACACACTACCACACGAACTAACACAGACCACACGATTTCGATTAGGAGTGAGCATCAAACTGTTCAAACTTATCTGAACCGCTCAAACCGATCAAACTGAACAAATTCAATCAAAACCGTCCAAAGATCTTTATGGTTCAATTTCACATTATTCAAACCGACCTCGATTCGGTTCGGTTCGATTCGATTCACAATTCACTTTTTTGAAATCGATCACAAATCGAACCGAATCGAACCGAACCAACTTATGATATACTAATATATTTTTAGTTACATTCATTGATAATTTTTATATACATGGTAGTCAGCAAATCTAAATAAACAAAACCTTAAAGAAAAGAAAATTAATGAAAGCAGTTATAATATAAAAGTCTAGTTATAGATATGTCTTGTATAATATTTTTATTCTTTCTTGTAACATATGTCTTGAACAATAGTTAAATCATATAATAATACGAGTAGTTATTTATTGAATGTAATGACGTTATGTGCAATTTAGAAGAAAACTATGACTTCAATTTTGAATAACATTTGGATTCAATAATAGGTTTGTAGAGGGATAACTTTTTTAAATAGTCACCAACCGATCCAAATCGTCCAAATCGAACCGTTTAAACCGACTAAATCGAACCGTCCAAACTTATGGTGTTTGGTTCGGATCAGTTTGGTTCAAAAAAAATTTAACTCAAGGGTAACAGTTTAGTTTGTGGTTTAGCCCCCAAACCGAACCAAAACGTACCGCACTCACCCCTAATCTCAATCATCACACCGAGCCACACTGACAAATTGTCGCACCACTACACCAATTCAGGATTCTGAGGAGTCAAAGTGAGCCGATTGCATTACTTCCTATGGATTCCTTCCCTGTTGGTTTGTCATAATTGGGCTTTTGAATTAGACAACCGAGACACAACACAAACCTATAAATCTGGTAATGACAACCGGCCGATGATGATGATGATGATTAATAATTTGGGTATTTTTATGTAATGCAAAACCCACCATGGATGTAAACGTAATCTATTTGTTCTTGGGCAATGGGGTTCTTATAGGTTGGAAATCAAATTCTTGATACAACCATAGAAACGGTAGTAAATTCTGATTTCCAATATCAAATTCAATAAAGCAAAGATAAGCAAAAAGAAAAGAATTTTAGTATTGGATCTCAGATTTCATTATCCATGATGGTCATGGTTAAGAATCGATAGAGACGAAGAGGAGAGAGCCGAGAGGAGAGAGGTGGAGAAGGAAACTTGGTGTGATAGGTTGTGAAAATGATAAGAGGACAATTGGAAAAGCAAGTAAATTTGATCATTTTCTTGATATTCGGGGCAAGTCAAATGTGTGCAATTATGTTGGGACCAAGGGAGTAGGGAAATAAAACTGACTTCTCTGGCCCATGGAAACCCCCCCCCCCCCCCCCCCCCAAAAAAAAATTGTCGATTTTTGTCCATGCACGAACAAAAAATTGTCGATTTTGAGCTTATTCTGGCTTGCAAATAGGAACTAAGTGTACATGAATAATTAAGCTTACTGAGTATTGAACTACATTAAGAAAGTTATTCTTGAAGAAATTTGCTTATAAGACGCCATTAGAATCCATCTATAATCCCAAGCTCATGGTAACTTGGTTTTATTCAAGTACAATAAAGAAATAATAAAGTTGTGACAAAGTTATTCAATTTAGCTTATGGTTAAAGAATACCATAAATATGTACCTCGGAAAAGCACTACAAGAAAAACAGTTTTTTCCGACGGACTTTTAGCGACGGATTTGAATCCGTCGCTAAAAGTCACTTTTACCGACGGATCATCCGTTGGTAAAGATCCGTTGTTAAAAAACATTTTTCGAGGGATTTTTCGTCGGTAAAGATCTTTAGCGACGGATCTTTACCGACGGACTTTTACCGACGGAATATTCCGTCACTAATTTTTATTTTTAATTTTCTCCCTTTTTTCTCTTTTGCCAAAAAAAATTGAAAATGATTTTTATCGACGGACTTTCCCCGACGGAATAAATCCGTCGTTAAAAGTCCTTAAAATTAAAAAACCCTACCCTTTCGTTCTTTTCTTCCCGCCGCTCACACCATTCCCCCTATTCTCTCTTTCTCGCTCTCTCTATCTCTAGCCCTAAATCGTAACCACTCACCTCCCACACACCCAACTCACTGCCGCACCTCGCCGGCTCTACCGTTCGCCGACACGTACAGCACCGCCATCTTACCCAAAATCCCTAATTCACTCTCTGATCTCCCTCAAATTGCAGATCACCACGCACCGCCGTAAGCTCCTCCACCTCATGTATCGGCCTGCATTCTCGTATGTCTCCCAGGTATGTCACTCTCCCTTTCGGTCTCACTCTCGATTGGTTGATGTAACTGACTGTTTTGCTCTCTCTCCTTCTGTCTCTGAAATTTTTCATTTTATTTTCGAAGATTATCTATCTAATCTTCTGCGAATTACATTATCTAACATTTTTTCATGGCTCTGATTTTGGTCTTACAATGCACGAGAAATCCCGGTAGGAAAAAAGTAGTGAATCAACTTATATTGCCAAGGGATTTGTAGTGTACACAGAGCATGAATGATGTTCTTACAGCATGTATAAAGAGAAGTTGGACGAAACCTTTGAGAGAAAAGGTTAGGGAATGAAAAAAACATGTTTGGTAGACTCTGGATGAATTTTAGACTTTAAATTAAAAAAACATGTATGTTAGCACAGGTGACTTCTACCACATTTTTACATAATGTAGCTTCTAATAAAGAGGTATCTCCATAGCACAACTTGCCAGGTAACTGGAAACTTCAATTTACTTTGCACTGAAATTGGAATTGTTTTAGTGAGATGGATTTCGTCATTTGACTTGAGAACACAGTCTATGTGCACTTGTCCTGATTAACTGGGTATTATCTATTGATAAGGCAAGGGAGCTCACTAGTTGGTCAGAAACTGCTAAGGTCACACGAGGTGGCTGTTATGAATGAAGAATGTGATGATTCAAGAAAAATTTCTAATACTTTCTTGTTCTTCTAGATGTTTATGAGAGGCTTATTCAAAGTGGAAAGAAACCTGGTTTCTTTCAGTTGCTGGCAACAAAGACTGTCAGTGCTGTTTGGCATGTAAGTTTAAACAACTTTTGCAGAAAGTTCTTTTAAGTAATATGTTGTCAAATCCCTGCTTTGATCTGGTGTATTAATTGATCCATTCCTTGTGCAATAATAGCTACAACCGTAGTTAATGGTGGCATGGAGATTTACTGAAGTTACCAATTGTTGCTCTTGTAGCAGCTGCATTAGAAGCTTCTTGGACATGGTTTAACTAAGTAAACCAAACAAAAAGCTTACCTTGCATGCTTTTAGTTTTCCATCGGGAAAAAGTAGCGCATATTGTGGCTATTATTTTTTTCTCTCATACTCTGGTAAAGATATACAAGTTAAGAACTGTGTGAGTTATTGTTCTCTAGGCTGATTGAACTTGTCCTTGCACATGCATGCCCTTGGAAGTGTTTGTGGAAGATGATAATGTAATTTTGGATCATTTTCGGTGTCGTTGCAAGCCCTTACTTTCTCGCTGAGGCTACCCATAACATTAGTTGCATGACCTTTGTGAATTTTATTACCAGTTTTGGTACCCATTATTCATAACTCTTACAAAACATCCTGACAGTGTTCAACCCTTCATTATAGTAAAATGTCACGTACAATGGGCTTTATATATTTTGTGTGTATCACGTGTTTAAGGACTAAAAATGTTTTGAAGGTTTTCTTTTCTCCTTAAAAAGAGGATACTGTTGAAATCATTTATGTTTATTGATGCTGGCATTGATCTATACTCTTTGCAACTTAACTATCTTGTTTGTTTCATGATATGATAGGGATTATATCCTGGGTACATCATATTCTTTGTACAGTCAGCTGTTATGATCGCTGGTTTAAGAGGTAACAAACTCGGTCTCTGTAGTATGACTTACTCAGATGGTTAAACATTTCTTTGATTGCTCAACCCTATTGCATTCATTTGTCAACAGCTATTGGCAGCAAGCTTTTCCCCTGAGTATGGCTCTGGTTAAGAAGTCGCTAGTGTTTTTGAACTTTGCTTACACGCTTCTGGTTCTGAACTACTCCTGTGTTGGATTCATGGTTAGTCTCTGTGTATGTGTGCTCGCGTGCACGCGTGTGTGCCTGCATGCTTGTGGGCTTCCGTATGTGTTTGCTTGCCTATGTGTGCTCGCCTGCGTGTGTGCTTGCTTGCGGCCTAAAAGCGAAGGTGAAATTCTAATACTTCTTTTCATCCATCTCAGGTATTGAGCTTGTGTGAAACGCTTGCGGCATACGGGAGCATACATTACATCGGAACCATTATTCCCCTAGTATTGATCTTCCTCAGCCATGTGAGTAAACCAGCAAAGCCCGCCAGATCTAAAGCTCGAAAAGAACAGTGAGGTAGAATCACATTTTCTATTTTTATTTTGTTGACGATTGTCTGCTGCTATTGCCTATTTCTGAACTTGCATATTTATAATCTCAAATGCAATTGCACTCAACCATGCAGGAGTCTTAGGAATTGCAACCTCCAATGAACTGTTCCTGACTTGAATGGGTTCCACGATTTCTTTACTTTTACACTGGGCATCTGGTTTATATTTTGTTTTTAGTTTTAATGAAACTTGTAATTTTGTTATTGGGATTTGTAGATGTGATCGCTAGCTTTTATATTATATTTTTGGTGAACGTGTAATTTTGGTAGTTAAAGTATTAAGTGTTAGTCGGTGGAATATATGACAGTAAATCTTATTTATGTTACTTGAAATTTAGTAAAAGATGAATGCTAGTTTAAAGAAATAAATTATTGTCGGATTGTCTGAAACAGGTTTGGGTTTTTAAAAAACAATAAAAATTAAAATTAAAAAAGCCTTTTTTCACTTTTTTAGCGACGAAATTCTGTCGTTAAAAGTCTTTCAACATACTAGCAAAATTTTTAAAGACAAGCTTTTAGCGACGGAAATCAGAATTCCGTCGCTAAAAGTCTTCTAGATTAGTAAATGTTTTTAGAGATAGAATTTTAGCGACGGAACAAATGTCGCTAAAGTCTTTTTCGACGGACTTTTAGTGACGGAATTAATTTCCGTCGCTAATAGTTTTTCAAAAAAAATCTCTAGAAACTCAGAAATTATGAAAAATATAGAAAATACTTGTAGCGACGGAAAATTCCGTCGCTAAAAGTAAATAATTCCGTCGGTAAAAGTAATTTTTGTCCCGACGGATCACATATTTCCGTCGCTAATCTTTTAGCAACGGGGTTTTTGGTAACAGACTTTCAGCGACGGGGTGTCCGTCGCTAAAAGTCTTTGGCAACGGATTTAGGGTTTTTAGCGACGGAAATGTCCGTCGCTAAAAGCCCTTTTTCTTGTAGTGAAGTTAGTATCTGCCTACTTTTATTTATACTATCAACTTTGACCTAGAAGATAGAGTATCCAAGGTTAGTAGGTGCAATAGTTTTCAATTAGAAGTAAAAGACACCCATTGTTTTAATGAACATTAAAATCTAAATAGGGTATTATAAAGAAAGATGCTTAATATGTATGCCCTCTCTTTCACATAAATTGATCACATTTCATTTTTGTGTCGTCCCACATAAATTGATCACTTTCAAATTACAAAAAAAAATTGTAGGTGTTTTTATATATATACCCTTTTATACTTTTATTTTATTTTATTTATATCTCCACATTTAACTCTCCATCAATTCATTTTCTCTCTCATGGTCTACCTTCTTACACCTATTTACTATATTTCTCTCTCCACATTTAACACTCTACTAATTTATTTTCTCTCTCATGACCTAATTTATTTAACGGGTAGAAAGGAAAACATAAAATATATAATCTACGTGAAAAAAATATTCGAATTATGTAAGATGAATGAAGTATTAAAAGTTAAAAACACCCTCAGTGTTTTAATAAACATTGAAACTAAAAAATGATAGCTCGAGGAATGATGATTAAACTTGTACAACAAACTCAACTTTAGTCACACTATCAAACTAAAAAAAGATATCTTAAGGGGAAAAAAAACACAGGTTTTGCCACTGAAGCTCATGCGTGCTTCAATATAGTACAGGTTCTTTGTTAAAGATGCTTTAGCACAAAACTCTGACCTTCTAGCGATAACTGTTGTGTGGATAATCTTGTTCAGTTCGCAAAATACTAATCACACTTTTCTCTTTTAGGTGGCAGATTTGGGCGACAAGATGGCCCTTAGAGTTAATGATTTGTACCTCCCAATATGTTGGAAGCCTCGTACATCCGCCAAAGAATTCAGGAACCAATTCAGTTCTTTGGTACTGAGTGTTAAAAATGATGACAATACCAATGTTCGCTTCGAAATGACACCTGAATCTTATCTCATAGCCAGTGTGAGTAACAAGTAAACCCAGATAAATTCTCCAAATGGGAGGAAGTTTTTTGGGCAATAATTACCTTTTGATGCCAAGATACCGTTGCTAATATATGCGTGGTGACGCTTCCTTTATCACTTTTTGTGACAAACATGTCAAGGATGCATCGGCAAAGGTGTCACCAACGCTATTTAGCATACTTTTTTGGCACTAAAGGGAGGTTGAGCTGGAATTCTTCTTTGAATTAGAGTGTCTTTCGATCGATGATAAAATTAACTCCCAAAATTTTTTTTAATTTACAGCCTCAGGGGAATGTGTGCTTGGCGATATTGAATGGCGATGATGTCGGATTGTCAAATTTGAACATCATTGGCGGTGAGTGTACGCATAATAAATTGCTAGTTATTTATCATTTTGAAAGCGTAAGTCGTAAAGGCCTATAACCGAAGCTAGGCTCGAGCATTCTACTCAACTTTATAGTGGTTGTGGTTGTGGTTGTGGTTGTGATTGTATATAAGTTTGCATATCGCGCCAGATATATAAATCTTAGATTTCCCCTGTTTAGTAAATTCAAGCAATTCCGACCACATTCATATATGACAATATAGGCTCGCAAACTTCTTTTGGGCTCAGTATTATTAGTTTTTACTACTTAGAACCTTCCTGCTTATGCTGATTTTGCTTAGTTGATAATCCAAACAGTTTTTGCTAAGATAAATCTCATATCAACAAGTGTATAAGTTTCCTAGGCTATGTAGAATTTTTATTTCATAGTTTTTGTTATCTTCAAGTGTTGGTCTTACTTTAGGTTGTTTTTATTGGTGTTGGACATGAAAATTGCCATTTCTTTTGGAAGTGAACATTTAACCTAATTAAACCCATGATGATTTGTTTACGAAGTTCACTTGATTTGTTTCTTCCAGACAAATTTATGCTAGACAAGTTGGTGATTTATGACTACGAGAACAAGCAAATTGGATGGAGTCCCAGTGACTGCAAATGGAAATCGAATTCCAGGAGGAATTTTCTCCACGCTTATTATCTATTCCACGTCATAGTGCTTTCAGGTCTTGTGGTACCCATGTTCCTCAATTCATTATTTATGTGAGCCTCACATAATAATTCAAAAGTAAGCTTTGCATTTGTTCAAAGTCTAGCCCTTGGAGATTATCAACGCATGTTTCAAGACGAGAAGATCTAGTGCCAGATGGAGGCCTTGCCAAGTAGGATTGACCACCATAAAAAATGGGTACTCTTTCACTTATGGCATGTTTGAGAGTTTTGAGAGAAGATAAAAGAAAAGAAAGAAAGAGAAGAGAAAGAGAATGGAATACAGTTTTTCTTCATTATCATTCATTGTGAGTTCGGAAGAAAAGAAAAGATACAACAGTTATACGCGCGCGCACACACACACACTCTTACACAAAAGTGTGCTAATTCAAATAAAGATTTTAAAGTATGATCCTAATTAAGAACAGAATTTAGACGGCGAAAAACATTGGTCATCAAGGACATCATAGAAAGTTTATACCATAATAATGTGATAAGTCTCACAGCACTTGTTAATGCCACAATAAAAAAAATACACAAACTAGCCATGAGTTGACCATAAACATCTGATCATCCAAATCTAATTAATGTCAAACCAAATGCATAACAATCGGTCATGACTCAACTCTAACACCCAAATATCCTATCAGCGACAATTTGAAATTCTAATCATTTTTTCTAGCATGAGCTTGCGCCTCTCGGTTGGACTGCAAAATAAAGCCCTCGGCTTTTCTAGATTCTTACCTGAGATTGTAGGAGATGAAGGTAGCCACCATTTCTGCCACTTCTTATGTTTGTTTGTAATAAAATGTATGATAGATTCTTATAAGAAATCCTAGGACATAAAAGTCATAAAATTCAGTCATCATAATCTCAAGGGTAATATGGGCATTATTAAAATATTACTTATGAGAGTTTTATTTCTCTTTGTTTCTTCTGAATTTTGGAAGGAAAGAGGCCCACCACGCTTTCATCTTTTTTCTCTTTTATCCTTAAAAATACTCACAAACTAGAGAAAATAGAGAAAATGAGCTACTTTCCTTTTCTTTCCTCGCTCTTTTCTCTTAAAAAAAAACTCACAAACATTAGAGCTGGGAAAGTGTGCAAGAGATGGTTCTTGGTGCATATGAATAAAATTGGCCACCGCTGAGGATGCATAGAAATGGAGAAAGTCTTATTTACCATTGCTTCTAGCACTATGTACCTAAACAGCAATTTAACATTGACCCACGCTCTCGGAGTTAGTTAGCACTATTAATAACTGGTGTCCTACAATTTCTTCCCGTCTATCCGATTTTTCCCCCCCTCTGTTCTCTCTACCAGGCTCTCGTCTCCGTCACCCCCGCCGGCTTTCCCGGTGGGTGGTGACGTGGTACTCTAGATTAGATCTAGGTTCTTGGGTCTGTTCGTTGGAGATCTGGGTGGCTCGGTGCGATCGTCGGTCGTCATCGTCACGGCATTTTGCAAGCAGTTGGGTGCGATTTCCTCCGTTTTATGGCGCTGGTGTAAGGTTGGTGTTGGTTGTCGGGTTACGCTGTCGAAGTCATTAGGGTGATACACAACTGAGTTGTAGTTGATGGGTTCGGGTTATCTCCGCCGTTGGGTTTGTGGGTGAGGTGCGGCCATGGGTTAGAGAATGAGCGGTGAGTCTCGATCTAGGTTTTCTTTTCTTGGGTTTCCCACCCCCCCTCCCCCCTAGTTGATCCCCCTCCCCCTAGATCAAGAAAGGTTTTGTGGCTTGAGATTGAAACTGATTAGTCGACGGTTAGTTTCGGCTCGTATGGGCTTCGGCTGGTTTGTCAGAGGAAGGATGAAATTCGTTTCAGTCGGTGGTTGGTGGTGGTCCATTGGTGTTGGAGTCTTGGTACTGCGGTGTGCTTTGGTGTTTTCGATAGGGCTTCTAATGGATTCTGCTATGCTCTTGTGGTGTTCTCCGGGACTAGGCAGCGGCTGGTTGGACGGAGAAGGTGGTTTTCCGGCTCTGGCGTGCGTGCACGAGGACGAGGCAACGTGGCAGTGACTGGCACAAGTGTCTGGTTTTTTGGGGTGCTGGGGTTGCTGGTTGACGGAGGAACGGTGGCCGGCGATGGCGCCGGTAGCCGGCTTGGCGGCCGGTCGCGTGGGGCGGTGCAAAGCGGCGTGTGAGCGTGGGGCTCGGCTGGGCACTTGCTGTGCATGGCTGACAGCTGTGTAGCTTGGGCTCCGAGGCTGCTTCGTTGACTTTTTTGTGTGTTCCTTGGTTTTGGTTTTTTTTGGATTTTGTCGTCTCTTTAGTTTTTTGTCTATTCTCTAGTCGTAGGGTCACCTTCGGGACAGGGGTGTTATCCCTTGTGTATAGTTAGTGTCTTGGCTTGGGTAAATGTGCACCAATCTTTTCTGCAGGTAGTCTTCGGTGGAGGTTCCTTGGCGATAAAGCCGTTCTTGTTTTAGTTGCTCTCAAATATTCAAGGATGCCTGGTTATGTGCCGGTCCTTGTCTGGGGTTCCATTGCAGGGGATGCGGTCACCGGTTACTTTTTCTTTTATTATACTCTATCTTGTACTACTTGCTTATTAATAATATGATGAATGGTAGGATTTTTACCTACATTCAAAAAAAACATTGACCCACGCACCCTTTTTCCCTACAACAACCTTTCTCGTCCGTCCTCCACTCCTCCGTCACCACCACCAAGTCCTTCTAGCGTGTGGTGGCTAGTAATATAAGTTTTGTGTGTTTAATTGCTTGTCTGTGAATTTAATTTCAATTCATGTTTTGAGCCTCCTTGGGATTGGGTTGTGAGTCGCCAAATCTGTCGCCGAAGGTTGACCATGGAGCGTTGTGTGTGAGTGTTGACGATTTGCTAGATCACTTAAAGAGGTTTGCATGGTGTGTGGGTGCCCAAAAATGGATGTTGGGTGTTCTTTGTCTATGGGCGAGGTGGTGCCGTCGGGTTGGAGAAGGTGGGTGTGGTTGGTTCCTCCGTTGGGGTGTATGTGTGGTGTTTGTGGGTTGGAGTGGCTGCAGCAGGAGCGTTGTGGTTGTGGGTCAGAGCAGATGAGGTGAGTCTGGGTCAAAGATTTTTGCTTATAAGGTTTGTTCCCCCCTCCCCCTTTTGTTCCAGAAAGGTGAGATTGGCTTGAATTTGGTGGTGGCAAGGGTGCTTCGGTGCAGCTTGTGGTGTAGGTGACGTGACTCTATAGGGCTGTGGTGGTGGTGGATGTCGGGTGTAGCGTTGTGCGGTAGAGGGCAATTCGGCTGGTGATGGTTATCCAGTGTTGACAGGTGCGGTGGAGGGACTTACGACTGGTGATGGTGGTTGTTCGGTAGTGGATGGCCGGATGCTGATGCAGTTCAGTGGCTCTTGGTAGCGGTGTGGTGGATTGGCGGTGGTAGCGGATTCCGGTGATACAAGCAGTGCTCACAATGCGAGGTGGTGCGAGTCAGCATTACGGTTTGGCGGTTGCGGCACGTGGCAGAGGCTGGACAGGTGTTGGATTGGTGTCGACTGACGTTGGTTTGCTTTATCCATTGTCTTTTAGTTAGTAATTATCTGTTGTTTTTTCTTAGTGCTTATCCCTATAAAAATAAGGGACCAAAAAAAAAAGCATTACCTAGTTAGGTTATTTTACCTTTTTAGTTTATTGCATGCTTATATTTTCAATGCTTGCTTAGTTGTTTTTCTAGTTCTGTTACTTTTTGTATTTTGTTTATGTAATTTGTAGTTGGTAGTTTTTGGTACTACCTTTGTATGGTTTCTATCGGATGGGGATGTCATCTCTGTCCTTTTTTTACCAAAGTAGTTCTCATCAATCAATTGGATATGATGAGCCCATCTTATGGCACTTTCAAAAAGAAAAGCAACCACAAAACAAACTCCAATCGATCAACTTTTTCACATAATGCTCAATGATATCTTCAAGCCAAACATGGCCAAGATTATGCTATTAAATGTCCTTAGACCGACTCAGCCAGAGAAGGCAGATTCTGTCTAAAACGAAGAAATAAGAAGATGACCAAGCCATATCATCATGGAATGTTCAAGAGGACGTCCTCGTCTAGAATGATGACATGTGGCACTAAGTAAATAAAGTTTGAGAAGGAAAAAAGAAAATAAAATGGGGAAGAGAATAAAATGAAGAAAATTTTGGAAAGATGAAATCCACTAAAGGTGCAAAACCAGCTCATTACTTCTCCATCACTTGAATCTAATGAGTTTTTTTATTTTCCTTTCCAGACCCATAAACTCATGTTTACTCCAATCCGATGATTTTATTTTAATCTTGAATTATTGATAGGATTTGTTTGATGTTTAGTACTTCGGCTAAGGAGAATAATTTTTTTGGTGATTTTATAATAGAGAAATCGTAGGCATGCTGCATGTTAACGAAGTTTCTTTTTTAAGAATATTTCTGTGTGGTAGCACACGCTTTGCATATGCCGCGGCTGCTAGTAGGTGTAATACAATGGCATCAGTTAAGGATTCCCATTTGGCATCAGGATTGAATTTCTCTGTGAAAAGCTCAACACCATGGCATCAGTTAAACCCAAAACAAATATGGCACAAGTTGGAAAGGATTGCCAAACTTCCATATTTCAGTTCTGTTCTTACGCGAATCCCGACAACAAGTTCGAACGTATCCATCTCGAAAGGCTCCTCGCCCTAACAGCCATTAGGATAGTGTGTTTTGTGCAGGTTCACGAAGACATCTTTAGATTATCATGCTAGCTCTGTAAGGGGAATCCATTATAATCCAGCCTAACTAAGTCTCATCCAACCTACAATAAATATTTGAGGCCCGGCCTCTAGACACAGTGAAGGGGTTTCTTAATCATTGGCGATCTCTCGCAAAGATCGTCATATCTACATTTCACAAAGCATCCCGCTACCAGCTCTAAGGTAGTTCCCTGGCTTCTTTATATCGCATCTCGGATTCTTTATTAGGAAAATATCCCTATTTTTGACTTGATTAAAACAATATCCCAAGCGTAGGAAAGTTGTTTTTGCAAACATTGTTGATAGGCACTGCGAACACTTATCAGATCAGCCCCATGCATTGAGACTCAAATCTACTGCTAAGAATAGAATCTAAAGACCGTAACATATGTTGAGATCAAAATTGAGGCAAAAAAATGGAAGATACACTTATATATCTAGTCTGTTGGCCGGAGGAAAAAAGAAATAAAGATGAAAACAAAAAGGGCTCCTAATGAAGGAATAGATGCTCATCTCAAGGGTATATTCTGCCGACAAGGAGGTAAAAAGGTAAGAGAATCAAATGAGAATAAAACTAAATAACTGAAAGGGGATTTAGCAAAAGGAGAAGGAAACTCAGAAATGGAAGCATATGTATCCAAATAACTACACGTTTGGGGAGGGGGGAGGGGACATTATAAAATGAGATTCATGTCCAATGTTCTCTAGGATTAAGGAGATACTCCCTCCAACCATAAAAATAGAAAAGGACAATAAGAATAAAAAAATAAAAATTGTCATTGGTTGTCAATTACCCCATCTGAATGTAAAGGAGCATCTGACTTACTCAAACAATCATAACCTAAAGAAGAACTTTATTACATGAGACTAATGTATGTTAAGGTATCGGTTAAGAAATGAAATGGATATTAAGTCTCAAAAACTCAAAGTGATGCCAAAGCCTTTAAGGTGCAACCATGGAGATCAAGCTTAGATGATCAATTATTGGGATCTAACAGGACAAACATTGTTGTCTGTGAACACCTTTCCCTGAGCATTCGGATTCCTCAAAAAAGTCTTGTATCCTCTTGGCTTCCCATCTTTGGGTATTGTTCCCTTATTAATGGTGTCCTGAATTCGACTGTGAGAACCTATCAACGCCTCGAATGTGGTGTGGTAGTGGCCAAAGATGTACTCATGATAGATTTGTAAGAGGTTGTTATGCACTATGTTAACTTGTTCTTCTTCTGAGAGGCGATTCACTATGTATATCGTATTCCTCCAATGAATGATAAGTGTGGATAATGACTCCTACTGCTCTTGATTGGTGGTCCTTAAATAGCCGCTGGTAATGTCGAAATCTACATTGTATTGATTATTGGTTGACAAACTCATGGAATATGTCCTCCCATATGTGGACTCGTGAGTCCTCAAGAGCAAGGAATGCACCAGCCTCTGCCAAAGAACTGTGGAATAGTTGTACCAACCAAATTCGATTAAGTCCAACAGGAACTATTGCATTGACATACATCTTGGCATGAACTTTGGGTCCAAAACCATCGAACTTGTCTAAGTCAGGCATTTTGAACTTCGGCGAAAGTTTATCGTCTAGGCCTAAAGTGGGAGCACTGAGGTCCATCAGGGCATCTGCCTTCCTCATTCGATCGACTTGAGATCCCAAGGCTATCAACTTCTCTTTCAATTCTTGTATCTCAACTTTCTCTTTTCCGTCCAACTCATATTGTCAGTCAGCCTCGCTCTTAGAATCCCTTTTTCTCTTCTATTTCTTCTTCTCATTCCTTTGCTCGTTAAGGTTTCCCTTAAGCAACTCTAACTCCATGGTCGTCTTTGTCTATTGAGCGGCTAGGGTAGTGAAACTCTCTTGAAAGTCCTTTTGCACGTCTCCAAATATCATGGCCAAGTCGTTAATCTGAGGGTATGCTTTGAACATTGGGATGCGAGTGGGCTTTTTGGATAATCCTAATATTAGATTTTTCTACCTTTAACTGTGCAAAAATAAATGTGGTGAATTTAAGGAAAAATTTGCCACGAATAGACACATTTAACCAACTAGTAAAGGAAATGGAACCACCTGGTTCACCACTAAAAGGGAACCAGCAGGTTGACCAGGGAGAGAAACTAGAGGAAAAATCCCTAAAACAAATCGGACGTACACCTATGAACTAGCCGGCACGTATACCTACTAATTCATAGTCGTACCAGGCTGGTATGCTTTGAGGTGTTTTCCCTTTTTGAAGGGGTGTTGGCCGGTTTTCCTTATTTCAAAACAAGGTCGCTGACAAACTATCGGGTAAATCCCGTTAGGATTTACAAGCCGGTTCATCAGGGACCTAATTTTGGGGATTTTTAAAAAACATTACCATTTTGTTTATTTCATCCTAAATTGTGGTCATGGGTGAATCGTCTGGTACACATGTCAAGGGTGTCGGTCGATTCATCCTTGACCTTTTTGATGATTTATCATTTATCTATGATATTGGTCGGTTTTATGGTGTACCAGCTGGTTTCCTGACCCCTACATCATAGCACTGACCGGTGCCCTTGTTAAGGATGAATCTCAAAAATTGGTCAAAGTGTGTGGTGACTCTGAATCTGGGTTTCAGGTTACTCCTGCAACTCTATTTATACAGTCTATTCTCACCATTAACTTTGGTAGTGAATCTTGGGTGGTCTTTGGTATGTGTACAAATTATTTGATATACCAAGAAATCAAGAGGCTCTTGGCAATAAAGCGTTGGAGGTAGGGCACAGTCAAAGATCACCTTGCAAATAAGAAGTTTGAGGACTTCAACTGTTACCCTCGAAAAGGGTGGGGTCGGACAACGTTTATGTAAAGAAATAACATGTTAACCAGGAATTATGCAAGAAAAACAAAATCTAACACATAGGATAGGATTAAAATTCAAAAATCGTAAAGACAATATAATTTGAGTCTAGTCCTCTCTTAATTGTACCCACCATTGTCTCCACTATTGCAAACTGCCTCCCAGAAAGACCGTAAAGATCTAACTCAAGTCACCATCTCATTTTAAGATTATTTAATTTCTAATGTGCAAAAATAAGAAGAACCTATTTGGACTCAAATTTTTCCACTTTAAGCTTCTAATCTTACGGAATCAAAATTTCGGGCTTGGATTATATTACGGGTAAGTGTTAGGCACCTTGTCATACCCTAATTGTCTCTAACTTGTTTTATGTGACTTTTGATTTCTATCACAAAATAACAAATGATTAAACGTGCAAAGAAACAAAACCTAAACTAATCCTAAGTTGGTATGAACTCCACAAACTGGGGTTGAGTGGCCTACGTACCCGATAGGACTAATTGGGATTGAAATCACGTAGTTCTGACTAACCCTACGGGAGGCGATCAAACTCCAAGTGCTCCGGCATCAAAATTCCCCTTCCGCCAGGTAGACGGCTCCTCCGAGATGATACCTCGGCCTGTCGGGTAGGCGACTCCTCCGGAACACTACCTTAGTACGCTCCGAGTACTCCGGTACAAGGACTCACCCGCGGGGATAAGAATTCTTTTTAACCACACTTCTAGTTGTCTTACAATTCTAATCAGTAAAAAGAATTCTAAATGTGGTAGAATCCTAGTGCTAATCTAATCTACTCCGATCAGAGCTCTTATCCTCACTCCATTTTTACGGCCTTTTTATCTTATTGGACCATAAATGGTAGTGGAGATGGAGAAAAATCTACGACTTTCTAACTATTCTAAAAATAACCTAGAATTATGTAAGACCTGGAGGGAATTACCTCTTGATTTGGTTGGTTTTGAGTGCTCAGTTGAGGGCTCAACGTGATCCACGATGCAATGAAATTTTTTGAAAGTACTATTTCTCTCTCTCTCTCTCTCTCTCTCTCTCTCTCGATTTCTGCAATCTTTCCTCGCTCCAATTTTCTGTGTCTTTTCGATCAGCCAGAAGGCCATTTTATAGAGCTTTGAGGAAATAGAAATGATTGAGGAGAGTGTTTGGTCATGCATTTATTTTCTAAGAGATGAGACAGAAAAAAGCGAAAAAGTCTAAGTTACCGTTAAGGCAATTTTAATTATGGCAAAAAGCTTACCGGCCAATTCTCATCCCTTATGCAATTATGAATCGATTCTAAATGGAGAAGAACATTAATTTTGATCAAACATGTGTCAAACATATGTTTTCAAGATTGACCAACAACTCTAAGAGCCCGTTTGGGATTGATTAAAAAAAGCAGATTCTGCTTAAATCTTAATCAATTTTAAAATCTGATTTAATCAGAATCAGTTTGATGTTTGGCAAAAGTAGTTGTAAATTAGATTAAATTTATAAAAAGTGTTTGGATAAAAAGTACTTAAATCAGTTTCACTATGACAAAATGATCATAGAAGGCATTCAATAAACATTTTTTATAATATCCAAGCAACGTTAACATAACTTTTATTCGTAAATAATTATAATGCCCAAATAAATTATGAAAATAACTATTTTCATGTCCTACAAAAGTTGTTACTTTTTATTTTAAATTAAAAACATAAAAAATCTCACGTTATTGCTTATAGTACGATAACATCCCCAAATTACAAATAAAGTTTATCTTGAGCAAAAAAATAATAATTTATCTAGCAGAAATCGCATCACATATAGCATCACGAACATTAGTATGGAAAAGAGGTTAGCAGAGAAGAGATAAACTCCAGCAATTATTTAATTAATTAAGGGGTATGAGAGGTCTTTTTGTAAAAAAAAATATAGGGATAGGATGGTAAATTATATGGTTAAACCTGATTATGGAAAAAGTGATTATTTCATAATCCTCACTTTTGAGGATTATGGATTAAATCAGTTTTTAGCTTTTGGAGATGGATTAAATCTGTTAATCTCTTTTGCCAAACACCCACAAACCTGATTTAATTTAAATTAAATCAGGTTTGACCAATATTTAATCAATCTCAAACACCCTCTAATCCCAATTCACTACTAGACATCCGACCCTATCTACACTCTGGCCTTGGTTAAGCCAAAGTAACTGGAATGGACCACTTAAACTAGACTTAACTAATGAGATTAAGCATATTTTTATTAGTAAGGCTAGGACATTAATAGTAATAGAAGCCTAGATAATAATAAATCCCGGTAAACAAATTCATAAAATAAACATCCAAAATGGAGTATCTACACCTATGCAAAATCCGTTTTTCATTCGCCATTTTGTGTCTTTGCATGTGCCATAACCCGTTCGCTTCTAAAAATCTGGTATGTCCAAAGTCATTCCTCAATACCATCCAAAAAATCTCTACTCTTGCGGACTAGAAGGCCGTGATTAAGGAAAGACTAAGCCAATCTTACTCTACTCCTTGAGAGTGAAGGAGTGGTGACCATTTACTCTCACACCATACAGAGTGACGGTGGCTCCATACATGGAACAAAATATTGTTAAGGAAAGAAAAGACTACACTTAACCTCTTTTATGTATCTCACATCTCTAAAATAAATGCCGACAACATCAAGCATTCCCCTTTTCCTTCGCGTTTCATATTATTCTCTTCCAAGAATTAACTGCAGCAAATTCTATTGAGTGACTCTTGATTGCCACCACATCAATTTAGACATAATTAAAGGGATTACCATCATACAATGATTCTCTTGATAATTTCTTCACGCCTCTCATCTAAAGTATGCTGATGCAATTTGCACAATCACTAAGTATGCAAAATAGTTATACAAGGTATTGCAATTCTATGAATGCAAAAAGAAACAAAAGTAGATTTGACCAAAACATTTATCTACATGCTACCTTTAACTTTAAGAAAAGGGTGGGAAACCTTAAATGCATGAAAATTGCCTTAACGGTAACTTAGACTTTTTCGTTAAGGCAATTTTAATGCAAGTTGTTTTGATCATAACAACATCATCATAAATATACATTGATGTTCTTATGATCAAAACAACCTTAATGCAAGAATTATAGCAATCATCAAGGCTTTCAACTTGTTTCTTATAACCTTTAGGCCTCCGCTTATTACTTAAAGTTAATCTAAAGTATAGGATATGCTCTACTTTAGTTTAATTGTAATTGGTTTCTGGTCTATAGGTTCGTTGTTAGTTTCTGACCTTTGTGATCGTGTATACACAGAGTTACGAAAATATCGTGACCTTTACTCGCCGTTGGGCAAACCTGTAACCATTTTAATTATCAATGTTATTCTCTTATTAACCAAAAAATAAAAAATAAAAACTTGTGACTATAAAAGAACTTTGCCTAATCATTTGTGTGTGAATAGATGGCACTCATTTACCAATAAACAAGATAAATACATTTTAATTTAAACTTGAAAAACTCACGCTAATAGAAAGTTTATCATCTTCATTTTGACAATATGTATTAAGTGAAACAAGGGCAACAAATATCTTTGTCATAATTCATGTAACTTTGAAAGTTTTGAACTCAACAACTATGAATCGTACAGAATTGGCAACACTGTAGCAGCATTAATCAAGAAAGGAAAACAAGGACTCACCATGTTCCAAGTAATCAAAGTGAGATCATCCTCAAAGTAGGTCTTAGACGTCATTTTCTTGATGCCTAAAGCAATTAAAGGCGACCAAAAAAGTACACCAAATTTGATATAGATTGCATTTGTAGGTTTAAGCAATTTATCCGTTGTAAAGGTAATACTGAATATGCAAAGTTTTTGTTAGCCCTATGGTTGGATAACCTAGGCTTACATCTTGTTTTGATGATAACTACACATTGATTATGTTCTAATGTGTGTTTTGAGTGTATTTTTAGTAGGTATATACATGCACACTCATTAAGACACATTTGAGAAGTTGGATAGATGGATTAAAGCCAAAGAAGCTTAAAGTTATAGTGGACATGCTATAGAAGCTTCATCAAGTCCAATGTCGAAGAGCAACAAAGAATGCATCGGCTAAGTTACTATCGATTATAATTGATCTTTCCTATTATGTAACTAGTCTTGGTTTGATGCTTGGATTGATGACTATGACCTAAAAAGACCTTAGGACGCCTTGTGCATTGCATGTGAGTTCATAATCATTCACACAAGCGTGGTTCTTGAAAATGAGCGAACTTTGGAGCTTAATCAGATTTTCTCAAAACAAAATTTGGTGCTAATATTTTCATATCTTGATAAAACTTTTCATTAGCTTTCCAACGCAAAAAACGGCACCTCAATCCGATTTTTCTAAAGAAAGTTATGCCCAAAATAGGAAAGGGGGTTCCGTGAGGCAGCCGATTGGCAGTAGGGTAATACAATCGACTGTATTTGAATCCAGTCGACTGCATTGGTCAAAATTCAGTTCCAACGGCTATTTTCGAGGACAAAACTCCAACGGCTATTTTTGAGGGAATACAGTCGACTGCAATGGCAGTTTTGCCCATATTATGCCTATAACGGCTATATTTTATTTTATCTCTATATAAATGATGTGGGGCTTCATTATACACCATGGAAACCACATTCTAAGCCTCCATTCATTAGACAAACATCAAGGCTCATAGATTAAACTTTTCTCTCTTCATCTTCATGATTTTACATCATTAAAGATAGCATCTTTGTGAGCAATTCTTTGATTGAGAGTGAGCATTCTTCAAGGCATCAATTCTCTCATCTCTCTATTGTATTAGAGCTTCATTTGTACTCATTTTCTTTCAAGAGGGTTTCTTTGTACACAATTGTCAAGTCTTGGGTGAGCTTTGTGGATTCAAGGCTTGTGCTTGGTGTGGGGATATCACCAAGTGTTGTAAGGGTTTTGATCTTGACCCGGAAGAAGATTGTTGCTAGTGGATTCTAGTGCTCTTGCAAGGGACTTCCTTGAAGAGATGGACGTAGGCTTGAGGGTAGTTCAAGCCGAACCATTTAAATCTCATTGTCAAGTATCTCTAACTCAATCTCTTTACTTATTGCTCTACAATTGCTTGAGATTGTGTAGTTAGCATCTTCATTGAAGTATTACTTGGTTTGATTGAGTTTCATGATTGTTGCTTAGTTTAAATTCCCCATTATATTTCAAAAACCCTATTCACCCCCCTCTAGGGTTATTTTATTGGTTTCAAGTGGTATCAGAGCCTCGGCTCTTGTTATATTGGGTAACGCCAAGAGAGTTAATCAATCATGGCTTACATTGGGGGAATGGAGGGTAGTTCTACCACTAGGCCTCCATTGTTTAATGGGACCAATTATAGTGTGTGGAAAGTTAAGATGAAAATCTACTTAGAGTCTCAAGACTATGAGATGTGGGATATTGTTGAGAATGGCCCATTCGTTCCGATAAAGGTGGTTGATAAGGTTGAAGAGCCTAAATCCAAATCGGAGTATCGTGATCATGATAAGAAGATGATTTGTATGAATGCTAGAGCAAAAAATTGTCTTGTTTGTGCTTTAGACACTAATGAACTCAATAGAGTCATTATGTGTAATTCATCTAAGAGTATTTGGGATACTCTACAAGTTACGCATGAAGGAACTTCACTTCTTAGAGATTCCAAGATGAACTTATTGTTTAGAGATTATGAGTTATTCCATATGCTTCCAAATGAATCCATTGCGGATATGAATACTCGTTTCACTAGCATTGTAAATCCTTTGAAGCAATTAGGAAAGGAATTTACTAATGATGATCTCGTAAGAAAGGTAATTAGGTCTTTACCAAGAGCTTGGGATGCAAAGATCACCGACATTCAAGAATCGAAGAATCTAAACATCTTTCTTCTTGATGAATTGATGTGTTCTCTAATGACGTACGAAATGCAACTTAAATCTTTCGATCAAGATGACGTCAAGAAGAAGCCTACATCAATTGCTCTTAAATCTTCATCTTCAAACCTTGAGTCAAGTGATGATGATGAAGAAAATGAGAAGGATGAACAAGCAAATGTGTGCTTCATGGCAAATGATGAGGTAAGCTTTTCTTCTGGTAGTGATAGTGATAGTGAAAACTTCGAAGATGCTTATGATAGCCTATATGAGGAATCCAAGAGAATTTTGAAGAAAAATATTATTTTATCAAAAAAATTCCTTAAGGCTAATAAGCTAATTGAGAAGTTGAGAATGGAAAATAATGAGTTGCATGCCAAGAATGAATGCATTTCCAACCATTTATATGTGAAATATGTGAATAACGATTTGGTTGAATTATTTGTTAACACTCCTAACTCAAAACAAATCTCTTCCAAAACTTTGGCTTTAGAAAAACAAAATGAAGATTTAAAAGTTGAGATTTGTGATTTGAAAAGATGCCTTGAAAATTTTGTTGATGGTAAAAACAACTTGGATGTCATGCTTGGACACCAAAGAGTTGGCCTAAACAAAGGCGGTGTTGGATTAGATCCCCTCACCTTGCCTCCTAAAGTTTTTAAACAACAAACTAGGTTAAATGTTCCTCCAAGACAACCAAAGAACTATTGCACACCATTTACACGTTGTGATTGGTGCAACAAGAAAGGACATAGGACTAGTTATTGTCATTGTAGAATTGTTTATGTTGGATGTGCAAAGAAAATGTGGGTTGTTAAAGAGTTTCTTAATGTTGCTAAGACTAACACTCATGGACCCAAGAAAATGTGGGTACCAAAAGTTAGACCTAAATTGTAATTGTAGGTTGTTCAAAGCAAAGGCAAATAGCAACAAGGAGAAGGCTCGAAGAAAATTTTGAGAAGGAGGAGCAACAAGCTAAATCTTAAGGGGGAGTAAGCATTCCGAGATTGGACATGCTACTTTAAATGAGGAGAGCCTCAAAGCTTGTCAAGAAAATGGACTTCAAGAATGATCACTCATGAGCTCAATTCCTTGGTAATTCACCAAGAGGGTAAAACTTAATGATCTTCTCAACATTATGCTATGTGCTAAACTTATATGTTATCAAGTATATTTAAATTGTCAAATCTATAAAATAACTTGCTTGTTGAGAATTCATGCGAAATATGGTCTAAATTATGAGTCCTTGGTTGTTTACTTCTCTATGTTATAACCTCTCGGATACCTATATGATTTAGATGACAATGTATGGTCCTCTTGCACTTATATTAGAAATATTGATCGTTGATGACCATCATTTGCTTTGTGAAAATTCCTTGTTAATGCCATTCCTACACACACCACTTTTGGTAATGCCAAAAGGAGAGCATGACTCGGTTAGACATTTAGTTGTGTTTGTTTGATATTGTTGGCATGCATTGATTGAGGGGGAGCATACATTATTATGATGGAATATGCATAAGATAACTTGATAGGGGGAGCTTACATGCTTGAATCATATACTATCTTGTTACTCTTGAAATATGCATGAAGTAGATGAGATTATTGAGCTACTTTGAATATCTTTCTTTGGATCATAAAGGAACTCTTGATGTCATCAGTATGAGTTCATGAGTTATATGCACTTCACGCCATTATCTTGCTTATAACTATCTCTTCACACATGCATACCCTTGTCTCTTTGTTGATGACAAATGGGGAGAAATAATCTTGATTCTATATGCTATGTGATTGTGTGTTTTGAGAGAACATTAGAGGAAGAGCATACCTTGTTTTAACTAGGGAAGCTAGCTACAAGCTTAATTGCTATGTGAGATAAATTGACATATCTTGAGTATACAAGCAATGATTGAGAGTTCTATGTGATATTGTTGTGCTTAATTGACTATCATATGATACATCTTACCCTATATAGAATATATGTTTGTCATCGTCAAAAAGGGGGAGATTGTTAGCCCTATGGTTGGATAACCTAGGCTTACATCTTGTTTTGATGATAACTACACATTGATTATGTTCTAATGTGTGCTTTGAGTGTATTCTTAGTAGGTATATACATGCACACTCATGAAGACACATTTGAGAAGTTGGATAGATGGATTAAAGCCAAAGAAGCTTAAAGTTATAGTGGACATGCTATAGAAGCTTCATCAAGTCCAATGTCGAAGAGCAATAAAGAATGCATCGGCTAAGTTACTATCGATTATAATTGATCTTTCCTATTATGTAACTAGTCTTGGTTTGATGCTTGGATTGATGACTATGACCTAAAAAGACCTTAGGACACCTTGTGCATTGCATGTGAGTTCATAATCATTCACACAAGCGTGGTTCTTGAAAATGAGCGAACTTTGGAGCTTAATCAGATTTTCTCAAAACAAAATTTGGTGCTAATATTTTCATATCTTGATAAAACTTTTCATTAGCTTTCCAACGCAAAAAACGGCACCTCAATCCGATTTTTCTAAATAAAGTTATGCCCAAAATAGGAAAAGGGGTTTCGTGAGGCAGCCGATTGGCAGTAGGGTAATACAATCGACTGTATTTGAATCCAGTCGACTGCATTGGTCAAAATTCAGTTCCAACGGCTATTTTCGAGGACAAAACTCCAACGGCTATTTTTGAGGGAATACAGTCGACTGCAATGGCAGTTTTGCCCATATTATGTCTATAATGGCTATATTTCATTTTCTCTCTATATAAATGATTTGGGGCTTCATTATACACCATGAAAACCACATTCTAAGCCTCCATTCATTAGACAAACATCAAGGCTCATAGATTAAACTTTTCTCTCTTCATCTTCATGATTTTACATCATTAAAGATAGCATCTTTGTGAGCAATTCTTTGATTGAGAGTGAGCATTCTTCAAGTCATCAATTCTCTCATCTATCTATTGTACTAGAGCTTCATTTGTACTCATTTACTTTCAAGAGGGTTTCTTTGTACACAATTGATCTTTGTAAAAAAGATTGTGATAAAGGCTTGGATTTGTCAAGTCTTGGGTGAGCTTTGTGGATTCAAGGCTTGTGCTTGGTGTGGGGATATCACCAAGTGTTGTAAGGGTTTTGATCTTGACCCGGAAGAAGATTGTTGCTAGTGGATTCTAGTGCTCTTACAAGGGACTTCCTTGAAGAGGTGGACGTAGGCTTGAGGGTAGTTCAAGCCGAACCATTTAAATCTCATTGTCAAGTATCTCTAACTCAATCTCTTTATTTATTGCTCTACAATTGCTTGAGATTGTGTAGTTAGCATCTTCATTAAAGTATTACTTGGTTTGATTGAGTTTCATGATTATTGTTTAGTTTAAATTCCCCATTATATTTCAAAAATCCTATTCACCCCCCTCTAGGGTTATTTTATTGGTTTCAGTTTTGTATTATCATAATTTGGTTGTTATAGTAGAGCACCAAGCTTTATTTCAAGGTAAGAATTTTGTATGTCGCACACCCTAGTTTTGTAGATCTTAGTTTGAACGAGCAAAAGTAATGTGCAAAAGTGGTGTGGTATCTACCGCTTTTGCTCACAAAATGGAGACATAAATTCTTTTTGAAATTAGGCACATGTAAGTTTCACAACATCGTCTAAAAGTGAGCACAATAATTTCCATTTAACGAATCTCATTCTTAATCTAACTACAAAAGTATCGCACTCGCGCAAATGGTAAGTGGTGCATTCAGTCTATGTATTTGAGCACACAAATTTCCTGAAAATGATGCAGTGAAAGAAACGTTATAATCTAATGAGAGTTTGATGAGATTAAAACATTTTTTCATTGTTTTATATAAGTAGAATGCTTGGCGGGATAACATGAAAAATATAATAAATATAGTTCACTAGACTTACATTGTTTGAACTATGTGAAGATTGCTTGAAAACTTGTACGTTTGCATTTGTCATCTGTATATTTTAGTGAGCTTGAGTTTCAAACTCTAAATCTGAAAGAACCACATCAACAAATAAAATTTTATTTCCTTCGATACATTTTTTCTCTTCATCTAGGCTATATTACAGATGTTTTAAAGCCTTTTTCATATGAAACTCTAGTAAAAGTAAGATCCTAAAAATAATATCATAGTTATATTTGTTGCTTTTACGGATAAATATGATTTTATATAAAACTAATCTAACATCATTTTTCTCAACGCACGAGCTTTCATCTGGTTATTATTATAAGCAAAATGTGACTATGTGCAATGTGCATTGAAAACAAAGTATGATATTGGCACACCATAGAATCATCTCATGACATTTAAATTGCAGATTTGGAGCTCATCCAAGTCCCCCAAAAAAAAAATCGTTTTTAGCATAAGAAAGTCCAAAAGGCAAAAATCCGCGTGCTTAACGCGTAGCAGGCCAAGAACTTCCAAGAAACACACACCTCCTGCTAAGAATTTGGGAAAATTGGGAAAAAATGGGTTTTTGGGTTAAATATTTGGGGTTAGTGGGTTTTTTTGTGAAAGTTGTGAAAAGAGGGTTCCAAGTTCTTAAATTTCTGAAAGGTGGGTTCAATTGTGAAAAAATGGGTTTTTAAAAATATCAACTTTGCCCCTTCCCCAAAATGCCCCTCCCCACAGTAATATAAGTTCTTCGTTCCCTCCGCCCACCATTTCTCCATCTCCAATCAGAAGACTTTCCCCCCAAACAGAGACCACTTCATCCCCTTCCCTCCAATTCTCCCTACCCCACTCCATCCCCCCCCCCCCCCGCCAACCACGCAGGTTACCCCACCCCCTTCACCCCCTTCTGCGGTCACCCCCACCCCACCCCGACCCCCATATTTCCCCCCCAAACAGGACTGTCCCCCAATCCGAGACTCCCTTGTCTCCCCGCACCCAGCACCGCCCCCACAGCCCCGTCCTCCATCCCCTTCGCCCAACCCCTCAGCCCCCAACCACCACGTAGCGGTGGTCCTTCCTCCGTCCCCGCTGCTGTAGCGGACGCCGTGTCGACAAAGGATCGTTTCGTGCATGTCAGCTGTAGAGGCACTGTAGAGGCATCCCGAAGCTCGACCTTGGTGCGCGCCACTGTAAAGGTACCCCTTCTTACATTTTTTGAGTGATCAGCATGTTTCTTCTACGTTTGTTCCTTCGCGCGCCGCTGTATAGCCCCACTGTTTTACTGTTGTTTCTGTTCCTGTGTTCCTGTGTTCTTTGGCAAATTCCCATGCTTCCGTACTTTGGCATGCATATTGCTTCAGTCGTAACAACTGAAATATAGGATGTACTTTGTCGTTAGTAAGATTGGCTCTCTGTCAATCTTCGAAGTTAATAGGATCGCATGGGTTTTTTGAAATCAATTAATTTGGTCTTCCTAGATTACCCTTCCCGCCAAAATTGTTGACCCTTGTTCTGGTACAAGTCGTTTTCTGCAAGAATACAAGTACGGTTATGCAAAAACACTAGTCAGTTTGTGCAGATATTTAAGTCTTATATCGAGCGACGTGACTTTAAAACTCTATGCTCGAGACTAAAAGGTTGAAAAGCCATTCACGATCTACGTTACGAAAATTTTAACTTTAAGTACTTCATTTAAGATGTAAACCTCTACGGGCATCTAGTATAAATTAAACAGAGGACTGCTGCAGTCCTTACTTTATTTCGGCGCTGAAGACAATAATGCAAACCAAGGTCAAACACTCATCATAATTAAATGTCTTGCATATACACTACATTATAAGCTTTATCAAGAACTTACACAAATCGCATGAACGCGTTGACAGGCCTCTTCCCTGTACTAGATGCCTCGCCTCGCTCCATGTTTGAGCTCATTGCTGAAACAAAAGGCAATTGTAAATACACGTATTTACTTTTGACTCCAATATCGTACCTAGATGCAGTGGCAGAACAATTAACCTTACACAATGTGGACACCAACAAGGGCAAAAATTACACTTGCAACAGCTAAACTATAGACAATATGTAATTACTTCTTAGATCAACCATGTGGCCATGCGTCAAATTAGCAATAGAGGAATTACTCTGCCATTTTACACATAATGTCTCAACTTGGCAAATTAAGTTGCCAACAACCCACCATTTATGTGTAGTTGATACCTATGTTACATGGACCCTTCAATTTGGGGTGAAGAACGGTGTCCAGACGACACGACCCTGACACGGGTACGGGTGCCGTACCAGACCCTTTGGATTGAGAACGGACACGGTTGATGTCTCTGGCGCTACTTAGAGGATGAAGAAGATTCTTGGGCAACATTTAATCCGGATGAAATGATGACCCATTATATGTACCAATTGTTTTTTCTTCGTTTTTCGTTAAATTAATGAATGAAATCCCTAAATTGATTGATCTTTGTTATTGTGTACTCGTTTCATTTGTGTGCCAACTACGTTGCAGAAGAAAGAAGAAGAAAAGTGGCCGGAGACGGAGGAGAAGGAGAAGCAAAAGATGAAGGAGAAGGAGCAGCGGCAGCAGAAGGGGGAGAGGATTTCTCTGAAACTTAACTCGAGAGACGCTTGGGGACTGAACCTTTATTTTCTTCTTTTGTCGTCTCATCTGCCAGAGGCCTCGAACCACATGTCCTTGTGACAAGTTTTCTTTCAGCCTTGAGGCCTCGAACCACACATCCATGTGATGGCAGAAAACTTGTCTTGCACTTTTTTGCTGTGAAATCAGGCATCAAACCACACGTCCTTGTGATGGGATGCAAGCATGGCCTCTTAATTGTTTCAGGCTTTTAATTATTGGGGCGGGGGAGCGGCGGTTTGGATCCAGGGCTTGTAACTCATGCTTAAAAAATCACTGAATATATACAATAAATGCTACGCATCACATTTGATGAGAAAGCATACCGTTGGAAAGGGAATACTTAGCCCTGATCCAACTCGATTTTGGAACCAACTTTAATGCGTCGGAGTATTCTTGCACCAAAAAATGCTTTACGAGCTACGGTAACGTATAAAGGAATTGACAATCTCAGCATATGCCAAAAAGGTAAAGGGAAGATATATATTAATAATGTGCTAGACTTGATGATTTGACAGAATGTGCAGCTGTAGTCCAGTTGACGGAACCTTTAATTTGTGATCTAAGATTGGTTGACAGTGATGTTTGTACGATGCTATCCAAGTTGCTAGGAATGAGATGTTGAAGATGTTCCATAGAAAAAGGAAGGATCCTTATTTGTAAATACTTGACACTCACTGGGACGATCAATTGAGGAAGAATCTATATGCAGCAGGCTACCTACCAACCAATACAACATATATGCGATAGCAAAGAATAGAAAAGCTACTTCTGGGCGACTTGATGTCAAAAGTATGTGCACGGCAACCCTATATTGCATAGAGCAGACAAGTGAGATGAAGAAGTTCAGAAATGCGAAGGGGGGTATTGGAGGAGTGTCTTGGCTCGTTAATGCCTCCAAGTAAGTGTCATGCCTTGTTAAGAGCTACGCTAATTTCAGTACTTTAGAGTTTATATGCTTTGTTGCCTATTTTAAGATGAATAGTGGCATGTCATTGAAGTAGTGCTCCAAATCTTCAAAAGTTAGGCATTCGAGAATTTAGTTTAAGTGTAGTTCTTCGGGCTGTGAAAGGAACTGAAGCATATTTGAGCATATCCACTCGAAGAAAGAAACAGATTGGAACATCGGAGGTTTAATGACCTTGCTTGTGTCCATTACAACCTTCACTTGCAGTAGCGTTAAAAAGTGAATTACTAACTTTAAAGTTATATGACAATTCCATGATGAACCTAATTTTGTTACATTTCAAGCAACATTTCAGATTTATGTTTAAGGGCCGAAACTGCGATCCTATTAACTTCGAAGATTGACAGAGAGCCAATCTTAATAAAAACAGCGTACATCCTATATTTCAGTTGTTACAACTGAAGCAATATGCATGCCAAACTACGGAAGCATGGGAATTTGCCAAAGAACACAGGAACACAGGAACAGAAACAACAGATAACAGTGGGGCTATACAGCGGCGCGAACGAAAAAACGTAGAAGAAACATGCTGATCACTCAAAAAATGTAAGAAGGGGTACCTTTACAGTGGCGCGCACCAAGGTCGAGCTTCGGAATGCCTCTACAGTGCCTCTACAGCTGACATGCACGAAACGATCCTTTGTCGACACGGCGTCCGCTACAGCAGCGGGGACGGAGGAAGGACCACCACTACGTGGTGGTTCGGGGCTGAGGGGTTGGGCGAAGGGGATGGAGGACAGGGCTGTGGGGGCGGTGCTGGGTGCGGGGAGACAAGGGAGTCTCGAATTGGGGGACAGACCTGTTTGGGGGAGACACGGGGAAATATGGGGGTCGGGGTGGGGTGGGGGTGACCGCAGAAGGGGTGGGTAACCTGCGTGGTTGGCGGGGGGGAGATGGAGTGGGGTAGGGAGAATTGGAGGGAAGGGGATGAAGTTCTCTTCTGATTGGGGGGAAGTTTCTGATTGGAGATGGAGAAAGGGTGGGCGGAGGGAACGAAGTAGTGGGTTACTGTGGGGAGGGGCATTTTGGGGAAGGGGCAAAGTTGATCTTTCTAAAAACCCATTTTTTCACAACTGAACCCACCTTTCAGAAATTTCACAACTTGGAACCCTCTTTTCACAACTTTCACAAAAAAACCCACTAACCCCAAATATTTAACCCAAAAACCCATTTTTTCCCAATTTTCCCTAAGAATTTCCAAGAACCCCAAAACCCACCCAACCCAACCTTTCTCACAGCCCCCGGTGTCACACGCGCTCTCCCTATGCACAGTAGAAATCTAAAACAAAGTTATCAGTCTTCTTCAGAGTTGAGACCAACAAGTCTCCCAAGACTAGCAAAAACACCCAACTCCTGTCTTGTAAAACCATTTCCTTTTCCATACACAAGTACTGAGATCAAAACACTTCTAACCCCCCTGCTTTGGTGTTGCTCTCAATCAACTCTAGGCTCATCAGACATGATGCATCAGAAAAGGAGGTTACCAGTCTCACTCTTGTGCCTTGCGGTCCTATTTGCAGCGTGTGCGGAAACTTGTTTGTCAGCAGCCCCTCGGAGCACTGGGAAGCACGCTAAATCAGCAGCGCCCGCCGATCGATTTGGGTCCTCTGTCATCTTCCCTCTCACTGGAAACGTTTATCCCGATGGGTATGCAGCTCTTTCATGCTGGGTCTCTTTCCCAATTTATTGTGATCTCAAGACATATCTGTGTGTGCGCTATTGACTATGGCTATTGATTGTGCGTTTCGGCTGAGAACTCAGGGATGTGATCTTGATGTGTTTTGCTTAATATTTGGTGAATTCTGTGTTTTGACTATTGGTGAGGTTCTTGGGATGCTTGATGTGCGTTTTGGATACGTAGTTGAAATCTTTGTCGAGGTTGACCTGTGTTTCTACGGCCTTCTTCCCGGAACCATCTTTTAACCCTTTTGTTCTCATGGGAAACTTTCATGTTGCAGTAGTTTCCCTAACAACAATAATGACAACCTGACTGTGAAATTTGTTTCTTTTGACAATATGATTGATTACCTATAGCCAAAGCAAAAATTCCATGTCCCAAGGATTATATATGTTCAGCACTTTCCTCCCTTTTCCGGTGCATATCCCAGTAGTTTCCTCTTGGATTAATTAATTATTCTTTGGTTGCTGACCTACTTTTTCAGTCCTTTTCCTTTCTTCCATTATTTTCTAGTGGGGGCGCACTAATGTGTTTCTATGCCATAGAAACGCTTCCTATGTTATGAGCAACGTAGTATTGATCAAGTCACTGATGACATTTTTGTATTTTCATCATATCATTAATGGTATTTTTCGTAATTTCACACTCTAAATTAATCCAAACTACATCGTGACACCGTGTCACGCCACAGAATTTTTTTCTCTGGCCACATTAGTTTTTCCCTTTTTCAGTTTATGGTTTCATCGGTCTTCCTTCTTAGTTTCAGCTCAACACATGGATTTGCATGCAACCAATTCTATCCTGGATCATATATCAGGTTTTTTAAAAGCTTCATTTCATATGCAGATACTATCATGTGACTCTTAACATTGGCAACCCACCAAAACCTTACTTCCTTGATATAGACACTGGGAGTGATCTCACTTGGCTTCAATGTGATGCACCTTGTACCAAATGTACTCCGGTAGATTTCCTTTTTCTTACGCTGAAGATTTTCCATTACTTTGACTATTTTTCTAAGCTTTATACCCATATGCAGGCCCCTCATTCACTTTACAGGCCCAGCAAAAACCATATTGCGTGTAAGGATCCCCTTTGTGCCTCCCTTCACTTGTCTGGGGACCACCGTTGCACTACCGCTGAAGAGCAGTGTGATTATGAGGTCGAGTATGCCGATCAATGTTCGTCTCTTGGCGTACTGGTCAAAGACTCATTCCCTATGAGGTTTATCAACAGTAGCATTGTTAATCCTCGTCTAGCATTTGGGTGGGTAACTTGCTTGAAATCAAATCACATGTTATTGGTTTTGGGCTGGACTTTACTATGATCGTAGTCAAGGTTCTCTTTGGAATCCTAAAATCTTGATCTCATATGCAGTTGTGGCTATGACCAACATGTTCCAAAGTCAATTAAGCCACCTTACACAGATGGAGTCCTTGGCCTTGGCAGTGGCAAATCAAGCATTGTAGGACAAATGCATGATCTCAGGCTAACAAGAAATGTGGTTGGTCATTGTCTAAGTAAACAAGGGGGAGGTTTTCTTTTCTTTGGAAATGATCTTGTCCCTTCTTCAGGAATTGTCTGGGTACCTATGCTAAGCACTTCTATAGAGTAAGTACTTTGAAGTTACGCCTCCTTCTCCATCTTTGCTATGTTTCTCGAATGAACTTAATCACTCGTCTCCTTTTGCTGTGATTGCCTGCGTATGATCTGTTTCAGTAAACATTACTCTTTGGGGCCCGCAGAACTCCATTTTAATGGGCAGACTACCGGGGTTAAGGGTCTTAAAATAGTGTTTGACAGTGGAAGTACTTACAGTTACTTCAATGCCCAAGCTTACAAAATCCTACTTTCTACGGTCAGTGCAAAACACTATTTTCCAAACTTTAAGCTGTTTTAGATACAGGAGCTAACCGGTGTTCTGTATAATCATTTCTTTCAGCTCCAGAGAGACTTGAACGGGAAGCAGTTAAAAGATGCAAATGAGGAGACAAGCCTCCCAGTGTGCTGGAAAGGAACCAAACCTTTCAAATCCATTCTTGATGTCAAGAACTTATTTCGGCCCTTCGTACTGAGCTTTGCAAATGCCAAAAATGTTCAGCTTCAATTGCCGCCTGAGGCTTTTCTCATTGTCACAGTGAGCACCACTTGAGACCTTTTCTCTGCTATTCCCCACTCCCCAAGAATATACATAAACACAAATCACGCTTCACGGGGGAGGACAATGAATTAAGAGTACTGCCATCTTCTCCAATAGGAGTTGAGACTCAAACCCATATACTTTAAATTATTTTGAATAATTTTTCAGGATGCTTGAAGATGTGCCACAGACGGGATTTAGTTTCCCGAATAGAATCTTGGAATTGAATATTACGCATAGCATTAACGAAATGGAATAACTAACAAGATTTGTTTCTTCCAGCTACGTGGCAATGTGTGTTTGGGTATCTTGAATGGCACCGAGGTTGAACTGGGGGACTACAACATAATCGGAGGTAAGAGATTCTGAAATAAAGGCGCATTGTTGATGAAGATTTTATTTAGCATTCTAACTTCATTCTCCAAATGCGATTGGCAGACATCTCGTTGCAAGATAAAATGGTGATCTATGACAATGAGAAGCAACAGATTGGATGGGCTCCTGCAAACTGCAATAGGCTTCTCAAGTCCTGAACAACTCTGTTGTAATTTCTTTTTTTGACATTGGCAGGGTGTGGGCACACTCACCAGGATTTTTATTTTTATTTTTTTCTTTGTTTATATTAACAGCATGGCTCGTGATTTTGTCGAGGATGACTTGGGTATCTTAGAAGAACACTGCCCTGCAGATTTTGGTTCCTGGAGGACTTAGAAGCAGGTCGGCAAATAACGCTTTCAGCGGCAAAAAGAGCTCATGTTATTTTTTATATATAGCAAATAGGTAAATATGTTTCAGTCATAGGAGGTTTACAAGTTCTTTGTTATCCACTTTACAATATACAGAAGCAGCACAGTTTGTTACAAAAAGAATTGGTCTGTTGCCGATGCAGTCAGCTAAGCAAATTACTTCTGCTTGGTTTTCCAGATTTGAATGGCGTGGATGTACATAAATAGGTTACAGCTTCACAATACCTGCGGTAAAACCATGAGGTTATAACATGGAATATGCTCTCAACAGTGACCGGACGGTTATTTTCAAACAGCAATTGACGTATGACAAGTACAAGGATCCAGATTAGAATAAAAGTTTGGACCAGCAGAGGGTTGAAACATCTGATTTGGCAATATCTCGCCAACTCTTGGAACCATCAAAGGCGATGCTATTCAAAGTAATAGTTTGCAGAAGGCGAGTTTGTTACCAAGAAAAATCCTAAATGCAGCATCAGGTGAATCAAAACAGGCATTGAGAGGTGTAAGATGTCATGTGATGAATCACTTCTACGAATCAAAAATATATGTAAAGTCGCGGTTATGATGGGACTAGACCGTTGGAGTTGCAACTAAGGCAGTATTATACGTGATACTAAGGCAGTGTTTTGAGTGCAACTTCAATGAGACAAATATAATTCATCGTGATAAGCGGATCCATTTAAGAGGAAAACTGAGGGATTATTTCCAGCATCTCAAACCCCCATAATGCATGAGAAGTAACAGATGGACTATGCTACTCATTGTAAAGAGAGTAGTGTCGATGAAGGGGAGACATGATTCTGTAGTTGTGCGACCTTTGTGTTCCTCCAAGTCGAAGGAATGTTCGCAATCTTTGGCCAGTAAGAAGTATTATACGTGTAGATGACTGTAAATGGAATACGAACACTCAAATCGGTTAATGGCTACAGAGGAACCGACAGAAAAAGATATGTCCCAAGAAGATGGGGATGGCAAAAAATAAGTCGATAGGAGTATCGAAGCCATAGTAGTGCATGGGATAGGACTAGAACTTAGAAGTATCCGCCGCGAGAATGATATCATCAACGATATAACTTTGTATTAACTAAGACGTGTTAAGCAGAAAGTATATGGCAACACTGGAAGATTGTCCACTAAAATGATGCCAAAAAGAGGTCATGTTGCAGAGAGCTGATTAATGCTTTGGAACTGACGAATATGACGATACACGTAAGCCAGTAAAATAATTCAATGTCCACCGATAACTTGATATGTATTCAGTGATTTCATTCTAATCAAACGATCATTAGCAGTGTTTATTAGCTGAAGACTATGGGTGGCCGGCTCACCTGAAATGTTATAGACTCCATCGAAGAATGCTATAAGAGATGATTTGAACACTGCAATGCAGACAAACCAATATTAGTCACTGTAACATATTAACCTATCCTTTACATTATGTCGTGGTATATATGCTTCAACATGTAACCAAAAAAAATATATATATGCTTCAGCTTGCACTCATAAGGATGTTAACACCAGCTCATTGTAATAATGTCAAAATCCATATTCTCGGTCAGCTAATGCTAGCATCCAAATATTCAGTCAGCTAAATTAGCATCCAAAAAGATGGCATTACCCACCAGGCAGGATGTTGGCAAGAGTTAACAGGAACGTGACGTTAATATATGGGCATATGGCATTATTTGCACAAATTGGCTGTTGTCATGCTATGCACCCCGTGATTCAACCATTGCGCTAAGCATTCACCCCTAAAACTCTTATCAGTTAACACTTATCACGAAAATAAAATCCTATTGTCCAGACAAATTGACATTGTGTTTATGTGCAGAAACTTTATTGCCACAGACATTATTCCTGCATAATATCAGGACGAAACTCCTCTCAAGGTCCCTGTACTTGTGCAGCTTAGCTGGATTAGTCGCTTAACCTTTTCCCTGTTTCCCTGTTAGCCAGCCTAGTCCTTTCGCCTCTTGCCTCCAAATTTTGCCCGATAGTGGGCCCCATGATAGAGTCACTTCCCCCAAAGGACTCTCTTCTCATGGTCCCTTTACTATGCACCGAATAAGTCCCTAAACTATGTTCATAGCGCTCATGGTCCTTTAACTTTGAACCTCCAACTTCGTCCTTTCGGTCAAGTGAGATTTTAAACCTTTATAAGACCTATAACAAAGGCAATTAAGTCATTTTATGCCCCAACTAGTAAATGGGCAACCAAAGAACCCTAATTTCTCCCCCATCTCTCTTTCTGCTTCTTGGACCACTAACCCAACCATTTTTTCCACCCTCAACCACCACCCCACCAACCACTTCTTCCAATTCTCTTATCCAGCCAACCCCAATTCTACCTGGATGACGATCCCTCTGCAAATGCTGCATGCACTTGAAAAAGCCACTTCCTTTATCTCACAACCCACCACCCACTTCTAACACCACCTTCTTAACCCTAAACCACTTCCTGCCGCAAAACTAAAATCCTTTGTGCTTCTCTTGATTATTAGACTTTATCCCCTCTCACTGATGGGTATTCAGGGATGAAATAAGAGCTTAAATGGGGTAAATTAGTGAAAATTGTTGATGTCGACAACTCCTTGCCGAAAACTCAATTCGTGCATCCTGACGTCTACCACCACCAACATTTGATTTTTAAAACCAACTTGTGAGATCTGGGCAGGTGAGGCTTAAATTAGTTGTGGTGGCTATGAGGGGAGTGTAGTATGGCAAAGATGTTGGTAGCTCTGAGGGGAGGGATGGTAGTTGTGGTGGTCATGTAGATGTGCAATCAATTTGTTTCCTTTAGGCTCAGCTCTCTATACGATGTGGTAGTTCTGGGGAAGGGGTATGTCCGTGGCAGGGTGGTGTTAATGGTAGATAGTGCAGTGGGTGGTGGTAAATGACCATAAGCACTAGAAAATTAGTTCTAGGACTAATTCGGTAAAAAGCTAATAGTACAGTAGTACAGGGACAAGGACTTTCCTATAGAGTACTCTTATCGCCCCAGCCGGGGCCTCCACTAACGTGCAAACTCTAAAAATAATTACCAAAAGGAGTGAGTTGGCTAAGGGTGCAAACTTAAAGGACCATGAGCACTAAAAATTTAGTTAAGGGATTAATTCAGCTAAGCCCTATGAAGCAGGGGTGCGGTGCGTCATTTGGGTGAAGCACCAGCAACGGGAGTGTGTCGGGTGCGGGTGCGGCATGGTTGCGTATCACCCAATACTTTAAAGAAATAATAGTAGTACCACATACAACTCTATTGTTTTCAACTATACAAATTCATGACTCACGAAACAGCCATTAAACTTAACAAGCTCTCTCACTAATTTGGTTGGAAATTTTAGTTTTTCTTTCACATACGTATAGATTGCATGTATTTTGTTATTTGCCTTATCCCTGCCGCAGCCGTATCCTGTCATTTTCATAATGACATATCGGCGTATTCACACCCGTATTGGAGGCCGTGCTTCCTAGCTAAGCCTAATAGTACAGGGACCATGAGGGGAGTTTCTTCTTCATATTTCATGAAGCCCCTTAATAGGCAAGTTTCAGAGAATGATATGCACTCAATTCACTGAAATATTGCCCAGATGCAAATGAATCGCTGGTATATTAAAAGACACTTCACTACAGAATGATTGCAGAACACAAACACACTTATTCAGAGGACTCAAACCCCGACATCGACTGGGGAAAGGTGTGATACAAATGAATGAACATAAACTCTGCGCTGATCACTCCCCCACATTCAAACCTCCGATGGTGTGTGTACAAGTCAGGGATACGCAAATAAAGTTGCAATGGGTGCCTAAGTATAAAAGATTTCCCAACTGCACTGTAACAAAGGGGAATCAAATGCAAGTAGGGATTTTGAAAAACCGAAGTTCTGACAGTATGTTCAGTACCCATTTTCTCTAAAAGCTTAAGTTGTAGAGAATGGGCCAAAAATGTCATACTTAATAAATCCAAATGAAATAGGTAATAGAAACACGATCACAAATTTTAGAGACTGATATCTACTGGAGTAGTCATTTTAAGAAAACTGCAGTGCAACTATTACAAGATCAGGAGCAGCATGTAATTCTAAGTTATTTAAAGCACCGAATGACAAAAGTTATGAAGCAAAGGACCTATTCTGCCAAAAATCATCTAATGCAGTATCGAGGTAGACTAAATGATATACATGCCATGGACACCAAAAGAAGGCTTATAAGAAGTAAAGTAGATTTCATGAATATTAAACATTAACACGCTAAGGAGAAGACAATGTATATACCAAAGATTTAGGTACATGCTTGTACATATAATATATGCATAAAATTGCTGATGACTTTATTTTGCTAAAGAAAAGTAAAAGTGATGACTCCTCTATCCAAGTCACTCTTTTATATATGGCCAGATGTCCAAGGGGAGAAAGTAATGTGTGGACAAAACCAAGTAATTGTAGACTCAAGTGTGCAAATCATCATTATACGTTCCCCAATTACGGGCAATCCTCGGTGGGGGGGACCCATATCTCGAAATGTCGTTGCAGTGAACTTGTCTGATTAGTAGGAACCATACCATGACTCCTTCAAACAAGATAAGTAACTGGTAGCATGATTTAAACTTAGGGATGAAAACCCATCAGTTGAGGAAATGCATACTGTCTAAGAAAGTTCAAAAGTGAAAGATTGAAATAGAAATTGCTAATGTATGTTGAGACTAATGATCGTGGCAATGTGCATGTCACCTTTGCATGGCAAATCTTAGTTATGGCCTCAACATGAAGGTTCTGTAGCTCTTCGAGAGTATTGATATCCAAACCAGCAATATCATCCCCCTGAAATGAAGGGAAAAAAGTAAGTGGTAAGATTTCACTGACGTACAGGTTATCGACTCACGAGAAGTTCACAAAAAAAGATTTTCATAACTGCTCATCATAGTTCACGATTCAAAGTCATGACCCTTTACTAGAAAAAAGATAGCAGTATCACACAGCGAGACGAGGACTATGACATAATAAAAAACAAAGCATAGATCAGCCATGATTTTGTTCATTGGATTAAGGATCTCAATCAAGGGCTTTTTTACCACACAAAAGCACTGAAACAGGCTTTAGGCCCCTAAATAGCAGGGACTTTCTATCCTTCACTTGATTTAGGCAGTATGGCAACAAAATGCTTCACACAGGGAACAATTCCATTTATCACCACTCCAAAGTTGCATATGCACACAAATGCGCACGCACATGCGTACGCGCCCACACACACTTGTATCTACAAGTATACTCGCTTATGTAAACCTCAATTGCATGTTTTTTTTTATCTTTTACAAGTCTTTTCTCGAGAACTCCTGTTTGCAGCCAGTGAGGCTAGTACTTCAACATTTTGCAGTATAGTTTATTGGCTATTTTGAATTGCAGTGACAACAAATAGAACAAATATAGGGATGGATGAATGCACATTAGCTAGTGTTTTAGAAACACTATTTATTCATGGAAGTGAATAACCAACAGAAGCCACTCAAAATAAGGTAACTTAATTTTCCAAAACTCGGTACTCAGGACATAAAGTGGTCGTACGACGATAACACCATGACAACAATTACAAAATTCAGCAAGTCTGAAAAAGCATTGTAGCAAGAAATTCACAAACAATCCAAGAGCAGATTGCATCAGATTTAGTATCCTATGATCGCAAATCACGAGTAGCACAAAAGTATTAGACTTAAAATTGCATACCCTCAATCTCGAGACCAGGCTCTCCAGTTCTTTGCACCTCCTCCTTTCATTAAGGTAATAAGTTTTGATCTCCTCAAATGTACTTGCTTCTTCCATATTTTCACAAGTCTCATCCTCGGCAAATATCTTGTTTGAGTGACCATTAGCTAAAGAAAAACCACTTGTGATACTTGTTTGCAAAACTTTTGATGCATGAACCCCTTCAAGTGAAGTGTCCTCAAAATTATTAGCGGATTTCCGCAACTTTGCAACTAGCACCCACATGTTTGAAAGCTCATTTTCCAGATCTTCCTCCCGTCGCTTCGCTTCATCAAGAATTTTGCGCAATTCACCCTCTATCTTATCTCTCTCGGACAAGGCAGCAACCAAAGAAGCTTCTCTTTGGTATCTAGCATTGAGCTCTTGCTCCATCTCCTCCATACAAATATTATTTTCTCGCTTTCTCAAACGTGTATCAGGTCGAGGACCAGTGCTGCCATTTTGCTTCGTATTAAATGAAGCGGAGCCACAGGCCTCTTTTGCAGCAGCAAGGTCAGCAGTTAGTTTAGCATTTTGGTAGGAAAATTTTGTTACTTCTTGAGCCAAGTTTCGGAGCTCAATTGCTGCAGCAGCGGCCAGCTCTTTTGCATAAGAACCTTCTTCAGCCAATTTTTGGCTTTGAATTATAAGCCCATCCTTTTCTTCAGCCATTTTCACGTTCTCTTGCTTCAGTGTCTCTATCTCAGTGGCCTGAGTCAGGGGGTATAACATGATTTTAACAACATTAAACGTAAGATAGCCTCATTTCAATCTGCATTGGTATTAAAATTTCAAACAGCAATTTCACTCGGCATTGGTGATAAAATCCCAAATGGGCAATAGCATAATCTATTCAATGTAAGCAGTGTATAAGAAAGGTATAAGACTAATAACCTGCATTAGAAGCTGGGAATTTAAAAAGGCATCACTATCATAATCTTTTAAATCCTCCTGATTGAAGACTCTATTCAAGCTCATAACACTTGTGGGCGTATTTTCATCAACAAGTGTTTCTTCGTATGGACGAAGCCCATCCTTCCTTTCATTTTCCAGTTCTGAAAACTCAGAACAAGGCTGAAGTCTGGTAACTTCATCGTCTGTATCTAGTTGTGGGACCCTTGAACATTTATTTGATAATAAAGAGTCGAGTTGTCGCCTCAATTGAAGAATCTTTTCTTGCATGTCAGCAGTCTCGGATACCTTGTAAGAAGAAAAAAAACTGTCAGGCAATCACATAAAAATCGAAAAAAGACCTCATCAATAAAGTTGTTACCTTCAATTGTAGCTGCTCTTGGAGTATCCTGTTGTCTGCTGATTTGATCTTCATTGCTCACACAACAACAAGATCATGTCAGCATATATACATTGCCTTTCGATATAAGATATCACCTACAGATAAGCAAGTGAACCAATTTGAGAGTACCTCAAGTTCAAAAGTTTTTTGATTCAGTTGGGTAGCAAGCTTGGATAGAGCCTGCATCAGAACTTAAAAGGGTTACATATGAGAAAAACAAAACCTAGCTCAAACTATCAGACAAATTGTAAGAGCAGTGGGAAGAGAGAGTGTGTGGAGGAAAACCAAAACAAAAGTTATGCAGATATAAACCACTCAGCTTTATGTCAGATATCCATGTTTCAAGCTAAGGCGTGCAGAGAAAGACACGCAACAGGTGACATGAAATTATAAACAACAAGGCACACTTCAGAAAATCAGGATATTTGATACACTGAGAAACAATGAACATTAATTCGTGATTTCGAGCTAAATAACAATTAACAACTTCAAAACAAGAAAAAGAAACCTGAGTTGAACTACAAACACGAGCCCGAAAATGATCTTTAATATGAGCTTGATGTCACAGCCCTAGAGTTGACAAGCACAACTATACGCCAACCGTTTGGCATAAAGATGATTTACCCGGGTTGATGCCTAAGTCAACCTTGCTCTCCTACTTCCACGTCAAGGCAAGTCCCGCTCCAATCCCACTTTGTCCCCACAGTAGGTGTTTAGGCACTCACACAATAGAAAAGTTGTTAGAAGGGGAAAAAAAGGAGAATATGTGAGACAATCTCTTGTGATTATCAGGTGAATGTCGGTGAATGAATGCAACTGAAATCCTACTCCCTATTTATACTACTCCACCTCCTCAATCAATGGTGGTGACCAATCCTATCTATTGGCTACCATTACAATTCTAGAATTCTCCCTAGGCATATCTAAAAATTTACAAGCTCCCTGCATTTTTAGATTATTCCACTAGAATATGCCATTACAAGATAATTCTAGATTATCCTAGAATATTCCACAGTCCTTCCAAGCAAGCCTCTCTGTAAGCACGCATGTCGTCCCCGTAAGCGTCTACATGGACAAGCCTCAAAAACAGGGCAGGTTGCGACATTGAGCTCTCAATCTCCGCTCATTTTGTTAGACAAGAGTATTGTGAGTTCTAGTAGCAATCTGAGCTTGTCACGAGTCGAGCCCAAGCATAGCTAAACGACCAAGCCCTCAGTCATATAGAACCCTACTATTTGGGAAGCGCCGGATAAGTATTTAGAAGTGAAAACAAGGGTAAATTACACCCACTGCCCACAGTTCAGAAAAATACCTTTGATAACTCCCTCAGTTGGATGATTACACTTACACCCCTCCACATCCTTAGTCTAGGCCAAAGTTCTCCCCCCATCCCCTCAAAAAAAAATTATTTGGAACACCGTCAAAGAAAACATAGAATCTCCAATATGAAAAAACTATAGGGATGTGAAATTTTACCCTTAAAAAATATAGGATTGGGATTCCTAAAAATAAAGGCGAGGAATGATAAAAATGCGAAACTCCTAAAGATTTAGGAGTGTCCAAGTCCACCACGTCTCGAACGCCAATACTTGGGCCTCATGAGGTGTTATTGCTTGGTTAGTTTCGCACCTCCACCTAAGGTTATCAGTATTCTGAAAGAAAAGGTAAAGATAAAAGATGTTGGATCTTGTCGTCAATTGCTTTAATGTATCTGGTGCAAGACACATGGGAGAGCTTTTGGGGCACAAAAATGTCCATAAATCATATCAAGGCAATGTACATGCATAATAATATGTTTCTGGGTCTAAGGAACCCCTTTTGACACAGTCAATGACATTTTTATATATCTGCTTATGTGATGTTGTATAGATAGATGCACATGGGTTGCACCCCATTTCCCCACTATTTTAATAGTACAACTCCTTCACTTCAAAAGAAAAAAACCACAGAAAGAGCTGACATGAACAAACCAAAATTTGCTAGTTACAGCCCTAATTCCACAACTACATTTTCTACTTTTTTGGAGATTAATGTCTGGCTCACTAGAGAAGTAGGACAAGGCTGTGCAAAACAGAGGAACACATTAGGGATGTCTATAATGTATTGGCTTTTCAGAAGCTTTAGAGGTTCAGTAACAGACGCCGTCTTTCGCTTGAATCATTTATTAATGGGTGAGGCACGGAATGAATTGGTGATGAAGATGCAAGAGGCGGTTTATGACAAAAGATTCGGAAGCATAATGGACCAAAGTGCTCACAAATCTTATCGATAAGGTCGGTTTTGGTTGTGATTCACCTTGGAGCAGAAATCAACCCAAATATTGGACTCTGGTAGGATCTACCACTACCATTACTTTCCTGATCAAACTATAAATGACAAACATCACTGTTTTTGTTGGAGACTTGTAGGAGTTGCATATGTAGCACTTGACACAAAATTGATAATCCCAAACCATACTACATATAAATGGTGTTTCTTTTACCTAACAAGAGAAAACTGAAATAAGTATTGGTCTAATACACGAAGAACAGGAAAACGAAAATCGTCCTTTTGTCTTAGCTTTATTAGAAAGTTTTTCCCTCCCGCTCTTTCTCTCGCTCTTATTCAACGTCTACTCTTTCCTCCCCTCCCAAATAAGGACAAAGTTGTCAACTTGCAAATACCTCTTACAGCATTGATTGGAAAAGTGAGGCACTTTATGTGAACCGGGGAAGGATTCAACCTCTCTAAGTGACAAGAAGTGATGCAAATAGGGGAAATCGGATAACTCAATTCGAAAAGCTAGCTATCCAACTGAGGGAACTCATGCCCTTATAAGCCCCATAATATCCCCATGCCTAGCCTATGTGGAACAGCATAATTTGCCTCTGTTAGAGAACCTTGCATCTCTGCAAGGGGCTACCAACGTCTCAGCACTCCTCAGGCACATTGGCAACTATTTGACGACACAACCCACATCTGATGCAGGACCCACGGGCCTGGTCATGTGGCAGATTTGACACCAAGTGATGCAAAAAGGGGCAGTGGGAGAACTCAACCTGAAAACCTAGCTACCCAAGTAGGGAACCCATGCCCTTGTAAGCCCCCGAATGTCCCCATGCCCAGCCGATGCGGGGCTGCATCAGTTGTATAATATAGAGGAGAAAATAGGAAAAGGAATTTAGGACCATAAACTTTTATATTTAGTTAAGATGAACAATATTGAATTTTCCACACTAGGTTTGGATATTGAGTTTCAACCAACCTAGACACAAATATATCATAAGTTGTACCGTTCTGTACATAGTTACCTGAGACATCTCGATGCTATTTGAAGTATGTTGACTCGTCTCTACTGATCCAATCATGCGTTGCTCGAGTATCCGTATTTGAAGCTTCTTTTCTCTAATTTCATCCTTTAGTTGCTGCATGTGTTCCTATATCAAGCAATAGCCATCCAAGACCATCCATAAGTACCATCCAAACCTCACCAAAACAGAAACTTGAGATACTAGTAGCATGTCAGCAGAGAAGTGCCTAAGAGGTATCTAACCTGAATCTCTGAGTCTCCAGGGTTGCTACCTGCTTGCTCAGACAGCCTTTTGAGAGAACTAGTACAAAGTGCTACCTCCCCTGCTAACATCTTTACTTGCTCGCGGAGAAGATCCATTTGATCCGTTATAGTCGTCCCACTCTGCAAAACTCCATTCAGCATTGAAGTCAAGCAGCTGAAACTCAAGGAAGACGTGAGACACCAAACAAATGTGAGGGAAAAAAGGACAGATCAGCACTACTGAAATGATGTAACCACAAAGCATCAGACTATCCTTCGAAGTTCACGACACGTAAATAATGGAGTATTTCATCTGCCATTATTTGACTATCATGTGGAAACATGAAGGCCTTTATCTAGATAGCACCGATACGTTCACCGCGTCCGATACCGACACCGACCGGGACACCAGATCCCAAAAACCAAAATTTTGACATTGTTGAATTTGTCTGTATTCATATATACATGCATTTCCTACGTTTCAAGCACAATACACATCTAAAATTGCACTACGAAATCACGTTTCATCCACCTTGCTACACTTTGTTGCAAATCACCACAAAGGTTTACCTGGGTCGTCTGCCCCGAGCTTACTACACACTACTGGTATCACTTGAATCCATGTCTGATATCAAGTTAGAAGTAAATTCCAGCCTCAATTTCAAAAATTTTAAAGGAAGGAGAGAATCTGATAAATGAAGAAGTTAATTGGAAGAAAAGTTAAAACGTTGTTGGCTATCTTATTAGTTACAAAAAAAAAGGACAGGGAAAAGGAAACAATAGGGAAAAAAGGAAAAAAACATAGGAAATAACAAACAGAAGTAAGAATCCATTAGAACGAAAAAGGGAAAGACACGAAAATGAAAAAGAGAAGGAAAGAAGTAGCAAGCAAAATCCTCCATCTCCTTCTTTGTCTCCCCCTCGGATAGGCAGCACTAAGATAGCCAATTAACAAAGGATGGATATACAACCTGTCAATATTGTAGAGTTTGGCTAATTTTTTATTCCTAAAAAGATCTCCAACTTATTCCTAATATTCTATCCCAACCTCCGAGGTAAGTTTCCAATATTCATTACAGCCCCATACCAGTCCAAACTTCTGCATGACGTGTCAGACACTTCTAGAAGACGTGTCTGACAAGGTCTTCAATAGTTAAAAAACTAATTAAAAAGTTGGACACTTCCCAGAGGTGTCTGACACGTGTCCGGAGGTGTTGGTGAGGTATCGGGGTGTCTGTAAGTGTCGGACACGATACCTCAACCCATGAGAGGCATCCGTGCTTCATAGGCTTTTATTAATTTTTTTTTTTTTTTCATGTTTGTTCAAGTATGCCTTCAAATGGGCACTATATGCCGTGTTTTAAATGTTTTTTTAATGCTTTTAGAATTTGTTTGGGTTTGACTTGCAGAAAGCATTCCTCCTTCTGACTTGGCTAATTCCCATCTGCCTCACCTAGCTGAAATGCATATTAGAGCACTATAAGACACCCTAAAGAATAAAGACGACTCAAATCCATTGCCACTGAAAAGAAGGTGAATCCTGCTAATGGCAACTGGATAACAGCAAAACTACACCTCGCTATGAATTACCAATCATAGCACTCTGCACGTTCTATGCCTTGTTAAGGTTCAAGAAGAAATAAAGATTACTCAACCAAGACCGCTTCAGGGACCTTAAACCATCTGTAGGTTTAGTATTATGGTTCCCCAGAGACACTTGGTTATTAAGTACAAATGCTGACGCACATTTAAGCATGCAGGGGGGGAAGAGAGAGAAACAAGGGGAGCGAAATTCCAGGGTCACTTATAAGTTGTAGCACAGAAGTAATGCAAAAGGGCAATAAGGTTGGAGGGGAGATTGGGCATAAAAATATTACCAAAAGGATACAAATTGTAAGTTATTAAAATGCAGAATAAAATAATCAAGAACTTATAAATATTAAACTACCTCAGAAACAAGGGAGGGGAAATTTCAGAATTTTTTATACATTTTATCATAGAAGTTATGCAAAAGAGCATAGAAAGAATAGAAGTTAGGGCGTGGCAGAAATAAATTAGCATAGAAAGAATGGCCCCCATGACCAAGATAAGATTACACGTGGAGGACTTACGCATAGACAACATGAAAGACCTTACATAAGTCAAAACAACAGAACACATATGATTGCAATGTAAGATATAGAAAAGTAAAATATTAGCAAAAGGAACAAACATATAGCTTTTTCTTTTATCATGAACAAACTGTATACCAACTTGTTACCCATATATCGTGTCACAAAACAAAAATAAAAAAAGCAGCTTGTATACATCATAGACATCCATCTCAGTTAGGAGTCATTAGTAGACCTAAGTAGAAGCATCCCTTACCGGAGGTAGACACCGACCCCCCACAGTCGCGCTAAACAAGTCACCTGCTTGGGTTCTTTCCTGAAGAGTCTCAACTGAAGGATCATCCCCTCTTTTACTGGTCGATTTCCTCCGTCCATCCTTCACATCACTAAACATGACTCTCTTTTGGAATGATTTTGTAGACGATGTAGGTGAACCACTTGCAGAGCTCTCACAATCAGTACTCGGTGATAATCCAACCAAATTTTCAGGCCTCTGCACATGGAATTGAACACTATTAACTTTCAAGTTTCAAACACAAGTACATGGGAACATCTACTAATATCTGCTTGAAAAGGTAAATCATTCTGGCATGATGAACAGCACAAATGTAATCTTCTTCTGATGAGTCAAAAAAAGAACATTGGAAATAAAATTAGTTATCTCGAAGTTCTTGAGCCGAATTCCTTGCTCGGAATAAGCAACAGGGCTTTAAGATGAAGGATAAAGTTTACACCAAAAACTTCTCAAAAGCATTTGTAAATTCTAATCATGCATATAATGAGTATTTATAAGCTTTCCAAGACGCATGATCTACTCATTTCAACTCAAAGACCAATGCCAAAAGAGAGATAGGAAGAATAAAAAAAGTATTACCTTTAGTTTAAACCAGCCAAGCATACCACGCCTACTGTTTTTTTTGTAATCTTTCACCAGCTCATCAAGATTATTGATACCACTCCTTCCATCTGCTGAAAATTCAGAGCCAATGCTAGCGGTATCATCATCAATCATGTACTCCCTTTTCCTATCTGGCAAGTAGGCCAGCTGCATCAACAAGAAAAAATATGAGTGAAGACAACGGTCTAACAAATAAGCGTTCATGAGGCGAAAAAAGGTCATTCTACTTTGGGGAAATAACTCTTTAAGAAAGTCACGAACCCGCACTGATGACTAAAGACTGTCAACTCATTTCAGGTAACTCAAACTAAATGTGTAATGATCTCGGAGGTACCTCATCTTCTGCAAAAGAATGCCTTCGCCTATGACTGGGCTTTTCCATGATACTTGATGGCACTGTATTTTTTGTAGAGACTAAGATTAATTTAGTCAACCTCTGAATCCTTCCCATCAGAGCTGCTTTGGCTTGTTCCTCCTCTTCCAATCTTGACTGTAGCTTAACTTGCCCAGCTTCCAACTGCACATAGAAACTAATTACTTACTGTAAACAAACTACAAAACCAATTAGCAATTTACCCATTTCTTTTCTTTGTTTCCACAAGGGGTTTGACATTCTTTGGTTTCACAAGAGTTTTGACAACATATGAATCACCTCTGCTTCCAAATCAAATCAAGCTTATGCTTGCTTGTAGGGGAATGTTAGTGGTCATCCCAACACATAAGGCAATAGATTGAGAAAATAATCATGATTTCCCCACACTAAACAGGTCCAAATGGTGCAGAATATGGAAATGGAAGAGACTGGGCCTCCACCTGATGCTTAAAACTCAGGAGACAAAAGCTGAAGCACGGGGATCAGCTCCGAACTTCAAGGAACTTGAACTAAAACCCTGCATCTTCTAACAGGGTCTCTAGGGTGATAAGTTTTTTAAGGTAACCCAAGAAAGAAGGGCAGCCCTAGGACGAGGGTGGTGGATTTTAGATTCAGAAGGACAATGATCTGTGTGGACTTCTAGATCCCCAGGAACCGTCAAGTGTTGGTGTGACTAAGCCATAGTGGCTGGGAGGATTGGACTCAATAGGAGGTTTTCTGAGGGGTAGGAGTACTCACCTTGATTTGTGTTCTCGTTTATGTCATTCTGGGGGTATTTTGCTTTCCTAAAGTAACTGCAGTTACTTCTGCATCCCTTAATCGCTTTGTTTTGCCAGGGGAACATGTACCCAACAGTTTTAGCTAATACAACATGGGTTCCTTCCTTTTTCTCTTGCTGTATATGTCATGTGCCCATGGGCTGTGCCTTTTGGTGCTTGAATTGTTCCCCCTCAGATGCCTTTGCTGATAATACTGAACTTCTCAGAAAGCAGAGTTTATAACATTTTTTTAGTAAAAAGTTAAAAGGTATAGAAGCTATTTTAATGGGTACAAATCAAATGCTTTTCATTCGTTCGTCTAGTTAGATTTTTAGCTTATGGCTATCAGTTCCAGGCGCCTGGGTGTAACATACTCTTCAATGACACAAGCCTCGGTAATTGACACCTGTTAAGGGAATGGCACATAACTAACAAGCCCCCTGCAAAAATCTAGTAGCAATGGACCCAAGATCACTATAGTGATTCCAGTAGCAAATGTCAATACATTCTTTTAGTTGCATAACTGCTGTTTAAGTACCCAATTGTTACATTGTATGCTACACCCTATCACAATCAAATAAATAAACATTGGAAATATTGAAATGACTGTCTCTGAGTGCACATAGCACACTAATATGTTTGTATCCAGTAGTACTTTTATAAAAATGGCCATCTGTATCCGGTAGTTACCACACAGATTCTGGCTGATTTATAGAACAGTTTGTGCTTCTTGGTGCCAAAGCTGGTAAACAAGGATGCATTGTGATAAAGAATAGACCATTTAGTTTTCCACTGAGAGAAAGTAAGAAAGATAATTGCAATAATAGGATAGCAGTGGAGTTATGCATCCTAACGGCACAAACCTGAAGCTTCAAGTTGACTAAATCTTCTTGATTAGGTGCTATCATATATGAATTGTCCATCATCCCACGCTTCAATTGCTGAAGCTCTTGTTTTAAAGTGGAAATTTCCTTCTGATACTTTTTGATGAGAGACTTCTCATCCAGAATCTAAAAGAAAAAACATTAGAACAATAAGACAGAAGGGTGGACTCAGTATCAATTCCCATAGCTACCAGAATTTCACGTATAGATATAGATTACAATCTGACCTTATTTTGTGAAGCCTTGATTTCCACATGCTTACTACGATGTGCAAACTTCAGCGTATTGTGAGTTTCTTCTGTATTGCTGGAGGCAGGTGTCACAGTGCAAATAAGCTGCAGAAAGGTTCAGAGAAGGAAGCCAGCATGTAAAAGCAAAACTCCACAAACTATTCAAAGTGGAAAAATTATAATTGACCACCCAGGTGTTTGGGATCAGTAACTCAACGTTCATATACCCATTACTTGTGGAAACCAATGCCTTCAAGGTCAAGGGGTGAAACAATCCTTTGGTTAAATGACGTAAACGACATGAGAAAAGGTTGAATAGTCGGACTCTCTAAGCAACAGATCAGTCGCCCATCTCTCTCACCTCCATAAATCTTTTGATAGCGTTTTTTGAAGTAGTAGTTTATAAAAAAAAATTGCCTAATTCTTGACAGTTGGGGCCAATTCTTGACAGTTGGGGCCATTTATTATTTTACATTACTAACTAAACATTCAAAATCGGTACCTTAAACTATTTATCCGACCCAAATTAATCATAAGTTTGGCAGAGGTGAACGGACATCAGTTCTTTCAAGGCCAATAGTGTCAATAATGAAAAAACAAATCCCATAAACACGTAGCACTGTCTTGTCCTCGCAATGTTTTTATCATATGAAGACAAGTTATCATGGCACGATCGATGCGTGTGCAGAAATAAAGTTAGTAATATCATAATTTTAATCATGCTTAGCTTTTATTTTATACTTTGACTATATTTTGTAATGAATTTTAGATGGCCCCGTGTGCTAATATAGAGTTGTTAAATTAATTTTTTTGTTAAAAATCAAGCATGATATAAAAATGTTTAAAATGTGAAAATCAAACACGTCCTTAAGATGGTTATTTACTGTTTAATGTTTTTGTTATGTGCCATTTTTTAAGAATTTTCTCATAGTGCCAAGTGTCAACATTCTACATAGATACTTCTGTAACACCAAAAGTGGTGTTACACCAAAAGGTCCATTCTATTAATCTATAGTATAGATGATGTCTGAGTCACTAATTTTCGTAGTCTCTTTATCTCTTTAGCTAAATATTGAGAAAAAAATCCTAAATGACACTACCACCAAACCATCCCATCACAGCCTTCTCAATCTCCACAACAACCCATCATCAAACCCCTCATTAATCTAAGTATTCCAGTCAGATTTCAAACACCATCCAGAATCTAAAGGATGTACCAATTGCACACAATCAGCACATACAATCCCACTAACCACCACAATCGAATCTATCGGCCGCCCTATGAGCAACTGCCACCAAAACTATACTCAATCTCAATATGAAAGCACCAAACCCAGAATCCCAACAACCCAAAATCCAATTTTGAATAAAACTATTTGCTTGTTCTGATCATGGTAAAATCATGTCAAAAGTGATTAGAAAATCCAATTCAAATCTGAACAAAAACCTCATAACCCAGTAAGACGGCGGTTGCGGTTCAGATCCATATCAATCTAAGCCTCGTCGGCAATTCTTGCTCCAATCCAGATCCGCATTATCTCAATCCAATTCTTTTTACAGAGTGTTATGCTTGTTCCATGATGATGCTGGTGCTTGTGGTGGGGCTGGAAGCCAATTATGGTGGCACTTATTCCATGATGATTGGCTTCTTTGATCTGATGTGATGAAAAGGTAATACTGATAGTTGCAATGTTTGTGGTGTAGGGGTTGACACCTTAGTAGTGGTTAAATGAACCCGTGCGCATGGCAGTGCCGTTGTGATAGCGGTGGCAGTGATCGGGTTAGAGAGATAAAGCGCCCGCGGGGGGGGGGGGGGGGGGGTCAATAAAGAAAAAGAAACAAAATTGATTTTATTTGCTTTTTCAATAGATCTGGTTGATTCCATGTCATCATGTTAAGATGATGTGGACCAGTAAAATGGATCGGTTATGAAAGGGGACACATATCACTCCGATGCAAGAGTGCCACGTGAATCCAAGTGTTTGTTCTCGACACAACCCCAAAAAGACTGACAGTTGTTCACATCCTTCAGCCTTTGGATTAAATGATTAAAATGTAGTTTGAGGTACTGATTGGAATTGAGGTACTCAAGCAGGATTTGATGTGTACTCTAGGGCACAGTTTTGGGATCAGCCTTTTACTTCTTCTTTTTTTCCCCCCGTTAAACCGTTTACTTTATTCAAATAGGTTTTCATTATGCTTCAAAAGTCAGATTCCTATCTGCCTCCCTCCATCCATCTCTCTCACCGCCATTATTCTTATCTTCTCTAGCTTTGTTAAGTTTTTTTTTTCCCCCCTTAGAATACTTTTTTAGCTTTATGAATAGTGTAGGCTATGCTTTCTTTTATGTAAATACCTTTCCTTTTTTGCTTTTTCGTCTTTTTCAGTTTTGGTGGAAAAGAGAATGTAAGGGGCAAAGATAATATTTTGCCAGAAAAATATATATTCAAATGAGGGAGAGTACTGGTTTAAGGTGCTTTAGTCCTTTTCCTTTGACTTAAAGGAGTGCAATTAACTTGTTCCATTCGATTGTTGTGTACTTGTCCGCAAGGGAAAATGTCCCATTTGAGATGGTCAACTGAAAACACCTATTAGCAGAAGCTAATGTCAGAAATGACCTCTTCCTATATTTGAAACGGGACAAGTCTAAATGATGGATGCTGAATCCTCAAGGGTCATCAGTGTAATTTCCGCTTCAGTAAACAGCAGAAGAGTGAGTTATTGTCAACAAGATACATAATTCACAGATCAGAAACTTGCGACGAGTAGACACTTAGCTGCATAAAGGAAAATGCTTATCATTTAGCTACCAACTATTGATGACTAAACTTACAGAAACTCGTCCATGGCCACTGAGGGACGATTGCAACAAGCGTGTAAGTTTTGAATCTCGATATGGTACATGAGTAGCTTTTCCATCTGTTAGTTTAGATATCACCTGAGATTGGATACAGTCAGTAAGCCAGAACATAAGCTTGTACTGCAGACAAATGGCAATCAGGGTTACAAGAACTAACAGTTAACACCAAAATATATACATGTACGTCTAAATCTATTACATAAAAGCAAGACCACAGAGTTGCCTTGTATGCCAAACTCATGATATAAATTTAGTAAGGTCAAATCATTTTCGAATGGTAAAATCATTAGCAAGCACCAAACACGGGGGATCTTCTCATAATACATCATGCCACACATGACACTTATGACCTAACCTACCAGAACAGATATGCCACCTAAGTCTCAGTTATTTCCACAAAACAAAAGGGACTGCATAAGCGCAGAAGAACCGTCGAGTGCACGTACAGTAGATTGTCAAACCAGAAGAGCTTCGTGGCATCAACTGAGCAAAAATCTCTCTTCCCCCCCCTCCCTCTCTCTCTAACCCACGTGTCAAGCACAGGGGCACGATACTCTGCCTCCTGTGATGACTCCTTCTAGCCCAAACCCCTCTCAAACTGCAAAATTAAACCTCAGCCAATTTTGGCAAAACTCCAAAATATGCACACCTACCGCATTGGACACCAATACTGACCCGAGCACAGGACACCACAATTTACAAAGAACCAGTTCTGGACACCATGGGACACAGCTGAACTTTTTAATTTATCCTAATATGTGTTTGCTTTTACTAATCTCATGCACACTCAACATTGAAGTCGAGCTTTCCACCTTCTGCAGCCTTGCTACAACACTTTGTTACGAATCTCCACAAAGGTTTACCAAGGTCATCTGCCCTAGCTGAACTTACTGCACTACTAGCATAACTTGAATAATTTCTTATATCAAGTAAGAAGCACATTTCAACATTACTTTCAATAGTAAAGAGAGTAGAGAAGCAGCAGATTGAAGAAGTTGATCGTAACGAAATTACAAAAGTCGGTGTCTTGTCTCTTAGTGACGCCAAAAAAGATAGGGAAAGAAAGGAAACAATAGACAAGAAAGGGAAAAAAAGGAAAAAAACGACTTGGAAGCAGCAGTCATTAGAACAGATAAGAGAAACTGAGAAAAAGATGAGAATGAAAAAGAGAAAGAAAGAAGAAGTAGGCCAGATCCTCCACCTCCTTCGTCTTCATCTCCCTCGGTAAGGCAGCACCGCAGCAGCCAATGAGAACAAAGGAATGGATATATGATCTGTCAATATTTTAGGGTTTGCCTGTTTTTTATGCCTAAAAAGAGCTTTTTGATTCCTAGAAAGGGCCCCAACTTTTCCTAATATTTCATTACAACCCTCGCAGTAAGCTTTAAATATTACATTTCAGCACCAAACATGTCTGAAGTGTCGCACACGGTGTCTGACAAATAAAACCAAAAAATCGGAAACCTCCGGGAGGAGTCCAACACGTGTCTAGAGGTGTTGGTGAGGTGTCGGTTTGTGTCGAACACGATACCTCGACCCATAGAGGTGTCCGTGCTTCATAGATGCAAACAGTGCTTTCCACAAATACTTTAGTGGCTTTGGAAATGTCAATGACTAAATGTCAAAAAATTCAAAAGATAAATCCCTCGTGCTAAGGTGGACCGAAAACAGGTCTTCAAAAGTATGCCATAAATCAAAGAACGTAAATAAAAGGCACAAAAAGGAGCAACGCCTTACAGTGCCAAGAGTAAGTAAGCTTTTATTTATATAAGAACCCTCTTTTCTCCTCAATCCAGTAGTTTCTGTCTTAGAACTTTCAGATCCTGCCAGGTCAATTAGATGCTACAGAGGAAAATTTAGGATGAATAAGCTGACAACTTAAAAAGAAAGAGGGGGTAGGGAGGAGGTCCCTTGATGTACGTGACTATAACAGAGAATCTCTGCACCAATTCAACAAAAGATATAATATATGACGACCAAAGATATACCAGCTGTGATAAGGTCACTTCTTCCCCTTGATTTTCGCCACGAGAACTGCTTTCTATAGTCTGCTAACAGTTATTGCCATTAGACCACAGTTTATGTAGTGAAGCCATTCAAGAAAATCCTATTAGCATCACAAGGCAATCAATGAAGTAATTAACATCTTGTGATGCTAAAGTGGTCAATATAGACAGCATGAAAATAATAGTCCTTTAGTTGCACATATCTTAGGAAATCAACTTCTACTTCAAAACAGTAATACTTGGAGATAGGGAAAGAAATGTAAAACCAAAAATATAGGCATAATTACTTCGGAACGTAACTTCATTCTGGAGTGGAAAAAGACAATCCGAGCAAAACCCTCTATGTGGTAGTCACGCTTAAAAAGGATAAGAGATTTCAAAAGTGTAACTTTTAACAAGTTCGTTCTGTATCATTAGGTATTTTCACTCATCTAAGTTGAGTATACAGCAGCATCTTAAAATCACCTATAATAGGTCTGATCCGGAAATGTTGACAAATGGAAACTATACATGTATATAGATGTTTACATGTATAGTATCCATGTATACATTAATAAAAACACTAATATTGGGACTCAAAATTACCAAATAATTGATAAAATTGATAAGAAAGGTCTTTTTTTTATTACAATTGATGAAGATCCAATCAATTCATCCAATCACTACTGAAGTTGTAAAAGAATATGTGCATGTGTAGACACTACATGCATGTTCCAAAACCCAAATACCAGTCAATTGCTTCTCCCTATTCACTTCTAGCTTCCAAGAGCATGAACTAGATCATAACAAAACAGACATGCGACGAATAATTTGAAGATAAACAAACACACACAGTCGCAATTTTTACTCCTGCACGCGCATGGGATTGAAAAACATTACCAAAGTGAATAGAGTGTGGCTCCGGCTGCTGAGTAGATTGAAATTGTTTGAGCCAACATGCCTATGGGCTGTGAAATAAAGAGACATACATAAGAACCATCTAAGAGATAAACATAAGAACCAGCGCTCAAAAGATCATCACAAATAGAAGCAAACCAACAACAAAATAGCCAGAGCTAAAAAAGCATATAACATTTTTTAAAAGGAAGATACTATATAAAGTATCTTAAACGAGAAGCCCAAACATATGAATGGCTTTTAACATTGTCTAAGTAGAGTTCTAATGAAGTTTCTCCAGTCGCAACTAGAGAAGTCAAGTTTCCATACCTTCCCCAGATGCTATTAACGAAAGAGCATGAGCAGGGGACAGAACAACTTCTTCTTTGATGCCCTCGACATAAGTTCCCTGAAAAAATAACACAAAGTTTGAGGAACAAAAAGATTATATGGACCTGTCTACTCTCTTCTCTCCCTGAATATGTTTACATTCGCTACTAAACTTCGCATCCCAGCAGTATTAGTTTCAGTCAAATGAGTAATGCTTTTGCAGCAAACTAAACCTTTCTGGCAAACCTTTTTTTTTTCTAATCTTTTTTTTTTTTTTCTGGCAAACCTTAAGTTAGCTGAAAACATTCCATATCTAGACTTTTAAAGAAACTTTGAGAACTCTTTTCATTTTTTCTCTACATTTTGAGCATAATTTTGCATGTTAAAAACCTGAAACACTACTGTAAGTCTGTAACTTTCTAGATATGGCTTTCTTGGGGGCTGTTTAATAGAGCTGAAAATCAAGTGCTGCACGTTTAAGCATTGAATCTGTATAACTCAAAACTTTTAAGTGGCTGATTATATGCACTGAAAAATAAGTTGACTTAATTGGTAAACCAGATGCTGATGTCTGGAAATTGTCCCCTTTTACAAACTTATCTATTTTACCAGAATTATACTCTTCTATACGTATTTTATAACTACCTTATTGCCAAAACCGTGGTGGCACTGGCAGTGGTGGAGTAATAAAGTTGGTGGTGGCGGTGGCAATGACGGTGGCAACCGCTAGTGGTGGTTAAAGTAGTGGTAGTGGTAATGCTGGTGGTAGCGACATGCTGTTACATGGTTACCATGGTGATCGATGTCGTTGGGTGGATAAGGAGATGGTGTTGGCAGTGATGTGGAAGTAGTGGTGGTGGCAGTAATGGTGTGTTAGAGGCAGCAATGTTATCATGGTCGCTGTGGCCATGGTAGTGTGGTGGTGGTAGTGGCGGCGGCGGCTAGGTTGTGGCAATGGGGATACTTGGTGGTGAACTAGTGTGGTGGAGGTGGCAGTAGTACGAAGGTGGCGGCAGCGACGGCGTGGTGGAGGTGATGTTTGTGGTGCAGGTGGCATGAATGTGGTAGTGGTCGCGTGGTGGCTATGGATGTGTGATGGTGGTGGAGGTGGAGGTGGAGTCTGTGGTGTTGGTGATGGTGAATACGACATCATGGTGGTAAATTCTCATATGATCCCACTTATATATTAAGTAATAAGAAAGTCCCGTTTGACTTAAACTTTGGTCTATTTTAAGCAGGAATTAGTTGTTTAAGTGATACAAGCCAGAGAGTTAAACGCACTTAATGTAGAATCATGCAGTCTTAGCTTTAGATAATAGAGTGAATAAAGAAGCCCTCTGAAGCAATCAAATATATGATGGTGCCTCATGATAACTATCCCCTATCTCCCCCAACACCCACCCCTCCCCCAAAAAAAAAAAAAAAAAATAAACCAAAGAAAGAAAAAAGAACCTACGATGAGTCGACAAGGCAACTTGAATCAATAATGTCAAATTAACCCTTCATTGGGGTCGATATCCTAGTACAACCAACTGTTTTGCTAGAATAATGCATAAGTCACTCGTTTCGAATCTACAAGGTATTTATTGTTTGACATTTAGTAGCTTATTCTATTTGATTTGAGTTTATTCACTTTTCCTAAAGGCCTGCACTACCCTATATAACATTAACTGTAGCTACCTCGCAAAGTAGGTAATGTCCTTAAATATTAATTAGACCATAACCTTTGCCCGCAATAATCACTTCAACCCTGAGCATAATTTTTGACCAACCGGACACCAAACTATTAACTTTAAGCAGTTTAGGGTGATTGTGCAAATAAAAAAGTTACTTTTTCAATTATGTTAACTCTTTAGGCATACAAATGCAAGCACATTAATTTAACAGAGTAGTTTACCCAATCAAGAGGTATAAAAATATACTTTCCAAAGTCGAGTTTGTCATTTCACCCAAAACAAAAAACAACCTCACCCTAATCTTTTTATCTCTTCCCCTGTTTCTCTCTCTCACCTCCCCTCCCCCACCCCACTGTCGCCATCGTCCCCGCCGCTACTGCCTCCTTCTAACGTCCCGAAACCCTAACTTCTTCCCCCATTCTCTATCCCTCTCTCTACCTTCCCTTCCCCCATTCATCCCCCCCCCCCCCCCGGGGGCCACCACGATGGTGGATATGGATCAGATTGGTCGTGGTGGTGACTGGTGACATTGGAGGTGGATGGCATTCAGACTCATGGCAGTGGTGTGGCTGAGATATGTGACGTTGGCAGCACCTAGGGCGGGGATGAAAGGTGGTGGTAGCGGCGTGGCAGTGCAAAGGGTGGCAACGGGGAGAGAAGGGGAAGATGTTTAGAAAAGATGATTACCAATTAAACCCTAAATCTAAATTAAATCCCAAACTAAAAACAACTTCTTCTATTTGCAAAGTTGCCTCAAGTAGTTAGAAGTTGAAACGTCGATGGACTGCACGGTTCAATTGGTGAATAGTTAATAGGTCGGCATCCAATAGATAAAAAAATTATGACCCCAGGTTTAAGTGATCATTGCAGGCAAAGGTCAGGGTCTAATTGGTATTTAGTATTTACTCCTAAGGATAATTTTGTCCATCACGTAGTTTAGCAATTAATTTATTTCTTTATTAACTTTGAATTTCTTTGACCTGGAGCCATAGTGAAAAGTGCATACTCTCCCTTTAATCTAACGTAACATGGTATCAGAGAATACAACTATGCTTCTCCCATGACCTCTTTTGACTGCAACTTCTTCCCCGCCATAGTTCTTTGTTCCTTCTTTCTGTATATTGCACAATCTAACTCTTCAGCATTCCATTATTCACGGTTTACTTTTCTCGAGGTTACCATTCACCAAGGTATTGTTCACCGCATCTCCAACCGTCCTGCAGTTGTAGTTATCTGTTCACGCCTCTTTAGTCGCATCAGTATTGATTGCTTTCATTTTTTCTGGTTGTAGATCTCTTGGTTTTGCATATTTGCTTTGTCCTTGGTTGTTAATATGATGTCTGGAGTAGAAGGCATGTCCCAAATGCTTAATGTCAAATTGAGTGGAGATAATTAATCTTATTGGTCGAATGTTATGAAACATTTTTTGAGGATAAATAGTACATGGGGTTATGTCAAATGGCTCCTTTTGCAAATCAACGTAAACTAGTAAGAAGACAGATCATGGAAAATAGTCAGGTTCTTATTCAGTGGAACCAAGCATAGGAATGAAACTCTCCAAATTACAAACAGCAAAGGAAGTTTGGGACTACTTGATGATCATGTTTTTCGACTACAATTTTGCAAAACATTATCAACCGGAGATGAAAATTCGAGGGGCTACTCAGGGGGATGGAACCATTCCAAAATTCTACAATTATAGACATTATTGAGGTCAGTTGGCTCTGATGCAACCTCAGGATCTTCAAAGTTTAAACAGTCATATTACTAACAAAGAGCAACAGCGGCAGTTCCAATTTTCGATAGCTTATGAAAGCTAATTGAGCCCCTTCGTGGCGCTATTTTGCATTGTAACCCTCTTCCTACAATGCGAAGAATCCAAATATGTTAAGAAGTTAACTGCCAAGGAAAATCGTTTCCAAGTTGTTGCTAGCATCCCTTCACGTCAGTCATGTTTGCCACGCCATCTCCTTGCCATTGTTGTTGCCCTCTCCCTTAGCTAATCGCATTCAAGTAGCACGGAAGCCCTAGCATCGAGTTGGTAATGTAAGATGTAGGTTTTGCAGACTAAAGGGGAATTCAAAGTGCTCCTCGGTTAATTCACATGAAATGATTGGCATCTCAATCTATTAGCTCGCTGGAGACACTCGTCGTCACAAAAGCTACTGGAGGACGCTGCGAGAACTGTGGTGGAACAAAACGATGAGAAGGAAACTGCAGGGCCGAGCTACAAGAGGATACAACTTGAAATGCCATTGAGAAACACCATGAGAAGGAAACTGCGGTGGCCAAACTCTAGAAAGAGATGCCATTCATTTTAAGGGACTTAACAAAGGATTGTTAGCCTCTCAGAGATGAGAATGCTCCCTTTAAAGACAAGGAAGGAGTATTTCAGATGCACTTTTTGTCAGCAAAATTTGTATTTGTTATTAGCAACTCGATTCTTGGGCTTCCCTGTTACTTGAATAAGATTAGCAGAAGGACCCAACAATTGTGGCAAGCAAATGCAGTGGCAAACGCCAACTGATGCAAAGAAACAATAGCAACAACTTTATAACAAGTTTCCTCTGCAATCAACTCCTTAACAACACCATCAACAGTAGGAGGGTTACGACGCAAAAAAGCGGCACGAGGCGTTGGCTTCTAAGGGCCAAAAAAAATTGGACCAGGCGTTGCTCAACCTATGAGTAACCTGGTTGATTAAACTTTGAAAGTCCCGAGTTTCCACCAAAGTTGAATGGTCCCAGTAAGAGTTCATCTTAATGTAGAATTGTTAAATGCTTATGTACCCCTGAGTAGCCCCTTGAAATCCATTTCCAAATTGGTGTTTTTTTTTTTTTTTTTCCAAAGCTTAACTCAGATACATGCTCATCAAGTAGTCTAAAACTTCCTTTCCTGTTTGTAATTTGGAAATTTTCTCTACTTGGTTCCACTGAGTTGTGTAGCCAAGAACCTTTAGATCCATTTGGCATTAAGCAAATTAAAATCTTCCTTCTATTATTGGTTAATTATAAAAAGAGCCATCAACATAACTCCATCTACCTTTCCTTCCAGAAAATGTTTCATAATGTTTGACCAATAAGAATAACTATGTCCATTCAATTTGATATTAATCCTTTGGTACTTATCTTCTAATCCAACATGGTATTAGCAATCTAAATACAAAGCAAATATGCAAAACCAAGAGGTCTCCAACCAGATAATAAAGGCAAAGCAAATTAATGCTGATGCAACTAGAAAGGCCTGAAGAAAGTACCAAAAGCTGCAGTAGAGGGTTTTAGCCAACAGGAAGCCATCAACAGTGCAGCAAACAGTGTATTGCTAAACAGTGCTTTGATCCCAGCTTATGCAGTATCTAAAAGAGAAGAAACAAAGCACTGCGATTGGGGAGGAGTTGCAACTTAAAGAGGTCTATGTGAGAGAGATAGAACAGGTGCCTGCCAAATGAAGTAGTTTGTAGCTGTAGAGAACAGTATTTTTGCTGTTTTTGGGATATTAAAAGAACAGTGCTCTATTAAGCTTAGTAATGGTAAGCAAACAAAAAGCATTACTACTTGCACCAAATGAAGTACATACAAACAACACAACAACAACAACAACAAACTATCCAATTATGTAAAAAAAATGTCTATGACCAACCCCATATTTTGTGCCGCAAATAGTGAGCTACAACAAGGAGTACAATAATTCGCTCACTCTATACATAGAAAATGCTTGTAAGAAAAATGCCAAATTTTTATTTTGCATGCTTGTATGGAGGGAGGGAAGGAGGGAGGGAGAGAGAGAGAGAGAGGAACATGATCGATAAGAAGATCTTTTTGAGATCATTTACAGAGCAGATTTGCTGATCATGACTCTTGACCTTGGGTGTTGAAGTGCTGAACATCTTTAAAGTCTGACTTGTTTTCGAAAATTGGCGGACGCTATGTTGTTGTAACTTGAAACAAGTTATGAATATGCTACTGGAGAATGAAAATTGTCATAGATGATGCAACAAGAAATGCTAACAAGTAATTCCATGAATGCCATGAAAGATATGCTACCCGAGAAATGAACAATGTTATAGATGGTGCAACAAAAAATGCTAAAAAGTCATTCCATGAAGGCTATGAGTAATGTCTTCCTAATTACAGGGGAAAGTACACGAGAACCATTGCAATCTCAAGCTGATCAGAAATAACTAGAGAAAATACTTCAACCTAATCGGGCAGAACAAATGAGTACAACAAAAGAGCCAGGAGACATTCATGCATTTCACCATTATAGTGGTGAAATAGAAGAAAAATGGGAATCCATACTATCAGCCGAAATAAATCAGTATCAATTAAAAACTTAAGAACCTGAGCATCCTCTCGTATTCTTAGATTCTGCCCTGTTGGATCAAGCAAGTCGTTGATAACCTAAGAACAAGGAAATTTATAAGACTAACATTGAACTATTTGCAGTTCAAGCTTGCAATTTAAACAATTTATTTAGAAGAAAAAGCAGATGTGCTCAAATTAATTTTATAAGATGAGGAAGCAGAAATGTAGTTTAACAAATGCAGCCGCTCGTAGCAATACAAGCACCGAAAGTGAAGCCATTCAATCATACTAGAGTATCTACGTGACCAATCCTCGATCAGAAAAGGATCGAGAGACTGCTTGCGGCTAACTCCACATGTTCTTGAAAACAAACAATGGATGATATATCACAAGGACAACAACCCACCCAAGGACTCTGCTACACCATAAACTTCTAATCTGAATTTAAGAGATTTCCTCCTCTTTCTTTCTTGAAAGCAAACAGATACTTTCTCTCCAACCTATTAAGAATGACTTAAAACCCAACCTTTCCGTGCCACTTTAGGCCCCGCATAATCCACGCGAGAACCAAATATTTCAGAAATTAGGGGTGGAGGAATTTTTAAGACATATCAGCAGTCTGGTAGGCTTTCTTGCCTTAAATCTTAATGACCAGAAGCAAATGCCAGACCTCATGCGTGAGAAGCACCACTTATTATGTCAGATCAGAAGGACCTCCAGAGCATGTGAAATTGCTTGATTAAATAAAAGCTTGAGTGTCACAAACGTTCAAGTGTTATTATTCTTTTGTGACCGTGCATAAACAGTAGATAGGTTAAGGAGCTGGAATTGGAAGTTCTCATTGCCATGCCTGGCATTAGATCAAAGTGCAAGGTATCACACTTTGTTGATGCAAGAGTTTATTTTCTTTTCTTGGCTTATAAGGGCTTCCCTTAGATTTCTAACGTGCTGATATTGACGCCAACAGTTAATTGCTTCATATTCAATTTAAATTGTCAAGTGTCAATATTCCTGTGTGATGTCGAACCCATCTGAAACAACACGCTCCCACCCAACTGGAAAGGCATATAATATGACACGACATACACAAGACAAGTGGAACTTAAATATAGCTTTCTGACTAAGAATAACGTGTATAAAAGAAATACAGTCTAATCCATGATAAGAAAAAATCGCCCATGACATGGAGAATGCCAGTGCATAGATATAATTAAGATGATTTCCACTCTCGAGCTCGCTCCTTCCATTATAAGTTTCGATTCTCCTATTTTTTGATGAAACCGCTTCTTTATTCTCAATAACTCCAGATATTTGCCTATTTTGTATGCTAGAAGTTAAATAAATCTCAACAATCAAGGTATGTCGGTCACATCTTGGCAACTATCCCGAAAGTGGACATGTTTCTCAAACTAAGATTAATATAGAAACCATGTGCTTGAGGGTGTCATTATCGGATACATGTCGGACACAGCCACAACTCCTTAGATGTATCCCTACTTTAATTTTAGTTCGTCCAACAAAGAAAAAGAGGCAGAAAGAGGTGGTAAATAACCCCAACCCTTATGGTATTATTGAACTACTGCAACTCCAATCCCAAACAGATAGGAGTATTAGACAAAGAGTAAAAGTCCTGAAACAATGCACTAAAAGAGTACTGTGAAACTAACCTCGTTATAAATTTCCAGATATGAAACACGAAGCAGAAATTCCCTACTAGGTGTCTGATAAAACAAGTGGTGTCAGTAGGTATTACTCAGAATACATTCAAATATATGAACAATTACTTCTTGAGAGCACAGTGCCCACGATAAGCAAAGGCAGAGGACAACAAATGGATCACTTACCTCTTGTATAATTCCAAACACATCCTTCACTGCCAACGGTATGATCCCAGGTGACTTTTGCTCCCCCTAAACAATACAAAGCAAAAGCTTTACATTAATGATAAAATATGGTCATATTAGCGCGCAGGAAACATTCTACAGCATGCTTAGCTATTAAAAAAAACAGTGGAAAAGAGTTTGATTAGGCATATCAAGCTGAGTGATGAAAACTGTTAAAAGTTTATTGAAGACTTTGCACTTGCAGTCTATACATGCCTGAAAAACCCTCCAGTCCTCCACCCTTTGATTTACAAATGAGTTTGTTATAAATTAAATTTCCCATGTGACCACCCTAGCTTAGTTGGATAAATGTTACATAGCGAACCTCCTTCCCCGCCAACCCTTTTTACATCAATCTGAGAAACTCTGGATGGCATCGTTATTGAACAACTGTACAAAAAAGGGACCCTAGGAGAGAGACAAAGGAGAAGTAAAGCAAGAACTTACATGCATTGTATGGGTCTTCCCACTGCTAGTAACCCCATATGCAAATACTGTACCTGCATGATCAAGACCAATATCAAGCAAGCAGCAAGATCATAAAATACTATATTAACCAAGAAACTGATCTCACGAGTGATAGGAAAAAAAACAACCACCTGAGCTTCATTTTACAAAGCGTTAAGGTTCTAAGCAGGGAGGCATGAGCATGGATCGTTTCTCCAGAAAAAGGAGTCATGCAAGAAGCGTATTTTTCATAATGGAAGATGTCAGCAAACGAAATGCAGACTTAAATTTGCACTGAATCCCATATCAGGAAAACAATATCTAGCACTCTAAGATATAAGCCTTGTGACCTATATGACCATTGTCGATTTGTTTAGCGTCAAAGATTCAGCGTGGTGTTAGAGCAGATTGATCCAGGCCCAGTACTCAGGAAATTCGAATAAAAATCACTGAAATATGGACACGTTTGGCCCACTCAAAGAAAGTCGCGTTAGGCAGCCTCTTGACAATATAATCCCAAATGGGGAACAGTATGTCTAGCGCTTGAACATCTAATCCTAGTGGGTCAATTGGTTTTGAGATGATCACTTTGAGCACAACTGTCTCCACGACTAGTGTTAGTAATTTATAAATCTCTTGACAGATACCCCAGAAAGCAAGGCCGGCATCTTCCCTAATCTATAACAGAAGCATTCTGCTCCCTGCCACTCTCTCTCTCTCTCTCTCCTCCCACCCCCTTTCTGCTACTTGTCAATCAGATCCACAAGAACGGGGCTTATGTAGTCAGCTAGTACTGCCGATGCAAGTCTCCGGAGAGGAAAAAGTAGGACCCAACAGTGGAAAAAGATCAGTTGTTTTAACAGCAACTGTGCAAAAGAAGGAAATCTCATGGACCCTTTCTTGATGTTGCAGGGTTTCTCCTTCCATAAGGAGGATCCAAAATTACCTCGATGGAGAGACGGGCCCATGCACTCTGAACTCTAATCATTATAGTCCCTTGTGTCTCCAAGATGTACTATATCTTGATCTGGTCCAGGTGGAAGGAGTATGAGTCGATATGAGTGGTTTGTTTCCTACAAAAACTGTAATTTTTCTTCCTCTAGAAAAGTGAAAACTCCTTTCCTCAAATGCAGATAAGTTGACTTGGAACACTTCGGCTCCAAAACTTATGTTCTTGCATGCTGAGTGGCACACAAGGTCAAAAACCTGGTGCTTCAAGCTACGAGGACCAGTAGAGCTCCTGTCCCAACATGTGCTTTTAATGCCAAATTAGTGGGGCAGAAATTGTATTATAGCTCACTTTTAGGTCATGCAATTCACTATGGCTTCACAAGTGTCCATTGTTATGAAGGAAAAGAATTACCATTTATTCCATCCATGGCACCACTTACAACATGCTGCGCCGCAACATCATACACATGGCGAGTAGTTGTGGCCGGACCAAACACTCTGTCTGCAGCAGAGAAGGCATTGCCAGGAAATTTAAGGAGAAAGTTATTTCTGAGTACAGGAAAAAAACAACAGAGGGCTGAATACCAATGATTGACAAAGAAAACCTTAACATAATTAAACTGTGATTGTGGATAGTTAATTTTTTGCAGAAAGTTTGCAAACCAAAGAGTTCTCATTAACTCAAGTAATGTCTTATATGTAAACGGTTTTCCATAAGTGCTCAAAAGTAAGTAAATTCAGCAATGGATTACTACGGATGGCTCCATAGAAGCAAGGCTGCCAACAACCAACAAGTGAGGAGAAATTTTTAATGCACTAAAAATACCTAGATAAAGCAAGTAATTAATGAGGAAGGCTACAGAAAATTCCACAAAGGGCCTATTAAAAAATAATTTGCTAAGAAGTAAGACAAGGAAAACATCAACTGTAAAGACGGCTTCTGATAATCTTGATGACAAGTTTAGTCAAAATGTAAAGGCCTCCCCCTTCTCAAACTCTTAACATATGCATTCGCTAGTGAGGGGCTGTTTGAAGCGGCTTTATATAGCACCAAGAAACAACTTAGTCATTTTGACTCAAAAGTGAAGACCCGGTTAGCGCTTCCTATTGACTTTTTGTCCTAGATTTATGGTACTTTAAACTTGCTTGTGTAGTTACAGACTTATAGGTCTCAAACCTAGCGTTTAAGTTCGATTAACTCAACTAGAGGAGAATAAAGGGTGAACTGAGGATCTTAAACCTAATTACATCAGGTGTATTTTTTATTACTCTGATATTTTGTTCTCTCTTGGGGCTTGTACACTGGTCTGTATCAACACCTTTGGTGTTTTCTCATCATACCATTATTTTACCTGGAAAAGAAAGGGTATGTTCTGATCATTGATAAACTAAGAATGTGCGTGCTAGTACACAAATGCTGGAACTCCACTATGAAAAGCTCTATCGTTTCTGTCCTGTAGAAACCAAAAGATCCACAGTCGGAGTTAGATCCCAAAGAATCCACTTCCTTCATCTCCTTAGAGGGAGACCACCACCTCAACCGACTTTGGCATCACGACGAATACCAAAATTTAAGAAAACACAATACCAAGTTCCCCTAGCCCTTGAACAATGAAGCACCAGCTGAAATCAATCCTCTCTCCATTGGCTGGTGCCTAAGGTGCCTCAATAGTCCAACGCTGTAAGCTATTTGATTAAAATTTCTAAGGGCCAGACTTCTTTCAAAAGTTTCTCTTTGTGCCCGTTAATAGTGCTCGGATACATTTGGTTTGACGTTTAGTGCGAGGAAGAGGCACCAGCCGCGAAACCAAAGTTCCCCTTTTCCTGATGTATTTAGTATAGTGGAGGACAAATGTATCTTGGCATAAGATGTTTTTGGTTTTGATAGTAGCAGCATTCAATAAATATGGTTTCCAGAAATTAACTTGCAGTGTTGAAAACTTGAATTCACTTACAAATTTCAATGAAAAGCCTTGTGATGTTACTTGTAGGGTATAATGTGGATAAAGTGGTTTGGTCAGGCTATTTCTCCGGACTAGTTCCAGTGAGTCCTTTAAAATGTTGCTCTATCCGGGGTTCAGCTTTCCTTTCCTTGGAAGGCCATCAGGAGGACAGTGGTTCCTATTAAAATGGGGTTTTTACATGGCATAATGAAGGCAGAAAAGCTTAACTGATGATCTAAGGCACATAATGACCAATATAAGTTACAATGGTGCAATAAATACGTGTGCAAAAATGTAAGGAAAAAATCTGGCAAAATGTAGAATGGATAACAATCTTGTTGGCCTCAAAGAACCCTTTTGTCCTCAAAATTGAATTTTTTAAGACTTCCATAAAATGGGCAAATTGAGAAAATGCAATTCCACATAATGAATTGTGTACAATGGTGAACAAATCACAAACACGCACGCACATTAACACACGCTCTCTCAGACACACTCACGTACTCACTCAAAGTGGTGGGAGGAAAATGCATCAACTTTGGCTCCAATAGTGGAAGTCAAGACTTGACTACAACCAACCATTACAAGGGACTTAGTTTGCTAAACTGGCAGTCTTTCAAAATATTGTTTCCCCTTAAAGAACCCATTTTTTTCTTTTTACATTTCACAAATAAGGATAAAAAATAATTCAGGATGTACAATTTCACACACAGACATACACAGTTGTAGCGGGGCTGGATGAAACTAACCAAAACCGTAGGCAATGGAGGAGTTGTATTCGTTGCGAACCGTATACTCTCCATCAGCAAACCAAGCTATTTCGTCCCCTTTACCAATCTCCCTCCCACTGAAAGTAAAAAGATCAAGATAAAATCAACCGCTATGAACAATACCCAAACAACAGACTAGTGAGAAAACGGTACCTGAGGGGGCGAAACCTGACCGTGACAGTCACATTTTCCTTAGTTTGACCGGAGTCCGGCCGGTCAAAGCCGGGAGCCGAGCCGGCGGAGGCCGAAGAAGGGGAGACTGGCGGCTTAAAGCGGTGGGGCTTGGACGACGACGACGAAGCGGAGGCGGAGGAGGGAGTGGCCGGCCGGGGCTTCGTGGCGGAGGCAGACGGCGGCGGCGTTGACTTTCTTGACCGGAATGGGGAGATGGATGTTCTGAGGGAGGACCTCGAAGAGGTAGACATTTGGCCACTGGGTTTGCCGCCTTTGGTCCCTCCAAAAACTTGGCTTTTGTTTACACTCTTTGGCTTCCCTTTTGAAATTGTCTCTCTGGGTTTTCAATTTCTATGCGGGCCCTTTGTAGTAAGTTGGTCAAATGGGACAAGGTGATGGCCGATATGTTTGATACCCGATTAAGGATCTGTTTGATAACATTTTTTTTTTTTTCAGTTTTTAAAAATAAAAATAAAAAGAGCAGTTTAAATTTTTAATGGGCAAATTACACTTATATCTCTGAGGTTTGGGTATAATTACGGTCAAGGACAACGAGTTTCAAAATATAACAATATGTGACCAAACACTTTTAAAATGTATCAGCCGTGTCCATCCGTTAGGGTTCCATCCAAAAATTGTATTTTTTGTATGATGTCATAAATATGTATTTTTAAAATGACGATACTACCCCTTGTACTGTATATACTGAATATTTTTAAAAAATTAAAATTAAAATTTCAAGCCTTAATTTAAAGTCACAATTAGGATTTTATTGAAACCTTAATTTGCAAATTAGGATATTATTGAAACCCTAATTTTCAAATTAGGGTTCCAAGAAAACCCTAATTTGCAAATTAGGTCCAATCACTCACCCCCGGCAGCCCCTTCCCCCCCGCCGGCAACCCCTTCCCTCCCCGCCCGCAGTCCCCTTCCCCGCCGGTAGCCCCTTCCCTCACCCCGGCAGCCCCTTCCCTCCCCTCCCCGCCGGCAGTCCCCTTCCCTCCCTGCCGACAGCCCCTTCCCTCACCCCGACAAGCTCTTCCCTCCCCGCCGACAGCCCCTTCCCTCACCCCGGCAGCCTCTTCCCTCCCCGCCGACAGCCCCTTCCCTCACCCCAGCAGCCCCCTTCTCCTCCGGCAGATCCACCACCGGCGACGTCGCCGTCGCTCTTCCCTCTCCATCCCTTCTCTCCTCCCCCGCAGCAGGGGTGCGGTGATTGGGGGCTGTCCTTGACCCCGTTCATGCAGAAATGACAGAAATGGGGTTGGGGGGATGGGGGCGCGTAGGGGGGTGGGATGCTGGGTGTGGGGAGAGGAAGAATAAACAGTAAATTTTGTGGGTAATTTATTTTAAAGTCAGGGGCAATCAAGTCTTTTTGTCAAAACCGTTAAGTATTTTTGTATTTCGTTTGTCAATGGACATAAGTGTTACATTTTGAAACTTTGTGTCCTCGCGTGTAATTACCCCCAAACCTCAGGGATATAAGTGTAATTTGCCCATTTTTAATTTTACAAAAACAGTGAGTGTTTAATAACCCAGTTTGTTTTTGTGGTGGTTTGCGGTGGCGGTGGCCGACGATGGTGGTGGTCGACGGTGGCTGGTGACTGCCGCCGGTGGTCGCCGGAGGTGGCTGCCGGCCGCCGGTAGTCGCCGACTGCCAGCAGCCGGAGGTGGCTGCCGGCGGTGGTGGTCTCAAAAAAAAAAACCAAAACTAAAAACCGAAACTCATTTTTTGAGTTTTTAAAAACAACCTTGATTTAAAAACTGATTTTTTAAACCGAAGAAAAAAAAAAGAAAAATGATTATCAAACACAACTCTTTTTTTTCCAGTTTCCAAAACTGGAAAAAAAAAACCCTGTCAAACAAGGCCAAAACCTACTACATGGGCTTTTTTGCATTGCAAGTGTTTATTTTTTGCTTTTCTTTTTATCCTAAAAAAACCAAATGTGTTCATAACTCCTTGGCGCTATTAATCTCTTGTAGTGCTACGTAATAGCTGAACTTGCATTTCTTGCCGTCAAGAGTTCATCAAGGGTAGCATCTCATAATCTTGTGCACGTGACAACACCTATTTGAATTTAGGATAATATCGTGTAGCCTCGTACGTGTGACAGCATCAATTGGAATTTATCGCACTCGGTAAAGGAGTGCGACTAAACCCAGTCACACCATTTTTCCTTAAATTCACAAATTTTTCGTTGCTAAAAGCTACTTTAGTAACACTTTTTAAATCGTTAGAAATGAAATGTTGAATTTAACCCACCTATTACGTTTTAGTTAAAAATCATCTGGCGAAAGATTTTTGAATGTCATTTTCAAGATTGCATACCAAATATATAGCCTGTTCTAGAAAGAAAGAAAAAAAGTTAAGAATGAAAGTAGAGAATGGAAATGCATATGAGGACCTTAAGTTCACTTCTTGGTTATCTAACTATTACCACCGCTCAAGATGGCGTATCCAGCAAACTTTGAATTGATAACAACAATAGTGCATGTTATGTTTTTCGTATTCATTTAGAACTCCCTTTCATGGAAACTTTTGCAAGGACTAGGGTGTTCAAACCTTTAAGGATAGGGATGAAACCATTACTAAGACCTATTTGACCGTTGGGTGAGGTCGGCATTTGTCGGTCTGCCCCCTTAGATCATGTTGTGAACCGCCCTATAGGAATTAAGATAAGTTAGAGTAGCTAATCAAGACGCTAGCACTACTGAATGTGAATGACTAAATGATCCAGGGAGCTCAGACTCATAGTTACGTGATTCGCTTCCTTGAGTCTGAAAGGGACTGAAGAAAAACTCGTCTAGAGGGACAAGTGTCTATCACATGATCAGAAATTAGACCCATTAAGCGAAGGACGTGGCTGCAACTTGGCAAATCGAAGGCCACGTGGCATATGTTTAAGCTTTTATGAAGCAAATCTCCCACAGCTCACAATCAGGGATGTCGAGAACATGGGAGAGAGAATGTAGAGGATGCATACACAAAGAATAGTAAGTTTTCTTGATCAAACACAGTCAAATGGGAGGCGACATCCATCTGTAGTAGAATACCGAACTATAAAAGCTACACTTGAGGAATTCTCCAAACTCTTTTTAACGCTAATTTCATAATCATAAATTAAGTTATCGTAGTTATACTTAATGCCTATTTATGCAAATGTTTAATGGGGCACCCCGCCCCAACCCAACCCAATCAAAGTCGCCAAAACCCATATTGCCCCATTTTTTATTTCATGTCCCCCTCCCCGCCCCATCCCTTTTAGATCCAACGCTAACCATTTAATAGATTTAATACAGATCACTCATTTAGCTTTTATTTCTTTTAGGTTTAAACTAGTGAAATTTCTCCTTTAAAAAAAGTATTATATGATAGCAGCTGTGAAAGGTGGCGGCTGCTAGACTTGACCAGCAGTGACTGTCGGTAGTTGGCAGCAACAGTGGCTACTGAATTTGGCCAGCGGCAGTCAGGGCTGCATATCAGTGGCTACCATAGTTAGTCAACAATGAAGCGCCTGACAGTGGCTACCGAAATTGGCCGGTTACAGTTTATAGAGGCCAGTTGTGGGCAACATCGGTTCGTGGTGGCCGCAACTATAGGCTTATGCGTGCGTTTATGTGTGTTTTAGAGAGAGAGAGAGAGAGAGAGTGTGTGTGTGTGTGTGTGTGTGTGTGTGAGTGAGTGAGTGAGTGAGTGAATGAGTGAGTAAGAGAGAGAGAAAGGAAAAAAAGATATTCATATTTGTTAAGTCTTTTAAAATCTATTGAGGCTAAGTCGGGGATGGAGAAAATCCAAATAGCCCGATTAAGCGATCCTTATTTGTTACATTCTCGTTTACCACAAATTCAATAGGACTCCCCCAATAAGTATTATGTGGAGCGGGACAGGACTCAATTAGGTCCCCAAATTTCCATCATTCCTACTTCTACTCATTATTTACCTTACACACATGACATTTGTATAATTGGACCCTTTTGTGGTTATTATTTTGCTAAGCAAGGTAGAGCCCATCATGGATCACCCACCATTCCGCAGTGTGACTATTTTGAGTGTGGAGCCCTCCAGAAGATTCTATGATATAACGGCTGCTCGAATCCTAAATAATAGCAGCCGCACCAGCGCGACCTTCACGTTGATTAACACTTCCATCCGTGTTAAGTTTAACCCAGTCTTCCGGGGGGAACTCTATTTAACGTGTCTAATAGAAGAGTGGTAAGGAGTATTATAGAGGCGGTTAATGAAGAAGATGTACTCTTTAGCTAAAGTCTCAGTTTACCGAATAATGCCTATATGGTTTGGGAAAGGTACCTAAGAGGTAGCGAGTTTATTGCGCTGATGCCAGCTAACAGATAATTGGAAGCCAAATAAGGTGGGCGTAAGTTGTCGGGTCCAGTTGCAGATTGAAGATTTGCAAGGGATTTACACCATAAGAGGATAGGAAAGTTTCGGTAGCGGTGGTGAGCCTTTTGGCGCAACCAACTACCAGATAGCAGAAATGATTGTGCATCATCTCATGGCATGGTCTATAGTCTCCATTTTTTTCTGCAGTTGTGAGGACATAGTTTAGAGGGGATCCACGAGAGCCGAGCTCGGATAGGAATACCAAAGTGGTTGCATTTCCATAGAAAGTGTTAAATGCATGGTGGAAGATGGAGAGACCAGATCCAATGCCAGGTATTTATCGGGGTTAAGGTGGTAGAAATAAGAGATTTATAAGCAGAGGTAACCGAGCATTCACCCTGTTCAAAAGGCCAGATGATAGCATCAGGAGGATCATGGTAAAAAGGTACTAGGATGCCTAATATTTGGGATGAAATGAACTGGGGAGAGAGCAGATTTATAGCGTGAGTATCCTAACTCCGCCCCTGAATGACGTTGCAAACTGTTAAATTTTCAGCGTGATTATGAATGGGTTCTATCATCTGGGACCGAATGCTCCCTGCATGAAGTCGTTTATGGTTCCAAAAAGAAATGTCTACCCCATTGCCAACGCGCCAATATCTGGTATTATTCATCTTGTCTCGAACGTGAAAGAGTTGTTTCCAAAAACTAGAACTCGTCTTTTTTTCCTTAGCCATCCATATAGTCTCATGCGGGAATATTTTTCTTTGATGATTTTAGCCCACAAGGTGTCCGGTTTGGTCCATAGGTGCCAGGCTAGGTTCATGAACATAGCAAGATTCATGGTGCTAGATTTATGGATACTCAGGCCCCGCAGATCTTTTGGCCAAGAAATGGTGTCCCAACATATACCATGCCATTTATGCTCAGTTTCAGAGTGACCCCAGAGGAAATTTTTACTTAACGTATCTAGATTATTTGCAACTGTGATGGGGATCCGATAGGCTTTCATAGAATAGATGAGGATGGAGTTTAGCACATATTTGACAAGGGTAGCCCAAACAGCGAAGGAGAGGGTTTTTGTTTTCCAGGCCGCTACTTTGATACGAGTTTTTTCCAAGATATAAGAAAATTGGTCCTTAACGATGTTGCCATGTGTCAGCGGTACTTCAAGATAAGCATTGAATTTGTCCGTGAACGGGAGCTTGGTAGTGTGTTTGAAGTAGTTTTGGATGTCTCTATTTGTGTTTTTGGAAAATAGAATTTTAGATTTAGCCACATTTATATGGAGCCCCGCACAAGAGTTGAAACAGTTTATCGTGTTCATGAAAAAACGATCGTTATCCTTTGTAGCTCTTCCAAACAATATGATATCATCCGCAAATATGAGGTGAGAAATGTTGATTCCCGAAGGAGCCACCTTTATCGGCCTTACGAGTTTTGCTTCCTCGGCCTGATTAAGGAGGGTAGATAATTCATTTAGACATATGATGAAGATATAATGTGATAAAGAGTCACCTTGACGAAGGCCACACGAAGGTGTAAAGAAGTCCGAAGGTTTTCCATGACAAAGAGTAGCATACTCCACCGTAGAAACACAGTTCATGATCAAATTGATGGTCTCTCACGGAAAACCTTTTTTTCTAAGAGTGAGGAAGAAAAAATCCTAGGATAGGTGATCATAAGCTTTTTCAAGATCCAGCTTGGCCATGAAAGTCCTCTTTTTCCTTTTTTATGGGTAATAATATGAAGAAATAATGATATTATCGGCCGCACGTCGCCCTTTGATAAAACTAGCCTGGTTCGGATGGACGATTTTATAGATGATTGGTCTCAGCCTGTTAACGAGAATGCAGGAGATAATTTTGTAACTTGTGTTACACAAACTAATAGGACAAAAGTGGGACACAGATTCCGGGTGCTGCTGTTTAGGAATAAGACAGATATTTGTTTTATTAATGTCCTCTAGGATAGACTGAGAGCAGAAACAAGTCTTAACAAACGAGCATATGTCAACGGCAAAGGTGTCCCAACACTCTTGGAATGCCCCCAGATGGAAACCATCCGGGCCCGGGGCTTTGTTTGTCCCCATGTCAAAATGAGTGTTTTGAATTTCACTGTCAGAGGGGCTATCTTTTAAGTGATGATAGTCACAACAATCCAAGTGATCCACCGGATAGGTCCAAGGAGAATTTGAATTGGTCTAGTTTAGAACTTGGAACCGACTTTTAAGGTGGTCGATGAAAAGGTTCTGGATTTCAATATCATCATTTGTCCACAGTCATTTGAGTTTTTAAGGTGGAAGACGTTGTTTGTTCTATACACCGGTTTAGGGCCGACATATGAAAGAAGTGAGTGTTTCGGTTTCCCTCGTAGGCCTAGTGAATTTTTGCACGAAGTTTCCAGTATTCATGTTCTTGGGCCTAAATGAAATGGAATTTTTCCTGAAGATTAGCCTCGAGATTTAATAAAAAAAGCGGAGGTGTACTGGGCTAGACTCTTCTGGATGCCGCTAGTCTAGCTAAAATTTGTTTCTTTTTCCTAAAGATATCCTCGAAGGTGAACTGATTCCATTCCTTAGACGTTCAAGATGATTGAGCATGTTTGTACTATGAAGGGATGAAATTTCATTTCACATTTCAATTTTAGTGGATACTCACCTTCAATAATCAGTATTATTGTTGAACAATACTATTTGATTATGTGTAAATCCTTCTCTTCAAGCATGTTACTGAAGACGATTGATCAATATTTGAATGATGAACGTATGGTATATCGTTTCGCACATCAACTATAGTACGATATAACTAAGTTAGTCAAGAACCTAATTCCAAGTATAGAACAATTTAATCTAGGAATGAAAGATCCGAAAGCTCATGGCAATTAAACCACCATTGAGTTTGTCCCTAAACTCTACAACCATAAAGGTTTTTAAGGGGAAAAAACCCTATGGACCCAATTGCTGAACTCTTTATGGCGATGCAAACCAAAAAATGATATTAACCACTTAGACCTCAATTCATGGGATAAATGGATATAACGAAGATGCTAGCACTGCAACCACAAATTCTTAGCTTGAAATAACATGCAAAGATCCATCGATCGTTTGGAAATGGCTCAAACACAACAAAGGCTCCTAGTCGGATTAAAAAACTTTGGTCATCTAAGTTCAATTGTCTATGCATTTGAAAAAATTCAGAGGAATGTGGCAGGTGGACTAGGAGAATTCTGGAACAATCATCATAGACCATATTGTATTCTTCAAACATATTACGAACTTAGGGAGGGGCTAACTTCATAGAAACCTAATTTTAACATAGAGGTAATTTTTTTGGTGAATTGATTGTGTTCCACTTAACTTTGAGCAAAGAAGACCTAAGATCAGTTCTTACTGATACTCTACTGGAAAAATCCTTGTTTTTGGTAACAATGGCTTCACCATCAAGGAGTTAAACAATCGGTATATCTTATGTTTGGCCGATCAGTCTGTCCTAGTTAAGACCAAGAATTTTGTTGACATGCATATTGAGGTCGTTAGGGCTAATATGGTTAGTTCATACCTTTTAAATATGCTAAACCACCTCCACAGGCTCAAAGACATATGATACAAACCAATGACCAATTAGTATATAATTTGGGGACAATTCAATCCAAGCCATAAAGACCGGCCTATAAAAAATCTTTGCTCACCTTATATCTGAGATGTTGATCTGAGTAGCCTCAAACTACCTTGCATATGGACCTCATTGGTATTTAGTTGGTAAGAGGCAGTGGGCCATGATTTGCGCTATTATAGATGGCATCATAGAGAACATTGCGAGTATTAACATGAGGTTACTTATGTTATGCCCCAAGGATGTTGAGTCCCAAGGAGGATGGATTTTAATATCCTAACTTTGCTGCGTGCTAACATGGTTGGATATCCTAAATCAGTTGGCACTAAGGAAAATCTAGGTTTTATGTGATACACGGGTGACCAGCGACTTAATCCACGTCGATGACCTTTCATAATAAACTCATTACTGACTACATAGCTAGCCCTTTTGAGGAAGACATTATTCTATGACGAGTAATGAACTTGGCGCGGCGCAGATCGTACCAAATGTAGACTACGTGATATAGCATTGAGTCAGAGTGTGGCCCTTGGGGAACTAAATTGTGCAAGCGAGGAAACCTAGTCCTAAGGGGGTGGATTGAAAGATCTCACACTTCACAACACCAAAAAGGACTTTTAGCGAGGGACAGTTTCGTTGCTAAAAGTCCATTATCCGTCGCCAAAGACATTAGCGACATACACCCCATCGATAAACTTGTCACTAAAAGTACGTAACCGAAAATTCCGTTGCTAAAAGTTTGGCGACAGAATTCTCAAATCCGTCACCAAAAAAGTCCAGCTTTTAGCGACGGACATTCCGCAGCTAAAGATAATTTTCATATTTTATTTTATTTTATTTCAAAAATTAATATTTTGGAATAACTTTTCGTGACAGAAAAAACTTTAGTCCATTGCTAAAGATCAGTCTCTAAAGACCCTTGCCTTTTTAGCGACGGATTTTCTACCGCTAAAGGTCTGTCTCCGTCGCTAAAAGGTTTTCCTATCTCTATCCTTGTAGATTTTTAGTGACGGAAAAAAAATCGTCACTAAAAGTAAAAAAAAAAATTATACCCAAATCCGCCTCCTATAATCCAAATACAATCACATTATACAAATCACAAACAATTCTCAATCCACAATAGGGTTAAATAATTGATAATTACTGATCCATCAGTAATTATTTCATCCTAAAACACAAAATATATATTCAAATTATATTCTAATCGAACTCAAAATATATACAATATTGTCCAATTGTGAACCAATTATAACAGGGGGCAGAGATAAGAGCGAGAGGGGAATAAAAATAGAGGAGGACAATTTTAGGAGAGCAGGGGCGAGGAAGAAGGGCATGCCTCAAGGCTCGTCGAGACCGGCATCCGGACCCTGCTCCTCGTCCATGGGGGTGTCATGCGGATCCGGCTTGGTCTCGGAAATAATAATGTCCTACATTAAAATCACGCACCCACTCTCGTTACGACTTATATATTGTGTTCAAATATAAGATTGACTTCATAATTGTAAATGTTTTGTACCCCATCCTCCCTGATCATCCTGACCACCTCTTGAGCAATGCGACGAACATCATCCAGGTGTAATGTCACTCCGCAGTCGGTGTCTGTGTCTGTGTCTATGGAAGGGCGGTAGGGGGTGAGGATGCTCCCATCATGGCACGTGCAGTCACCTAGGAAGGCCGCGCACATGTTCTTTCCTACTATCAATAACTTTCGGTGTATCTAGCCACCTTTCAATCCCCTAGTACTCGTACTCGTAATCATGGACGTTGATGACTGACCAGACTGCTGCCTAGACCCCATAATATGTTCATATGAGGCCTACAAAACAGTGATTTGGCGTCGAAGATATTAAGGCAGTAGACATTGAAGACATTATCAAAATTTTAACTAAAAACAAATTAATTTCTAACTTACATCGATATGTCGAGCAACCTATGAAATGAACTCCCCCGCCCAATGTGCATCATCTTTATCTACTTTTCTGATGTGCGTCATCGTGTATGTCAAAGCACACACCTCATCCTTCTCCAGGTACCGGTTCTCAGCCGCATTCTTATATCGGATGATGTCGTACGGCATCGACCCTCCCGTGCGCATAGGATCCTTATCCTTTTTGGTTAGCGTTCCCACTCCTACTCTTCACCTCCCAAGATGGATCAGTCATCCACCTATCAACCATCTGCCTCCATACAAATGGTGAGATCCAATTAGGGGGATACCCTTTCTATTCCTCCGTTGATGCACTCTTCGGCACCAACTTCCTGGCCCAGTCCCGTGCATTGTGTAGACATCGCTTGTAATTTTTGGCTATGTACGCAAAAAAAAAAAAACCATCTTCCCCAATGCCCGATACTCAGGCGACTTAAAGTCAAACCCCTCCTGGTATGCAACAAATTACACAATCAGTATGATTAATTGCATGGAACAGTACTAATTAAACAATTATTAGCTGATTCAAAGTAATACCGATCACTTCTCCCACAGGGCCGTCCTCCTCCTGGTATTCCAGTCCTTCCAATATAGCAGTAGCTCAACAAAGCGGCCTTTCACAAGAAGGTCAATCTTCGTATTCACCGGCTTTTTCCAGGATCCTGATAAAAAATAACATTAATATCATTAAATAAGTGAACATTAATAATTATTGGAATCATTAAACTGTCAAGTGCATTATGTGATTTTTTACTTACTGGTCATCCTTGGTCAGAGTAACTCGTCGTTTCCGCTGGGGATCAATGCGCACCCTACCTGTCGGTCTATGGCCTCAACAAGAACCTACAAAATACTAGCATTAAATTAGCTCAAATATAAATTAAATGTAAGGTAGACATTGCTGAAATTCTAATATCAATTATATCTGATGTCGTCGAACCCACTGAAGAAGGTGAACATGTGTGCGGTTGGGAGGGCTTAGCCTGAGCCGAGGCTGTGGCTGCGGGCGGGCCTGTTAGATGCTCATGCTATGTGCCTTGTCATCAGCAAGCAATGCTAATGGCCCAGCCACCGGCGTGGACGCAGCTCGATGTCCACCGCGACCACGAGTAACCCGTAATCTATCCATAACTGATAATAGATATTTATGGTAAATATTATGTTAATATAAAATTTCTCTACGATGAACCAGATGAAGGAGTAAGTTAACATACTAATATGGAGTAATGAAGTCCAGGTCATATTGGGAAGATGACTTTGTTATTTTGTAAAATTAAGTTAAATATCCAAGTTATTTATTAATTACAAGTCATAAACATTACAACATTATAAGTCAATCATCTTCATTTTGAGAATCATCATCCTCTTCATCTTCATACTCATAATCCTTCCCTTCTTAAGACTCATCGTCATCTTCATCTTGTAATTATTTATTCTCTTCATCAAGAGACTTATCCTCATCATCTTCAACACTTTTTACATCTTCCTCTTTATCATCTACGACTTCTTCTCCTAGATGAAGTATTGGTTGAAGAGGAAGATCGTCCCTCGTTGTTCACTTCAACATGTACCAAGACAAGTACTTGGTCGGCTGTTAGGTGTTTACTTCACTGTCATATGCAATTGGCAATTTTTTGAATTTGATAACTGTAAACCAATGAGATTTAGGATTTGCAACATCTTCTACGTAGAACACTTGTGAAGCTTGATTAGCAAACACAAACGGTTCATCTGATGCAAGTCTTGACTTAATATTGTTAGAATTTCTTATGAGCTAACACGAATCCCTTTACTTCATGTAATATCGAACCATGTATATTTGAATATTACCAAGCGGTTTTGGCTACCGAGATATGTTAGCTCAACAATCTCATCCAGCTATGCATAAAAAGCCATGCAATTCTCATCATAACAGTCGTCATTGAATGAGACTCCATTATTTTTGGTTTGTTTAGTTCGGTCATCATCTTTTGTGTTAAACTTAAACTCGTTGACGATATAGCCTCTATGACAAGATGCTTGTTTAATGAGGCCTTCAACTAGTACTTTCAATCGGAGTTTACTGGTTTGTTGACCGATTGAACCTATTTTAGAAGACGGTGAAAATTAAGGATATATCAGCATACTAATAAATCACATAACTATAACACGTAGTATAGTTTGGTTTGAGACTTACACATCTTTTGAACTACTCAAGAAATTGCGATTTCCGATGATTTTTAATCTAACATGATCACTGATATAAGATTCTGCATCGAACTCACTGCAAACGAATGTAGTTAACCCAACTCTTACACTTTTCAAGATTTTACAATAATTTGAAGATATTAACGTACTCAACAAAAATTCAAACTTCTTCACAATTTAGAAGTGCATACATTGTTGTAGCGCTATACTCTTCATCCATTAGCCACCGAGTATACGTTCGTCCAAACAGACTACCTGAGTGTTTGAATATTGATAAATGTCCTTATAAATTTGTGCTGGCACCGAGCTCATCTTGGCCTAGCTGATTCAACCTTATATTGATGTCAGGCCCAAAATATTAGCTACAAAAGTTGACCAGTTCTTCTATTATGTAAGCCTCGGCAATTGAGCTCTCAACACAAGCTTTACGGGCTTTTTTTCAGATGAAACATGAACCTAGAAGTTTATGGAATAGAGTTAAGTGAAATATCAATGTTAACAAGGTTTGCATTATGTGTAATGGACAATAGAGAGTTAAAAGATTAAATCTCAAATGGCTACATCCACCGATATTGCACAAGTCCACGCATCTTAACTTCATATGCCAAGTGAACAGGCAAATGCTCCATTAAATTAAAGAAGGACAGTAAGAAGATTTTCTCGAGCTTGCAAATTGTCACCACAATGTTCTTATCAAGCAGCTCTATATTACTTACTCGGAGTGTTGAGGAACATATATCTCGAAAAAAAACTGAGATAATTATGTCAAAGTCTCGCATACAACCTTTGGCAACAATCCCCGGAAGGCAATAGGAATCAGTCTTTTTCTTCATCCCTTAGAACTTACACTCTAATACATTACAACAACGATAAATGTCGGACGCATACCCATCTGGAAGTTTCAAATTCTTAACCCACTGATAGACCTTATCTACTTGTTTCTTGTCTAGACAGTACGGTACTTTCAAAAATATCATCCTCACGTTGACTTGAACAAGATGCAGTTCGACTATAGTTCACGTCGTACACCCAACTATTGTAGATCATTTCTCACTTTAAGGTGATCTTTTGATTTTCCATTCACATTCATCGCTATGTTGAAAAATATTTTTCTCAATGTGCATCACATCCATGTTTCGAATAATGAGTGTCCTCCAGTAGCCCAACTCTCAGAAAATACATTGTCTCATCCAATTGTGCTTTTTTCCCATGTTTTAGAATCTTCTGATCCAGCACACCCTTGTCGTATGGTATGTCAGTATCAAGTGTCTCTAGATGTGAAAACACTTCATCACTAGATGGATAGCCCAGTGTGACAACCTCACACTCCGTCAACTTTATCATTCTACCTACATAATTGATGGTCTGGTGGCAACAACTTATAGTGGCATCCGAACCACAAGGACTTTTTGTCGTGCTTTAACGTATAATCGGGGTTCACGACTATACAAGCAGGCCATGCTAACTTTCCATGTATGCTTCAGCCATACGTCATTCCCAATGCGGGAAAGTTGTTTATAGTCCACATCAAAACAGCCCTCATTTGAAAGTTTTGTTTAAGAGATACATCATATGTTTCAACTGCGCAATCCCCTAGCTGTTTGAGCTCGTCAAACAAGTGCCTTAACTACATATTTATGTCCTTACTAGGACTCTTTGACCCCAGAATGAGCAACGAAAAAAACATTTATGGCTTATTCATGCACATTCCAGGGGGAAGGTTACACGAGACAAAAATAACAATCCCATGTGGAGTAGGGCGTACTAGACTGTCCGAAAGGATTAAACTAGATATGTCAAAAGGGCCAGGCTGCCCGCGGGTTGGCCCGACCCGTCCCTACGCTAAATTGGCCATGGCTGGCCTAGCATATGGATGAACAGTGACGACCCTAAACCATAGGGCCAGGGCTAAGGCCATGCCTAATTGTTCGAGGATTTTATCTGGCCTGGCCCTAAAAAGGTCTGGGTCAGGCCCTAAAAACGGGCTTGCCCAAAATCAGCTCATTTTTTTAGGGCTGGCCTGGGCCCGGTCCGGTTCTGGCCCAGTTTTGGCCCTAATCTAGCCTGGCCCTTTGGCCCTTAATTTGGCCCTGCCCCACTTGTTTTAAAATTTTAGATTTTGTCTCACAGCGTTATGTTTTTGAATTGATGTCTCACTTTCTTTTTTTTAATTATTAACTTTGGAACAGTGGACCAGGGAGGGGCAGTGGATATGGAAGGTCACGTGGTGGCGGTAGAGGTCGTGGATTTGGAAGGGGCTGTGGAAGAGGCCAGGGTGAGAAGATAGATAAAAAAGATCTTGATGCTGATTTGAAAAAGTATATGCAGATAAATTAATGGATTATCCCATTACAACTTATTGGTCTTCTACATCTACTGATGTAACCATTGTGTGCTTGATGGTACAACAAGCCCAAATATTGTGTATTTCTACCATGATCAAACTGTTTAGAGTGACAAGGAAGAACATACGAATAGTCTAGTGTGGAGAACTTTTAGAATCTTGGTTTGTGGAGCTTGATATTTTATTTTTTATTGTTCCTTTCATTGGGATGCAAATCCTGGGCTGATGGACCACTGTAATGCAATATGCTCCTGAACTTTTGCTCTCATTAGCTTCTTAAGTTCCTGCATGATTCACATTCCAGACATGGAGGCACCAAAGCGGCACTATTTCTTCTTTGTTCTCTATATATAAAAAATACATATATTTTTCCTCACTTTTTTAAAAAAATGATACCCAAGTCTGGATAAAAGGAGGAGGGCCTATCAAAAAATTTATTTCGTGAGTTAATATTTTTCAGAACATCAAACAGGAAATTATGTTCAGCTGCATTGGAGGAGTTGCGCATCCTCTAAAGCCTTGGAGTAACCGGCAAAATATTGTAATACCTTCAATGCAATGTTTTCCTTCTTCCCTTTGTCTGATTTATACCTCGGATGATCACATACTGGACACTTTGTCAAGTCCTTATTCTCTTTCCAGAACAGTACATAGTTGTTATTGCACGCATGTATCCTCTCATAACCTAATCCAAGTTTCATCATCATCTTCTTGCCATCATAATAAGACGGTGGCATCTTCTCAGTCTCCGACAAGATTTCCTTGATAAAAGTTACGACCTCGTCATATCCTTTCTCACTCAACCGTAGTCCAAATTTAGCTGTTATTAACCGCAGACAACTATGTGTGCTTCCTAACCATCCCACAACGGCTCTTTGGCCTCTTAACAAATCATAAAACTGATGAGCACCCTCGATGGACTATTAGGCATTGTCATCGTCGTAGTAGTCACCCCAATCAACATTAGCATGCCCATCATCTATAATCATATCTCGATAATTATATTGTGCCTTCACCCTAACTTCAGATTGACTAGCCGGGTTGGAATACTATTGTTTCCCCATGCTGAGCCTACCTTATGTAGCCACCCATAAAACTGTACCGAAGAAGAAGCCATTTTACAACATTCTTTTTCTTCAATACAACAACTCATATTTACTGCATGGCCACCTTATCTTCTCAAAGTAAACATATGCATGATGTCCATAAGCGAACTTGAGAAATTCATCGACACGTTCCTCGAAATAATCATAATTTTTCCTTTTCATCCAGCTTCGATCGACTGACACGACTAAGATTACTATGTATCACATTTAAATTAAACCAATAATTATGTAGGATTGATATGTAAATGAATGCATGCATGTGACAACATGTCTATACCCTCTCTATTTTCTAGTAGATAGTGGTCATATCCCATTCAAAAAAGCACATGTTTCTAAAACAGTTACCAACTCATGCTTTGTCTTATGTCTACGAAAAATTTGGTAGCACCTCCCCATATTTCTCCAAGTACACGACATCGATTAGGCGTTCTAACATCCGTCTTGCTCTTGCAAGATTAAAAGGATGTAGGACACCAGATTTGTATGCATGTGGAGAAACACTGGAGAAAGTGTACCAAATATCGAAGACAGAAAACACGGAGCATGAGTTGATACACTATTTTATAAACACTTAATTTTTCCAAATTGTCCAAACTAGACATCCAAAGGCTTATTACAAAGCATTACTTTGTAATGAGTATCTTTTAAAGGGAACTAAGGATTTTTATGCATGCACGCGTTTAAAAATTGGTAATATACAAGAATCATTCTGAAATATCAAAATTTCAGAAAGATGGAATCTTTAGGTTATTTTGCAAGAACATGCCATAACCAAAATGATTCACTTTCAAGTTCATTGACAACGAGTTGTAACCAACTCGTTGTTAATGACTTTACAAAATAACAGCAAATATTCCTAATGCAGGCAGTCGACTCATGTTTCTCACTGGAGTATGGAGTTCATTCGTGGAGTTGATATTGTGTCATCATAATTATGATATTGCAATAGTTGAAGGTTAGGGTTTAGTTTAAAGTTTGGTTTCGGGATGTACATATTTACGGGTAGGTTTAGGGTTTAGGCGGGATAGTGTTTACGATATAGTAATTCGAGTTAGGGTTGTATTTAGGGTTTAATTAGGGCTTAGGTTTAGGGTTTGGATTTAGGGCATAGGATTTAGGGTTTAGATTTACGGTTTAGGGTTTGGAATTTACGGTTTAGGGTTTGGGATTTATGGTTTAGGGTTTGAATTTAGGATTTGTTTCACGGAAAATGTTTTCCGTGAAATATTTTTCGTATTTTCTGGTGTTTGGTGTGTTTATTGGAAAACTGTTTACGGAAAATGTTTTACATTCATGTAAAATCTAGACTAAATTCTAGGAAAAACGTTTACCAAAATGAAAAGGGGAAGTCATTTTCCCGTAACTTCTCCCTTCCCACATTTCGCATATGTTGAATACAAGATCTTTTGCCCGACTCCATCTCTGCCTCCCCCGTGTTGCCTACGCACTGGTGCACCAGCCATCCCTGCCTCCATCGCCGCTGCCTCCCCATTCTATCAGGTTTGTCGGCTGTCTGTCTGTCTCTCTCTGTCTCTTGTTATATTTAATATGCCTCTCCTCCTATTTATTTTGCCTTCGTCTTCTTCGATCACCACAAGAGCCTCACTTTTTCACAGATCTGAGCATATTCGACCCTTCTAACCCAGATCTGAGCATTATAATCCATGGTATATTGTTTTCTATCCATTAATCGCTGTTTATTGTTAGCTATTTTGTATTTTGATCTTTGTTCTTGTTCTTTCTTAAACAAACATTGACTTATGAGGTTTGGATTTTATTTGATTCTCTTGTGGGTTAGAGCCACTTTGATGCAACTATATCATTGACAACTCAGTCAATATTCTGCCTTTAATGGGATTTAGTTGCAGCAAAGTTGTTTTCCTTTCTGGTTGTTTAACAAAGGATATATGTATCACTCATTACAGAATATTTGAGGTGCTTATGCTAGCATGCTCCTTATCAGTGATTCATCTTTGAGCTTGTTCTTACTGAGATTATCAATGAAAATGGTTTTTGGGTTAAATTAACACATGAAGGCTTTGCTTTTTCATAAAGAACCTACACATAGAGAGTGAAATAATTTTCAGGCTTTTCATCTTTTAATAAATCCTTTGCAATAATCGAATTTGGTTGAGCATTTGTATGTTAAACCAGTTATGATTAATGTGTTATTAGTGATTTCCCTTTTTCATTTTTGTTTTCCAGTGAATCCACTGAATTTTGCTAGTGAGTTTTCCAGTGAATTTTGGTTCATTGTTTTCATTTTTGTTTATCATTACTACTGAAATTCTGTGAGAGTTTCCACAGTTGAATTGTAATACCCTGAACCTTGGTACTTTCTATCAGGTTAATTTAAAATGTTTAGCGACAATTTTCATACTCCATCATTAGTGGCGATATTATATTAGCAATTTTAGCGACCATTGCTATGCAAAATATCTAGCAATGTATATAAGCAATATTTTTATCGGTAACTTTTAGCGACGGTTAGTAAAGCAGGGTTAGATATAAATATAAAATTAAAGTGGGAACTATTATATAAATAAAAGATTTCAAGAAATCTGATTTTATTTATAAAAAAAACATAATAGTAAAAAAAATTAAATTAAAATTTGTCAACTCTTGAAATTTGGAAAGAGAGAGAACAAAAGAGGAAAAATTGGAGAGATTTAAGCTAACTTTTAAGTGAGATTTCGATTACAATAGAGAAGAGCAATTTATGCTTTTTCGGTTACGGAAGAATGAAAGAGATACAGAGAAGAGGAGGTTGAATTGATTATAGAGGTAAGCCTTTTACCTGGTTTGTTTTTAATCTTTTTGGTTGGATATGATTTCCTTGCCAAAGTATGTTTCCGGCCCTAAAGGTTGTTTCTAGATTTCAAGGTACAGTGTAGAAATTTTCCAGGAGAAATCTTCTTCGTATCCTAGTCACTTAGATCTTAATCTAGCTTATTTGCACAGACCTTGTCTTCATGCACGTCTCACATTAGCTTACCGATGTCCAGGTTCTTTGAGTTTATGGTTCTTAGTCATTGAGGCAAGGCATAATCGTGGGGAGTTCTAGCTAACTAAAGACAGAAGGTAGATGGGTTTCTATTTTGGTGAATACATGTGGTTGATACATTTAGTAGTTATATATTATATTTTAGGTGATGTTAGGTGTTTTAATCTTTGGGTAAAAGAAGGGTGTGGTTGTTTTAAATATGTTGGTATTAGGGAGGCAGTGTGGTCCATGAAAGTTGATTTCTTGTTTCTTGTATTTGTTACCCAATTATACTATTGCAGAATATGGTGATTGGTTTAGTACTAAGATCATGTGTGGAAGAAACTGAATGAGGTGAATGGTATGAGAGTGTGAAGTAGATCTTTTTTTTTTTTGGATTACTGGCATGTAGATCAGATGTCCGATCTCATATCCCTGTTAATTAGATTGTAGGTATTTTGCAATGGAATTAGGTTACAAGGAAAAGTTAAAAAGAAGTTCGCATGTGAGGTGCTAGTACTATGAAGTGGGGGAAATGGTACAAGGGGAAAGATAGGAGAAGGGGTGCTCATGTGAAGGTGTGTTTTGCTGAAGATGATGAACATAATGGGGGGGGGGGGGGTTTGCCAGTTGAAGCCTCGCCTTTTCCATTCAATCGGAATTGATAAAGGCATGCCTTTTTCCTACCGAGGCACGCAAACTCCCATCGTATGAATATGGGTAGCGATTAAATGGTTGTTGAGGTTCATTAACCTAGGTTAGGGTGAAAACTCCAAAACTAGGGTTCCAAAATATGCTTTCTTGACGTTCTTAAGGAGGCCCCAGGGTTGCCAACCTATAAAGACTTCACCCCGGTCAAATGGATTTAGGAAAGCTTCCACGTGACATCCCACGGAGCGGTTGATGAATTCGCAGGGAGTCAATAGCTAATAGATACCCTTGGATCCGATGGGATTTGTTTACTCAACTCGTAAAGGCAAAGAAAAAAATCACAGCATTACTACTGTCGGATTGGCTTTTTACACATTCAATTAGAAGCAGGGACTTAGTCTTGCTTGGCCTAACCGCCCCTAAACCCGAATGAAAGGCTTTCCAAGCTATTCTTCTTAGCAGTTGAACCAATGACACTCTTATCAATCTTTGCTTCTACAAGGCCTGGTCGACTCTTGGGTTCCACTGTTGGTTTATCTGGAAAAGTCGGCTTTCATTTGGTCGGGATGCCAAATGAAAATAAAGAATCAACCGTTTAAGTATTCCCAAAGCAAGCCACCCCCGCGAGAAATAAATGAATTCCAAAGATCTTGGGCAGATCTACTTTCTGCGGATATGATAAGTTGAGGAAAAAAGAGCTTTATAGTAAAGGGTGAAACGGCTTGTTTGGCTGCACTCACTGAGTGACTTACGGAATCTCCAATCTGCACTTTGATCTGCAGATGATGATTTAGCCCCAACTTCCAATCCGGTGGTGTAAAGAGCCATATCGGACCCTACTGACGTTCAACCGACGACCAACCAAAAGCAGGTTAGGCGTAGAAGAGTTGGAGATGGGTGACTCAAAGACGACGGAGTGGAAAAGCCAAATTCTCTTTGTCTTCTAGCTTTAATTCCCCAACCTGCTTTTGGTCCGAATGTGGGAGGCAAGTTTTCACTAGAAGTGTGACACTGAAAGAATACACCGCGGCGAGTCAGCTCAACTCGAAACCTCCCTTCCCTCCTATCCCGATAGGACCCCATAAAGGAACGAGAGATGTCCCTCTCCTGGGATTACCAGAGTGTCAGATTAGCCTTTCTTCAGAATTACATTACCGTTGCTTTGATAAGGGATTAATGCCAAATCTACCGTACAACGAGTTCATAAGCCAACTCCACTTCCCTGTACCATTTTTTCCAACTTCTGAAATGCTCTCCCTCATTCCACTCGTCCAGCCCTCTTCACGAACGTGCCCAACTACTGACTTCTCCTGGAATTGCGTTATATGGTCTAAGTTGGTCGTTTAGGCGTATTCTATAGCGATAGCGAGCTGAGACCCGTAGGCTAAATAAGTATGACCTCTGGCACAAGGACTGATCTACATCCCCCCCTCTTTATAATTATAACATGCGACGTGGCATAGAAGCAAGTGTGAGCCTTCGGCTTCCTCCATTCACTCCTCTCGCAAATCGACCGCTATCTTCTATAGGGGAGCGAAGGGGGATTTGATTGCAAGGGCCTCCCTACTCCTGCGGAAATAGACAGAAGACTAAGCAAACTTTTCGCAAGTGAATGAATCCCATCCCTTAGCGAGTAAAGGTTAAGAAGCCAACTGAGCATCTCAGCGGCCGTAGGATTGGCAAATGACCGATGAACATTCGACGTGCCCAGAGGCCAGAGGCGAATCCGTTCACCAACAATTAAGAGTTCCGACTATCGAATCAGAGCTCTAACCAGCTGAGCTCCAGCTCCCCGAAAACAAGTCTAAGTTTCAGGTAATCATCATTTGAAGCCTCCCAAAAGCGAGTTGGGTAAATCGCTAAAGAATTAAAGCTAACGACTATCGACCTAGACACATTCCTTTAACGAAGAGGACAATTGGCCGACGTTAGATTTATCGGTTCAAGATGGGAACCCACCGGAGCCGTAGCGAAAGCGAGTGTAGGCGTTTGCCCCCGATCCAATCGGGGGAATGAAAAGATTCCAAAAGAGAGCAAAAGCTCTATTTAGTCACCGGAATGGTGGGGCTTTCGATTCTAAACATATATCCCATACCTCATTCACAAGCTAAGTCGCGACTCCATCATGTCATTGATATATGTTATTATGACTTTGATATTAGGTCGTCCCGGACATCTGCAACGTCCTCCCATTTTTTGATTTATCTTTCTTGCTTAATCCTTGAACTATGCTAGGATTACTTGATAGCCTCTTTCCTTATATGTTCCATCCATTGCGAGTCGATGGGACCTTTCCGAAAGGAAGGGTTTTTAGTCAAAGAGGATCCTCTTCCGATCTCCATCTGGAGACCTGTGAATGAGACCTTTACAAGCTCTAACCAATATTGAATAGACAAGCCGACAATTACTGATCTAGATGGAGCCTCGGATCATGGTGAGAAGGCTGGTGGGGGGCTTACTTTCGTGGAGGACAACAAATAGACAGAGTCCATCGAAAGCATCCAATCCTCCGAGAGGGCTAGGAAGTAGAGCTAACCTAAGCTCACGAGTTGGATTCGAACCAACACCTCTGGAATGCCAACATGCGTCTATTATTGAATTCACCCGACCCTTTCTGGAGTAAGAAATCCAATTCGAGCTAAAAGGCCATCTGATGGGAATCTAAAAAAGTCCGTTGACACCATTTGTCTTGACTAAAATGAGTTCTTTCTCGGCAAAATGGGTCCGTGATATCGTTTCGAAGGGCCGACCATTCTGGAGGAGCAGTTGATTTAGCAAGGCGAGGAGCTTAGTGAACATAGTCAAACCATTTTGTTGACTTTTCCACCTATATGAGCATCCTCCGTTCTTAGTGAGCTTTCACTTCCTCGACGAAACGCCCTTGGTCTGACCCTGTCTACAGCTATGCTATCTAATCCGATAAAGGGCTTTGCCGGGAGGTTCCTTCTCCACGCTCAACGAGATGCGCCAACACTTATGCTCTATGAGCCTTCTCTGCGAGTCAGTCACTGCTGAATAGAATGATTCCTCCCTCGAGGGTGATCGTTCTTCGAATGAGGCTAGTGGAGTCCTTCCGGCTAATGAAGAAAGGGTTTGGGGTTCTTTGATAGAATGAGGAAGGCTCTCAAAATCAAGCGCTTAGCTTCTGCTAGCAGCGGGGGGGGGGGGGGTGCTCCTCGTAAAAAAGTAAAGGTTTACCCATGGGGCTTCAGTTGTGTAATGTTAAGAGGTCGTGTAGAAGGGCTAAAAAGTGTCGCTAAAGGAAAGATTTTTAATCAGTTCCTTTCCTAATTTTTTTTTTTTGATATATCTAGGAACTTATTTGGACAAAACGCAAAAGAGTAATTTATATTATTTTTGCAAGAAATACACACAGGAAAAATTTCAGATTTTTCTGAGGTTGGGAAGCATGCTAACTAATTTTATCCGAACAAGAGATTTCGATGTATTTTAAAATACTATATTAAGTTATTAAATTTTGATACCTTTAAAATAGTCTTATGTAGCTATGATGGAGTATATTCCAGAGTTTCAAAAGTTTTGAAAGTCGTTTGCTATTTTTAGCGTAATTAGCAGCGTAACACTCGCTCGGATATAGCGTAACGCTTCACTATTACAATAGTTTATTAAATTATTTCTAAAGACCTCTTCTGATTAGAGACAAAGTAGAAAACTGAAACTTCCTTATTTTTGTGAAACCTTCAACGTGGAATTTTCTGGGATTTTTCTGGACATGGGAAATGTCTCGAATAATTTTATTTATTAAAACAGGTTTTTGAATTATTTAACATAGTAAACAGAATTATTTTTAGCCTATAATTTTATAGTGACCTAAAAGTACCGAGAGGCTTAAGTTTCTAAAATTTCGTGGCATTCCAGTACCGTTTGATATATATTTGGAACATGAGCATTAACGCTCAATTTAATGAGCAGTTTAGGGTTCCGAGCGAAAAATTCCCAGAACAACCGTTCTTGTCCGAAAAACCCACAAGTGGTCTAAAAAGACTCTTTTAGGTTATATCTAGGTGGATAATGGTACGTTAGGCATCGGGAGCGAATAGGTAATTTTACAAAAGTCGAGGGGCGGTTGGGTAAATTTTACGCACTTAAGAGAAACCTAATACTTAGGCGTACTCGAGCGGCAATGAATGACATCCGTGTGGTTTGTTATTTAGGTTTCGGTAGAAAAGGGATATGGTGTTGACCGATGACGCTTTCGGGTTAAAGCACGTATAGGGATATAAAGAGGAAAAGAATGGCATTGAAGGTTCTTGAGCCGGATGTAACAGCATGATCGTCGCTTCGGAGATTTTGATATGAGGAATGCGTAGCATTAAGTAAGTGACCCTTTGATTCAACTAGTATTTTTATATATAATGTATATGTTTTCTACGATTAAAAGTGGTATTTATCTACATTGACTGCTTTAATTATGTTTAACTGCTCTGGCTTAATTTACCAAAAAAGCTTTTAGTGGTTTATTTCTCGTTAAAGAAAAACCAGGCCAGCATGTAAATGATGTTTTGCTTAGAAATTGAAATGGAACTCGGATTTGAAATGTTTGGTATTTGATGTTATTGTGAATATTGAAAATCTTGATAATTATTGAAAGGGTGTGAGGATGGTTGACAATCAATTGATGAGTGATTTCGTTTACGATGAACCCAAATGGGGTTTTGGTTTATTCGATTGTTGTGCCCCATATCCAACGGGGGAAAGTTGGATTTCGGGCACTCGTCAACGAGGCTTGTACGTTGATGCACAGTACTGTTGCTTGTGGTTCGCCCTTGCGTCCACATATTATTTATCCCGGATGTAGGAGGGATTTCGGGCCCTAGTCAGTGGGGCCTGTACGCTGACCGCAGCATATCGTTTAAGCTAATGTTGGAATTGACTGGTTGTCATGAGTTTTGTGCTAATGATTTTATACTTCAATTTTTGGTTTCATGTACCTTATTTTGTTTTACCCGATGATCACCAACTTTATAATTTTAGTTGTTTTTAATGTGGCTATAATAAAAAGTGAGTTATTTTCTGCATGCTTTGGTCCACCTAGTTGAATCATCGGTTACTTACTGAGCACGTGCACTACAAGAAAATACGTTTTTTGCGACGGATTTTCAGCGACGGAAGTGTTTCCGCCGCTAAATGAGCTTTCACTGACGGATAATTCCGTCGTTAAAGACTATTAGCGACGAAATCTGACACCAAAAAACATTTTTTTGGCGACAAAATTTTGTCGGCGGTCTTTTAGCGACTGAACTTTCGTCGTTAAACTTTTTTTAGAATTTTTTATTTCCGAGGGTTTAATAAAAAAAATTAAGCGACAGAAAATCACCGTCGCTAAAATTCCGTCGATAAAAGTACGACCTTCACCGACGGACTTTTAGCGACGGTTTTATTCCGTCGCTGAAAAGTCTTTATTAAGTCCCCCAAATCTGGTTTTTCTCTCTCCCCGTTTCTCTCTTGGAATGCTCTGAGTTCTCACCGCCGGCGATCCCACGGTGCCCCACCTCCACTGCCCCCGTTCTCACCGTCGTTCTCACCTCCACGGTGCCCCACCTCCGGCGACACCTCATCCTCCCCCTGACGCCGCGTGACCAATATATCCACCTCCACTGCCGTCGCGCCACCAACACCGCCGCCCTCCACTGCCGCCGGCAATAATTACCCGTCAGCCTCACTTAGAAGGTATGATTTCTTCCAACAATTTTGATTTTGAATATGTATATAGTTTCGTATGGTGACTACTGTCGGGTATGATTTTGATATTCATCCATGTTTTTTTCAGTGTGCAATTTGGATTTGATTTCATTTTTGGATTGTAATTTTAGCTTGGATATGCCAAACACCTTGAGATGCTGATGATGCATAATATGTAGAATACTATATTGATTGTTGTCTAGTCCAACTTTATGTAGTAAACTAATTATAAGGGGAGTACACTAATCATAAAATCAGATACGAAGATACCATATTCCTCCATTCATTTCTACTACATTATCTTGACAATCTAAGATTTTCTTTGTCCTTAATCACTAAGATGTATTTCTACTACACTCGTGCCCAGCTCCATCAGGTACTCGACACCCCAGTACCCCGGACCCTCAACTAAAGCACAAAACCACAGTTGGGGCAAAACATAGCAAGTGTGTAAGACACAAAGCTGAGATTCTTGCCTTCTTACTTGTACTTCGAAGTAAAAAAAAGAAATACCTTCAGTCACAAACCAATGCCTTAACGCCATAGATTCTAAGAATGACGTAGGTATTGATCAACAATTTCATCACCTTCAGATCTTGTACTCTACCAATCGAGGGTGTGGAGGGTGGTAGATTGACCACCAGCCCAATCAGACCCTAACCTAAAAAGAGTGTAAGACACAAAGCGGAGGTAAATATCACATGGGTGCAAACTGCAAAGCTGGAAAAGTCCAAACAAAACTTTTCTGTGCTTAAAAGGATGAGCACCCAAAGACTGGAAAAGTTAAAACATAACTTTTCTCTGCTTATAAGAATGAGATTAAAAAGTCTAAATAATAGTATCCTAAACTTTCTACGGCTCAATGATACTGAACTTGAATTGAGATACATGCGAGTGTTGAAAATATGAAATAAAATAGAAGAAGTATGTTCATGAAATACTCTTTAAAGGTTGTATGCTGGGCTATATCTTTTATTATACTTCAGCTTTTAGCATTGCTAAAGGGTAAGCAATTAATGGCTGATGATTTAGGTAATTAGGTTGCTATAGAGTAAGCAGTTCATGGGTGATTCTTGGTTTCCTGAGTTGATTAGATTAGACAAGTTACAAGAGAGACTGCTAATATGAAATTCAAGGAATAGTGGGGACACTTAAATTGAAATAATTGAACCCTAAATTGAATGCTCCAAATCAACCGAACCCTAAATTGAATCAATAGAACCCCCTAATTGAACCCTAAATTGATGTAATTGAACCCTAATTAAACCCTAAATTGAATGCCCTAATCGAATCGAACCCTAAATTAAACTAATTGAACCCTAAATTGAATGCCCTAATCCAACCGAACCCTAAATTGAACTAATTGAACCCTAAATTAAATGCCCCAAATCAACCAAACCCTAAATTGAACTAATTGAACCCTAAATTGAAGTAATTGAACCATAATTAAATCCTAAATTGAATGCCCTAATCGAATCGAACCCTAAATTAAAGTAATTGAACCCTAAATTGAATGCCCTGATAGAATCGAACTCTAAATTGAAATAATTCAAGCGCATCGGATATGTGCATTTTGAACAATTTTTTTCCATTTGAACATTGATCATTTGTTTGATAATTTTAGGTTGTTAATTGTGCATTTGAGAATTGTGATTATTGATCGATGATTTTAGGTTGTTAATTGATGATTTTAGGTTATTAGCTGTGCATTTGAAGTAATTGCGATTATTAATTGATGATTTTAGGTTGTTAATTGATGATTTTAGATTGTTAATTGTGCATTGAGCATTTGAGATATTGAGATTATTGACGGAGGATGCGCCCAATTGGATTGAATGTGTGATTTTTGTTAATTTTTATTGCATTGAGCATTTGAGAATTGAGATTGTTGACGGAGGATGGGACCCAATTGGATTGAGATACCTGTTAGTTAGCGCACGGACATCACGTCTGATCGACGGTGTCCGACATTTAAAAAACAAATCAACGTATGCCGATGTGTCCGGAGGTGCGTGTCGGACAAGTGTCCGGAGGCGTCGGACATGTGTCCGTATGTGTCGAACACGTGTCCGGAGGTGTCAGACACCTATCGGACACCATATCGACACCCTATATGAGGTGTCAGAATTGAGATTGTTGACTGTGCATTAAATTTAGGTTAACGCGACATTTTTAGCATGCACCTCCTGGAATCTCATCGTGGCTCCAGCACTGGCTATAATTAGCCCTAATTAGTCATGATTAACAATATTTTAATAAATCAATTAACCCTAATTAGCTCTAACGAGCCTAATTAGTTTTAATTAACCCTAAGAACCTAATGAAAATCTAATTAGCTGTAATTACCCCAAATTAGCCCAAACGAACCGCGCATATTGATTATAGTTAGCCTAATTAGTCGTAATTTGTACTAACATAACCCAATTAAGCCTAATTAGCGCTAATTAGGACTAATCAACACTACTCGGCACAATTAAACCCTAATTAGGACTAAATAACCCTAATTAGTCCTAATCAACCCTAATTAACTATAATTATCCGAAACTAGCCCTCATTAACAATAATTAGCTCTAACATAACCCAATTAAGCCTAATTAGCCCTAATTAGGACTAATCAGCACTACTCGGCACAATTAAACCCTAATTAGGACTAAATAACCCTAATTAGTCCTAATCAACCCTAATTAAGTATAATTAATACTCGTAATTAACCCTAATTACCCAGGTAGCCCTAATTAGCCCTTGTACATCCCATAATTACTCCATATTGCCCAGAGATGGTTCAATTACTCGTTGTTTACAAACCCTGTCTTCTTTATATTAGTTGTTGTTTTGAGAAGTCCATTGGCAACGAGATGGTTCAACTCGTTGCCAACAAATTCTATTTAATGTGGAATTGGTAACATATGTAACGATATTTCTGCAGTTTTGATATTTCGGAAAGATTCTTGCGTTATCAATTTCTGAACGCATGCATGCATAAAAACCCTTAGTTCCCGTTCAAAAGTACTCATTACAAAGTAATGCTTTGTAATTAGCCTTTGGATGTCCAGTTTGGACAATTTGGAAAAGCTAATTGTTTATAAAACAATGTTTTGACTCATGCTTTGTGTTCTATGTCGTGGATATTTGGACACGTTCTCGTGTGTTTCTCCGGGTGCATACAAATCTGGTGTTCTAACATGCGTCAAACCTTGCAAGGCAAGGTTGGATGAATGTTAGAACTCCTAATCGATGTCGTGTACTTGGAGAAATGTGGGGAGATGCTGCCGAATTTTTCGCAGACATGGGACTAAGCATGAGTTATTCACTGTTTTATAAACATGTGCTTTTCTGGATGGGATATGACCACTACCTGTTAGAGAGTGGAGAGGAAATATATAGACATGTTGTAACATTCATGCATTCATATTTACATCAGCAATGCCTAATGATTGGTCATAATTGAAGGTGGTATACAGTACGATAATTCAGTCGTCATGTCGGTCGATCGAAGTTGGATGAAAAGGAAGAATGCTGAAGATTTTGAGTGTCGCGTTGACGAATTTCTCGACTTCGCTTATGCGCATCCTGCACATGTTGACCTTGATAAGATAAGGTGTCCGTGCGGTAGATGTGAGTTGTTGCACTGGAAAAAAATAATTGAAGTAAAATGGCATCTTCGTCGGTACGGTTTTATGGGTGGATACACAAGGTGGACGCAGCACGGGGAAATGATAGTATTGTCGTCCAACCCGACTAGTCAAACTGAAGTTAGAGATGAGGCACGATAGAATTACATAGATATGATTATGGATGTTGGACATGCTAATGTTGACTGGGGTAACGACAGTCCACAACCACCGAACGAGGGGGCTCATTAGTTTTATGAGTTGTTGAGAGCTGCGGAAGAGCCGTTGTGGGATGGAGCTCCGAAACACACACGGCTGTCTGCGGTTAGTAGGTTATTACAGTTGAAATCAGACCACGGGCTGAGTGAGAAGGTTTTAACGAGTTTGTTACCTTAATCAAAGAAATTCTGCCTGAAAGTGAAAAGCTACAGTCGTCGTACTATGACGCGAAGAAGATGATGAGGAAACTTGGGTTGAGCTATGAGCGGATAGATGCGTGCACTAACGATTGTATATTATTCTGGAAAGAGAATAACGATTTGTCACGGTGTCCAGTATGTGATCATTCGAGGTACAAACTGGACAAAGGGAAGAAGAAAAACATTGCCTGGAAGATATTGCGATATTTCCCGGTCACACCTCGGGTTCAGAGAATGTACTACTCCTCCAATATGGCTGAACATATGAGGACTCACCGTGAGACTCGTAGCAACGATGCCGATGTGCTGACACACCCAGCTGATGGAGTGGCGTGGAATGAGTTTAACCGCAGGCATCCAGTCTTTGCTCAGGAAGTTTGGAATGTTAGACTTGGTCTGGCAACCGATGTGTTCAACCTTTTCGGTCAGTCTACCACACCTTACTCTTGTTGGCCTGTTATTATTGTTCCGTACAACCTTCCACCAGACATGTGCATGAAGAAGCCGTACATGTTCTAATCGTTGCTTAATCCAGGGCCGAAGAGTCCCGGTAAGGACATAGATGTGTATTTAAGGCCGTTGATTGATGAGTTAAAACAGTTATGGAATCATGGAGTCGAAACATATGATGCATCCCTTAAACATAATTTTCAGATGAGGGCTACTTTGATGTGGACTATACATGATTTCCCCGCATTGGGAATGACGTGTGGTCGGAGCACACATGGGAAGCTAGCATGCCCTGCTTGTATGGGCGTGAACCCCGGTCATACGTTAAAGCACGGCAGAAAAGCCTCGTGGTTCAGATGTCACCGTAAGCTTTTGCCACCGGGCCATCAGTTTCAAAGGCAGAAGGATAAATTTGACGGGACAATCGAGCGTGAGCTTGTCACACTGGACTACCCATCTGGTGAAGAAGTTCTCTCACACCTGGAGGCACTTGATACTGACATACCACACGGCAAGGGTGTGCCAGATCAGAAGATTCCAGGGTACGGGAAAGAGCACAACTGGAGAAAATTTTGTATCTTCTGGGAGTTAGCCTACTGGAGGACGCTCGTTATCCAAAACAACATGGATGTGATGCATTTTGAGAAGAACATTTTTGATAATGTGTTCAACACAGTGATGAATGTCAAGGGCAAATCAAAAAATCACCTTAAAGCGAGAAGGAATCTACAACAGTTGGGTGTGCGCCGTGAATTGCATCCTCGGACAGTCAGTGGGAGGACGATACTTCCGAAAGCACCTTACTGTCTAGACAAGAAACAAGTGGAGAAGGTCTATGAGTGGGTTAAGAATATGAAGCTTCCGGATGGGTTTGCGTCCAACATATCTCGTTGTTGCAATGTATCGGAATGCAAGTTCCAAGGGATGAAGAGTCACGACTGCCACGTATTCATGGAGAGATTCATTCCTATTGCATTCTGGGGACTGTTTCCACAAGTTGTTAGCGAGACTTTGACTGAATTATCTCATTTTTTTCGAGATATATGTTCTTCTACGATCCGGGTGAGTAACATGGAAGTGCTTGAGAAGAATATTGTGGTGACGATTTGCAAGCTCGAGAAAATCTTCCCACCTTCGTTCTTTGATTCAATGGAGCATCTGCCTGTTCACTTGGCATATGAAGCTAAGATGGGTGAACCCGTGCAATATCGGTGGATGTATCCCTTCGAGAGGTAATCTTTAAATTGTTACAGTTGTTCATTTAGTTAATGCGACACCTGTTATCATTGATATTCCACCTAACTCGATTCGCTAAACTTCTAGGTTCATGTTCCATTTAAAGAAAAAAGTCCGCAATAAGGCTCGGGTTGAGGGCTTAATTGCGAAGGCTTACGTAATGGAAGAACTTGTAAACTTTTGTAGTCAATATTCCGGGCCTGATGTTGGTACAAGGTTAAATCAACTAGGCCAAAATGACCCCGGATCAAACACAAATTTGGAAGGGCAATTGTCAATATTCAAGCAGTCAGGTAGTCCGTTTGGCCGAACGTATACTCGATGGCTAACGGATGAAGAGTACAGTGCTGCAACAATATATGCCTTTCTAAATTGCGATGAAGTTTCGACATTCGTTGAGTAAGTTAAAGTCTTAATTCACTTACATTGCTGTACATAATTGAAAGTGTGTGTTAAGCGAGTCAACTATATTAGTTTGCAGTGAGTTCGATACAGAATCTTTAATCACTGATCCCGCTGGACTTGAATCTCATCGGAAATCACAATTTGTACAGTGGTTCAAAAGGCGTGTAAGATTGTTTAACGAAATTATATTATGTGTTATATACAGTTCTGTGGCCAATTAGTATACTGATTTATCCTTCATCTACAATAGGTTCAGTCAATGGATAGACCAGTGGCCTCATGCTTGAAATTACTAGTTGAATGCCCTAACAAACAAACATCCTGTTACGGAGGCTATATCATCAACGGGTTTAGGTTTAACGTAAAAGATGATGACCGAACAAAATAAACCCAAAACAGTGGAGTCTTGGTCAACGGCATCTGTTATGCCAATAATTGCATGGACTTTTACGGAGAGCTAGATGAGATTGTTGAGCTAACATATATGGGTTCCCAAAACCGCTTGGTAATGTTCAAGTGTACGTGGTTCGATGTCACATGCAGTAAATGAATCCGTGTTAGCTTTCAAGGGATTGTAGATGTCAAAGTCAAGTCAAGACTTGCATCAGACGAGCCCTTTGTGTTTGCTAGTCAAGCTGTACAAGTCTTTTACGCGGAGGACGTCGCCAATCCCAAATCTCATTTGTATACAACTATCAAGTCCAAGAAATTGCCCGTGACATATGACAGTGAGATATATTCCTTTCAAGCAGACCAACCACCCGTCTTGTTCCCTGTTGAGGTCAACAACGAGGAGGATGATCTTCCTCTTCCAACAACACTTCATGTAGGAGAAAAAGTCGTAGATGATGATGCGGAAGACGTGAAAAGTGTTGGAGATGATGTGACCGAGTCTACTGATGAAGAGGATGAATTAGAAGATGAAGAGGACGACGAGTCCCACGAAGAAGAGGACGACGAGGAAAGTGATGAAGATGATTCGCAAACTGAAAATGATTGACTTGTAATGTTGTAACATCACGGGAAAAATGTAGTAACATTTTAGAACTTGGTTCATATTGATGTGTTTTTGCACCTCCGTTCATATATATATATATATAGTGCCGATGATGATTTCTGCCAAATTATTGTTTTAATGTGTTAATGTCTTTGTAATTTATCTATATGAAGTCAGATATGGATAGGATACGGGCTATTCGTGGCCGGGCTGGACGCCAAGCTGTTTCCTCCCCGGTGGGTCCCACCTCGTCATTGCCCACTGATGACGAGGCACAGAGTGATCGCGTACAGCAGATGGGGCCCCAGCTCCAGCCCCAGCCCCAATCCCAACCATCGCCCCAGCCCCAGCCGTCGCCCCAGCCCGACGCAGATTCATCCCACACGCGCGTTGATTCTCGCTCTTCCGTGGGTTCTACCTCAGGTATAGTTGATAACGGTGTTTAGTACATTTTCGCTAGCCTTATATTTAAAGTATATTTGAAGTGTATTAATGTCTGTGTTTTGTAGGATCTCGACGAGGTCGTGGTCCGACACGCGGGGTACGCATCGACCCCCAGTGTAAACAGAGAGTTACGCTCACCCAGGAGGGCCTGTAAGTAAAAAAAAAAATCATATCATGCCTTATATTTAATTTTTTGGGGTGTTAATTTATATTTGAACTGTATTAATTAATTTATTTACTTATTTGGCAGGATCCTGGAGAATCAGGCGATGACGAAGATCGGCGTTCTTGTGAAGGGCCGATTCTTCGAGCCACGCCTGTACTGGAAGGACTGGGATGCCGCTGCGAGGGAGTCCCTATGGGAGGAGTGGCTGGTACGGTGAAGTATTTTTTTCAGCGATAGTATTTGTTTAATTAGAGTTTGTTTTCTGTAGTTAATTTGTGTTATTGAATGCCTTACAGGAGGGGTTCACGTTTGACTTGCCTGAGCAGCAGGCACTGGGGCAGCATACCTTCTTTGCTTACATCGGCAAAAATTACCGCCGATGGCTCCACGACGCATGGGACCGGGCGAAGAAGATGTTGCCCAAGGGTGCCTCGATGACGGAGATGACGAGATATCCCCCACATTGGATATCTCCGACTGTATGGGGGGCGATGATAGATCGGTGGGCTGCGGATCCAGGTTGGGACGCCAAGAGTAAGAGCGGGACCGAGAACAGACAGAACAGAGATCCAACGCACACGGGGGGGGGGGGTCGGTGCCACACGACATCTTCCGACACTTGAATGCGGTCGAGCACCCGGATCTGGAAGAGGATGAGGTCGTAGCTTTGACGTATAATCAGACGCACGTGCGGAAGAAGGACAAGGACGAGGCGCACCGGGTGGACGACTATATTTCAGATATTGCCCGGCGGATCGATGTGAGTCAATTTGTTTAAGTTGTTAATTTTTTGTCTTTCTATCCTCAATGTTTGTTGCGTTAATTAATGCCATAACATATCTTTATATCATTGTTTTTGCAGGCCTCGTATGAACAGCTTAGGGGGTTCGAGCAGCAGTCCGGACAGCCATCAGCGTCCACTAGTACGGGTGCGAGTACTGGGGCGTTGAAGCGATGGCTGGATACGTCGGAGGTCGTTAATCGACTGAAAGACCGTATACGCGGCCTGCCTAGCATGACTGGTTGTGCCGTGATAGGAGCGTCATCACCCCCCGCTGCCCCTCCACAAACACCGGCTCCTTGGCATCCGTTGGACGAGTAAGAGATCGCGTGCATTGCTACGGTGGTGTTGAGGATGATCAGGGAGCAGGATCAGCAGGGTACCGCAGCTGGACATGCCGAGCCGACCCCGGATTAGCAGGATCCAGATCCGGGACTCGGCAACCCCTGATGAGCCCCTTCTCATGCCCGGTCCCAGCTTTCCCCCCCGGCGTCTGACTTGTACTCTTATCCCTTCCCCTAACCGGCTGTATCCGGTTCCCAGCTTGTACATAATGAGTCTTTTTTATAATAAACATTTTTTATGATTGATTATATATATTTCTTTGTGTATTGATTATTGTGCGTTGTTGTTAAGAAATGAAAATTTTATTACAGGCCTGGGTAATAGAAAAAAAAATAAAAAAAAATTTGACTTTTGGTGACGGATTATATCCGTCGCTAAAAGTGTTCCTACTATCAGTTTTTTAGCGACGGAATATTTCGTCACTAAAACATTTATTCCGTCGCTAATTTAACAAAGAAGAAAATAAATTAAAATACTTAAAATATAATTAGAGACGGATATTCCGTCGCTAATTAATAAATAAATCCGTCACAAAAACTTAAATATTACGCGATGAATTTGAAAATTTCGTCGCCAAACTATTAGTAACGGGTTTTTATACGAGGGACTTTTAGCGACGGTAAATCCGTCGCTAAAACATTTAGCGACGGATTTTAGGCTTTTAGCAAAGGATTTCCCCGTCACTAAAAGCCTTTTTTCTTGTAGTGGTGGAAGCTCATCCCTTACTTATCATTCAGGTTGAAAGTAAGGTGATGGTGAGGAGCATAGGAAGAGACAATTTGGTGCGGAGCTTCGGACACTGCATTGAATGAGCTGCTAAACATTTAGATTGTTGGTTTAGCTTTAGTTGTTGACAATCGGAGTTATGAAGAGTTTTAGTATAAGTGATGTATTCAAATGCGAATATGAAAATGTAATTAGAGTTTTGTAGAAGTTTTAATTTTCGCTGCAGCATATGTTAATTTCATGTCTATCACGTGCCTAGCTCGCGGGCTTACCCGTGGGTTCGGGTCGTGACATGAATATTCTACTATCAGCTTGTTCTGTGGCCTGCATTAACATATACAATCTTCATTATGTAACTACTTAGATGGGAAAATCAAATCAACTAGTTCACAATGCAAGGCTTGCGTGTGATAGTTAACGTGAGAAATCTCCAAGCAAGTAGAACAAAGGAAACTATACTGCTAAGAATGCGTTCAACTTTGGCAGAAACTAATTTGTGCCCCGAGGGATACGTTAAGTGCATGAAATTCTACATCCTCTTTTTTTTTTCCTGTCAGTTGTATCTTTTGTTGGGGCTGTTCTAAGCAGTGCCTTATGCTGCTACATGGCTAAGATGTTTTTGAAGTACTCATGTGGTGCAATATTCAATGGTTTCTAATTTCTAAAAACCTAGATGGGAGGGAAGCCAACACAAATTATATTGATGTATTGCTTACACTTGACTACACTCGCTTTTACTGTATTGTTGTCTTGTTGTATTGTTCTAACCTTGATGACGCTTGATTACACAAACTGCATTGCTGCATTGCTTGTTGTATTGCAGTGCAATACTATTTTTTTACTGATTACACTTGATTTTTGAACATAAATGTCCTGCCTATGAGATATTTGAACAAAAAAAGATTAACATGACTATGAGATATGCTTTGTTTGCTAGCAAAGACATTGCAACATGTGGTTTTTCAAGTCACATGGTAATTTAGAGCTAAAAGAAAGACAAGTTGTTTCGACATGATTAGATGTTGACATTGAAGTCGCAACAAAACGCAAAGAAGATTCATCAACAACAACATTTTATTGTACTTATTTTTTTCATTAAGAACATGTATGTAACTTGAACAAGGTCATCGTATTGTTTATTGACGTTTTTTTTATGATTTTATCGTGTTTATAGTGTTTTCAATCTACATTTAATTTTTGGTATAGGACCATAGGTAATTTTACCATTCTTCCTTGCATCGCCCAAACAGCGGAAAATAAAATTCATGAAAATGTTTTCAGGAGTCTGTTATTTTCCGGAAAGCATTTTACGGAAAACATTTTCCGTGAAGCATTTTTCGTGAAACAAACAGCGCCTTAATCAGGATCATAGTTGTTGATTATTTTAATCATTATTTTTTAACATTTAATTAGTCAAAACAGTCGATCGTCATTGTTGTCACTGCTGTCAATATAGCCTATATTTATTTTTCTCCAAGGTTCAACAGTCGATCATCATTGTTTTTCTCAATTCCAAAGACGAAGATTTTAGTCTCATACAAACCATCAAAGTAACACCCTAACAACGATTTCATACATTACATACAACCAAAATAAATTCAACAAAAATTATAACAAATTCAATAATAATTATAACAATAATTATAAAAAATTTAACATCAATAATTATAACATGTAATCACATCTAACATCAATAATAATAACATGTAGTTATTTCTAACTTATAAAAAGTCTAACATGTAACATGTAATAATAAAATTTCTAACATGTAATTATAATAATAAATGTAAAAAAAATCTCTAACATGTAAGTATTAATTCTAAGATGTAATTATTAAAAATAATCTAACGTATAATTATCATAAATATTCTAATATGTAATTATAAAAAACGTATATACTTTTGTGGAGTGGGGGCGGTGGGCAATAGCAGAGGGCGGTAGTGGTGGTGCAGTGCTGACAATGGAGGAGGGGTGGGGACTGTCGCCCGGGGGGGTGGGGGGGTGGAAGAGGCCAATAGTGTAGGTGCGGCAATGGCGGGACATAGTGGAGGAGGAGTGGGGGCTGTTGTAAGAGAGGGGGATATCGCCGGGGGTAAATGTTGCCGGAAGGGGGGAGGGGATGGGTCGCTGAAATAGAGAGAGAAGAGAGAGAAAAGAGATTGCATCGGGGGAAAGAGGAAAAGAAATAGGGTTTTGTGAACAAGGCTTTCAGTGACGGATTTTAGCCGTCGCTAAAAGTCTCTTTCTCTAATTTTAAAATAGAACTTTTAGCGACTGGCAAAGTCGTCGCTAAAAGTTTAATTACTTCAGCGACAGTTTTTAGCGACGGACTAAAAAATTTAAAATAACATTTTAACAACGAATTTTAATCCGTCGCTAAATATTTTTCCAAAATATTAAAAAATTCGATCGAAAATACAAATTTTGGAAAATGATTTTAGCGACAGATATTCCATTGCTATAACCCATCGGTTTTATCCGTCGAAAAATGTTTTTATTTACAGAATTGTCCGTCGGTAAAAACATTTACCTACGGATCTTTACCGACGGGCTAATCTATCGCTAAATAGAGCTTTTCTTCTAGTGCTTGTTGCATAGTAGTGTGGACGGGCACCACACATTGACTGTGTATTACAAGAATCTTGGGCTATATTATATAAGGATGAGTAGCATCTCATTCCACATGGAAGTGGGAGAGTTTGTATTTGGCTTTATAAGACAGTTCCCTCGAGCTAAATAGCACCTTTGGGTTAGCCCTTTTAAGAGAAGCATGGCCAGCTGGTCAGGCATGGCCCTGGTTCACTTTGAATAGCATGCTGACCCTCGAAAGCTTAGATGTAATATTCCCAACAAAAAGAAAACAATTTTAATTCCAAAACAGAAATTTTGAAATTTATACAACAGTGGCAATTTTGTTAAATAACCGGTTCTCAACTGGTAAATTGTAATTCACCAGTGTCTTTTTAATAAGTTTTGAAAGTTTGGGGTTATCATAATTTACCATCTGGGCTTTCTCTGCAGCCGACCAACTTCGTTATTTTTCACTCGAAATCATGATTCTTATCCATTTGTACCCTCTGAGGTTGCAAATTAGGGCTAAAGGCGATAGCGGTAAACAACTAAGGATTTAGAAAACAACTTTGGGACCGTTGGTAAGTTTTATTGCCTCACATTAGTGGTTTAAGTTTTTAGGTTTCGATGGATTCAGTTTTACAATCCATAGATTGGTAGTGACTGAATTTTATATTACATGTCTCGATTTTAAAACTGTTGTAAGAAAGGTTATTATTGATTTGATGTAAGAGTTATATACGTATCTAATTCGTCAATTATCACCATTTGACCAAACTTTTCTTGATTGCACGAGACTATAAATTGAATTGTTTACCCTTTTCTTATTTTTTAATTCTTGATATTAACCTCTATTCATGGCCTAGATTTCAGCGTGTTGAATTGAAATTGCGATATCTTTTTCTTTAGCGACAATTGTTTCACATTTTTAGTTCAGCTACAACTTTGATTTATGAGGTTCATTAAATTGTTAACATTGTACATTTCCAAATTCTTTTTCATTTTATTCATTGTTTCTTCAAATTGACTTGTTTGGCCCAATTCCGAAAGGCTATTGGAATTGTTTCCATAGCTTCATGAAAAAAGTTTGGTAATTACCGAAATCAAGAATCCCAAGTCTTGGGCATTTTATTGTTGCTAATTGCCTTGCGTTGTTGAGTAATTTGTTGCTTCCTTGTTCCACATATTGACAAGTTACCATATTTGTACAGCTTCAATAGTAACTTAGTTAATATGGTTTTGTCGTCAAGTTATATTGTTTTCAAATGGGATAATTACGTAAAATACCCCTGTGATTTGGGGTCGTTGCAAAAAAGCCCCTGCTGTTACAAAAATTGCAAAAAGACACCGGAGATTGCAAAAGTGTTGTAACTGACGATTCCCATAACAGAATGATGAAAATGTCTAAATTGCCCTCTATATATATACTGTAATTTGTAGATCTTAGGTCTTTTTTTTTATTTTTGGGCATGAATGGTGTTGATATTGGACAACAGGGCTGAGCTCGTGGTGGCGGCGCCGGCGCATGTGGATGGGGTTGATGGCGGGGCTGGCCGACGGCGACGTAGGTTCATGGAGGGTGGACAGGGCAAGTGGTGGCAGCGCCTGGCGGGGTTGGGGTTGGCCCGAATTATAGATCTAGGGTTGGCCTTAATTGTAGATCTAGGGCCAGTGATTGCAGGGGTTGATGGCGAGGCTAGCCGCGGTACAAGAGGTTGGGGGTGATGAAGGCGATGGCGACATGGAGTTCGCGGTGGGTGGAAGGCACCGGTGGGGGCGGTGTACTTGGCTTGGGTTGATGAAGGGGCTAGCGACGGCGGCATAAGGGTCTCAGATATGTGATCGCGAGAATGGAAAACACTTTAAACTATTGTTGTTATCCCATCTTAGCTACACACTTTTGAGCCCCCGTTTCTCGCGACACGTCGATACTCGATATTGTCAACTGTCAATTTTCAATCCTCCCGAGACGGTCAAAGCAATACACGCTCAGGTCACGTGCATGCCACTCTCTTTTTCATAAAAATCTCTAAGTGATCAACGTCAGCGTGCCTTGGCCTTTACCTTGGGTGGTCGGCCTTGGCCTTCCTCCAAGGGTTGGCCTTGGCCTCCCCCTTGGACCCCCATCACTCTCTTCAGACAACAACCATTGTCCTCGCCCATGCACTGTCTCCGCAACGACCGTCGCTGCGCTCATGCGTCGTTCATGTGTCACGTGCCCCCGGCAAGACGCCCGACTTCGCGACACTTGTCGCCGTGCCCGTGCACCATTTGCACGTCATGTGCCCCCGACACTACACATACTCCACCATGCCCATGCGTTATGCTGCTTATACAGTCGACCCCCCCCCCCTCCGGCTCTCTGTTACATTATGATACTGCCGGCATCGCATACAATCTGTCGCGCCATGCGCCGCTGATACAGTCACGCCTCCTGGTTCTCTATCACACTACCATGCCGTCGACACCGCACACACTCCGTCGCACCCCCAGGCACTCTTGTCACACTACCGTGCCCCTGCATTGGTCCATTCTTTCACCATACCATGAACACCTTGCCTTGATCGTGGAACATGCTTCAACCTACTTCCCAGAGTATGCAGCATTCGGCGGGGATATGCGACTTCTCTGGGACAATATCTCAGCCAGGGAGCTCTAAATGTTTCGACATGAAGACTCTATTTCCACTAGGTAGATGACTCATATTGGATGCTATCTCGGCCCGTCAGGTAGGCGATCCTCCTTGACACTACCTTTGGCACGCTTCGAGTGCTCCAGCACAAGGATTCACCCACGGTAATAGGCGACTCCTTCGAGACACTATCTCTGCCAGGGAACTCTAAGTGCTTAGGTATGAAGACTCTCCTTCTGCCAGATAGACCGCTCCTCTGAGATGCTACCTTGGCCCATCGGGTAGGCGACTCCTCCGAGACACTACCTTGACTTGTCGGGTATGCGACTCCTCCGGGACACTACCTTAGCGCGCTCCTAGTGCTCTGGTACAAGGACTCACTCGCTGTGATAGGCGACTCCTCCGAGATACTATTTCCACCAGGGAGCTCCAAGTGCTCCGACATGAAGACTCCCTTTCCGCCAAGTAGACTGCTTCTTGTGATGCTACCTCGCCCCATCGGGTAGGCAACTCCTTCGAGACACTACCTTGGCAAGCTCCGAGTGCTCTGGCACAAGGACTCACCCGCGGGGATAGGCGACTTCTTTAGAACACTATCGCCACTAGGTAGCTCCAACTCCCCTTCTGCTAGGTAGCTCCAACTCCCTTTCCGCCAGGTAGGCGAATTTTTCGAGACGCTGCCTCGGCCCACTAGATAGGTGACTGCTCTGGAACACTACCTCGGCGTGTCAGGCAAATGACTCATTCCGGACACTACATCGGCCTGTCAGGTAGGCGACTCCTATGGGGCACTACCTTGGCGTGTTCCGAGTGCTTTGGCATAAGGACTCAACAATGGGATAGGTGACTCCTCCGGGACACTATCTCCATTACAGTGTCTGCGTGACTAGCATACGTGCTCTAGCACTGGGGCTTTCATTGGAATTCTGAGGGACTATGACCCATAGGTCACTCCAAGATGGGAGCAGGTCTATGGAGGGAATCACGCTTAATTCGCCTGGTAGTTAGGCGTCGGGTCTTCCCCACCGCTGTCAGGTCCTCGACGTCTTCGACACCCAGTGGGACTCTGCAAGGGCTTTGGAATGGTGGCTAGATCAAGGGGGCTCTCTGGCCATACCAGCACTGTGTGGGCCAGTCTTTCTAGATAAACAGAGTGACACTGTGCAGCGCAGGCCGGTTGAATATGTGATTTGACAGTCTGCGAAGTACCGACACCTGTAGATCCCTCAGTGACATGTCACTACGGGGAGCGCCGCGTGTTGGTTAATGACATCATCATCTCAACCTCAATAGATGGGGGCCTTGAGAATTCATTTTTAGGACTTCACATTTTGGAGACTTTCATTCTCACATTCACTTTCTCACTCTAGAATTCTATAGAGAGAAACATACAGGACCTGGGACTCTGGACCTAAGCATTAGATTGTGACTATCGTTCTGTATTCTTCCTGCACTATTGCCCTTGCAGCACTACCATCCTCAGGCTGTATCTGAAAAGCCCTTGGTCTTTGCCCTTGCTCTATCCTTGCTATGTCCCACATCAACATACTTGGTATCTGACTCAAGCTGCATTCTTTGTGGCACCTCCATGTCGACTGAGAACCCACTTTCCTTCCATTAACGATTATATTCCAAATAACCTAAAGAGCAATAAATATATCTCATGAATGCGCTTGGTTAGAAGACACGCTTTTGTGATGAATCTACGATGCAAGTGACTTATGAATATAGAAAAATAATGATGAAGTGCTAAATTCTTTTAAGAGATAGTCTACCACTTTTATAAGAGGAATTGTTTAAAAGCTCTAAAGATAAAAATATGGTCCCTTGAAAAGTAGCCCAAAGACCATTTTTTGTAGAGGTCAGGGGCGCCAACAATAATAAAGATGACCATCTCAATCTGTGATGAGAAGATAGAACATAATATATTTTGATAGAAATCACAAACTGAAAAAGTCAACTAACTGGTGGGTTTGTCGTAAGCCGGTCGGTTTATCCCATAATATTTTAATATTTTTCTCAAAATTTGGAATATTATCTACCCCTATTTTGGTAATTATTTTAAATTAAATTATATGAGATGTACCAGATTCGAAAATTATTTTTATATATCATATAAATCAAAGATAAATTACATGCGTCAAGGATAAATCGTATATAATTCTAAGTAAATCACAATCTTCTACTGTGAGCTGGATCTAACTACTTGGACTGGACTGTGCCTAATTACTGGACTGGACAAAATTGGACAACATGACTGACTATTGAACTGGACTAGTTATTGGACTAGACACTTGGGTTGGACTAATTAAGTATAATATATTATTAGTATTTCACCTATATTAAACTTCAATCATTAACAAACTCAGTAATTATAAATACATAAAAAGACTAAATGAGGTGTTTACACACAGAGCTTGGACATATTGTTGGAACTTTGAGCAAGTTTTGGAAATTTCTTATTAGTATTAGTAGTTGAAATAGTTTTAATTGTAATAAGGTTCTTTGGTCACTTAAGGTTGGACAAGGCCCTTTTTCCAAATTTAGTAGCATTTTTGGTATTGTAATAATTAATTGTTTTGATGTGACTTGAAGTTAGTTAGGTTGCCTTGTTGGATATCAATGGTATTAGTGCTCTTGATTACCTTAATGAGCTATTCGCATATTGCATGGTTCTAGAGATTCTTAAACATGAATGTTGATTGTAATGGATTGGAAGTTGTGCCTCTGGTTTTCGGGTGTGACAGGTTTGGTGTTAGAGCATAAGATTAGGGTCATGTAGACTTGTGTAGGAATTTGATTGTAGTAGATGGTACTAGGATGATTATGACTTTGCACAAAGATTGCTTATTTCTTTTAAGCGTATATCGTGTTTACTACATTTTATGGCTCACATTCTTGTTGTCATGATAGAATGTCTGATTGCAATGGAAGTTGTGGTGGTCACATTGGGAGAAGCAACAATACTAATCCATAGGTGAACACTTGCAATAATTAGACTTGGCAAAAATGAACCCGGACCCGCGGGTAGAACCGTACCCAGGTAAAAACCCCGGGTACAGGTACATCTTTTGAACACCCGCAAAAAATAGACCGGTACCCGAACCGACCCGTAAATATCGGATAAATCCGGGTCGGGTACGGATTACCCGGGCCACCCAGATTTTTTACTATAAAACATGCTAGGGTTTCATGTTCACTAATTTTCTTTTCTCACTTCTCCTCTGCGCCGCTCCTCTCTAATCTCTCTCATCACGATGTCGCTCTCTCACTTCAACTTGACGCCGACGTCGCTTGTTCTTGCAAGTTACATCAACTCGACGCCGATATGCATGTCCCTCAGTCTCTGCCGTTAGATCCACCGCAAATCTGTGATGCTCCGCCCCTGGTAGACCTGGCAAAAAAGGCCCGGACCCGCAGGTCGATCCGTACCCGGCCAAAAAACCCGGGTACGAGTAGGTGTTTTGAAGACCCACTGAAATAGACCCGACCCGACCCGAAGTTTTCGGGTAAGTCCGGGTCTGATACGGGTTACCCGGGCTGCCCGTTTTTCCCCATATAAAAGTGCTAGGCTTTTCTGTTTTAATCACCAAGTCATTCTTCTCTCATACTTTCCATCAGCCGCCGCTCCTTCCTCTCCCTCTCTCTCTCTGTCGATCTAGAGATCGCTCTACGGCACGACGCCGCCCTCTCGCCCACCTGTTAGATCCATCGACGGCAGCAATCCACATCAACTCGACGGCCAGCATTGTCCCTCTCACGCTCAGCCACGAGATCTGCCACAGCTCCGCCTGTCTTCGATCAGATCCGCCGCCATCGCTCCTTGCCACCGCCTCCGTCGCCTCGCCACCGCCAGATCTGCTTGTGTTGTACTTAATTTTTGTATGTATTTAAGTATTGTAGCCTTGTAGGTGATTTTTTTTCCAGATATGCTTGTATTGTTATTTTGTATTACGAGTTAATATTTTTTTCAGATCTGTAGGTGATTTTCTGGTATTTGTGTTAAGTTAGTTGGCCTATTGTATATTTGTGGTTGGAGACTTGGAGTTGAGATGAAGGGTTTGGATTTGAGAATTGAATTTAAGATCATATAATTGTAGAAATTAATCCAGTGAATATTTTTTCATTTAATAAAAAATTAAAAAAATAATAATTTACCCGTGGGTAATACCTGCCCCGCCAGGGTAGGGTACGGGTTTTTAAAAACTCTACCCGGGAAAAATTGGATAATTTTTACCCGAACCGATTTTATCCGTACCCGGTCGAATTTTACACGTACCCGACGGGTTTACCCGTTTGCCAGGTCTAGGCCCTGGTATCTCCGATCAGATCCGCTACAGCCACAGCTCCGCGCCACTGTCTCCGATCAGGCTAGAGTGAGGTATGGGAGTTACAGCAGTCCAAATCAAGTGACCTCCGAATCCGATCGTGGTCTGCAATCGCCTTTGATAGCTTTGTTAACACTCCTTTTATTTTTTGTTTACCAGATAATTTTTTTCAGATATACTTGTATTGTTTCGTTTTTTGTCAATTTTTTGTATGTATTTAAGTGTTTTGGTAGTATTGTGGTTATTACGTTCGATTGAAATGGTTGTGTTGTGGATTTGAGAACTGAGATGATCAGATTGATCGCTGAGTAGTAATTGTAGGAATTAAATTACTCAGTGATTATTTTTTTTGGGTGATAAATTACATAGCGATTGTTGTAGTAATAAAAAAGAATGAAAAAATTCTCGTAAAAGAAACGTCTGTGTAAATAAAATTTTAAAAAAAATTAACAATTTACCCGCGGGTAATACCCTACTCGCAAGGGTAGGGTACGGTTCCAGAAAAACCTTACCCGGAAAAATTCGGGTAAAAATTACCCGACCCGTTTATACCCGAACCCGATCGGGTTTTACCCGGACCCGGCGGGTATACCCGTTTGCCAGGTCTAGCAATAATGAAGGAAATGTTGCCAATGCCCTTTATTACTTAGCTCAGGCGATCTAGGTGCAAACTCAAATTAATGCAGCAGCAGCAGGCGGACAAAAATGAGATGGAACTTCAATTTACGAGTTCAATAAGTTGGCAAGTACTTTAAGGAATCCAATTTTCATTTCATCCAGGAAAAGCGCATCCCACATCAGAAAATGCTATCGACGAAACAAACCTAATGTGACTGATCTGGTGGAGGCTGAGGAGTGGGTTGCTAATATTGAGAAAACTTTTGAGGCTCTTAATCATGCTGACACCCAAAACAATTACTTTAGCCATGTACATATTGAAGGGTGAAGCGGACCAATGACAGATGAGAGTGATTCGCACTAGGCTTGCATATTAAAGGCCAATGACATGGCAAAAATTCAAATACCATTTTCTTGACAAGTAAATTTCGCTCCGTCGAAAGGGATCTAATGTTGCAATTTAAAACAAGGGGAGCATGAATCAATTGCCCGTTAGGAAGGAGAGTTCACCCGGTTATTCAGATATGCAACTCACATGGTGTCTACTGAGAAGCACCGTTGTTGCATGATTTTGAGTTGGGCTATTACTATCACATATATTGCCTGTGATACAAACGCCGGTACAAATAAGGCTGCAAAATATATGTTACTCTTTAATCTCATTCTTCAGCGGCATTGTGCATTGGAAACCTCGTGTTGGAGCATGTTTGAGTTGATGTTGTGATGGTCAAAGTGCTTGACGAAAAAGATTAAGAGATTTAATTTATCTCAAAAAGTTAAAAACTAGATTCGATCCACAAATACTAGACAGTAGGATTATGAAATAATTACTTTTTCTCATACCTTCTAACTTACCATATTATGTCACTGTTTCTTACAAATAGACATCATATACCCTTTATCTAATTATTAGGTGTGACTAGTTAGCGTACTATAAGCACTAAAGTGACATTTTGTGTTTTTTTTTTGAATTGTAAACGAGAAGTAACTACTTTTGTAGTTGGGTGAAAATAGTTTTTTCCTATAATTTGTTTGTACATTATAGTTATTTACAAATGAAAGCAATGTTAACACTAAGTTACTGAATGTATATTAAAAATTATTTATTAAGTGTCCTTTGCGATCATTTTATCATAGTAAAATTGATTTAAACACTTTTTGACAAACACTTTTTACGACGTTAAATTATTTTATAATTATTTTTACTAAACTGATTTCGTTTAATATAAATTAAAGTAAAAATTAATTTAAAACGGGTTCTTGGTGAATCAGTCAAAGTCGTGGACACGCGGCAAGTGTTTAGTGGTGTAGGAGCCACCTGACACCGATCGAACCAAAGGCCGACCAGGGCACCGTCGACCTTCTCAAAACAATTTGGCGCCATCAAACCCCGCCCACTCACCGCAGAGTGAGAGTAGAAACCCACCCCCAGCACCATCACCACCAAAGCCGAAAATGGCAGAGGTAATATCTCCCATGGACATCGATGACAACGAGGAAGAGAACCACTCCCTCAAGCCAAACAACAAGGGCAAAAACGTCGTCGTCGCCGGCACCCCGCCGGACTCGAGGGCTACTCCCTGGGTCGAGAAGTACCGCCCCCAGTCCCTCGCCGACGTCGCCGCCCATCGCGACATCGTCGACACCAGTAATACCCTCACTCCGTCTCGCTTAGGGTTACACCATACCACCTCATTGCGCGCGCACACACACACACACACACAATCGACTATTGTTTAGGAGTTGTAGATCTTTCATTGTGACATTCTGTCGAATACTTGGTATGCTTAGTGGGATATTGTCGACACTAGCTTTTCTTCGCATATACAACACTTTCCCCTGTCACACACACACGACTGACGATTGTCTGCGAGTCTAGACATTTATGTGTGACATTTTGTAGAACAGTTGATATGCTTTACTAACTCGACACCAGAAATCACTTCTTCCTTCTCATTTAGGGTCTTTACTCTTACCTCATTTATCTCTCTATCACACAATTGTAATTGCACAAGGGGCTACATATGTGTACAATTGTAATTGCCAGTGGGTCTACATATATGTATATAAGTGTGACATTTTGTCAAACAGTTAATAGGCTTATTATAGTGACATTGTCGACACCACTTAGTCACTTCATCTCATCTGGGGTTACTATGTATCACGTTCCCGAACACACTTTCACGCAAAAGCACCCGCATACTCGTGCATTTCATAACTGTTGTTCCTTTCGACTCTTTGCGAATTCCTAGATATAATTTGAACATGTAAACAACTAACAAATCTCACTTTTCGAACCCTAGTTTGACTTGTCAAACATTGCTTATTTGACCTATTATTACCCTTTGGGTTCATTTCGATGTTTAGATGTTCCAAACCTATTCTAATTATTTGCAGAGAGTCAAATGGGAAAAAGATTATGAAAAAGGAGGGAGTATCTGCTTCTGTGTTGTTTTGTCGCACAGTTGGTAGGCTCAGCGGTTGCACTCTATACCATCTCTCTCTCTCCCTCTCTCTCTCTCTCTCTCACACACACTCACACATGGAGCACACACAATTGAAATTGTCTGTGCGTCTATGGATTTAAGTGTGATATTTTGTCGAACAATTTATAGGCTTATTATCGCGACACTGTCCAGCCACATTCTCAATTAACACATACTCACACAGACACGAACTTTCACATACTCTCTGTGTTTTGTAATTGCCCTTTGACATTTTGTGAATTGCTAATATAGACTTTGAACATGTAAACCTCAATTGTACTCGCTGTTTTGTTGTAGTTTGACTTGTCAAACAGTGCTTATTTGACCTGCAATTACTTGTTGATTTAATGATGTTCCAAGCCTAATCTATTTATTTTCTGAGTCAAATGAGAAAGAAATTATGGAAAGCAGGCAGTATATACTTGTGTTATTTTGCATATTTACATGTGACATATTGTCAAACAGTTGATAGGCTTACGAGCGAGAACAGATTGCCCCATCTGCTACTCTATGGGCCACCCGGTACGGGCAAGACGTCCACGATTCTTGCGGTGGCACGGAAGCTGTATGGTTCCCAGATGCATAACATGGTCTTGGAGCTGAATGCGTCTGATGATCGCGGAATCGATGTTGTTAGGCAACAGATTCAGGATTTTGCAAGCACTCAGAGCTTCTCATTTGGGTAATTCCACATCTTATGTATACGTTTTACTTCATAATGGTTGATGGTGATTTTTGGCTGTGAGCTACTTGCAAGTTTGTATCTGATAACTCAGTTAGGTTTTGCATGTTTCAAATTTTCCATTTTGGGTGAATTGAAGTTGGTGGTTTACTTGTCTCATAAATGAGCTTAAAGTGGGAAGTAGGAGGCTTAGAGTGTCAGTTCCGGTATGTTGTATATTTTGTGATCTTTATTAATGCAAAGTACCATCATCTGCTAGGTCTCAGTTTTTGTTTATACAGGGGGGGGGGGCTGCTTTTAAAATTACATGCCGATTTGTTTTGAATTTAACGTTCCGAGTTCCTGAATGAAGAGTTTGTTAGTATATAATACAGGAAAACTAGTCACTCTGTATGTTTTGTGAAATGGTACTTCCTGATTAATGGGAGTGACAAAAACACACGCCAAACCTTTTTTACTCCTATTGCAACTAATAGTTATGTTCCATTTGTTTCATGGAAAAAGATAATGAGAAAAATCAAATGAAAGGAAAGAGCACTGAATTGCATTTTCCTGGGGATAGCTTATACGAGTTGGTGTTCCGTAAACTCTATCAAAGTACCATTAATTCCATAGATTCACGCATGTGGTTTTTTATTTGGGCAGCCCAAAACCCTCTGTGAAGTTGGTTCTATTGGATGAGGCAGATGCCATGACAAAGGATGCTCAATTTGCTCTGCGTCGAGGTAGAAACCTGTACTCAAACGTACTTTTTTCTTTCTAAGCCTTTTTTTTTAATTCTCACTTGGAATGCAGTGATTGAGAAGTACACAAAAAGCACTAGGTTTGCTCTTATCTGTAATCACGTCAACAAGGTTATTCCAGCACTACAGTCGAGGTGTACACGATTTCGGTTTGCTCCACTCGATTCGGTTCATGTCACTGAGCGACTCAAACATGTTATTGCGGCGGAAGGGTTAGTTCTGCTGCTATTTTTGGCGCTAATTTTATATCTCTTCTTGCCTCTTTCTTAGTTTGCTGGGAATACTCTGCAGTAGGTTTATTGGGTTAAAAGCACTTTTCCCTTTACTTGGGTCGTTAGCTATGTGCATGTCAACATATCAATAGCAATCACTTTGAAAGCAATTTTTTTTCCCTGGAGTAAGTGCTACAACGTGTTAAATGCCAACTAAGTTGTAAGACATACTTTTGAATGTTGCTTTGCAGCATTATTTAAAGGCGGGATTGAATGCTGTAAATTTACAATTCTTGTTCTTCAGGGTTCGTACTTTCGAAATGCGGAACTGACTGCTGTAAATTAATTGTTCTTTTATTTCTATGACACCTTTCGCTTTATGAGCATCTTTTTGTGTCCTGATGTCCTATAAAATTACCTTAGTTGTGAAATGTCAATTGAATATTCTGACAGAATTTGCTCAAAGGAAGGTGGATGATGTTGGTAATGAAACAGAAATAACACTCTATCCAAGCTTTAAAACGTCTGAGAAGCTTCGGTCTGGATCTTTCATTTTTTTAACAACAGTTACAGGCTATCTGAAGTAATAACAGTAACAGAAGTCGAAATAACATTTGTATCCAAGCTTCAAAAAGCAGCTCTAGATTATGCTAGAAGGTCAGGTCTACTGTGTGATCAGATTTTTGGCATGTTTATTCCTTTTAATAAGAATAGTAGGCTTGTGGGCTTCTTGCAGCTTTTGTCTAACAGTGTCTGAAACTGATATTTATAAGTTTCTTAGAGAAGCTGCAGCTTTGCTATTTAAAACTGTGGCAGGACCAACTACTTATAATCTCTTAGCTGGGACTATTAAGAAGCCAATTTATAAAAAAATGAAAATAGCATTATCCACCCTCAGTTTTCGCAAAAATTTGAAAATATGTTGCCATAAGCCTGCAATATCATTGCAGGCATAGTTACTGATTTAAGGCTTTTGTTAACTTGAACCATCATGAAAGTCCTAACATTTAATCCCTAAGTTGTACGATCATGGCTTTATATCACGTGTGACTGGTTATGAACCGATTATGATCCCCACTAATCATCATAATGAAATAAGAACACCATATTTTGATGATGCCCTTTTTGGTTCTGTTGGCCGTCCAATCCCATAGAAACCCTAGCCTAATAATGTGTACTTGCCAGTGGGCGTTGGCGATAGTTGCCGGTTAGCAGTGTTAGGCGGTATGAACTAGTGGTGTTGATTGAGTCCGACGGGGCTTGTTTTGGATCCACCGTGGCTTGGCCAGATCTGAATGTATGGTCGTGGATTTATCTGATCTGTCACAGGGGCTTTAGGGCTTTGGATCTTCACTGGTTGTGGCCTGGCGGCGGCTTTGGTTTGGCTGGCTGTAACCACTTAATAGCTTGGCGCTTTCATAAAATTCTCGTCGGTATTGCTTTGCTAGCTTGTTGAACTCTGGTGGTAGCAATGGCATATTTTCGTACCGATCTGCCATAGTGCCACCTAGACCTGGCAAACGGGTAAACCCGCCGGGAACGGGTAAAAACGGGCCGGGTAAAAATTACCCGGATTTTTACGGGTAGCCATTTCTTAAACCCGTACCCTACCCAGCCGGTTCGGGTATTACCCGCGGGTAAACTCATTATTTTAAAAAAAAATAAAAATTCTTTTTAAAATTATATTCACTTGCTTATTTATTTTTAAGAGTGTTTTTTTTCCTTCTTATTGGTTACACAAATATTATCACCTCCTAATTTCCGTGAAAAACACACATACAATCATCTCAAATCTCAGACCCCAACCAGCCAACCAATAAGTACATATATCTTTAGAAACAGAAAATCACCTCAAAAAATACAGAACGTTAATAAACAAATTAAAATAAATAAATAAATAAAAATACAGGTAGACCAAATCGATTTGGTAGTCAGATGATTTCGTAGATCAAGGTAGATCTGTCAAAATATCAGCCTTCATCAGTGAGGGCGGTGAATCTATCTTCGGCGAGTGGCGATGGTGAGGATTTGGCGGTGATCTGACTTTTGGTTCAAATCCGTGGTCAGCCAGTGCTTGAACGACAGTGGTGACGGATTGATGACTGACGGCGGAGCTGTGACTGAGCTGTATCTTTAAGACGACAACGACGGATTAAACGACGAACTATGGAGCGACCTTGGCACCGTCGAGTTGACTTGATGTGCAGAGCGGTCGTCGGTGTATCTAAGATTGGGGGAAGAGAGAGATAGAGATTGGTGTGCGGTGTGGGTGGATCTGACTTTGGGGAGGAAAAGAGAGAGAGAGAGACGGGTTATGTGTGACTGTGTGAGAGACTGAGAGAGTTTAGAGAGGGAGGAGGTGGTGGCGAGAATGAAATGAGAGGTGAAAGTGAAGATAAAGTGAAACCCTAATGCTTATATAATAACATGTGCGGGTAGCCCGGACCCGGACCGTACCGAACCGGAATTTATGGGTCGGTCCGGGTCCTGGTAGAATTTCAGCGGGTCTGTGATTCTTGTACCCGTACCCGGGATTTTTTTACGATTACGGGTAGACCCGCGGGTACGTGCCTTTTTTTGCCAGGTCTAGTGCCACCATGGCAGATGGCATATTTTTGTATTTGCCGGTAGCCACCATGGCAGGCCCATGGACGATGGAGCCCTTGTAGCAGCGGCGGCAGTAGCCTTTTTCTTTTGGAGTTTTCCATTGTTCTTCGGGTAGATGAGACTGGAGCAATAGATGGCAACAGATGGGTGCCGTGATTGGCTGGTTGTGACCAATCGAGTCCCTTATACCCAGATCCCCCATTTCCCTCCAAAACACATGACTTGTGATTTTGACCAATCTGCCCGGACTAAATTGAGGTATACTTTGCAAAACCTAATTTTTTTTCAATTTGTAGCAGAATGTGAAGTTTTGCTAGACGTGCAATATATTGAGAGTCGATGATGCTATTTTGGCGTGTTAGTGTGCAAACCTGCTATATATTGAGGGAGCTTTAGTCAATTAACCCTTATATCCATATTCGCGGTTTTGTCCTGTCACAAGATAATGTTACTTTTTTGTAGCCAGATTTTGAGATTTGCTAAGCCATCGATTAGGGTGCACGTTTCTTATGGCTAACAATGATGGTTTCAGCACATTTTAGGAGGGCGAGGAAACGTGCCTCTGGAGTATGGACCATTGAAGGAACTGAATACTAGTAAAATCTATCTGTGACAGTTGGCATCCTAGGTAGCACGGACATGGACACGGACACCGCCTCCAACCGGGACATCGGACACTGCAATTTCCAAAAAATCAGATTCTGGCATCGTAGGACACCGCTGAATTTTTTAATATATTTTTATTTTTATTATATACATATGTATACACATTTATACTCCCTTCGTCCCACATAATTTGATTAACTTTTTTTTGCACGCAGATTAAGGATTCAAGTGATATGTTGTGTGTTTCTCATTCTACCCTTTAGAGAGAGAGGAGGGAAATAAAGTGGGTCAGGAGAGAGAAAATGAGTTGATGGAGATTTAAATGTGGAGAGAGAAATAGAATAAAAAAGTGTAAAAAGGGAAAATATGTAAAAATACCTACATAATCTTTCTTGATTTTGGAAATGAGCAATTTTTGTGGGACGGGCCCAAAAAGGAAAGTTGATAAATTATGTAGGACAAAGGGAGTATGTATTAAATATTAAATATATACATAATAAGAATAAACATCAACTGGAGTAGCTGAATTTCGTTCAAAACAGTTGAGAAAGAAAGACAGTAACATGAAATAGTCTCAACAGTTACAAGAAAGCAGTTGAATGTCTCAACAATACCAAGATTAGAGTCTCAACAGTAATAAGAGAGAAGGAAATAAGAAGTGGGTCCAAAGGATGAAGGAGAGGTCTTATATAACCAAATGTCTCTGTAAATGAGGTCGGATATGTTGACGTATCTTCTTCTGGACTGGTAAGCTTGGGTGCTTCTGTTAGCAAAATGAAGGAGAAAGAGAGAGAGAGAGATGAGAGAGAAAGAAGAAGGGTGTCTTTTGCTGGGTCTATTTGATTAGGGTTTGGCTCAAAAGTTCATCTCTAATAAGCCTCGTCTGTCTCATTTATCACACATTGCCCTGAAATAGGTTTGAAATAGTGTATTTTGGCCATACAGGTGGACACTCCGGAGATGTCGGGGCGTTGGTAGATGTCGGACACCATACCTCAACCTAGATGAGGTGTTGGTGCTTCCTAGTTCGCATCTTATTTAGCGCCATTCTGACATGTTAAACTTTAAGCAACTCATTGAGCCTCATCATGGCCATTCGTTAAGGTGGGAACTGAGAATCCAATTAGAAGGGGATTGCTAAAAAAATGTTAGAACTATGTTCTGGTGACTCCGGCTTGTGGTCCCAATACCACTGTTCATTCGTAAACTTTAGACCAGTGATTTACACATTACAGTTTTGATACTTAATCAGCTAGAATGCTTAAGGTGATGAATTTGAAATTCTGAAGCTCTCTCGAATCATGAATACCAAGTAGCAATCATTACGACATCCTTTGGAAGAGTTAGTTTTAATGTTTCTACATAGGTGATAATAGCTATAATTGTATTCTTGAGCAGTTACGTTACCTTAGATGACTGCTCTCCTTTTTGTTTCACCAGAAAGTCAAGGAGACGTGATTGTGTAATCTTGCAAACAGTTTTAGCGTACGTAACTGGGCAATGGATTTATGCTTTCTTACTAACAATAGTTTCACTGACCTAGGCTTGATGTACATGAGAGTGGCTTGGCGGCACTTGTACAGCTCTGCAATGGTGATATGAGAAAGGCTTTGAACATTTTGCAGGTTTTCAAACATCTTGCTCCCTTTCTGTCCTGAATGTGCGGTTATCTTTCAGATTCCTGGATATGCTGATTAGGAAATCATCTGTTTCAGGTTCTTATAACTTTGTAAAAGAACTGATTGTTATTCTGGTTATGACCTCCCCCTTCATCCCCCCACCCCTCAAAAAAATAAAAATAGAATAAAATAAAATAATTCTGTTGGTGTTTGGTGTGGTTGGCCATTTGCTTGTCATCTGCCAAATAAGTGGTTAGTTGAACAATAGCCTAGTTTCATGACCCGACACTTCTGAAATAAGTCAAGGTGGGGGCTTATATTCTTGGTTTGTAGATGTGGTCCTCCACATTGTATGGAGTCCCATGTGCTGTGCAAAGCAAAACTTACGTGTATCAGTTATTTCACTCACATTCGTTTAATTTCTCTCCAACGATATACCCTTCCACAGTATTTTCTGGCACAAGTTTGACCCCTTAAGATGTGTATGTGGGTTTCACTTACTCATTGCACAGTTAAATTTGCTTCCATGTAATTTTTTGAGTCTTTGAATGAAATGTTAATGGTTTCAGGATTAAATAATTGATCTACTTTTCTTGATGGATGCAGTCAACACATATGGCTTCTCACCAAATTACAGAAGAAGCTGTGTACCTATGCACCGGAAATCCATTGCCAAAAGACATTGAGAAGATATCTTACTGGCTTCTGAATGAATCATATACAGCTAGTTTCAGACGTATCCAAACGTGTTATTCTGTCCAGCTCTGAATCTAAAGCATGCTACTCCTAAAAAAATCTCTTCCATACCTTTTTGCTTTCCTCTTCATTCTTGCTGCCCTTAACTTTCTGTAGGAATATCTGAAATTAAGACTAGGAAAGGATTGGCCTTGGTGGATATTGTAAGAGAAGTAACCATGTAAGTTCTCATTATTCTGGCTTTCAACCATACATTTGTTTGCTTGACCTCATCTTACAGGGTGTTATATATTTCCAGGTTCGTTTTCAAGATTAAAATGCCATCAGGCGTTCGAGTTCAGCTCATCAACGACTTGGCTGATATTGAGTACGCACCCATTTCTTTTCCAGTTTATAGATGTTAAATTTTGATACGTAATAGTTGGCGCAAAAATATGTTGAGACAGATGCATAGTCAAGTTCAGCCAATATATTCTTACTGTAAACATCTATACTCTGGATCTCTGAGTATTTACAATCTCAAGTACTCCATAGTACCAGCTCTCTACTATATATTTTACTTGTCAAGTAACACTTTCTTACTGAGTACAATTTTGTCTGGAACTCCTCTTGCTAGATGTATAGGATAGTGCTGTTGGTCTTTTAAAATGTGACTTCACTGGATTATGAAATCGTATTGATTTTGAATGACTTGGATGCAAGTGATAAAATAATTATTATTAGAAAACAAAATTTATTGCTGCTATTGGTGCAGAAATTGCAGTACGGTGGTATTACAAATACGGTTGGAACAAAAAGGATATCGATAGGTCCATTAAACCTAATCTATGGCTTTGTAAAGCCTAATGCTGCCTCCTACTTCCTATTCTTGTATTTTCATGTTATACAGTTTTGTGGTTTCTAAGTTTGTAAGTTTTTAAAGTAGTTTTTTTTTTTGCAATTTTATATCACGCACCTTTTTTTTTTTTTTCATTTCTTGTTTATCCACGCCTTCATTTCTTTCAATTCAGTTTCCTTTCCTTTTTTTGAGACCTTTCTTTTGGTCCATTTCTGCATAGTATCTTAGGTAAAATCGGGTCCTATCTTTTTAAAAGCTTAAGGCCTTGTAAACAACTTTTGAAAAGAAAAGGCAAACATAAGTGAGCATAATTCAGCATGCACAGCTTGGATTCCATCTAGAATTGTTTGCCATTGCCATCAACTGGATATTCAATTCCATTAAGTTACTTTGTGTTTGTGTACGCAGGTACCGATTGACTTTTGGTTGCAATGATAAATTGCAGCTTGGGTCGCTCATTGCTACGTTTACACGAGCTAGATCAGCGCTGGTTGCTGCTGCTAAGTAGTCCTGCTCTTAGTTTAGCATGCTGTATTCCCATAATATAGCAGCTATAAAGCTAGCTTATTTTGCACTCCACATTTTATCAGCTCCAGAACTTGGATGTTTTCCGATTTTGCTATCCCGCGGAGAAGTGAGGAATGTGAAGCTTTAAGCTTCCTACTTGCATCATATTGCTCGGTGGTCTTTATATACTGCTCCATCTTGTATCTCTTCTCTTATGCTGGTTGTTGTAAATTAGAGCGACTTTGCAGGCCTGTTTCTTGTGGATTTACTGTATAAAGTGTCTTTGTACTTGATGAAGAGGTGGTTATTTCCTGTTAGCAGTGTCAGAGTTTGGCTCACTTCTCATTTGCTTGTAGATACCAGGAATGCATTTCTAGACCATTTTAAGGAACATAGTAGGAGGCAAAAAATATTACTCGATTTTTCCCCGCTTACATTCTATTTTTGTCGCTAAAGGTTTGTTCTATGTTTTAGTAATGGTGTGTGTGGAAAAGTGGAGTGTGGTTGTTAAGCCTAGTAGTAGAATGTAGGAGGAGAATGGACTGCATTTGAGAGAGTTATAGAGACTAATTTTTGGGCAAAATCATATGAAAAACGAGAATAATGGAATACACATGAGAATTGATAAATTCACTTCAAATTTGTTTTCTCACATTCCATACTAAAATGTTTTTTATTTTTTGGGTTAAGTGAGAACTGCATTTCATCAGAATAAAGTAAATAGAATTCACAAGTACAAACTGAGACTTGACTATATACAATCAAAATCGAAAGATTCCAGTCATCCTATTTTCATGTTGCATCACAGAGTTATTGCTACATGGCTGAGTGAACAAAACACCAGTTTGTGCGGACACTGCTAATCTGCATCAACATTACCCAATATGTACATATAACATTCGGACCCAAAGCGGTAGTCACTGGCCAAATGTGTGCAAGAGTGGGCTGCTGTGGAGAAGTTAATCAAACCTGTGGTAATGTAGCATTTGTGGAACAAACTGCAAGTCTTGGGATAGATGTCAACAAAGATGGGTAGCATCCTTACTGATACTAAATGTTGAAGTTGTGTTATTAACAAGTGTATTAAAAGCTACTTGGACTGGAATAGGTGAAATGTGGAGTGAATTGATCAAGTCTCAACTTTATACGTGAACTTACAATTAAAATTATGCTCCATTCCTTCGCAGGAAAAATTAAGGTAAAACGTAATGTGATATTCTAGCTGCCAATTTCTTTTTGAACAACACAATTTCCTTTTTTCTTTTTGGGCAAATAATAAGACCTTAAATCTTTCCATCTCCCTTACTAAACATGTTAAGCAATGAAAATTAATTCCTTAATATTGCTAATATCTGAAGGATGCATCCTCCAGTAATATAACTGGGAACTGGAAATCACAACTAAGTTAGACCAAATGTGTTTTCCCTGCTTAGATTTTCGAAAGGAATCCTTGTATTTATGGGATGCCTGAAAGCACCACAGAAGCAAAGGTTCAGCCAAATCCTGCCATTGAAGAGCAGAGCACTCCATACAAAAAAACCTCCTTCAAATCCTTCCTTTAACGCATACTCTCTCTAACATAACCAAACAACTAGAATCTACATACTGACCTGTACAACAAAACCCATGAACAGCTTTGTAATTCCCTAACCTTTTGGGACCTTTCTCTTTGGACTCCTCATCTATAATTCACTAATCACTTTGTATTTTACACCTCAGGCAGCACAGTGTTTTCCAGCTACAAAACTGGACCTTTAAAAGATGTCCATACTTACAGGCCAAACCAGTGTCCTGCATCCCCATTTGGGATGCATTTACCATCATCGTTCGTTTCCCGTGGTACCAAGTGGATTGCCATACCTGAGTTGGGTGTACTTGCTATACAAAACATTTTTGTTTACATGCTCTCGTTCAACATCCTATTGGACCACGTAATTTCAATTTCAAGCGTTCGAGAAGATCCATCCTTGTTGCTGTCATGGCTAAGGCTGAAAAGACCGCTGTATACTCCTTCACTCACAACTTTGTCAATTTGGATGGTCACTCTTCCTAGAGTTGTCTGTAAAAGCCCACACAGAGTTTTCCATTAAAAACAACAAAGATAGCATGAAGAACATGGTGGGCTCTTTCAATGCTGTAATCTGTAGCCAACTATTACAGCATGCATCATTTTCATTCTCAAGTGTAAAATTCTTCAGAATTGACCTGCTTTGCCTGTTTCACTAGTAAGAGGAACTTTACGTGCTGCAATTGGCAGAAAGAGAAGCTGATAAGTTAATAAGAGATTTTATAGCTATACATACCTTCCCAAAAGTATTTTTGCTTTTGCACAGGATATGTAGTTTTTGTCCCTTTGGTGGTACGTCAAAGGCCCATGTGAACCCTTCTTTCCATTCGGGAGAGGTGCTGTGGCTTACTACCTAATAATAATTAAAAAGAACCATCAACATGTGAAGTATAGCTGCAGGCTGATAACATGATCACCTCACCTTACAACTTGCGACTCATACTAACCATTTATGTAATACTATCCTAATTTAATCTAGAAACATTATGATAGTACCAACCACCATAACTAAAAACATTTCCACAAATTGCTTCTGGGGAAGATTGAGTTCAGATGCTTAAACTGCGGGACCGGCTTCACAAAGGTTTCTTTTACATGATAAAATTTGCTTGACGAAAAATCATCACAACCAGGATTGGAGCAAAAATTTGTCCTTTCTATAAAGGCTCGACATGAATCACTATGTGTGATCCAGGGGCAGGCACATCATTTGAGACTAATACTAATGTTTCAAAAATCTACTTAACAATAGCTTGGCCTGCATATTCATAGTGAACCCACGATCATAATACTATTAATACACGAAGTAAAGTACGATGCAGCATCGTCCTCACAATACAGTTAGTTAAAAGGTCAATATTTCACAACCTAGCTCGTTGAGAAAAAGAAAAGTCGATGTCCAAGCGAACTATGCTCAGAAGTTAACTGCTTTTGGTAATGACTCTTAATACACCATTCATACCTTCGTTTGCCGTGCTGGACCGTTGCCAATTGTCAATCGACAGAAAGCATTTGTGCCACCCATGACCTGCTTCAAATTGTTCCCACGTTTGATGGTTACAGTTAAACAACCTGGTAAGCAATGCAACAGGCTGTCAGCTCTCTCGTGGAAACCTGGTGGGCAGGTTTTCATAAGCATTTGCAGAATGGGAATAGCTTCAGCTGCAATCATGGCTTGAGATTTTGAAATATCTATCGGCATGGTTGACCAAGAATGTTTCAACAAGCACAAGGTGTTTAACACGGCATCCTGAGCAGCTTCACTACCCGATTTAAGCGCTGCTACCAAATGGGGGATACACAGAGTAGATGCTTCAGAAACATGGAGCTTAGGGAAGTTGGAAAATATGACATGTATAGTCCTTAAGACCTCTACATTTATAGTTGCTGTGGACCACAGTTCTTTCTCTAAAGCAGCTGCACATCAACGCAGTGACAGAAATCAGTACATGACCAGTATAGAAACGAACAACTTAAGTTCTTTGCCAATCAATTGCTTAAAAGGGAAGTAGGCGGCTGCATACACATTTCTACCAACATGCATCTTTATCCGACAAACTGAATATTTTAGTTGGCAATTTTTATATTTTTTGTTGTTGAAGTGTTGTCAGGCAAGTTTCTTCACTTCCCAACTTTCATATCGTAAAATAACAAAGATAACAAAAAAGAGAAGCAGAGTGAGTTGGACCAAAAGTTAGTCAAAAGAATGACAAGTAATTCAAAAAGGAAAATATTTGACTCTCTCATCTAACCAGGATGTGCCTCTCAACTGTCCCCATCAACCAAATTTTATGTCGATGATTTATCTTTTGACTACTCTTGTTGATTATTATTGTTGTGATCAAGGTGGCATCTATCAACTCCTTTGGGATTCTGTTCCTCCTTCTCCTTTATGTTTTGTTTCACTGTCAATGTTAAATCCATAACCCCCCAAGATATGGTGCATCCTCTTTGCAACCTCTTTCTCTCAGTATACAAACCGAAAATGACCTTCCGCATATCTTCCAATAAAGATCACAGGCTCGATCATCAGATTACTCAAAGAATTAAGCTGTTAAATTACTCCAACTCGTTTCAAACTTAAGTGTGTAGCATAAAAATCAACTCTGATGGAGGGAAAACAATAAACAGGAACCTAAAGAAGCAAATGTTGACTCACGTCGTCTGAATCCAAGGACCCGCAGTATGCACCCAATTGAGGCTTCCATTAGATTGTTGGACAACCCAATATCATTGAGATCAGCAAGACTATGTGTAATTATAGTTACACATGTAAAGAAGAAAAAGATCGAAAATTATGTGACTATACTAGTATGTATCCTGATCACAGGTCTCTGGTTTACCATGTATACAATAAGAGGGGGGGTCATGCTTTTTGCAATATGTCATCGGATCTTGCCTATTCCAACCCATGCCTTCTTTCCCCCTCAACTCTGTAGCACCTTAGACCTAGATCATGCTATTCTGATTAGTGCATAACATTCCAAAAGCAAAAGCTCAGTTGGCATACCTACAAACAATATTGGGTTACTGATATGAGTGACATCTTCCTTAGCCTCAAAGGTGTCAGAGAAAATACTATTGCTAAACCTTCAAATGAAAACAATTTGAACAAATGGTATTTGCAAGGATTGGAGATCAATAATATAAATTTTAGCATTTCTCAGTAGCTCAGCAAAGCGTTATGTTGTTAATAACTTTTAACAACTGGCCACCTCCAGACACCTGAACCTGTTCTTCGGCAGTACAAAAAAAGCGGTCTTGCATCTCAGTAAGGTAGTAAGAGTTTTAAGGGTGTTAGCCATAAAGTATGCATTCACCGCAGATACTTCATGAGAAAAAAGCTCATATAGCCTTCAAGGACATCAAGACCAGGGATGGGAAGGAAAAGACGATTGAACTATTTAAAACTAACTTACCCGTCAAAGATCTGATAAGCTCATTTGATACATATTCTTGAAGTGTATGATTTGAGAAAAGAAACTTGATAAGCAATGCTGCCTGCCCAGCAACCTCCGAGTTTATAGAAAGTAGCAGTTCCTGAATTACCAAGATACCACCTGCTTCTGCAACAGCTCGCCTATTTGTCCTACTGTGCACGACAAAGTTTTGCAATGCACAAATGGCCACCATCTTCATTTCTTCTGTTGCCTCATCTTCAAGCAAGCCAATCAATGCACGACATGCCGAAACAGAATCGCTTGCTCTGGCAAGTCCTTCGTGCTGGGAGAGGTCACCAAGGGCAAGAGCCGCGAGAAGCCGACCTGACTGTGAGCTAGTTTGCGGGTCTAGCAGGTATTGTGCTAGAGGTGCAATTGCATACTTGGAAACCTTCATCTCTCGTACCCGTACATTGTTGAACAAAGATTCAAGTAGTCTTCCTGATTCTTCTTCACACTGGTGAGATCTTAATAGGTCTAAAAGAGCATCTATGGCACCTGCTTCAGTCATCAATTCGGCGCTAGCAGCATCTGTCCTTTCTTGAATAATCAATGCATTAAGAGCCACAGTGATAGTGCTCTCCAGGGTTGAGTGCAGCATCTTCACAAGAACGACTATAGGAACTCTGAAGTAGTAATCAGCATTAAAACGTAGAACATTACAAAGAACCAGGGAAGCTGATTCCCACAGTGCATGGGGTGTTTGAGGGTCATCTTGAGTAATGACCTTTGAAAGCTCAAAGATACCCCCAGCATCAGCTACTACCTTTGGCCAGTTTAAAGAGAGATTTTCTAGTGCCTTTATTGCTGTTTGCTGTAAATTCAATATTCCAATTCCTGCAAGCTGCACAAGGGGCACAACTGCATTCTTGGTGGTTATGTCTTGCTGAAAATGCTCCTGTGCAAGCAAATGGGATAGCAATTCCGTGCCAAGTTGCTGTATGGCTTGAGATGGGGATTCCAGGAACGAAATTAGAGGCTCAATGACTTGGCTAGGAGTAAGTTTTAGAGTTGCAAGGCTTTGTGGTTTCTCCAAAATATTAACAAGCGCTTGCAGGGCACTGTGCTGTCCCCACATACCAAAATCTGGACGCATCAAAACCATAAACAGAGGTTCTACAATTTTTGCTGCAGTTGAGCTTTTTGAAATTGCACTACTATTTGTCAAGATGCGGAACAGTTCTGCAATTGAGGAGCACAATGAACTTGGTGCAGTAGGAAGTAACACAAGACAATTCTCTACAATGCTAGCTTTGACCATATCCAACTTGCGGGGAGTCCGATCTTTCCCCAACTTGATGAGAGCAGAAATGCTAGCCTCAATAAGCCGATGATTTGACCCAGATACCAAACCAACAAGAAGATCGACGACATTATAGGCTGATGCAAGCTCCACTTGTCGTTCATCATCCAACAATCTCTCAAGAGCACAAACACCAGATTCTACTGCTATATCCATATTTGATTGCATGAGCATTATAAGAGGCTCGATGCACTGAGAGGCAGTTGGCAATTCTCTGACTTTTGAACTATTAAAAAGCACAAAGCATAGTGCTGCAGCACTGCTCTTCAATTCCAAGGAAGAAGGAGATGACAAAATTTTATATAGGCTTTCGATAGGATTCCCTTCCACTTCAGTCATCAAAGCTGCTTTTGAAATATTTCCGGAAGTCAACCTCATCAAGGCAAGAAGAGCAGCATGTTGCTCACTTTCTGACGCCGCATTGAGCATGTCAACTAAAGGTTGAACTGCCTGCAAGGACAAATCAGAATCCCTAATGTTCTCGGCATCAAAAAGTTCATGCAAAGCCCTAGCGGCACTTAATCTAGCATTTCTTGATCCCAGATGAAGAACAGCTATGAGTTGATTTAAAGAACTCATTGCTGCCTCGTAACGGAGAAGATCAGGGTTGCTAAATAATATTCTCAGTAGTTCGGATATTGTGGCCTCTGTTAAGTCTTGAGGGCTCAGGGATAGGTACTTCGTCAATGCATCCAAAGCCCCAGCTTCAGCCATGAGTAGTTTATTTGCATCATTTCCATCTGCAATACGAGTCAAAAGGTGAACAGCGAAAGGAGGGGCACTTGGTCTATCTGGCATAGGTCTCAAAAGATCCACCAATAAAGGGATAGTCTTGCGTGCAGTGGAACCAGTTCTCACATCTTCAATTTCAAAAAGGCGTTCTAGAACAACTTGATCGGGGTTTCGTAGCAAAGAAAATTCCTCAGCTAAAGCAACAAGGTTTGGCATATCTGACTCCACATAGCCAATTAGGGTCATTAACCCAGCAACAGCACCTGAATTTGAGATTGCGAGATTAATTCCTTTGCTCCCACTACAAGCAAGACTTGCCATAGCCTGGGCGGCGAAGAATCTGTCTATCACTTCATCAGACTTCAGCAAAAGTGCAAGTGATGGTACTATGCGCATGGTTGCCGGAGACGAAACAACATTTGCATCTTGAAACAATATAGCGATGAGCAGGGCACTTATCCATATACCCTCGGTATCCTCAAATTCTGCCTACATAAAAAGAATATATATATGGTTCAGCTGCCAAATCGAAAATATAATTTTCAAACTCTATAAGTAAGGCGAGAAAACCAACTACCAAAAATTATGTCATATCATTCAACTGCAATGAATCACCCACCACTATGTCAAGCATTCAAAATCACTTGAGAACGTACGGCAAGAATTTTTAATTGTTATCTTTTTCTTTAATGGTCAAAGGACTACGCTTGCTACTCTGCTCCTTTTTTGCTATTTTATGCATAGTTGGGCTTCATACATGAGTTTCTAACGATGGCACTCTCTTCACTAGCACATACAAATAATTTCCCAAATCCATAACCCGTGCTGTGGACCATCTGTTTGCTTTGTTAAAAGTGAAAACCTAGGATGGCTACAACAAGTCACTCCAAGAAGTTATTTATTCCACAGTTCGCTAAAGTCGGCTAAGATTCAATACTATACAATCCTGTGAGGCCTATAATGTCACTGCAAGCTGGAAATGTCACTACAACACTGAATCCTCGGCTACTGCCCGTTGGGGTTTCTGTCGCTGCCATATCATCTTAATCTCCTATAACATTTCAAACTACCAATTGTCCATTTCTGTTATCTAAGATCAAAAAATATCTTAATTACCTAAGAAGTTTAAAAAAATTAAAATAATAATATCTAACCAGATTACTACTATAAACTTTCAGTTGAATCCTGACTTATGATTTCAGAATGGGTGTCCAGGCATCCAATTATGTATTAAACAAGTACCAGTAAGCTTTTGAGTTTAAATTTGCACTATTATAATCAGAAACCAAGAAGTAAATTTATCATCAAGCACAATACTAATATCTAAACAACAACAATGCTGAATATTGGTCGAATAAATTTCATCAAACGGGACAATAATTTCCAAGAGACAATGACTAAAGCTAACATAAAACACTTAAAATTTTGGATTTGATCAGGCTCTACCTGAGGGTTGGAAGTATAACTTGCAAGCTTGTCAGAAAGTGCCTCAAGTCCCCCAGCTTCCACTACAGTGAGTTTATTCTTTGCATGAAACGAAGAAATTACGGATAACAACCACAAGGCAACAGTACTTCCCAAGACAGTGGCCGGATCAGGAACCTCAAACTCATCTCCGTCCTGGAAGGTAGTTCTTTCTGTAAAGCCTCTAGGAGTTCTGACTTCGATTTCTAGAGAGCAACAACTAGAGTTGCGCTTCATCATATCCACTAATGCATAGATAAGGGTTTTCAAGTATCCTGATGCATCAAGTACATTCATTGATTGGTCCTTGTGTTCTTTTGCAGCACAAATGAGCAACGCAGTACCTCCAACTCTCACTTCTAAGCTGGTAGAGTTCATTATCCTATTACCAAGTGCACCTATAGAACTTGATTTTGCAACCAAAAGGTCACCCAGCACAACTGGTTGATCCCCACAAAGCCTAGACAGAATTTCTATAGCCTTATCTTGCACTGATGGAGGTCCCTCAGCCAGGCAGTGCACAAGAGGCTCTACGCTAGAGGGAACTTCAGCAAGGGCAGCCCATGGTGGGTAAGTAAAGTTCCCGCCCTGTTTCGTCCTAGCCAATAGTGCAACTACTTCTAACGCATCAGAAGCATCAGTTCCATCCATATCCAATCCATTTAAGAAATCAACAATTGCAAGAACAGTGAAACGACACTGAGCACTTCCTGTGAGAACATCGCCAACTGGAAAATGCTTCAGTAATTGATGAAGGGCACGTGATGCATTTTTCTTACCTTCTAAACTCCCTTCTCCTAATACTCTTGTCAAAGCTGAAACAACATCTTCCGCCAGTGCTTCTGCAGCTATATGGGGATCGGACAAAAGATTGGCTAGTGCAGCAACAGCAGTCTCTGCTGCATCAATGGAAGAGGTTTTGGCCAACTTTATAAGAGGCTTGACATCCCCTTCTGAAATATAAGACATTTTGTTCGTAGACTTAGTTTTGGTGGGACGGGACAAAGCACTTAAGGCTCGAGCTGACTGTGTAGCAATAACTTGAGTGTTGCTAGTCAAAAGCTTCATGCAAGGATGCACGACTTCGTCCGTTGCCAAATTATCACAAATATCCTCACGACTGCTGAATAGATCAGCGAGTACTGAAGCTGCATGCTCTTGAGTTTCCTCATTCGATGAATTGAGAACCTGGACAAGTGACCGCAGTCCTTTATTAGCTGCAGCTCCCTTGTGCACAAGATCACCACGTGATGCCATAGTAAGTACATGACCCAAAACTTTAATTATGTGAGCCTTTGAGCTTGGTGAGTCTCCCAGGAGCAAAGCTAACAACTGATTAATAGTTGCAGGATCAGCTGTTCGTATAAGTTTTGTTAGTGCCTTAGCTGAGGCTTCTTGTCCCTTTGTTCCACCACTTTTTAAAAGCCACAAGAATGCCGGGACGGCTCCAGCACTTTCAACACAGGCACGGATGTCTTCGCTGTGACAACACAAATTCCACAAAACATGTGCTGCATCCTCCCTTGCTTTCTGTGATCCCATTTCTAACAACTGGACTAGTGGAGGAATCCCTCCGGCAGCTGTGATTGCCCACTTGCTGTCATCAACCTGGTCGGTCAGGATTGCCAGCAACTCCACACCATACTCTTGATGCTGTTCACTGGACAAGCCCAGCAGAGATATGAGTAACTGAATTCCTTCTCTCTTGCCAATGGCCTCCCAGATGCCTACCCCATCACAGCATAAACTTATTAGAGTGTGTATCAGACACTCTTGCACATCAGCAGCAGCCATTGTTATGAGTCCAACTAGTGCTTTCTTTGCTTCTGCTTGATTAAGCCATCTTGAGAGAGAGGCATTACCATAGAGACTGGCCATGGCCTCAAGGACACGCTCCTGAACCAACTTATTATCCCGAGGCTTTAAAAGAATAGCCAAAATATTTTCGATCTGTGTGGCATCAAATGGGTCTTCTTCAATCCCAGGTTTCTGTTCGAAGATCATCAAAGAGTAGGCAAGTGCTCCAATTATATCAGCAACTGGGGCAGCTAAACGGGGAGACTGGGAAAGCTCTCCAAGGTACAGAATCAGAGAAGACATCCCACCACATATATTTGCTAAAGCTCGCGTTGCATGGCCCTGAAGAGCCTGGCCGCCCTCTCCCTGCATACATTCCTTAGAAGGAGCAACTACAGCTCCAATGAGAACCGGCACACCATGTGCATCCACAACAGCTTTCTTAGCTTTGGTTGACTTTGAAGAAAGAGCCTCCAAAGCATCAGCGGCACTGGCACGGACAGATACATCATTTTCCTTACCCAAGAGTTCTAGTAAAGCTTGGATGGCTCCAGAATCCATTATCTTGGCTACGCTATCGCTGAAAGCCAACACCAGACGGGCTAACAGAGAAGCCGCATTGGATTGAGCAGCAGCATTATCAGAAGAAAGAAGCCCCACAATAATATCTACTCCTCCGGCCTCAAGAGTCGCTCTCCAGTATCCATCTTTGTCGCCACAAAGATTTCTCAAAGCCCCAGTGACAAACCCTTCTACCACTCTGTCCTGTTTGTTTTTCAGATTGAGCTGCTCCCATAAGGTTGGTACAACACCTTCTGTCACGAATATTTTCATGCCCACATGATCGTCTGACAGTCCACCAGATGAAACTTCGTAAATTGCTTCTGCTGATGCCTTCCGTGTCTCAGTTGACTCTGACTTCAAGAGTGAGAGCAATGGCGGGATGCATCCACCTAAAAGCACCTTCAACCGCAAGTCTTCATCTTTGCACAGCACGCTCAATGTTGCAGCAACATTTACTTTCGCAACATGAGTGCCATTCCTAAGAATGGATATGAACAGTGGCATTGCTTGGGCATGTGAACCAATAAGACTCCGCGCTTCCTTTCTGGCTCTAGCGATAGCAAGCAATCGTGCTGTAATAAGTTCTTTTTCATGTGGCGAAGACATGTTGGCGTGCAGCTGCTCAACAAAATGAGCAACCCTAGACATTGTACTTTCTGGATCATCCATTGCCGAACTTCCATTTGATTCCCTGAAGGTCAAAGTCCACCCATAAAAAAAAATTATATAATAACCAAACTTGTAGGTATTTACATAAAAATAACTTGAGCAATTCAAATGGGGGATCTCAAACTGATTTCAGTAGTTACAGCATCAGTTGATTATGATGAACCTAGTGATACAGAGCTCAACTATTCTCTAGTTTTCAAGTGAGAATGATAAGCTACTAGTATCTTACAAGTTACAAGTTCTTACAGAGAACAGCACTAACCTATTCTGAGAAGTTGCTGGTGATTTACGCCCTCTTGCTTCAGGGGAGGGAGATTTTGACATTTGCACTAAGACTCGAGTTTAACACTGCCCTTGGCCTCCTGTAAAATGGAGCAATATTGTTAGCATGTCCCGTCTTCATAAAATTGAAAGCTTCAACAAAATAGAAGCTTAAGTGGCACCTAAGAGCTCACTAGTGTTGCATAAAATAATAATTTGAACCTCAACTAACAGGTTTCACAATTGTCATATTCAACTGATACTTGTCCAAGAAACGTACAAGTATGAGATCTAACAGCAATTTGAGTCTAAGCTTCAATTACATAAATCCATGATCCTGTGCAAGTTCAATTCTTAATGGCATCGATGTCGGTAACTCCCTTTCATGGTAATTGATTCCTATCCATTACAAGGAAATTAAATCCGCTCATTCATTTTGTCAAAAACATCTAGGATAACATAAATCCATTCATTACAAGCCCACAACCCCAATCGCAAACTAAGGAAGAGAGAAGACAGTAAACACTTTGACTTGAACGGAGCTGAAGGTGGGTCTTTATGCAGAACTCCTGCAGCACTACTAAAATATGGACTTCTACTGTGTAATCTTCAGTCTTCCAAACTAGACTACAGAACCAAATTCGAAAGACACCAGATTTATCTGGGGAAGCAGTTCACATCGAAGAGAACGCAGACAAACATATCCAAAATGTCTCAATAGATGGAAAACAAACCGAACGGAAACATTACCTCAGCCGATGAAACCCAAATGCAGCCCAAATCCTTCCTTCTAAACTAACCGAAAATTGCCTTCATCCACCACAGTAGTATCACAAATTCAAAATTCACCTTCATCCAATCCAATTCCCCACCAGTAACGTCCAACAAAGTTTCACCAATGGTACACATGCCAAAGCGCAACAAGTATAGGTACCCTTTTGCCTCTACAGCACACTGTACAGAATTACCACCAAGAAAATGCACAAACATCAAGCAACACCCAGATCCTAAATACACACATGTTGCACACACATGTGCGCGTGTGTCCAAGATTAGCTGAAATTGGGCATTTTTTAACAACAACATTATGACACCAATAATGAAAGAAGCCATGGCAATACAGAGATCAGATCAGAATATCATTATTACAGAGTAAAGAAACACGTGATTTGAAAAACGAAAGTTTGAAACTTTGATCAAGAAAACACAAAATACCTCAAAATTTTAGTATGTTAGAGAAAAAGATCAAGTGGCTCGTTAATGCAAGGAGAGAAAGAGAGTCTTTTCGTTTCTTTTTCTCTGTGTTCTCTCTTTCCTCCTGCCTCTGTTTTTTTTTTCTTTTTTCCTTTTTTGGGTTTCTTTTTTAAGCTTCTGCTATTTGTATTTTTAGAAAATGGGTTTCTACCTAAAAAAATTAATAGTCGATTAACTTGGTATTGGGAAATACGAGTGTCAGAAAAGTAAGCGAATGATTCGGGTGTGACTGAAGAAGAAATTGATAGCTAATTGGGCGTTAATTTTGAAACAAGATATTCGGTTTCTGGATAATATTCCTTTTTAACCTCCCTGTTGTCTTTCACTGCTTCCAGACTCCAGTCAAGCTGCTGCAGTGTTTGTCAGAAGTAGTAATTAACCCCATTTATTTATGATAGAAATACTTACATGGATACCGACGAAAAGGTTATCAGTGAATCTTCAGAGATTGGATCTAAACAAAGGGTGATGAATCTTCCTCTTCCATTGTTTCCATTGTCCGTGAGTTTCACGTATAGTTGCCATATTTCTCATTTTCACACATAGTTGCCATATTTCTCATTTTCATAATTGTTGGCAGCTCAATGGAATTGATATTTAATTTCTAATTTTACACATTTGAGCTTTACTTTTAAAGTATCGCATGTGATCTCTGTTGAGCTCAAAATATAGTTACAAATACTGTACTCCGTGAAATGGTATGCATTAGTACATGTACTGCCTTCATATTTTTTTTTTATTAATTTCGTACATATAATACTATTTCATAATCAAAATTAAGAAAAATATACAAGAACCCAATTGCTTGGCATTTATAGTCCAGCAAAGGACACATCCCCATAATGAGCTGTTCATTCTAGAATAAGCTCTTGTTCAAGAATAACATATTTAGGCCAAGAATAAGTAGCGTGCGTGCGCGTGTGAAGCAGTGCATCGTACTAATGACATAATTCGACCAAAGCTTTAAGCTATGAAGTGAGTCGAAACTAAGACGAAAAATAGAAGCAAACTAAAAACTTTTATGCAGATAGAAAACTTAGTAGGAAAGATTCAGCAAATTGTAATAATATTGCGAGAAAGAGGCTACAAAGGCTTCGATTGATCAAGAGCAAAGAGAGACTAGGTGCACAAAACCAGGATAAGAAGACCAGACTGAAAGACGAGAAGAGGCTCATTGGGAGAAGTTGAAATAGAGCTCAGCAAGAGCCTCTTACTATAGAAGCCTTAGCTTTGGTAATCAATTAGTATATAGAGGTCAGCTAAGCAATGGCCTACCAGATTCTTGCCTAAAGTCCTAGTTCAATGCTCATTTGATAGATAAGGTGGTGGTGCATGAGGTTGGGTACCTTAGCCAGCAAGAATCCAAAGAAGCCACCAATTCCCTCATTCTTGGGGAAAACGAGCCCAAGCCCAAGGTCGAGCATTCAATCCTAGCTAGAATCTTCTTAGTAGATGTTGCTGCTAAAAACATGCTCCGCGTACATTGCGGAACCCGAGCCCAAACCGATGACCTGCAAGATTTAAAACGAGTGACCGCCGGGTGGGGTTCCCGGCGGAGAACTCTCCGATGCTTAAGTCAGAGCGCAGCTACAGAATAGTAACTCTGAAAAAGCATGAATTGTGTAGTCCCCTTTATATAGCTGTAGGAAGAGAGTCCTAGTAGGACTGGGCCGTGGGCCAGATGTGCTAGGATCGCGTTAGGATCCTCGAGGATCACGTCACAATCCTTAATAAGATAATAATTGATCTCCCAGTTTGACTGGGATTGCCGGGTATTCCCCAATTATTGGGAGTTATATTTGAGTTATATCATAAGCCCCCTCAATTCCTTAGCTAAAAATGTTTGGCTGAGGAAGTTTATACCTGGTGTCTCGAGACACGCATCAGATTTGTAAGTGATTCTCATCCACTTGTAGGGGTAACAATATTTCTCTCTTCCATGTGCTCCGACCTAAGCGGGTACTTAAGCCTTAGAACTTTGCCCAAGTAGGGCGCTAGAACCCTAGCTCTCGAGAGCCAAGTTTTAGAATGTCACCTGAGTAGGCTATTCGGAGTCATCTTTAGGAAGACGAATCATGGGATCTCGAGATCCTTTAGAGGCTGTGCCCCATGGTAGCCTAACACAAAGCTGTGCATGCAAGTTGTTGCATGTGCTAAGTGTTTGAATGTCCCCTCGAGGGGTCACCTTTCCTTGAAGGGTGTTCATTTTGTGCAAGTGTGTGTTCTTTGGCTCGAGCCGACCACATCATGCTTGCGTTTTACTTTGTCGCGAACTCTTATCATCAGCTAAGAGATGGCAAAGAAGCCTCGCACTCACGCTTGGCTGGGTTTCGAATTGACAAAGAATGGTAGGGGGATGAAGTCCCATAGTCCTTTGTCGTTTCACGGGTTAGAACTGTAGCTAAACCGTTCGGATAGAACTCGAGCTCTATCCTGTTGCCCTTGGGGGTGTTCGTCCCTCGAGGGACCACCCTTGAGGTTTGACGGAACTTAAAGTCCTCATCATATGTGTCCTCGGGGGCAGACGAAGCGCAAAACTCATGAATATACCCTCGAGAGTTTGACGGAACTTTAGAGTTCTCATCATACGGGCCCTCGGGGGCAGATGGAACCCTCGAGGGTTTGACGGAACTTAGAAGAGTTCTCATCATACAGGCCCTCAAGGGCGGATGGAGCGCAAAGCTCATGAATATACCCTCGAGGGTTTGACGGAACTTAGAGTTCTCATCATACAGGCCCTCGAGGGCGGATGGAGCGCAAAGCTCATAAATATACCCTCGAGGGTTTGACGGAACTTAAGAGTTCTCATCATACGGGCCCTCGAGGGCAGATGGAGCGCAAAGCTCATGCAAATACCCTCGAAGAATTGACGGAACTTAAGAGTACTCGTCGTACGCGCCCTCGGGGGCGGATGGAGCCGGAGCTCATGCAATTACCCTCGAGGGTTTGACGGAATTTAAGAGTTCTCATCGTACACGCCCTCAGGGGTTTAACGAAACTTTAGAGTCCTCGTTGTACGCGCCCTTGGGGTTTGACGGAACTTAGAATTCTCGTTGTATGCGCCCTCGGGGTTTTTCGTCCTTGTTGCCGCGGTGCTAAATAAGAAGCCGCGGGTCATGGAGCCCATAATATGGTCACTGTGGAGAACCTTTCTGTCTGATAAGACATAAGGCATTAAGTCTGTATGATCTCATAAAATATAAAGCCCCCCGGCCTTTGAGAAGGCGTGGATATATAAGACGGCTTTTAAGCCCATATGTTGGGCCCGATCGCAAGAAAACCTGTACGAGCAATATAGAAGACCTTATCTGCCTGCTTGACTGGACGTGCATATAAAGCTAGAGGGCATGGAGTCCGTCTGAGCAAGATGTCACTGATGATCAATAGATAAGTTGTCGAATTTAATCGATTTACTGAGAAGCAACTAGATTCAGTTTGCTTGGTTGCATGAGCATGAGCTTGAGCTTGCAGTTGTTCCATCCATATTAGCGACGCTATTGACGAAGTGCTCTAATTTACTGATCGAGGTCACTGTGTGACCGAATATCAAGAGACAATAGGTAATGCCGAGTCGGCAGGATGCTGCAGCAGAAACCCTAGGCGTGACTTCAAGTCACCGGGTGCTGTGAATTTGTTCCTTGCTTAAGAAGTAGTTTATACATCACTGTTGATGCTCGCAGGCATAGTTTAAACCCTTGCAAGAAATAAAAGCACGTGACTGAAAAATAGCTTTTAAAGTAATAAAGCATACAACAGTGCAACTATGTTTTTTAACGCAGAATTAATAGCGGTTTTTTAGTCACCACGGCCCCATTAGGGTTTTGTCAGTTAGCCGACAGGAGTGCGCTGCACTGCATCTCGCATGTGCACTTTAAAAAGTCATTGTAGTCGGGAGCCCCGACTTGTAATATATTCGCATCAATTGAAGCGACTGGACAATGCTAAACCAAAAATTAAATAGGTCTAGGCAATATAGAAGTGCATAGGGAGTAGCCTTTGGAAGGCTTGCCAGCGCCGCAAGTCATAGTGCTTTACTTTTAGCAACAAATATGCGATAAAACATACGCCGTTATTAAAGTGTTTATGCGGCATATTTTAAATAAAAAGACACTCTACGGGTCTTAAGTTTAATTAGACCATCTTCTCAGGTTAAAAGTTTGATGCTTTTAGAAAATGAGTGGCCTAAATTAAATAAATGGACCTTTTGGGTCTAAATGTAAATATGCACTTATCGTAAGGTAAAAAGCTTAATGCTTTTAAACAGTGTGGCATATCTTGAATAAAGAAGACTCTGCAGGTCTAAACTATAGATGTGCAATTTTATGGGGGTAAATGCCAAAAAGAAAGAAGCACCTGATATTTTTTGGCCTGCCCAAATCTCTCACGATTGAAGGGCCTCCATCTGCAAGTCTATTGACCGAGACTTTTCTTGGTGGGAAGACCAGCTAGCGAGCTGACGCAGGCGCGATTTAGGGGAGTTGACCAATGAGGCGGCGGCCGTTAGCGGTGCGGCGGTGGCGCGCTTGCGGCGCTTCTTGCCGTGGTTTCCACCGGCAATCTTGACGGAGTGGTGCCGTCGTTTTTGGTCGCGGTGGACGGTGCGACGTCGGTGAAGATGTCTACCAGCGGTTTTGGTCGCGATGGCCGACGTTGGTGCTTTTCCCGAGGGCGCGCTGTCGCAGATCGGGAGTTGAACGGCACAAATCCGAACTAGATGGCGGGGGAGGCGCCGTCATTGTCTCTGCATACCGATGATGGAGGCGTTCGGGCCGCGGCGGCGCGTAGCTCGGCGAGAGGGGCGTCGGAAATCTGTGGTGATGAGGACTTTGGTGAAAGATCGCCGGCGTGACGGCGGCAACGGTGCAGTTGCAGATCTGCAGCGCTGCCTTCCGCAAGGCACCGATCGGCTCGGTTGAGACTCCGAGCAATGGCATAGCGTCGCGGTAGCTCGGACCTCTGAGCAAACAGGTGGCAGCCAGATTTTGCGGCGGTGCGGTAGATCTGAGCGCCAGTAGCAGTGAGATGGCTACGTTTCGGTAACGATGGTGGCGATGGAGTCGACTGTTAGTCGCGGTGGTGATGGCGCTTGCCGCGAGAGTGGGGATTGAGCTAATTAGCGATGTTGCGCCGGGCGCGGCGGTGGCGCTGCTGTGACGACGACGCTTTCCTGCTCTTCCTCTTTTTTTTTTATTTTTTATTATTGTATGTTGTCATTGAAGCCTCGGAGTGGCGGCGTGGCCATTAGGGTTTTGCGACGTCGGCGCTGTCTGTCATGGAGGGGACGGTGCTGCCCGTCGTGGCGACGATGGCGCTGCCTGTCGCGGAGGCGACGACACCGATTGAAGGCACCGCGGAGCCGTGTTGATGGCGCATATCTGGCCATGGCTGCTACGATTGTGGCGACTGGGTAGATCGCGACGGTGCTGCTTCTTCTGCTTTGGGATGGCGCGGCCGATTGTGGTGGCCATGACTCCGGTGGATGAGTCTGTGCCATGCGGGCATAGGCCTGCTCGTGTAGGCGTTGTTGATGGCTGCAGAGAATGTCGGCGGTAGTACGGTTGTGTTGGCACAGGTTCGCGAACGGGACTACTGTTGGTCGTGACGTTGTTTGACTGGGCCAGCGTGACCGGGGGGTGGTGATGTCGTGCAGTTTGTTGGCGAGTTAGTATCGTCGCCGTTGATTGCGATGGTGCTGTCTTGTCGCCACTGAACGGCGGTAATGGCCTGCCGATTGTTGCTTGGGCCTGACGACAGTGGGAGCTTGTAATAAATTCTGGAAGTTTTGGATTTCCAAACTTTTCCTTTTTCACAACAGTTGAACTTGGAGAACTCCGGCGGCGGCGGTTCTGACGCGTAACCGTCAGCGATTTGCGGTACAACCGTTAATTTTCTTGAGGGCAAACAGTTAGGCTGGCGGGTCCCACGGATGGCGCCAATCTGTTGCTGCTAAAAACATGCTCCGCGTACATTGCGGAACCCGAGCCCAAACCGATGACCTGCAAGATTTAAAACGAGTGACCGCCGGGTGGGGTTCCCGGCGGAGAACTCTCCGATGCTTAAGTCAGAGCGCAGCTACAGAATAGTAACTCTGAAAAAGCATGAATTGTGTAGTCCCCTTTATATAGCTGTAGGAAGAGAGTCCTAGTAGGACTGGGCCGTGGGCCAGATGTGCTAGGATCGCGTTAGGATCCTCGAGGATCACGTCACAATCCTTAATAAGATAATAATTGATCTCCCAGTTTGACTGGGATTGCCGGGTATTCCCCAATTATTGGGAGTTATATTTGAGTTATATCAGTAGACTAGCCTCTTCTCTCTGTTGAGCCTCAAACTTTCTGCACGCCTATGTATATGGGGCCTATGACTCTTTTCCTCTTCTTCAACGAATGCGCCTTCCTCAACCGACGTTTTATTTATAGAAACATCTTGACTTCTTTCTCCTCTGGTCGACTAAGTAAACACTCTCTCCGTAAGGTCTCTATAAAAGACTTCATTCTGTGGAATATCATGAGGAGTAAGTGTTAGATTTAGTGATGGTTCACCACTAGTGAGGCAGGCAGGGGCTACACACGAGATCTATCCTAATGAATTCGCTTAAGTTCACACCGGCTTCTTTAAATTCCTTAGTGAAATGTTTAAGATCCTCATTTACAATAAGAAGATGACATGATAGAAGTTTTTTCTGGTACGACTCCTTCAATAGAATAGAATGATATAGTTACAAATTAAGTTGGTTTAGGCTCTTGCTAAGGGGGGTGTTTGGTAATACCATAGTGGATCAACAGAGTGACTTTGAAAATTGACTACGCCCTGGGGTTTAGGCTCGTTCTCGCCCATATTTAAGAGCAAGAGAGCCCTAAGGAGAGGGGCAATCAATTTGAATGAAACTGGGGGTTAATTGCTCATTTGGTATAAGCAGTTAGAACCACTCTTAAATCTCATATTTGAAGCTCCTTCTCCTTCGATGGATGATCAGACAAGTCATAAAAATAAGGCTAGACAAGGTAGTTGACTTCCTCAAGCATGGGAAAGAGAGAAGATCTCTTATTTATTCACTCTTGAAAATAAATTTCCCTTCTTCCAAGAGCTAAAACGATGGCACTTGGGATCATTACTTAAACTAAAGAATGTACTTACCTAGCTTGTGCCAGTATGATTTAGCTTGACCCAGGGATTCATTTTTACCTTTGAGACATGTATTCTTTATTATAAATATCACTGTTCAAGCAAAAGACTAATAAGACTTTCTCTCATCCAAAGTATGAATGAACAATCGATTCTTTAAGAAAGGATTTGTTCACAGTCGAGTATGTCAAAGAGCTTGCTTGGGTAAGCATTTAAAGCAAAAGTAGTATCCTTTCACGACCACTTTCTAGTAAAGGGAGAAAGTCTTTTCATTATTCCCTTCCCGAGGGAAGTCATTGAGCTGGGTGCGGGCTCAATCCCTTCGCCAACAAGAGAAAGAAGAACTAGCGACTTTACGTTCAAGCTTTCAAAGAGGAGATTCTCGGCATGGCCACTCACTAAGGCCTTGGCTTAACCATTCATTCTATTAAGGCAGGCTTTCCCATCTCAGAAGGACAGTCTTTACTCAAACCATGCTACCACTAAGGATGTCAATAACTCTAATATCAGATTGGATTCGAACCTTCAGGTGACTTCACTCTACAACATCTGAATCTCTGTCCCTCTGGATTTTCTTTTAGAGAGGGACTGTTCTTTCTCGCCTGTGCCGATTGCCTTAAGAATTCTCATTTCAATCGTGCCACATCCAACCTCGTGGACGTGATTTGGGCATAGACCATCTATCCTTTCTAGGATGGCTAATGAAATCATAAAAAGGTTCGCTATCCTTGGGCGTGAAGCGATTGGATCAGGGCATCCAATCACAGGTGAAAGGTATTCAGAGTTCTTCCCCGGCAAAGCAAAGTTCTTACTTTGAGTTAGACTTACCCGAATCAAGTCAAGGCAATGAAGCAGGCTCAAGGCCAATCTCATTATTAGAGCTCTCTCTATCTCTCTTTTTCTTTCTTTCTCTCTCTCTTTCTCTCTCTCTCAATTAGAGCCTAGTCAAGTACCCTAGAAAGGGAATCCACTTCTGACCTGACCTTTTGATGAGAATCCTCCAAACACTTTTTTTTCAAGTCAAGAATCTGTAAATCGAGGCCATTGAATATGCTGTAGATATCATCATAGAAGAAGAAAATGCTCTTCTTTTTGCTAAATCAGCTAGCAATCATACGTTTTGAATCAATCTAGCTGCTTAGCTTAGGTGGTTTGGGGCGCGACTTGCTATGTACCCTAAAATTGGAAAGGATAGTAGGATATCTTGTTAATTATTTCATCAATTGTAGTTTAACTTTTGTTTTTTAAGAATGCGGTAGTTCAATTTTCTCTTTTGGGAGAGGTTAGATAGAATCAATCTTAGAAAAAAGAAATGAGTATAACGAGTTATTCTTCTTCTCCTTTGTCATATCGAGATAATCAGTATTTGGTGTGTCCAACCGGACCCTACCCTATGAGAATAAAGAATGAAAATCCCATGCCCAAATAATGACAGATAACGGCCATATTATCAAAAGCTTGTGATAAGAATGGGTTTCATACTAGTTGAAAATAATATTCCAAAGTTTTCGTATATTCTCCTTTACTTGTGTGGATAAGCCCTGTGGTATAGAGTATATAACTTCGATATTAGGGTTTCTCCCATTTTAGTCGTCTTTATATGGTCAATTTACTAAATTGCCCATCAAAATATGTAACTTTTATGTTTTCTAAGAAATCGGTACAAAACACATTATCTCAGCCGGCATATAGTTTTCGGTTGGTATCACCTGTACCGGCCGGTACAACCAGTACAAAACGGTATTTTAACTATACAATATGTACATGAATAATGTACATGTAGAAGGTAATAATAGTACGTACCGCCCAGTACGGGTATCAATAATTATGCTCAAATATCATATCCCCTAGCCCAAATGCTTTTCTAAACTAGGAAGTCTCTTGGTTTCATATATGCATTTTGATTTGACTTTGAATCCGCAAAAATCTATCTATGACTTACTTATACAGAAGTTATAAATTAACTTAATATTTGGATTGTCACACTCTATTTTATTACTAATGATTGAAGCTATGTTATTACAAGTGCCGCCAAAAGAAATTTAGAGTGAGAATATTAACTCCTTACTTTTATATTTGTTTGACCTTTCAAATAATAAGGCTTCATTAGTTTTGGAACACTAGTGATGCCAAAGGAAGTAAGTTTGAAGTACAACTGGAGGTGCCACAAAGGATGCAATCCGAGTCAGAGGCCAAGTTTGACTATGTGGGACAGAGTAAGGATAAAACAAGGGCAGAGACCAAGACAACCTAGACAGAGCCCAGGGTGGTGGCAGTGGTGCAAGGGCAAAGAGTCTGTACGGAGTGACAACCAAGAGTCTGATGCTGAGGTCTATAGCTAGGGTCCAAAGCTTAAGTCCTTTCTCTCTAGAATTCTTTAGGTATGAAGTTTTTGAATGAGAAATTGAATGTGTGCAAATGAATTCCGTTCTTCTAAGAATGAACCCTCAAAGTCCACTATTTATAGGCAGTTGAGATGGCTTGTAATCAAGGGCCATGTGGTGCTTCTTGGGAATAACACCTCATCAAGGGTTCCACGTGTATTGATATCCCACAGATTGTCGAATTGAATAACATATTCACTCAGCTTGCCCCGTACATCAGTCTAGGAAGACTTGACTGATACAACATAAGTGTGGCAAAGTACACCATTGATCTAGTTGGCAGTCTTACAAGGGGCATTAAGAGATGCAAAGAACCTGATAGTGGTGGGAAGGACCGACACATAACTGTCAGGCGGACTAGCTGCGATGCCCTCCAGAGACTTACTCCTCTCTCGAAATGACTTGAGGGTCATGATCTTGGGGGCGTCGATTATCACTGATAATGTGACAGTGACAAGGTCATAGCTCAGGCATGCCCAGTGTCACATGAGTTGCATTTGTTTTATTTCTATTACAAAGTTGTAAATATAAAAATTATTATATAAATACTTGATGTAGCTTTCTAAACCGGAAACATTCCATGAAAAAATAATCACAACCTACTACCCCAGTCCTTAGTCCATGATGGTCAAAAAGTTGCATACCATTCCTCTACTGCATTGCAGAACCCCAAAAAATGCAACCTTAAAACTACCACAACCCTTGAATTCTTAAATCACATCAACACAAGTATGATAATCATCCACGCCAGTCTAAACATCTCGCCAACCACTTCACCCTAGCTCGAGGATAATAGGGAGGGTCGATTTGGCCAAAGCAATTGCCAGCATTACGAGTTTGCAACTCAAAACCTATCAAGTACAAAATCTACGAAAAAAGTACACTTTTCTTAAAATTTTAATTCTTTAATTCAACTGACCCCATATCTTGGGCAACCAATAAGTCGTCTTTTGGTAAGTCCAGGAAGACTCCTGTTGAGCTTGGCAAGAGCATTGACATAGCATATCAATGTTAATTTAGGAACTTTGTTTTTGTGTTATATACCAACACACACCTATATAATTGGGGTTGGGGTGATTTTGGAGGGAACTTTTTTGGCAAATGTTCTGATATGGCAATCACATGGGTTGTTATTTTATCTATATGGCATTGTGTCTCGATGACCCAATTGTCTCTCAAAATAGATCACATGCTTATCATGCGACCACTTGACCTGTATTTGGTGGATGGCAGGACCAAACTAGTGACGGAAATGAAGTTGAAGGATGATTTCATAACGAATTACAGGGCAAGGACCAACATTAATCCGAACTTGAAAGACCAAAAGTGTAATGACCCTTTTTAGAATGTTAATCACTATTAAATCTTTTTTCTGTCATTGTAAAAATTTGGCGACAAATACTAAGGGTGAATGAACATAAACATAATTCACTTCTAAAAGACAAGAAGTCAACCTTCATAAACATGTGGGTGTATACAAAAAACACCCAACTCCATCCTAAATCGTGGTAATGCTGTATGTGTATGAGTATTAGTTTTGAAAAGTTGAGCCGCTGATACAGTATTAGCTAACAACTTCTTGGCCATAGTCTCCCCTTCTATCACATTAGGCCTCCTTATTTTGACAGTTTCAAATTATTGAAACCAATAGTAATACGAAAATAAAGTCGGGTTAGGAGTTAAGACTGTAGGGCTAGCAAGTTAAATACATGCATAAGTCTTGGGTAGATGAGACATGATGCATTAGCCAAGAGCTGTTTAATGATACATTTTGATGGAACACTGAAATTAGTTAAGGTCTATACTTGGAGAGCAACCAAGTTTGGAAATGATATCTGCACAAACATTTGTGTTCCTGTGAGGTTGGTTAATAGCCCATGCTTTGAAGCTTTTTATCAGCCATTTGCAGTCATCAACAAAAGCATTTAGCCTTTTGCTATTCGCGTTTATTGGGTTTCTAGTTATCGTCGAATTGCAAGTAAGAACTAAAATTCTTGACCAAAGTAGTTGAGCTCAACTCACCAACTCGAAAATTATGTTGCTTTAGACCATTGGTCCACACCATCTAAGACTGTTAAATATTTTGTAAAATATTACCTTGCCTCCATCTACTCCAACTATTGTTACATTTACCTCTGTGATCCAACAGTCCAAGATAGTTAGATCATACAATTTTCGCTCCTCACCAGCACCAAAAGGCGAGATAAGATCAACCATAGTTTGTACTTCAAAATCACCATATCAGACTCCTGATCCAATGGTTCAAGAAGGTCGGACCAAACAATATTTTTCTCATTATATAAGGACGTTGACACCTATTGTGTAACGCCCAAAACTTTATTTGTCGATAAAAATTTATTTTAACCCTAATCTAAAATTATTTGTGGTCTTTTTAAAAGAGTGTGGTCGAAATGGAAAAAATGACTAGGTGTGGGGGCCTTTTTAGAAGATCTTCCTATTAAGGTAACCATATTTAAGGGCTCTAGAGGGGGCAGCCATCCGGAGAGAATTTTGAGCCTTCTGTACATGAAGAGCTAGAGAGAGAAAATGAGCTGATGGGTTAAAAATTCTGGTAAGAATCTCTATATTTTTGCACAATGAATTTATTCAATATTAGGGTATAGTGTATATGTTGTGATGTTTGTGTGATTGGTTATTGTGTGTGTGCCGTGAAAACGGAAAAAAGAGTATGCCATAGTGGGCAGCCATGTAAGTGCTGTGTAGTGGTGTGTTGTGCGGGTAACGGCATGAAGGAGGAAGGGCTGACATGATGGGCAGCAGTGGTGCTGTATTTTGTGTGTGTGTAGTGTAGTGTTTAGGTGGGCGAAGAGGTGGAAAAAGGAAGGAGGAAGGGGCTGTCATGGTGGGCAGCCGTGGTGCTGTGTGGTACAGGTGTTTGCGTGGTGTTTAGGAGGGTTAAAAGGTGGAAAAATGGAGGGGGAAGGAGCTGCCATTGTGGGCTACCATGGGCAGCCATTGGAGGGCTGCTGTGAGGGCAGTGTGGTGATGATTCTATGAGTATTTGTGGGTGTTATGGCTGTATAATGGGGCTGCCATGTGGTGGCAACCATGGTGGGTTTGAATATATGCAACGTGAGAGAGAAGGAAGGGCTTCCATGTGGGCAACCGTGTAGGGGGGCTGTTGGCGTGGTTGTGTGGGCTGTGTGGTGGTGCGTTGGGGGCTACCAATGTGAGGGAAAAAAGGGAAGGGAAGGGGTGCCATGTGACAACTGGTGGTGGTGGTGTGTGTGTTATGGGTTTTGTGAGGAAAAAAAAAGGAAGGGGGAAATGGCTGCTATGTGAGGGCAGCCATAAGGGAAGGTGTTATGGGTGGTGTTTAGATGAGAGTGGAGGAGGGAAATAAAAGAGGGAAGGGCTGCCATGGCAGCCATGGTGGTGGTGGCCATGTAGAGTATAGAGAGAGAAAAAGAAAAAGAAATAAGGGCTTCGGTTTGAGGAGTGATTTAAGGTCATGGAAAGAGAAAGAAAGAGGCTGCCATGGTGGCTATGGTGGCCGTGGGGGCAGCCGTGGCATAGGGGGTGGCTATGCTTGATGAGGAAAGAGAGAGAGAAAGTAGAATTTAGGGTTAAGGTTTCTTGAGGTAGAAGATGATGAATAATGAAATGTTAGTGTGCAGTCTCTGTTTTGAACTTTTAGAGCTAGTTAAAGGTTGATTTAGGCAAAGTGTTTATGAAAAATACAACATGGAATTTTCTGGGATTTTTTAGGACATGCGAAAGGCTTGAAATGATTTTATTTTGAAAATAGGTTTTTGAATTATTTGACATAGTAAACAAACTGATTTTTAGCCGAAAATTTTACAGTGATCTGATTTGACTGAGATGCTTGAGTGTCTAAAATTTCACAGCATTCAGGCGCCGATTGATATGTTTTTAAAATATGAGTTATAGCACTCAATTTAAATAGCGGTTTGGGGTTTCAAACGGAAAGTCCCCAGAAAGGACCTTTTTATCTGAAAAACTAACCTAGTCATTTGAAAGGACTTCTTTTAGTTATGTTTGGATGTGTAGTGGTATGTTAGGCGTCGGGGGTATTTTAGGAATTTGGCACAAGTTTGGGGGTCTTTTGATAATTTCACTCTCTTAGGGGAAATTTATCAACTAGGCATGGTTGGCCCTCAATAAATAACATCTATATAGTTTATTATTTAGGTTTCAATAAACAAGAGTTAGGGCAAACTTGCGAATAAGAACCAGAACCGCTTAACAATAAGTACTCCTGCCATGTTCCTCCATAACCTATTTTTCAATATATGTGCATGTATACGTGACTTTACAAATGAAAGTTTTAATTATTTGTTTTACTTCTGTTATTGTGAAATTGGTTTGTTAAGAAAAAATGAATTAAAATTGCCATGGTATGTGTTGTGTTGATTTTGAAAAACTTTACGTGAATCGTGGTATTGTGAGGTTAATATTGGTTGTTGTGCCCCATTTCTACGGGAAAAGTGGATTCCAGGTCCTGGTCAACGGTTCACACACGGTACTGTTGCATCGTGGTTTGCCCCTGTGTCCACAATATTGTTTATACCGGGTAGAGAAGGGAATTTGGGTCCTAGTAAGTGGGACCATACGCTAACCGCAACATATGGTAGGAAGAGTTAGAGTTCATTTGAAGTTTAAATACCGTTGTTATGCATTCGTTTCAGAAGAGTTTCCTGCAAGCATGATTGCTTTATAAAGTATATATGTGTATAGTAACCCTTGTGAAGCTGTTACCAGTTTTAAAATGAAGAAACAACCATTGCATGTTTATTAAATCTCAAAACCTATTTTAGGAACATGGTTTGCATGCTTGCTGGGATCTCGCTCATTCTTTTATTTTTCAGGGGATACTAGAGATGTGTGAAAGCATAGCCCTAAGGGGGGTACTAGAGATGCATGAGAGCATAGCCCTAAGGGTACTAGAAGTGCCAGTGAGAATGCTGGGGTGGATTCTGATTCTCACGCTTGCTATGTACTTGGGTAAATAGAGATCCAACATCAGCTGGGTACTAGGGGAGGTGTAGATACCTTATTTTTGTAGCCGTATTTTATCCTTTTGATTTTTTGGTTATTAGGCTTCGTTTAATTAAATTTATAGTTGTTATTTTTGGTGTAGGCCTAGTAATACATAATGAGGGTGATTTAATTAGGTTTAACCTAATAAATGGTCCCGCCCTATCAGAGTCTAGTTCACTAAGTGACCCAGTCCGGTCAACAGTCTAGTCTAGTTGGTTAAACCAACCCAGTTAGTTGGGTTTGACCTAGGTTAAAGTTAAGCGATTTTGGCTTGATTCAAATTTAATTTAGGTTTGATTCTTGATCCAGAAATTGCCTTGGGATTGATTCCAGTTAATCCCCAAAATCTGGTATATCTCGTATGATTTTAGGAGATTTTAACTACATTTGGGGTAATTATCCCAAAAATGTGAAATAAACTCATATCTGATTAAGGGGTAAAACTAGCCGGTAAGACTTTTCAGTGGGAAAAAATCGCCCCGTAAGTTGACTTTTGGACCCTTTTTATTTTTAAGCCGGATATTATCCTTTTTGAAAGGATACGCACCAAAAATTCAGCATACCATTTTATCATACACTAGACCTTTGTATATAGATTCCCTAGGGCTATAGAAAAGAGGACCTGTGACTTTAAAACCTTCGGATTTTGGCTTAGACATTTGGGAGCAGAGAATTGTGAGGAGAGAGAAAACACCTTAGTTCCAATCCCCTCCACAATCCTTTGCCTGTCTACCCACATTGTGGATCCATCCTGACATTGCATCTAGCAGACTAAGTGAGCAAGATTTCGAGGTACGGTCTTTACCCTTTTCTTTTTAATTCTAGATTATGAGTCTTATATCGTCTCCCTTATTGCGACCAAATCTCGGTCACTAAAAGACAAAAAATATATAATACCAAATAAAAAGTCTTAACACCCATCCAACTAGAAGAAGTTGATTCCTCTTTCTAATAAAGACCGAGATTTAGGCCGCTTCCTGTAAGGTCTAGTAAGAACTATGCGGTTTTGATCCCGATTTGCCGGACCGGGTACCTAGGCCACTCGACCCCTAATGTTGGGTTCAAACCAAATTTTAGGATTGGTTAGGGTTTGCTTTGTTCGTATTTTATAGCTTATTACAAAAGACAAAAATCTTCAAGTTGTAGTGGAGATCGATTAGGGTATAACAGGTGCATAACACCTTTGGTTGTATAACAGTATCTGAATTCAACATATATGTTTTCATTCGATTAGATTCCTGTGTTGGCAATTCAGAGTCATTTAAGGTTTTGCTTATTTTTCCTTTGGTTATAAAAATAAGATGGCGACTTGACACTTTTTCTTGGGCCTTCCCGGGCCTAAGGGGAAATGGTTGAAGGTGGTGCACCACCAAAGGTCTTGGGCTATGTGAGATATAAGGTTAAGTTGGATCCTGTCCCACATCAGAAGTGGGGGAGAAAATAATGGCCTTATAAGACCTTGTCAATGAAATCTGAAGCACCAATTAGCTAGCCTTTTCGAGGAAGGCAATGCCATATGGTAGGGCCGTGGTCCGGTCGTTAAACTCATGACTCATAAGCTAGCCTAAAAACTGTATTCATAGTTCTTTAAGTCACCTTAATTCCATTTTAGACATGCTCATATCCATCCTTGAAGCTACTTTTATTCCTAATAACTCTTAAATGCGAGTAGTATTCTATTACAGGAGCTATATTACACGATGTGTAACAAAAAGAGAAAAATGACTAAATGGTTGCCAAGATTGACGGCCATTAAGCCAACTGATCACTTATCTGATGCCTAAACAAATATGAGGAGTGGTCAAGATAAAGAATAAATCAGTCTAATTTATGGATATTTAGTCTAGTAATATTATCTATCATAGTGTTACACGTGATCCGTATGTTTTCCTTGGTTTTTAAAAAGCCCTTTTTGACAATAAGTTTTTTGGGGCCGAATTTTTGTGGGAAAAAGGCCATGTTTGCAGAGGTTATAAAAACGTGAAAAAGAAATTGATAGGCTGGAAGTCCAAGATCTACTCCTAAGAAAGAGGAGGCCCCTTGCTCAAATCAGTAGTAATGGCCATCCTATAATATGGAAAAACAATAATATTGAAGGGTAGATTTCAAGCTGATGAAGAAATCTAATGATGCTCACATCTCAAATTTGGAGAAATGTTGCTTAAGGACTCTCAAAGACTATTGTCCTTGAACAACCCTTTCACCCTCAGTGAAATCCCTCAGATAGAATTGTCGTGGGTTGGCTCCAACCCACATAATCCATAAACCCAAACTATTGATCTGTATGCAGTTCCCTGATGTTGTCTTTTATCAAGGAACTAAGAAGAAGGCTGATGGTGTGCCTGGAAATTTTAGATCTAGTGGTTCCACAAATTTTTGTGAAGTAGAAAGCTTGTGTAATAGATCCTAAAGGTCTTAAGGAGGCTTCTGATTAGTTGGCAATTCCGCTAGAAGGCTCTATAATTGCTTGGTTAAAACGTCACTCTCCCATTTCCTTTTCCATTCAGAATGCGGTTTTGTTTGTGGACTGTTGGGTTCATTTATGACCCTTAGATTTAGAAAGACAGAAAATGTGGGAGTTTCTCTTTCACTTCCTTGCTATTGTTCAGGGACCCATGTATTTGATAGGTGACTTCAATCAGGTTTCGTTGGGAGAAGAGAAATTCATTAATTGGACTTCTTATGTCACACCTATCTAACATACTTTATTCACACCTTGGGTCTTACAAAATTGATTGGTCTAGGCCTCTAACCACATGGACAAATTGTCACGACTTGAACCTACGGGTAGGCCTGTGAGCTAGATCCGTGATCGGCTACAGGCCCATCCGAACATCCACCCATGGGTCTGCCAGGCGTTACTACAACCTGTACACAAGAATCTATAACTACGTAATTTAAAACTATCTCCTTGATAGTATTTTTAAAATCACCCTTATAATTTCTCCAATGTCTCTAATGATTTCCTCCATAAATGACTAACACAAATCATAGAAAATCTCATGGAGACCTAAGCTCCAAACAATTCTCAAAACATAAACAAAATAGTACTACTATTATATTCGACTATTAGCAATTTTTCTAAAGGACTTAAATTCCTGACGACCATCTCCTGCGATTCCGTCCTCGTTACCCGTATGGATCTCAGATTCATCTAAGTGGTCACCTGAAAATATTTATAAAAGAGTGAGCTTGGGGCCCAGTAAGTACACATACCATGTCCCTAAAATAGGTTTTATGGGATTCATAAAAACATGCCATGGTTTCTTCATTTTAAAAATTGATAACAAATTCACAAAGAATACTATACACATATATACTTATAAAAGCAAATCATGTTTCAGGAGAACTCTTCCAAAACGAATGCATAACCACAATGATTAAACTTTGAGTGATATTCTAACTCTTTTCACGGTGTGCTGCGGTCAGCTTATGGTCCCATTGGCTAGGACCCAGAATCCCTCCTCCACCCGGGATAAACAATATTATGGACGCAAGGGCGAACCACGATGCAACAGTACTGTGCACCAATGTATGGTCCTGTTGACCAGGACCTAGAATTCACTTTTCCCGTGGATATAGGCACACCAACTAATATTAACCCCATGATAAAACATCTTTTACGCAAAGTTCTCAAAAAACCAATGCAACACTTTCCATGGCAATTATAATTCATTTTTGCATCAAACCAGTTGCACAAAAGGAGAAGTATCACAATTACTTAAAACATTAATCTGATAAAATCACATATACATATACATATATTGGAAAACAGATTGTACGGAGGCACATGGCAGGAGTAATTACCTGAATAGTTAAGCGGTTCTTTCTCCCAAGTCTGCCCTAACTCTTGTCTATCGGAAACTAATAATAAATCATTCGGATGTTATTTATTGCCATTAAATCATGCCTAGGTGCTAAATTTTCCCCAAGTGAGTATTACCAAGTTACACCCGACACCTAACGTACCCTTTCACACCAAAAATAACCCAAAACATCCCTTTTAAATAACTAGGTAGGTTTTTCGGACAAAAGTGGCATTTCTCGGAATTCTCCGTTCGGAACCTTAAACCGCTCCTTAAATTGAGCGCTAAGGTTCTTATTTCAAATTATATCCAAATGGCATTGAAATAACACGAAATTTCAGATGCTCAAGTGTCTCAGTATGTTTAGATCACTATAAAATTTCTGGCTAAAAATAATTTTGTTTAGTATATCAAATAATTCAAAAGGCCTATTTTCAAAGTAAGATTGTTTCAGGCCTTTTGCATGCTTAAAACCCCAATAAATTTCTACATCGAAGGATTCATAAGAATAAAGGGATTTTTAGTTTTTCACTTTGCCCAAATATGCTCAGAAATGGCTTAAAAAGTCTCGGGCAATGGACTGATATGTAATTCTAGAAACAACATTTTTCAGCAAACCTTAGTTTTGTAGATTAACCATTTTGAGGAAGAAACATGAAGAATCTTAAAAATTTTAAAAATTAAAAAGTTAAAGTAGACTTACTGAGGGTTTCAGAAATATAAGATTCACAAAAATCCAACGAGTAATGAAGTTTCTATAGCAAATAGAAATGGCTGATAGACACGACACATCTCTGTGCAGACCAGTTTTATTCAATGGTTATTTTGGAGCCAAAATACTATGAATATAAAAACAAATCAAAACTAAAAAGTCGTAGAATACTTTCTGAGGTTTCTAGATATATAAATGTCAAAATAATCCCATGAGTAATTAATTTTCTATGACAAATCGAAGTGGCTGCCAGAAAATGAAAATTCTGGACTTCTACAGTGAATTGATTTTGAGGTCATTTTTCAATGTGCAAAAGTGGGATTATGAGAAAGCTCAAAACTACAAAGTTAAAGGAGACACAATGTGATTTTTATAAAGTACAAAATTATCTCAATTAAATTTGAAATAAAGGAGATATGATAAAAACTCTAATCCACTCTTATGCTGCTCTATAACAACCTTCTTCTCAAACACACCCACAAAAGCTACCAATTTCACACCAAAAACATATATAACATCCAAATTCATGACTAAACTAAAGAGAGAGTTTAGGAATTTTATTACATTGAATTTCCCCTTACCCTAGCCTTGTTTCTTCTATCTCTTTCTCTTTCTTCCTCTCTGGACTTCACGTAAAGGGGGTGGGCAGACTTCTTGGACGGCTGCCATCTCAAGGCTCTCTTTATATATGGTTGTCTTAGGTTGGAAATTTCTAAAGACTCCCCTCATCTTTAGCTATTTTCTTGTCTCACCCACATTCCTTTAAAAGATTACAAATTCTTGACTTAAAGTAAGGAATGATAAAAAATTTTGACACATAAAGTTTCGTCGACGAAAATAAAATTTCGGGTGTTACATTCTCTCTACCTCATTAATTTGCAACTTAGGAGCATTATAAATTGTCACTAAAGGTCACAATCAATACCGCTGGCAATAATCGTCGCTAAAGACCCCAATTAATGTATATTACCACAACTGCCACTAAATGAATAACTAAAATTCTAAGATGCACTGTAAACCATATTCTAGGTGCGGTGTATTACAAAAATGGTCTCCAAGCATTAGGCTACACATCTAAAAAGATTGATAGAAGTTATTCCAATGTTGATTGGTTTTTGTTGCACCCAACACCTAACTACTCTCAGTTTTAACCTCGACATCCAAGGGGTTGATCATTTACCTTTACATCTCAAGTTCAAACCCCAACCACGGCCTAAATAGAGGCGTTTATATCTGAATCAATGTGTTTAAAACATCTAATGATATTCAAATTATTCGTTTGGCTTGGAGCACTGCGATTTTTGGGCCTTCCTATACCGGGTAAAAATGCCATTTATCCTTCAGCAGCATTTTCGTCTCGTCAAGCAGGCCTGCACTACGTGTTAATATTCAATAGTCCCATTGGGCAAAATCTCTATGCAACTGCTCAACACATAGAACAAGGAACATTTTGGAGACGTGCAACATCAAATTCATACCATCAGACGATTGTTACTAGATTTTCAAGCCCTTGTCCAAGCCTAACTGCAAAACTAAAAAATTATGAAGTGCAACATTATCCTAATTGGCTTCTTAATTGAAAGGAACTCTTATGGGCCCAAAGATCTAAGGATTTATGGATTCTGCTAGGTGATCAAAATGCCAAAAACAAAAAAAAAAGTTGTGCTACTGAGTAAACTCCGCGAATGAACTCCATATTCTACTAAGTAACGTGAATCGACTTCCCACATTAAGAATATTCGTTGTTATCTTGTGAAATCCATTGACAATGAGTTGGTCTAACTTGTTGTCAAAAAATTCTGAAGTGAATCATTTTGGTTATGACATGTTCTTGTAAATTAACCTAATGATTCCATCTTTTCAAAAGTTTTATATTCCGGAAAGATTGTTGCATATGTTACCAATTTTTAAACGCATGCATGCATAAAACCCTTAGTTCCCGTTCAAAAGGTACTCATTACAAAGAAATGCTTTGTAATGAGCATTTGGATTTCCAGTTAGGACAATTTGAAAAAGCTAAGTGTTTATAAAATAGTGTATCGACTCATGCGTTGTGTTCTATGTCGTGAATATTTGGTACACGTTCTTCAGTGTTTCTTTAGGTGCATACAAATTTGGTATTCTAACATCTGTTAAATCTTGCAAGAGCAAGATTAGACGGATGTTAGAACACCTAATTAATGTCGTGTACTTGGAGAAATACGGAGAGGTGCTGTCGAATTTTCCGTAGACATAAGACTAAACATGAGTTGGTAACTATTTTATAGACATGGTTTTCTGAATGGGATAGAATCACTACCTATTAGAGAATGGAGGGGGTATAGACATGTTGGAACATGCATGCATTCATTTTCATATCAACCCTACCTAATTATTGATTTTAATTTAAGGTGGTTTATAGTAATCTCAATCATCATGTCGGTCGATCGAATTTGGATGAAGAGAAAAAATGACGATGATTTTGAGGATACACAAGGTGGACGCAGCACGAGGAAACAATAGTACTGTCATCCAACCTGGCCAGTCAAGCCGAAATTAGGGTAGAGGCACAGTATGATTATCGAGATTGATTATAGATGTTGGGCATGCTAATGTTGACTGGGGCGACTACCGCGGTGATGACAGTCCCCAATAGCCGAACGAGGGGCTTATCAGTTTTATGATTTGTTGAGAGACACTGAAGAGTCGTTGTGGGACGGAATTAGAAAACACACACAGTTGTTTGTGGTTAGTAGGTTATTACAGTTGAATTGGACCACGGGCTGAGTGAGAAAGGATTTAAGGGGTTCATTATTTTTATCAAGGAAATTTTGTCAAAGAGTGAAAAGTTGCCCCCGTTGTACTATGATGCGAAGAAGACGATGATGAAACTTGGATTCGGTTATGAATGGATAGATGCGTGTCTAGTATGTGATCAATCGAGGTATAAACCAGACAAAGAGAAGAAGAAAAATATTGCATGGAAGGTATTGCGATAATTTTCGGTTACCCCCCGGCTTCAGAGGATGTACTACTCCTCCAATACGATTGAACATATGAGGGCTCACTGTGAGACTCATAGCAAAGATGTCGATGTGCTGACACACCCCGCTAATGAAGAGGCATGAAAAGAGTTTGACCGTAGACATCCAACATTTACTCAAGAAGTTTGGAATGTTAGACTGGGTTTGGCAATCGATGAATTTAATCCTTTCGGACAATCTGGCACGCCTTACTCCATATGGCCTGTTATTATTGTCCCGTATAACCTTCCACCAGGCATTTGCATAAAGAATCCATACATATTTTTGTCGTGGCTTATTCTAGGGCCGAAGAGTCCTGGTAAGGACATAAATGTGTATTTAAGGCCATTGATTGATGAGCTCAAATAGCTATGGGCCCGTAGAGTCGAAACTTATGATGCATCCCTAAAATAGAACTTTCAGATGAGAGCTGCTTTGATGTGGACTATACACAATTTTCCCGTATTGGGAATAACGTGTGGCTGGAGCAAACATGTAAAATTAGCATGCCCTGCTTATATAGGCGTGAACTCTGGTCATATGTTAAAGCACGACGGGAAGCCCTCGTGGTTCGGATGTCACCGTAAGCTTTTACCTCCAGACCATCAGTTCCGTAATAAAAAGATTGACGGTTATGGAAAAGAGCACAACTGGAGGAAATAATGTATTTTCTGGGAGTTAGACTACATGAGGACACTCATTATTCGAAACAACATGGGTGTGATGCACATTGAGAAGAATGTTTACGATAATGTGTTTAATACAGTGATGACTATCAAGGAAAAATCAAAAGATTACCTTAAAGCAAGAAATAATCTACAACAGTTAGGTGTACACCGTAAACTGCATCCTCGAACTGTCAGAGGGAGGACGATACTTCCGAAAGTACCTTATTGTCTAGACAAGAAACATGTGGAGAAGGTCTGTCAGTGTGTTAAGAATTTGAAGCTTTCGGATGGGTATGCGTCCAACATATCTCGTTGCTGCAATGTACCGAGGTGCAAGTTCAAAGGAATAAAGAGTCACGACTGCCAGGTATGTATCGAAAGTTTCATTCATATTTCATTCCAGGGACTGTTGCCAAAATTATCTCATTTCTTTCGAGATATATGTTCTTCTATAAGTACTGTGGAGGTGCTTGAGAACATTGTGGTGACAATTTGCAAGCTGGAAAAAATCTTCCCATCGTCATTCTTTGATTCATTGGAGCATTTGCCTATTCACTTGGTGTATGAAAGCTAAGATGGGTGGACCTGTACAATATCAATGAATGTATCCGTTCGGGAGGTAATCCTTTTAACTCTATGTTGTTCGTTTACACATAATGCAAACCCGTTATCATTGATATTTCACTTAACTCTATTCGTTAAAGTTCTAGGTTCATGTTTCATCTGAAGAAAAATATAACGACCTGAGTCGTTAATCACCTAATTCAATATTTTCCAACAAAATCACAACGCAATCCCAATCAGATTACAAGACCCAAGTGGCTGATAGTATATCTTCAACACAAGTACAAATAATCCCAATCAGATTACAAGTCTTATAAATAAGTTGCGAACATTTCTAAAACTCCAAAACTGCAATTCCCACCCACGCCCCGCTTATATATGCTCACCAAAATAATCATCTGCACTGGAAAGGTAAATGGTGGGGGGTGAGCTGGGTAGCCCAGTAAGTGGAATAATCATAGCACCATAGGATCAGAATCAAACACGTTAAACAATTCAACATCAGTTAATATATTTGACAGTCAAACCGTCAACACAACCGTGGCTTAGTACCCCGAACAATTAGTAAACCAATTCAATATCCAAGTTGCACATCAAACATACCACTTCAGCATCTTGCTTCCGGTATCCTCAAAAGCTCAGCTGTATCATAACATACCATGCGCATAGACAAATCATTGGAGCATTGTCATTGATCAAAAGTACTTAAGCCACGTCCCGCAAACATATTTCGAAAAACAAGATATTTATCAATATTCAAAACAAAGCATTTGAGCAAGATTTTAGAACAACAATGTTTAGGACTATAACGAACGTTGAGAAATAAATAGCCACGTGGCATAAAAGAATAGCGATATAAAGTTCCCCTTACCTAAATCATGAAGAATCCACTTAAACAATTCCTCCAATCAGGTAGTAGGATTCGTCTTCTCTCACTCGTTGTCTATCTATCAAGTCATGAGAGTCAAAGATAACTTAAAATAATTTAGAAAGAGATCAAAGGCCTATTTATAGAATATTCTAGGAAGTACAAGGTGGAAAGAAACACGACGTGGCGAGACAAGGCTATGCCACCTAACAAGCACGACGATGCTAACCAAAGCACGAGGTGTCGATTAGAGAAGTAATCAACACTGACTCTTCAATAATCACGAGGTGTCACGACTGCGTGATGACACCCAACAAGCATGACAATGCAAGTCCTAATTATCACTAAAAATCATCGTCATCATTATTTTTCTCTCTACCAACCAGTAATTTATTGAGCACCTCTAAAATTTTGGGGTGTTACAAAAAAAAGTCCGTAATAAAGCTCGTATTGAGGGCTCAATTGTTGAGGCTTACATAATGCAAGAGTTTGTCAATTTTTGTAGCCAATATTTTGGGACTAATGTTGATACAAGTTTAAATCAACCAGGCCAAAATGAGCTCGGAGCCAACACAAAATTTGAGGGGCATTTATCAATATTCATGCAGTCAGGTAGTCCATTCGGATGAATCTATACTCGGTGGCAAACCGATGAAAAGTATAATGTTGCAACAAGATATGCCCTTTTAAATTGTGATGAAGTTTCAGCATTCGTTAAGTAAGTTACTGTCTTCAAATAATTATTGTAAACACTTGAAAATGTGTGATCAGCAGGTTAGCTATATCTGTTTGCAGTGAGTTCGATGCGAAATCTCTAATCACTGATCCCGCTGGACTTGAATCTCATCGAAAATTGCAATTTGTTGAGTGGTTTAGCAGATGTGTAAGTCTTTAACCAAATTATACTATGTGTTGATTATTGTGATATGGTTTATTATTATGTTGATTTATCCTTAATTTTTACCGTCTTCTATAATAGGTTCAATCGGTTGACAAACTAGTAGCTCCTACTTGAAAGTACTAGCTTAAGGCCCTAGTAAACAAGCAACATGCCATGGAGGCTATATCATCAATAGATTTAGGTTTAACACAAAAGATGATGACCAAACAAAACAAACCCAAAATAGTGGAGTCTTGGTCAACGGCAACTGTTATGACGAGAATTGCATGAACTTTTATGGAGAGTTGGATGAGATTATTGAGCTAACATATCTGCGTAGCCAAAACCGCTTGGTATTGTTCAGGTGTACTTGGTTTTATGCAGTAGAGGAATCCGTGTTAGCCCGCAAGGGATTGCATATGTTAATGTTAAGTCTAGACTTGCATCAGACGAACTGTTTCTGTTTGCTAATTAAGCTGTACAAGTCTTCTACGCGAAAGACGTCGCAAATCCTAAATCTCATTGGTATACTGTTATCAAGTCCAAGAAATTTCCAGTCGCATATGACTAGTGTTATAAAAAGTAGGGATGACAATTTGATCCGCAACCAGTGGATATCCACCCCGCCCCGATCCTATAGGAGCAGATTTTCTTGACTTTGACCGGGTTACGGGACGAGTATGGTATTTAAAATTTAAACCCGCAGCGGGTACGGGTCGAATTTGGTATTCGCTCTCAACGCCCCGCGCCGCGCCCCGCTGTATGTGTTTTATATTTATTTTTTATCCTAACCCTAGATCTAGGCAATCTTAGCAGTCCATCTCATAGTATAAATGTGGACAAAAATCCTTTCTCTTTCTCCGCCTCTCTTCTCTGCCACCCCATCTTCTCTCTGCTTTCTTCTCTCAATTCTCTGTTCTCTCAACGCTCATACGCCGAACTGCCGAAGGTCACGGCCTCCACGAATCAACCACCTCATGGCACCTTCTCTCTGCCCCGCATGGTATGATGGGTGATAATGGTGAGTGTGTGACGGATGTGCCATGGGTAGGGGTGTCGGCGGTACTCAGTGTAATTGTGCCTTTTCTTTTATGGCTCAACTCTCTATCATCTTTCTTTGGCTGAGTGGATTTTCCGCGATTCCATTGGGGGCAGGTGCACGAACGCCAGTCCTCTTCAGATTGCCTATGGAGGTGATCGGGGATCTACGAGTGAGCAGAAAAGGGAGGAGGAAATGGGAATGGTCAGACCGTTGTCAATGGAATTCAAATTGGATGCTTCCTGCTTTTAAAGGCCCTTAGCCAATTAAGCCTTTATGCCCAAAGTCTTCATCTTCGTTAGCTGAGACTTCTCTGTCAAGGCTGTGTGGACGTGAGTACGGAAAGAGCAGGGCGGATTGGGGCGGGGTCGGGTATCCTAAATTACCTTAGGATCGGGGATGGTATGCAATTCGTTTGACCCGGTGCCGGGGCGGGGCGGAGTGGGGTTTCTGAACTAGCGGGCCGGGTTCGGATTTAATAAGATCCGCATCCGCCCCGCCCCATTGCTATCCCTAATAAAAAGCGCTCCTAGGCGCCAAGGGCAACTAGGCACACACAGCGCGCCTCACCTATGCCTAAGCGCAGCGCGTTCAAGGAAGTGTGCGCCTCGTGCGCCCAGGCGCTAGGCGCACCGCGACGGTGGAGGCGCCAAGCTAGGCGCAACCTGTGTAGCCGTTGGATTTTCGTGGTGTGGGCCGTTGATTACCAAGTCAAAACCCCATTTCTGATTCACCCAAATCAACTCGCGACCAAGACCAAGACCCAAATCAGTTCAAGACCTTCATGTGTTATCTCTCTCAGTGTCCTCACGGTCTCTCACCTCACGACCAAGACCCAAATCAGTTCGTCGCCGTCGATCTTGCGCATCTCTCGTCTTGTCTAAGCTCGCCGGCGCATCTCCCATCTTCGCTCACCGGCACATCTTCCCGTCTGCTCTCCAGTAGCTGCGCTGTTTCAGCCGCCCGCACGGCCGCACCTCAGTTGCCGGTCCCCCTTCGCAGCTGCTGTTCCGGCTGCTCCGCAGGTTTGTCTTAAGAGTTGGGCTATTGGGGTGATCTTATTGTTCTTGTTGTTTCCTTACCACCCGCTGATGAGAAATGTAATGTGTTGCGATTTGTGAACTTGCTGTTGCGTAATGTAATGTGTTGAGAAATGTTCTTGTTTGATTTCTGAAACATAATATGTTACGAACTTGCTGTTGCGCTTGAACTTGCTATTGCGCTTATGTTTAATGTTTCTCTTTGCTCAATATATGCATCTGTCGTCTTGTTGTGCTAAAAGAGAGAGAGAGAGAGAGAGAGAGAGAGAGAGAGAGAGAGAATGAGGGCAATTAATCAACAGAAGGACCACCGAATAGTAGGGGATAAAGAATTGTACTAGAACATTGGCTCATTTGCTTTGATCGGAGAAATTGAAAACTAGGTAAAAATAAAATTAATGTTTCTGTTCTAATTTTTTTGATGTAATTTTATTATTTTAATGCACTATTATTATTTATTTTTAATATTGCGCCTCGTTTCGAAAAGGCGCGCGCCTGCGCCTTGCGCTTAGGCTCCAGGGACCTTTTCCGTCTTAAGTGCGCCTGCGCCTTTAATAACGCTGCATATGACAATGAGGTAGATACCTTTCAGGCCGACCAAGCACCTGTCTTGGTACATGTTGGGGTGAACAAGGAAGAGGACGATCTTCCTCTTCAACCAACACTTGATGTAGGAGAAGAAGTCGTACATGATGACGCTGAAGACGTAAAAATTGTTGAAGATGATGGGGCTTAGTCTACTAACGAAGAGGATGAATTACAAGATAAGGACGATGAGTCACAGGAAGAAGAGGATGATGATTCCCAAAATGAAGATGATTGACTAGTAATGTTGTAACATGCATTGTAATAAGTAACTTGAATATTTCACTTAATGTTACGACAACACAAAGTCAACTTCCTAGCGTGACGTGTACTTGATTACTCCGTGGTAATATGTTAACTTAATTACTCGTATACTCGATTCATATAGTGTTTTTACTGCTTTGTAGTGTTCAAACTAATATAATCAAAGTAATCTAACTTACTCGTATACTCAGTTTATATAATCTAATTGAATCCTGAGTAAACTTATTGAATCCTAATTAGCCTTGATAAACCTTAATTAACCATAATTAATCTACTTAAACCATATTTAACCCTAATTAATATGATTAAAGCCAAATTACTGTTATTAAGTCCTAAGTAGCCCTAATTAACCTACTTAAACCGTAATTAACCTTATTAAACCCAAATTACCCTAAATAAATCCTAATTAGCCCTGATAAACCCTAACTAATATGTAATTAATCGTAACTAACCTAAGTAAACCCTAATTAAATCCTAATTAGGGTTTATCAGGCCTATTGTTATGTTAATTTCTACTAGGGTTTTTACTGCAGTTTCGTATTGTCATGTTAAGGTGTTAATTTCTTTGGACTTCATCTATACAAAGTCAATTATAGATAGATTACGGGTCATTCCTGGTCCCAGCGGACGTCGAGCTGTGTCCACCCCGGTGGCTTCCACCACGTCATTGCCCGCTGATAACGAGGCACATAGTGCGAGCATCCAGCAGGCGGGCCCCCGCTATTGCAGCCTCAGCCCCGGGCCGAGTTCTCCCACCCGCATGCTGGTTCTCCTTCTTTTGTAGGTTCGACCTCAGGTCACTAAAAGAAATTATCCCTTTAGTGACCGTAGCGAGCGGTCGCTAAAAGGGTTTCTGCGATCGCTAAACCGTTTTAGCGACCGCAAGAAACGGTCACTAAAACAATCGTTAGAGGTCCAGTCGCTAAATTTTAGCGACCGCAAGAAGCGGTCACTAAAACAATCGTTAGAGGTCCAGTCGCTAAATTTTAGCGACCGCATTTCCTAATCATTCGCTAAATTTAGCGACCGCGTTGACCATAGTTAGCGACTCTTTTGACGGTCGATAAATATTTTTTATAATTTAAATAATTTTTTATTTAGCGACCGATTTCTCCAATTTACCGACCGCGCACTGCGGTCGCTAAAATGTTTTTTTATTTTATATTTATTTTTTTAGTGACCGCAAGGCATGGTCGATAATTTTTTTTAAAATTTTAAATATTAATTTAGCGACCGCTTTTATTCTGTTTATGGCTGCACATCGCTAAACCTGGGCTTTGCTAAAAAAAAAATAGGCCTGTTTTATGCAAAACCTGTCCAAAACAAATCTAACCAATCCAATACAAATTCAACAACCTGTCCCAAAACCGATTTAACCTATCCAAAACCAATTCAACAATCGGTCCAAAAATCAATTCAACGCATTCATTCAAAAACCAATTCAACCCCCTGTCCCGCATTCATTCAAATAACTTGTCTAAAACCTATCTACTCTACACAATAAGACACAAGTGTCGCATTCATTTGAATACGTCAATCGCAAAGCATCATCAAACTATAAACATTTGCATTAAAATCAAGTATATGAATTGAACCAAAATTTGAAAAACGAGTCAAGTATATGAACTCAAAGCTACACAAGTACTACAATCAATACATAATACCCCAATCACTATCACTAGTCGGCAGACCGACCAACCCCGTCATCATCTTCTTTATTTCTCGATGAAGGCACGTTCGATCCAACAATGTCCTCACTGCCCTGAGAAGCACCGGCACTAGGCACAATATTGCTCTGCACGAAGCCAGACAAATGATTCAACATAATATATACAAATCAAGATCACAGATAGAATGACCAATATACATAACTACTTGAGAAATTTTGTATTACCTGAAGTCTGGGTCGTGGCATAAGATAACCTTGCCGAATCATGTTCGTAATTTTTTCTTCAAGAAGTTTGTCTAAGCTCTCTTTATCCGTCACTTCAACTTGAGGACCGCTAAAACTAGTCATGCCTGATGACTGAGCTCTGCCTAGCAATGAACGTGCGGATTGACGAAGGTGGCCGAGCATACGGTCGTTCTTAGGACCCCTGTAGCTTCTGACCACAAAGAGGCCTTGTCCACTGCTTGGCTACACCGTCTGCTTGGGATTTGGCCTGAACTTTTTCTCTATATGAACTCTGTATAAGAAAACAACAAAAATGTTAGAGGAATGCAACTGGCCACAACAAATAAGGATACAATAGGAATGCAAAAGTAATACAAAAGTTGTGTGCTCACCGCAAACTGCTCCGCGCTCTCAGAAACCCACTTCCCATATTTTTTTTGTGTTTGTGCTCAAAGCTTTGGAGCATCGTAAAGGGCTTTTTTGCAGGGTCGTCTTCTCTCAACTTCAGATGGTGCACATCATATGGACGGGATCCAACACTATGCTTCATCTTCTTCTCGCTACTCACCATATCCTTGCCTCACTCACTCAGCTTTGCCCATTCTGCTGTACACCAATGATCCACCAGCTGCCCCCACATTGCTTTTGAGAAGTACTCGGGGTTTTAGTCCTTGGTCATAGAAATATATGTTGCACCCGCCCGAGCTAGCGCCTGCCTCCTTGCATTGAGCATCCATTTCTTGTAATTTTTTGCACAATGCCAGTCCCAGGCCTACCTCCCGAGTTCTTGGTCTTCGTCGAACTCAAATTTGAAGTAGTCCTAAACATAATTCAACACAATTTCAAACACGATTAGCAAGAAAAATCGCAGCAATAATGTACTTCTAAAACCAAATAAAGCAATTTAAAATAGACAATCCTTACCAAGAATTTCTCCCAGACAAGTTCCTTGTCTACTTCCGTCCACGCCTTCCACGTCGGATAAGGCCGTGGGAGGTGGGCCTTGATAATAGGACCGATTTTGGTCCTAACACAATCCTCAACAAAGCTAATTACAAGAAATCACAAGAGAGAAACGTCAATCCCAATATAACAAATTATTAAGTTAGATACAAGTTTAAGATGGTAAGAATTGAGCTTTGAAAATTAAAAACATACTAATTGTTGAGGACATGAGCAGTAATCCTCTGCTCTGGGGTGGCTATAAGAGGTATCCCAGGTGTGATACGTCTAGGTACAGATGCACTAGACGCTACAAATGATGAAAAAGGAAGACGTTATATATTTTGCAACATATATGTTTAAATTCGACACGAAACTAATATTGTCTCACCATGTACTGAAACTACTGACGACATTGGGTGCACATCAGTAGTCGCATCACCAATCCTGGGGAGGGGGGCTGACTGTGCCGGAACAAGTCCGCGACGGCCGCCTCCACGACCTCGGGGTGTACTGAATCTCGGCATATCTACAAAAAGACTTAAGTGCAAAAGTTAATTGATAACAATTTAGTTCGCTTGAATAATAAACAACTTAAGTGCAAAAGTTAATTGATAATAATGTGGCACAACTGAGTATAAAAGACAACTCAATTTAAATAGTCAACCACCATCAATAATAGACAATTCAATTTATATAATAAACACCACAAGTACAAAAATAGATTGATAAGAATATTTTTTCTTTACACAGTCAGTCACTATTACTAATAGACAACGGAACGTCTTCCTCTTCCTCCTCATCTTCGTCCCCTTCATCTTCATCGTCTTCTTCTTCGTCATCAACTTCTTCCTCGGAGTCGTCACCATCATCACGGACGGCTTCAGCATCGACCTCTTCTCCAGCATGGCCTAAATCGCAAAGAGGCTCATCAACAAGATCGTTATCCTCCTGAAGCGGTATCACTGTCGGAGCATTATCCTCTTGGTACATCTCAACAAACACATCATCATCAACAAAGCCTCTTTTGGTCTTGATAACAGTATGTCAATTTGGGTCCTTCCTTGTCACACCCTTTGCATAGAAGACCTGCGTTGCTTGAGCTGCAAATACAAATGGTTCGTATGATCTGAGCCTTGACCTCATATTAACGTCTACAATCCCATGTCGACTAACTCGGATACCAACTGTAATGTCAAACCATCTACACTTGAACATTACCAGTCGATTACCGCTGCCATAATAATCTAGTTCAACAACCTCCTCTAATTGCCCATAAAAATCACGCTCACTATCATTATAACAGTCACCTATGACTAAAACTCCACTGTTTTGGGTTTGTTTACTAAGGTCAACTTTCATCGTGTTAAACCTAAACTCGTTGACAATGTACCCTTTACAACACGAAACTAGTCTACTAACGCCAGCAACAAGCAATTTGAGACGAACATTAATTCCATTCTGGGCGGTCTACAACAACAAACAATTTGCACAAAGTATTAGGTTGTTACATCTCATATACCATCTCACTATATTAGAAATGAGATGTGGTTTTAAAACTTACGCGCTTTCGGAACCACTCAGGGAATGCGTTGTTTCGTATTTTTTCAAGTTGTCCATCTGATATCCCAGGATTTGCGAATAACACTTCCTCATCGTATTCATTGTATGTTATATAGCATCGTCGTTATATTATGTTCTTGAACTATGAAAATGAAGATATATACATAACTACTTACACTATAAATGGTGCAACTTCATTGCAATTCATGAGAGCGTACAATGTTGCGGCAATATACTCTTCCTCGGATAAATATCGACCACTTTTTGCTCCAAGTGCACGACCAAGATGCATGAATATGGAAAGACGCTCATCAAATTCTATGTTGACACTATTGTCATTGCGACCAAGCCGATTCATCTTTGTATCAGCATCAGTCTCAAAGTAAAGGGAGCAAAAGTTGGTAAGCTCCTCAAGGATGTAAGCCTCTGCAATTGAACCTTCAACACGTGCTTTGTTACGCACATTTTTCTTAAGCTCAAACATATACCTATGTAAGAAATAAGTCATTTTCAGTAAACAACGCATGTTTGCAAGTATGAAATATAATTTAAAGATGGATGAGCGACATCACCTCTCAAATGGATACATCCACCAATACTGCACAGGTCCGCCCACTCTAGCCTCATATACTAAGTGAATGGTCAAATGCTCCATCGAGTCAAAGAATGACGGGGGAAAGATTTTCTTTAACTTGCACATTGTCTCAACAATGTTTTTCTCAAGAATCTTAACATCACTCTTTCAGAGCACATTTGAGCACAAATCGCGGAAGAAATGACTAAGTTCAGTCAATGCTTCACTTACTGGCTTCAGCAAGAGGTCACAAAAGACAATTGGTATAAGTCTTTCCATGAATACATGACAATCGTGACTCTTTAAACCATAAAACTTACAATCAGCAAGGTCGCAACAACATGATATATTAGATGCATAGCCATCTGGCAGCTTCAATAGTTTAACCCACTCGCACACCTGTTGTATCTAATTTTTATCCAATGTATATATTGCTTTGGGCAAAACGAGCTTAATATTAACCATTCGTGAATGCAATTCACGCCGTATACCCATCATCTGCATATCTCTTCGTGCTTTTAGGTGATCTTTTGATTTGCCCTTGACATTCATGACTGTATTAAACACATTTTCAAAAATATTTTTCTCAATGTGCATAACTTCAAGATTGTTACGGAGAAGGAGGGTCGGCCAATAAGGCAGCTCCCAAAAGATACACATTTTCCTCCAGTTGTGTATTTTTCCAAAGTCATGAAGTTTTAGACTAGCAACACATTTTCCAAATGGTACCGCATCCATATCAAGGTCTTTTACGCACATATACACTTCATCCCCAGACAATCTGTCACGTGTTTCAACTTGACGCTCCACAGTTTTATCAAACTTATCTTTTTTTGTTTTTGAACCCAAACCCAACTTCATGGTAATCAAACAACCATCACCATCAAACCTGCCAAAACAACTCAGTCCCAAACAAAAACATCTAACCTAGATCCACAACCCACCAAACAAACGGTACTCATACATAGGGAGCAACTACAATATAAGGGGGAGAGGGAAAACCACCTAGCAGCGAATAAGGGGATGGGATGGTCAGGGTGGGCAAGCCCCACCAGCGCCTAAGGAAGAGAACACTTAAGGGAAGAATCTTAAACACACTAAACATAATGAAGACATAACGCATTAACAAAACACACAGATTTTGAGAATGAAGATTTCAAGACAGCCCATAACACCAAAGTCCAAAAGCACCAACCATGAAAATGATATACAAAACCATTAGAAAACTGAAGATGCTATTAGTAAGAATGGGACACTTTAACAAAACATGTACTATAACTATTAAGAAAGAAGCTTTATAAAAGGAAGCCTGCAGGAAGGTGATCTAGATGACTGAAACATAAAAACTCAGATTTCTAATTGTCAATAAGAAATATAAATACCAATTAGGCAGAAGAATGTGGTTCAACCACCAACATCAGAGCATCACAGAGGGAAGATAAACAAGTCAGACCAAGGACAATTACACAAATCAAACAGCCCAAGTGATCATTTCCGACATCACAAACTCAGATTACACAAATCAACATCTCAATTCTAGGGAAGACAATGGCAGAAAGCATATGACAATTAATCATAGACAAAGACAAATTAAATGAAACACAAAGCAAATCGAGCCAAAAAGCTGAATCACTTAACGACGTGGAAATCAAGAAGTTTGGAACTAACAAGGAACTAACAAGCTAACAACGAAAATACAATGTGCATGTGCATACATATGTGGTGTGTATGCACAAACCAACCATAAGCTTCTTCCCTTAAGTGTTCAACACAGATCAATAAACATAACGCAAACTCCAAATAGAAAAATTGAAACCTAAATCAGGAAAACCTAAATTAGAAATTTTGAAACCTAAATCGTGAATTGGGATTGATGTAACACACCTGGCAGCGGCGTAGTGCGTGGGCTTGGCGATGGCACGGCCGACAACAGTGGTGACAAGGTGGCTTCGCGACGTTGTAGGCTTGCCGACTGGTTTTTGGTGAGGTAGGCTCAGTGTTATTAAAGGCGCAGGCGCACCTAAGGCGCAAAAGGTCCTTGGAGCCTAGGCGCAAGGCGCAGGCGCGCTCCTTTTCGAAGTAAGGCGCAATATTAAAATAAATATAAATAAATAAATAATAGTGCATTAAAACAATAAAATTAAGTAAAAAAAAATTCAAAACATGATAATTAATAAACTTCCAAACAATAGAAACAGTACTCTGCTCATCTCTATTCTTTTTCAACTATACAGCTGCAATTCAAGCAAATATGGAAACAGTAATCCATTTCTACATGCTAGTGACCTTGCTGGATGTATCAACTATCAACCATGCAATTCAGATAAGGTCATAAGGTCACTGTCTATTTCCTTCTTCAATCTCAAAACCAGCAAAAATTATATGAAGAGCATAATAAACCAGAGCAAATAGCAATCCACAAATGTAGTATATAAAGAGCATAAAAACAGCATACAATTAATAATTTCCCCCACAACACAAGAAATCATCTTTCTCTAAGGAGTAAGGAGCTAATCTATGTTCAACATTTCAAGTAGTTAGTTAGGCAAGAGTACAAGACTGCAAGAATGCAAGATTAACTACACTACTACAGTTACACAGTACTGCCATAGTCGGGATCAAGGAGGGAGTGATTGTGAGTGACGGATTGACGGGGTGAGGAAGGGAAAGTAAGAGAGAGAGAGACAAACCGGTAAGGTGGAGCGGCAGACCAGCAGCTGTGTGGAGAACTGGAGCAGCGCAGCAACAACAGAGAGAAGGAGCCCAGGCGACGGTGAATAGAGAAGAGCAGAGAGGAGGAGAGGCCGACGCGACGGGACAGGCGCTGACGGCGACCCAAAAAATGGATGGACGGCCGGTGAGGAATGAGTGAGAGTGTTACACTGATAGTCTGATACTGAGTCGTATGATTTGGGAATTGGGATTTTAGGAATTTTGGATTTAGGGCTAATTAGAAAAGTTAAAAAAGAAAAACAAACAGAAAAAAAAATGGACGGCCCATATAAGAAGATGAAAAAACATCCAACGGCCAGCATTCATGCGCCTAATCACGCGCCTCCCCCCCCGCTATGCGCCTTGCGCCTTTGCGCCTAGGCTCACCAGGCGCGCGCCTTCTTGAACGCACTGAGCCTAGGCCTAGGCGAGGCGCACATAGTGAGCCTTAGCGCGCCTTGCGCCTAGGCGCGCTTTTAATAACACTGGGTAGGCTTACCAGAGTGGGCGGGGTCACAAAGAACTGGTCTTCGGTGGTGAGGTGGGCTTGCCAGAGTGGGCGGGTTTACGATGGTTGAGAACTGGTCTTCACAGATTGGATATGAGGAGAGAGAGAGATAGAGAGAGAAGGGCTGATGGGGAAGGCATTAACTACTTCACATTTAGCGACCGCTTCTGACCGCTAAAGCGGTCGCTAATTTTAGCGACTGCTAACTGTCGCTAAATACGGTCACTATATTTAGCGAATGTCATAACAGTCGCTAAAACAGTTCGCTAATTTAGCGACTGCCATAGCAGTTGCTAAATTAGGCCCCAATTTTTTTTTGACCTCGCCAGATTTTGACTAAACCTAGCGATCGCCAAAAATAGCAGTCGCGACCGCATTTTAGGGCAGTCGCTAAAGACCCTATTTCTTTTAGTGGGTATATTTGATAATAGCATTTAGTCGTAATGTTAGACTTATATTTAAATTATATTTGAACTGTATTTATGTTGGTGTTTTGTAGGATTTCGTTGAGGTTGTGGCCCGTCACACGGGTGCGCATCGATCCCCAGCATAAACAAAGAGTTACTCTTATTGAGAAGGGCCAGCAACTAAAAAATCCCATAATGCAGTACATATCACTTTTATTCCGATAGTTATTACTTGTCACTTATTTAATAATATTAATATATTTCTTTACTAGGATCCTAGACTGTCAGACGAAGATGAAGATCGGCGTCCTTGTGAAGGGTCGATTCTTTGAGCCACTATTGTACTGGAAGGATTGGGATGCCGGGACGAGAGAGGCCTTGTGGGAGGAGTCGCTGGTATGATTTTCCTTTTTGTCAGTTATTATTTGTTTAATTGGCACCTAATATTTAAATTAATCGTATTGATTGTGTAATTGGATGCCTTGTAGGAAGGTTTTGAATTTGAGTCGCTTGAGCAGTAGGCATTTTTTTGCCTATATCGGCAAAAATTACCCGCCATAGCTACACGAGGCACCGGAGCAGGCGAGGAAGATGCTGCCTGAAGGTGCCCTGATGGAAGAATGGAAGGGGTATCCCCCTCATTGGATTTTACCATCTGGGGGCATATGGTTGATAAGTGGATCACTGATCCAGCTTGGGTGGCGAAGAGAAAGAGTGCGAAGGAGAACAGCATGACAAAGATCCTACAAACACGAGGGGATTGGTGCCTCACTACATCGTCCGACACTTGAATGCGGCTGAGCACCTGAACCTGAAGCCGGATAAGGTCTGTGCTCTGACGTATACTCAAGACGCACATGAGGAAGAAGGATAAGGATGATGCACATTGTCGGGGGACGTCATTTTTAATATTTCCTTGCAGATTGATATAAATTATAAATTAATTTGTTTATGTTAAAATTTCGGCTATGTATTCGATGTTTGTTGCCTTAATGTCTTCAGTGTTTATCACTATTTTCCAAGCTTCGTATGAACAGATCAAGGGATCTAAGCAGCAATCCAACTAATCATCAGCGTCCACAAGTACGGGTACGAGCACCGGGGGATTGAAGCGGTGGCTGGATATACCGGGGGTCGTTGCCGAAAGAGCGTACACGACCTGCCCAACACGACTGTACCTACTGTGATAGGAGCGCCCCCACCCCCTGCTGCTATTCCACAGACGCAGATACCACCCTTGGAGTAATAGTTACACCCGGACGATAACCGTCGCATTGCAGATGAGGTGTTCCGGATGATCAGCACACAGGGGGATCAGGTACGAAACAATTATTTTATGAAGTCAATTAACGCATGAACTAAACACGACTTACAATTATTGTCGAGATTAATGCGTCCGTGCCTTTACCCGTAGGGCACTGTTGTTGGACATACCGAATCAGATCTGGATCACAATACCCCCGTGGACGAGCACGATCAGCAGGATCCAGATCCTGGTCTGGTCGACCCCTGAGCCCTTCCCGTCTCGTGCCCTCCTACACTTATGCTGATCCCTCCCCTGTTTATATCCCCCACTCGTGCCTTCTTGGACTTGTGCTCCCTTCCCCTCCTCTTCTCTCCTTTATTTGTTTAACATGTCATGTGCGCTCCTGAACTCTATATATATTTTATTTCTCAATCAGTTTAGAATTTGTAAATTTATCTATATATGTATTGTGTTTGAATCATTAGGGTTAAATAATTGCTGATGGATCAACAATTATTTAACCCTGATGTGGATTGAGAATTGATTGTTGGAGATTGATAATTGACTGCAGGTTTGGATATTAAAAAACAAACAATTTTTTTTAAAAAAAATTGATGACTTTTAGCGACGGATTTTATTCCATCGCTAAAATTCTTCAACTGTATATTACTTTTAACAACGAAAAAGTCCGTCACTAAAAGTATTATCGACAGACTTTTAGCGGCGGAATATTAGTCGCTAGAGGCCTTTATTTTGGCGAATGATTTTAGCGACGGATATTCCGCCGCTAAAAGTGCGTCAGTAATACTTTTAGCAACGGAAGCAATTAGGTAATAAATTATTTTTCAGAAAAAAATACGGAATATATATTTAGTGACGGAATTCCCATCGCTAATTGAATTTTATCACCCCGTCGCTAAAAATCAATTTTTAGACGACGGATTTTAAAATTCCGTCGCCAAACTTTTGACGACGGGATTATAGACGACGAACTTTTAGCGACGGGATGTCCGAAATGTCCGTCGCTACAGCCAGTTCTTGTAGTGTACATGATTGTTCTCTCAGCACTGAGAACACAGAATTACACAAGGCAGCGCACACCTTTGCTAAGAACTCGGACCATGTATTTCAGCAAGATTGGTGTCTGTGCATGACCAGGGTATCGAGCTAGCGATGGTTTCGGTTTTGACAGTCACTTGCAATCAATTCAGTCGCTTGTTCTTTTGTTACAGCAAAAAGTAGCTGAGCCTAGGGATGGCAATGGGGCGGGTCGGATGCGGGTTTCATAAGATCCGCACCCGCCCCGGCACACCAAATGTGTGACTCCGCCCCGCCATCGGGTTTGGGGACGATGATACCATCCCAAATCCGATGAGTTTTCTGGTAATCCGACCTCGCCCCGTCCAGATCCGGTTTTTCAATTTCGATTAGGAAATTTGAGAGTACAACAATACAAAATAGACCGACGGTAGATCTGTGGCTGCAGCGACCGGACTGGAGGTCGTTGGTGGACGGATCGGCGATCGGCAGCTGGCGTTGGTGGACAGCGGTTTCCAATCTTCAACACGCAAATCTGCTGTAAAGTTTCTTCCTGAATCCCGTAGCTTCATCTCAAAAGGACGGCACTATAATTACATCGAGAGCCACAGTGGAAGGCGACGGGATGGACAGGTGACCGTGGAAGGCAGACAAAAGTTGCGACTGGCAACAGCAAAAGGCGACTGGCGGACAACTGAATTGCATGCATATAGGGTTGCGGTGGCTTTAGGAGAAGAAGAGAATAGGGAGAAAGGTGAGAGGATTTAGGGTTTTCTAGAGTTTATATATAAGGAGATAAACGGTTGAGATTAAATCTTAGTTGTGATATAAAGTGGAGAGCGGGTCGGAGAGGGTCGGGTAGCGGGACGAATATACTTAAAACCATACCCGCCCCGTATCTGTTGCGGATTATGAAAGTAAATACCAAATCCGCGCCGTGGCCCGGTTTTAGTCAAAAAAATCCGCCCCTATGGGAGCGGGGCGGGGCGGATATCCATCGGGTACGGGTCTTGTTGCCATCCCTAGCTGAGCCTTCTCACGTCATCTTTTGATGGGCTAGTAGTTTCTCGTATATCTCTTACGTAAGCCTATAGGTTCCGTTTTTGTAAGCTGTTTGCTTGATATAGTTCAGTATAATTCAAAACTAAGGAAAAAAGAGAAATCAGGAAGCCAAATATCCCATAGGTACATCCCTTCCTTCCTGGTCACCACTCGGCTCCCTACAACACTCAAAAAGACCTTGCAAGCTGGTTGTTGCTTCTTGGTGGCCAAGCGTTCCACAATTCTTGTGCGCAGAGATCCACGTAAATGTGTGCAAGACCTTATATCAGAGTCCTCATCAGAGCTTTGATCATCTCCAAACCGCCTTTGATGAATCCATCATCACAGAGAGAGAGAGAGAGAGAGAGAGATGCTTACATCTTCTACAGTTTTACCACAAAAACGGGGGGAAAAACAACATTTCAGTAGGCAAATCAAAAAATTTCAGCCTTCTGGCCCGGATCCTTCTTAATCAAATCTCTCTACCTCTTATCCAACCCAGTTAGCTTCTCGAATCACCAGAATACTCTACCACCTCCTTCTGGAAAACACTGTTTTTTGACACAGACGGCGAGAGGCATTATGCATAACATCCTCCCAATCCATCCATTGTCAATCAACACTTTCATCCAAGACTGTTGACACGTTCTGTCCTTTTTGTGTATCCCACGAGAGGAATTTATACGTTGCCTCTTTATGATTACTCTCTTTAAATTAAACGTGATCTCTTCGGTAATTGCTCTCTTAATTATAAATAAATACTCTCTTCGGTTCTGGTTTATGAACACAACACAAACCCAGAAAACAGTACAGGAAGCACTTGAAATGACAGCTTTCGACATACCAAAACTAAAATTATGAATACCATGACGACCCTAAACGAGATCATCAGGTATCTACAAAGGGATGGGACATATATATATATGTACAAATGTAATAGTATAACAATCCTTGTGAACAAATTTCATGATACAGCTAACGGCTGGCTGCTAATGCACCTTCTAATTTGATCGAGTCGCGCGATTACTAATCCATCCCCACCTTCGAGCGTGCACATTCATAAACTTTCAGTCTCCTGTGACACGCTCGACACCCATCCAGAACCACAACAATACAACAACGAGTCACAAGTTGTACCACGGGGCACGCTCACCTAAACAAACAAATCTCGTTTGTCTAGAACGGCTTCTGCATGTACATGAACATATCCTGCAACGGCGACATCTGATAACCACCCTGCAAATTCGGAGGAATGTCCATAGCGGCATCCAGGTAGTAATTGAACGGAAAGTCGAGCGCAGCCTTCTCCCACTCGTTCAGCTTCGGCTCGCTTTGTACCTCCCTCTCGCACGGGGAGACCACCTGCTCCGAACAGCTCGAGTCCGTGTGCAGCCTCGGCACCGAGTCCGTCGTGTCCAGGTAGGCCATATCGCTGAACGCCGGCGGCGAACTCACTGGAATCTGAGCCGGAATTATCGGCTTCTTATCTTCGGCTTCATAGGGCTCGCTTAGCTTGAGGCTGCTATTCTGTTGCTTCTCGATGGTGCCCTTTTTATTGTATATTCGGCATAGTACCCAGTCGTCCAGCTGCAAAGAATTACAACCGTCAGATCATTGTAGCTTCAAATCAGACCGTTGGACACTATCCATTAATATGAGTTACAGAGAGATTTTAACTTTTCGGCAAATAGAAGTCAATTTAGGCTCGCGCGGTCAATAATTAAAGCAGAGACTATTATCACCTCTTTTTGGCCCCTAAAAGGTCAAAATTTGACCTTTTATCTCCAAAATAGTTGTTTTTTTATCGCCAAAAATACCTATTAAGTGTAAAAAAATAGCATTTTCTCTAATTTCTTTTAAAAAAAAGAAGGTATGTGAACAAGCAAAAAAGATTGGAACAATATGTCCCTGATATTCCCAATTTGGACAACCGTCAATTCTCAGCTCATCTGATTGGTCAAAATACACATTGCTTCCCTTCAATTTCGGCGACAGTGCGTGCGTGGGACCAAAAAGGGTGTAAACAAAAATGCTGAGGCTAAAACTGTCAACTAAAAAAAGATGTCTACATGACCATTTCAACCCTGTATTTCTAACGAATTTACAAGGACTAAGCAAATGTACCCTCAAGCTGTTGCTCTTCTTGCGAGCCGACCGGTCCACGTCGGCGAGCCGGTACTCGTGCATGATCCAGTTCGTCTTCTCCCCTTTGGGCGCCTTCCCGGCGTAAAACACCAAAGCCTTCTTGATTCCGACAGCCTTTGGGTTCCCGATCGGCTTATCCGCTCCAGTCGCCTTCCAATACCCGCTCCCCGCCGCCCGGTTCGGCCTCGACCCGTTCGGGTACTTCCGGTCCCTTGGGCTAAAGAAGTACCATTCCTTCTCCCCATACAAGGACAAACCTGTCAAACCCACCAAAAGCCCCAATATTCAGTACACAGAAAATCAAAAGCATTCTAAATTAACAAAATGGGTCGGAATTGGAAAATTGACAAGTTACAAGGAATCAGGCATTAGGAATTAGAAAGAATAAACAGGATCCAAGGCCTTCATATTCCGCTAAAATAGTGCGTTTTCCTCGAAAGGAGAATATGCAAGATTTTACCGGGAGAAATCATGGCTAGAAGAAGCTACAAGTTGCCACTCTCTACGAATAATCAGTCTTCAAAAAGACTTGCTTACAATTATTTGCCAAAGAATACAACAGTAACCGCATTAATTATCGGTGCAGGTCGTCACTAAAATTTTTACTTATTACCGTGCTTGCAGAAGGCAAATTCATGTAAGCCGTGCAAAAAATTTACCAGGAAGATCCCAGGGGTTATGTTTGTAGAGATCAATTTCCGCAATGATCGGGACGGTAATCGGCTGGGAGGTACACTTGCGGCAGAGGTAGTGCATCACGAGCTCTTCATCAGTAGGGTGGAACCTGAAACCAGGAGGCAACTGTAACTCCACTGTCATTTTTCTTACCCCTCTCTCTCTCTTCTGTCACTCTGAAACCTTTCTCTCTGTAGAACACACGGAGGGCGCTTGAAACTTAGAACGCAAGGGAGAGAGAGGAATATATAGGAGGGGTGGGGCTGACACGTGGCAGAAAAGACCGCTGGTTTTCTAGAACACACGTGGTAGATAACGTTGGCGCGGCCAAGGTGTGACCCTAGCCTGGACACGTGTCGCGGCACAAAGTGGGGAGGTGGCGTCACTGCTTGCGCAACCGGTTTTGGACGGGAGTGGTACGTGGGTAATCAGGTCGGCGACGACCAACGTTATTCTTGGGGGTGCGTGTACAAAAGGTCCGGCGGCTTGGGTTGGAGCCCTTCTGGCCCATGTTTGTGTGGGTAGTGGGTAGGGTCCAAGAGTTGACGGTTTGACGGTGGGCGAGGGCGACACGTCGGCCAGGTGGCGGTACACGTGGGCTTGTGGGGCTTGAATTCCCGCGCAAAGCCATTAAATAGGGGGAGTCATCGATCGAGGTGTCAAGTGGAAGAAAGAATGAACCACCAACGAAACTTCGCTCCTTGAAATCGCATCGCCGCCGTAATCACCGCTTAATAAACAAAGCTTACTTTCATGGCCACTGGCACGGCTCGTAATATATACCGCTAATTTAATTAAGTTCTAATCACCTCTCAAATTCTGCAATATCTTATTTAATAAAATTATTTTTAGTTATTGATGAAGCTTTGGTAACAAGTACCAGCGGAATAGAAGAGATGGCTATTCATACGCATTTTATTTTTGCTTTTACACTTTTTTTCATACACTAATACGGAGCACGTGCATTGCACGATGATATGGTTGAGAGTAATTTTTAAGCTGATATCATTAACTTTTTTGAAATCAAAATAATATAATTCAATTATGTTCTTATTTTTTTGTGACTTAATCTAGAAGAAATGTATATTTGATATTCGCAATTGTAATCAATTCACTGTTTGAAAATCTTTTTTGTAGACTTCTGAATTAAAGACATGTTTGATGGTGGTCTTGAAAAGAAAAATAAATAGAGAAATTAAAAGAATGAGTCTACATCTTTATTTTGTAATATATTAAATTGGTTTATGATATACACTTACGATTTATAATTTTCAAGTCTAGATGGTGCTTTGCATTTCAAAGTATGAATTTTGTACACGCAAAGCACCTGATCTTCAACTGCAATAACTTAACATATTTTTAGTTCAAATTAGCGCCATTAGCCTTATTTGTTTTTTTTTTTCATTTTTGATGCATATTTAACCCTGTTTTCATTTTTTTTTTAACAATTTTTTGTTTCTTAAGAGATTTTTCACTTTTTTTAGTTTCTTTTTGTTTTTTTAGCTTTTCAATTGGTTAATTGTTTGCTAACATAAAAATGTAAGGAAAAAAAATCACATTTCTCACCCCAATTCATTATCCAATATTTATTTCACTTCAACCAAATTAAAAAGAGAGTAATTTCATTTCTCAATGTTTAGAATATATTCATTATTCAATGTTCATTTAATTTCAACTAAATTTAAAGGAAGTCATAAAGGGAAGGTAAGAGTGTTATCAACGCAATTAACAGAGGACAAAATTGTTCAAAAATGAATTACAACATTCGTACTTTTATAAGTAGTATAGATATAGATAATTATTTCTAAGTTGAATTTTTTTACAAGTCATTCTCGTTAATATTTATACAGGATATAATGATATTAAAAGGTAAGAGAACCACAATATATAATTTACTTAAATAGAATAGAGGGAATTTAGCATGTATTAGACAATGCCCTTGTTGATCACATCAAAACTGTTTCAACATATTTTACCCAGATACTTTTTACGCCTTTCAACAATAAATTTCGTCATTTGTTTCAAGCAATTACAAATTATGCGCTAAATTTGATTAAAATTGTTTTTGAAAATTGATTCCATTTTTTTCTATAATCAACCTCAAACGGGCTCTAAAAGTAGCTTCTATGTGATAAAATAACCAAAAGTTTAGGCTCTGTTTGAAAACCATTTGGTTTTCAATTTTTTCTCCAGTTTTGTAAACGGGAGTAACAAAATGCGTTTGGCACACAGTTTTTGTTTTTTCTTTTCCTTCAGTTTTGAAAATATGGCTGTTTTTTGAAAACTCCAATTTAAAAGTTTTGGGTTTTCAGTTTTGGTTTTTATTTTGAGACCACCACCACCATCACCCTCCCACCGCCCATCGCCACTGTCCACTACCTGCCTGCGACTACGGGCGACCGGCAGCCACCGCTGGCGACCGCCACTGCCACCGCAAACCACCAACAATGAAAAAACTCAAAATAAAAACTGGGTAATCAAACACTCATTTATTTTTGTAAAAAATAAAAACTAAATTGATTTTGCTTTTTACTTTTTTGGAAACAGAAAATCAAAACTGGAAGTGATTTCAAACGCTACCTTAGTGCTTGAAAAAAAGGTAATGAATGTCCCTCTAGGAATAGAGATTGTTTTGGTACTTTACTTGGTCAAACTTGATTCTTAAAAATGTATTATATCAATTATCCTCATTTTCTTAAATTGTAATTTAATTAGTTTTTTAGAATCTAAAAGCTGATTTAACCAGTTTGTATGTATATCAAACACCTTTCCACCTAATTTAACTCAAATTAAACTAAGTTTAATAATTTCAAAATCATTTCTAAACATGCTCTTAATATAATCTGCATGCAAGATAGAGTAAAATAAGAAAACTACCTCAACTCAAATTAAAAACTAAGGTAGCGTTTGAAAATTATTTGATTATTTGTTTTTTTTTCCAGTTTTGTAAACTGCAGAAAAAAACGCGTTTGGCACACAGTTTTCATTTTTTTTCTTCAGTTTTGAAAATATGATTTTTTTGAAAATTTCCATTTAGGAGTTTTGTGTTTTCAAGGTTTGTTTTTATTTTGAGACCACCACCACCACTGTAACACCCCAAAATTTAGAGGTGGTCAATATATTACTGGTTAGTTGAGGAAAAATTGATGATGATTTTAAATGAAAATTGAGATTGACATTATCGTGCTTGTTGGGTGTGATCCTGTAATTGCGACACCTCGTGCTACCTATTTTGTCGTGCGTGTGACGTATCAACGTAGTATCACGACATGCCGTGCTTTAAGCCTTGTCGTGCTTGATAGATGGCACAAGCTTGTATCACCACCTCGTGCTTCCAGCCTTGTCGTGCTTGCTAGGTGGCACAATCTTGTCTTGCTACCTCGTGCTTCCAGCCTCGTCATGCTTTGCTTAGCCTTGTCGTGCTTGTTATGTGGCACAACCTTGTTTTGCCACCTCGTGTTTTTTTCCACCTCGTGCTTCCTAGAAATTTTTATAAATAGTCCCTTGATCTTTTCAAGTTATTTTATCTTTGACTTTTATCAGTAGATAGACAACTAAAGTGTGAGAGAAAAAGATTAGCCGCGGTTATGAAAAAGGAATCATAGGGCCTGATTGGGAGCAATTGTATAAGTGGATTCTTCGTGATTTAGGTAAGAAGAATTCCATATCACTATTCTTTTATGCCACGTGGTTATTTATTTCTCAATGTTCGTTGTACTCCTAAATACTGTTGTCTTGAAAATCTTGCTTAAATGCTTTGTTTTGAATATTGGTAAACATCTTGTTTTTGAAATATATTTGCGGGATGTGGCTTAAGTTCTTTTGATCAATGACAGTGCTCCAGTGATTTGTCTATGTGCATGGTATGTTATGATACAACTGAGCTTTGACGGATCCCTTTGAGGATACCGGAAGCAAGATGCTGAAGTGGTATCTTTGATGTGCAACTTGGATATTAAATTGGTTTACTAATTGTTCGGGGTACTAAGCCACGGTTGTGTTGACGGTTTGACTGTCAAAAAATTTGACTGATCCTGAATTGTGTACCGTGTTTGATTCTGATCCTTTGGTGCTATGATTATTCCACTTACTGGGCTACCCGACTCACCCCCCATCATTTACCCTTCCAGTGAAGATGATTAATTAGATGACCACATGTAAACGGGGATGTGAGCGAGACTTGCAGTTTTAGAAACGTTCACAACTTATTGTTAGGACTTGTAATCTTATTGGGATTATTGTTGTATTTGTATTGATGATATTGAATTGAGTGATTGGCGACTCTGGTCGTCATAACCACCCTCCCACCGCCACAGCCACAGCCACTGGCCACTAACTGCAGCTGGCGACCACCGCCGTCAGCCACCGTAGCTCGCCAGTCGCCGTCGACAATCACCGTGAGCGACCGCGGGTGACCACCGACAGCCACCACTGGCGATCGCCGGCGGGCCACAGCCGGGCACCGCCACGCCCCACCACCGCAACCACCACCAAAGAAAAAACTCAAAATAAAATATGGGTAATCAAAAACCCAAAAGAAAACACTCAAAATAAAACTGAATAATTAAACACCCATTTATTTTTGTAAAAAATAAAAACTAAACTGATTTTGGTTTTTATTTTTTCAAAATAGAAAATTAAAACTGAAAGTGATTTCAAACAGACATAAGATATAAACTTATTTTGAGTTTAAAAGCATCCTATTGGTCCTCGTATGTAATGGCAAAACTAATTGAGGTTATACTATGGTGCATCTGACGGTTTGAAACGAACTACGCATTTTCTTGAGAAAATTTTACTATGTAAAATGATAAGAATTATGGATTAAATACACATAAAATCCCATACTTTGTAGTCGTTTTAGACAAAACACCCTAGACTTTTTTTAAGTTTCCACTACCCCAAACTTCCATTTTTTGTGCCTTAGATTCCAATTGATGGAAAAAAACTTCAATTTCTTGGATATATGTCCAATCTCGAATGGGAAGTTCGACAATTTGCAGCAAAAGTTTATGTGACAGTTATATCTTTACGGTCAAAATATATGTGAAAGCCACATCATCAAAGTCAAACCTTTGTGACAGTCATATCATCAAAGTCAAATCCTTGTGGCAGTCATATCTCCTTCTCCACTGCCTTCTATTGTCTAAACTTACGGTTCCACCTCCAATCTCTACAACATCAACAACAGTCACCATCAACCACCATCGAAATCATGAAACCCTCCATTTTTGCATTTGTGACCCGTCACGCAACATAGAAGAGATTTATAGTTAGCCACTAGCCCAATTGCTCAACAAAAGTTTAAAGAAAACCCTAATTCCAAATCAAAACATAATTCAAAACAAAACTCTAGATCCCCAAGTTAAGCAATTGCAAAAATTCAGCTCTCATGTGTAGATGGTGATTGTTGTGGAAGAAAGGAGGCGATAATGATGCGGTGCCTGGATTTGGAAAAGGGCAAATTACACTTATATCCCTGAGGTTTAGGGGTAATTACAGCCAAGGACAATAGTTTGGACAAATTACACTTATGTCCATTGACCAAACGAAATCTTAAAAACCCTAACGGTTTTAATGAAAAGACTTTATTACCCCTGAGTTGGAACCTTATTTATTTTTCAATGCCGTTATTTCATCTTCTTATTTTTAATGCCATTAATGTCATTACTTCCCCCCCCCCAAGCCCATTTGGCCATTTTTGTCTGACATCACCCTTCGCCTGTCGCCGCACCCTTCCCCTTCCCCTTCCCCGTCGCCCCCACCCTCCCCCTTCCCTTTCCCGTCGCCGGCGTCGCCTTCCCTCGAGATGGCAGCAGAGGCGTTGGTGATGGCACTCGGTGAAGGAGCGTGGGGCTGCTGATCAGAGTTACTGGCCGGCGACGGGCTGCTGATCGGAGTTGCTGGCCGGCGACGGGCTGCTGACCGGACGGTTGCAGTGGTAACGGCACGATCGCATCGGCGCGATGCTCACAGAGGCACGATGAAGGGGCATTTCGGTGAAGGCGCGGGGAACGGAGTTAGTCGCCGGCACCGGCGACCGCGTGTGCTGCCGGTAGTGGGGCTACCATGGCGTGTAAGAGGGAAGGGACTGCCGGTGGGGGCGAGGGGAGGGGGCTATCGGCGTGGGGCGAGGGGAAGGGGCTGCCGGCGTGGGGCGAGGGGAAGGGGCTGCCGACGAGTTAGCCGGGGAAGACATTGGATATTTTTCAAGAAAACCCTAATTTGAACATTGGATATTTTTCAAGAACATTGAATATTTTTCAAGAAAACCCTAATTTGCAAATTAGGGTTTCAAGAAAATCCTAATTTGCAAATTAGGGTTTCAAGAATATCCTAATTTGCAAATTAGGGTTTCAAGAATATCCTAAAACTAAAACTGATAAATAAATCATATATAATAATAAACAGATATTTTTCAATATATACAGTACAAGGGGTAGTATCGTCATTTTAAAAATACATATTGATGACATCATACAAAAAGTACAATTTTTTGATGGAACCCTAACGGATGGACACGGCTGATACATTTTAAAAGTGTTTGGTCACGGAATGTTACATTTTGAAACTTGTTGTCCTTGACTGTAATTATACCCAAACCTCAGGGATATAAGTGTAATTTGCCCTTTGAAAAAAGAGGTTCGCAACAGTGAGGTGGTTCACACACGATGGTGGCTGAGTTTGGGGAAAGGGGTGGCGAGTATTTTAATAAAAAAGTGTGAGTTAGGTTAGACGAAGGATGTGACTCCCCATTTTACCCTCAAAATCTTAACTGCATCTAGGTTTTTTTAGTTAATAGGTCTCTCAAGCACAAGAAGAGAAGTTCAGTGTGGTGTAAACCAAAATTAAATCCTGGTATGTGCTGTATAAACGACTGCAAAGTATGGGATTTTATGTTCATTCAATCCCAACATTATTCACGAATAAGGTTATTTTGTAAAACCAACTATGTTTTGCATGAACATTGGATCCAATGATGTAACCCAGCTGATTTTGTAGTAATTATTCGATCGTTTATTATAAAATTTTGACTATTCAATAAAAATAGAGATATGCATTTTACATTCGAATCATTAAGTAGGCACCATAAAAAGTTCTCGACCTATGGAAGTGCGTTCCCTATAAAGTGCGCGTAAAAGTCGTCTAGTAATGGATAAAAAAAAGGGTTATGAAGTGTGAATTAGTGGCTTGTCCAGAAGTGAAGCGTAAACTAAAAAAGGGGCCACGAAGTGTCTACCTAATTTAATTTTTGACATACATTGTTAAATACGTTCACTAATAGCTTAGAATTTTAGAGTAAGTAGTAACGTTATATAATATCAAAGTTCTGATTTAACAAGATCTTAGATTCGATTCTTTTGGTTTGCGTATCGGAATTTAATATCATAACAATAATTGTGTAAGTTGACCATTGTTTTTGTCATTTGCGAAGCTACCTTGTCCACTAATCTCTTAAAGGGCATTGTCTTTTATTTTTAATTAAAATACATGCTAGGTCCATTTAACAACGTACATCAAGCCGCAGATGGTGGTAAATTTCCCAAAAGCATGTACATATCAAGAGACAGTTTAATTTCACCTAAATGGAAAGGGAGGTCCTCTTTGGCTATACAGTTTAGAAGATTAATAAATTGTGTGTCATAGTCCACTGGGGAGAGAAAACTATGGATGCACATGTAATGGTCCGACTCCGTGCGTGCTAGACAATGACTAGCTCATCATCTTTTAGAAATCCTAAAATTCAGCATGAATTGAGCCTTTTTTTAAGATGCAATTCTGGGGAAATATCTGATGGTCGTTTGCTGGGAATTAATTGCATGTTTAACACTTTTTTACCATAGAGGAAACCTTCATATAAGCGTAAAGTAAATTTTCATTCTCAAACGTAGCGATATTAAAGACAAACCGTATTATATATCAACCGGTTCTCGTTCTTAAACTTAACCGAAGTCAAAGATAATATAATTATAGTCGATGAACAAATTTCCTTGCAACCAAACTATGACGTATGGATGAATTTTAAACAAGCACGAAGAAGAATTGGTAGATAGGTAAGCGCTAGGCAGGAACCACATTCTTTGCTTCATAACCAAATTATGACTGCTACCTCGGTTACGGTCAACCGGTTGATACATTTTTAGTATATTTTCCAGTTCCCATTTACTAGTTGTTATGAGTTTAATAATATAGTTCGTTCTTGCTTCATACATTTTGAGGTAGTACATACCCCTTAACTAGCATCCTATCGTCTCATTTGATATTCTAATTTTTTTTTTTTTTTGGTAATAGATATTCTAAACCCTAACTAGTGTCAGTTAGTGTTGGATTGTTACACTCAAAATTGTTTGTGCACATATTGTGAATAATATTTAAGACCCAAATGATTTTGTTCTGTACTTTCGATTAAAGAGATAAGAAACTTTCTCACATCTTAACAATTATTTTGAGATGTCTTGAAGTGAAGTTTGAAATTGTTATTGTGTCGTGCACCTCACACGCGCATGAGGAGCATTGTGTGCACTTTAACGGGCGCATTTGGCATTGTGTGCCATTGGTGCTTGTGACACTTTGATTTAAGGTCCAATGGCCCAAAATTTAAATTTTTTACTTTTTTTGAATTATTTATGCCAGTCGCTATTTTTGTGACAGCTTGATGACTTTGAAATAAATCTAAAAAGATACGAGCTTATCAGTTATTTCTGTAGTAGTGCCTTCAAGAGTTGTGTTTCTTCATAAAAGAGTGGTCGTTAATCTATACATTAGGGCTCTAAAAATTCATAATAATCTTATCCTTTTTAATTACCAATTTTCAGAATTTCTTATTTTCTTTAACAGTTACATATACAATTTTGAAGAGCAATTCTGAATCGAATCTTCATAACTATAATCTGTAAATTCCTGGTGGTTTGAATAATCGTTAAGGTAATTTATCATTAATTCAATAACAAACTTAAAAAGAGTAAAAGTAAGTATCATTTTAAAGTCCGGACGCTCCTCAAGTTATAGAAACTCAGTGTCCTTCCATTCTCGCACATTCCTTTCAAGTCATTATCGTTAGACGTTACTCGAGGCATAGAGCTTCATTGTCCTTCCATTCTCGCACATTCCTTCCATTAGTGTCTAGCGTCTTGCGCCAAGTCGGAAGCAAATCTGGATGTCGGGGATCGAGCAGCTGAATCATTTTATTTTAATTTAATACAAGAAAGGGTGACCTACAAACGGCGTAATGCATGACCTAATCTTCATGTCTGGAGTCACCCATCAGATTTGGTATATTCCTATTGGATGTACCAACTACTTACTTATAGGCCAGAATTCACATGCACGTCTGCTGTCCAATTTTTGATCTAGTGGGACCTGATGGTAAATAGGATCCTACCGAATATATCATGTTTGTATTTCAGATCTAGTTTCCGTCGTGTATATATATATTGTTAAATGCTCCTTTTTTTTATACCCAAAAAAGGCATAAGAATTTCATTAAATAAGAGGGCACGTACAAGAAGCGGCAACTTTGCTTGGTATTCTAGACAATGAACATCACACGATAGCACATAGCTTTATTGTCCTGCATCGAATACTGAGTGAAGAATCAATAAAGAAAGTAAAAATACATGAGTGTTGATATAATTTAAATATAAACTCTCACCAATTGAGAAATATCCGGCATTCCCAATCAAACTGAGTCAAAATATCTTATCAAGAATTAGGATTGTAAAAGAGTTCTCAAAGATCGTGATGTGATTTTCAAGAATTCTAACGCGATCCTAACAGATCTGCCCCACGGCCCAATCCTACTAGGGATCTTCTACCTGCGGCTATATAAAGGGGACTACCCCCATGTATGCAGACAACTACACACACAGACACACAGTCTTTCATGCTTTTTTAGAGTTAATATCATGTACCTGAGCTCTGACTTAAGTATCAGAGAGTTTTTCGCTGGAACTCCACCCGACGGTCACTCGTTTTTTGTCTTGCAAGTCATCGTTTTCGGCTAGGGTTTCAGAGCATATTTTTAGCAGCAACAGATTGGCATCATCCGTGGGACCTGCCAGCGTCGACCTCAAGAAAATTCAACAGTCCAAAAATGCCAACGCCACCAATGCACCGTACACCAAAATTCACCCCACTCCATCATCGGTCATGACCGACGCCAATTCCTCTGGCCGCCACCCTTCGGATCAAACAACGCTGCCGGTAACAACGACAACCTGCCGCCGTAGAGAAAGCTACGATACCCAAAAAAACGCATTGCTCGAAGAAAATTCAGAACCAACGAAGTGCCGCCGAGCCACCGATGGCACCTCAGTAAAAAAGTCTAGTTAAAAGGAAAAGAAGCAGCAGTCTCAGTGCCGCCACAAGGTGTAACTCATACTCACCACTGCGCGTGCTTCCTAACCGCCACAATCATCACATCACCTACTGGCGCAACCGCCAAAGCAACTTTTCCACAGTCCTAGGCACCACAAAACTACCCCTGCCAGGAAGCTGGCAGAGCAACAACACAAGAAAAAAAAAATCAGCTCCCTTAGCGCCGTTCACCGTGACCTTCCCTAACGTCGCGCCATCCACCGCGAACAAATGGCGACGACACCACTTCACCCACCAGTGCTGATCGTGACTTACAGTAGCACCAGTCGGTGTCGTCACTGCTCGATAGGCAGTGCCATCGCCGCATTGTCAATACGGTCACATAGCTATCGCAAAGCTGTCGGAGCAGCACAAACAACAACCAAACCAAAAAAGGGAGAACAACTTTAGAGAAGTAATAGTCGGTGCCATCACCGTCTACGCCGCCGTTTGCCACCATCAGTGGCCACTGCTGCTAGCCTAGACGAAGCTCGCTGTCATGGCCAGCAGCAACCCAGTCGCCGTTATCCCGATTAGGCATAGGGAATTAGCGGGCGGCCGTTAGATTCGGTCTACCTGCACAACGTTGGCAAGGCCCGCGTGCGGCTCCACTTAGCTGAACTGACTGACGCCTCTTTCCTCCACTACTGGTCCGACGATTTGTTTTTTGACCAAATCTACAATCTCGCTGATTGCGATCTCCTCTGAGTTCCCGACATCGTCGCCCTCATCTGTCAGCGTCGTCACCACTAGCGCCAATCAGCATAACCACCGGAGTCGAGCTAAGCACTGCCATAACCATCAGCTCCAAAGGGCGGCATTATCGCCATTGCGAGCAAGGAGACCGGTGCCACACATGGCCAATAACGATACCAGCTCGCCGCATTTAGATCCGTGCCACCATCTTTGCTTCAGATCTGTGACCAGTAAACATCGATCTCCTCCCTGATGAGATCTACAACCCCGTCCCAACAAGATCGCCGTCAAAATGTGCTGTTGCTCAAGAGGCAGTCGTTCTCACACAGTGGTATGCCGGTCAAAGTCCCTCAGTCGTGAGACAAACTGAACACAAAGGTGACATCTCCCGTCTGTGGAGTGTTGGGGACTGGACGTAGTTAGGTGAGGCTGAACTAGGACAATTAAATCTTGTGGTGCATTTGTTTAAATTTTTGTTGTTGTGCACTTTGTAATGTGTCATAAGCTCCACCCCATTAGGTGTAACTAGGGACCTACAATTGATATTAGAGCATCGTGCTTCGCCTTTCGGTAACTTAATCGTCTAAGAGTTCAAGATCCACCACTGAAGAAGGCTCAACAACTAATCGTCCTCATCTATTAGAAAATGATATTGACTCCTGATGGTGAAATTGCTTTCTTTGCCAGGAGGTTCAAAAAAATCTTCGCAAATCGAAGGGGATGAAAATTCAGTAGAAACACATCAACCTCATCTGCTTAAAGAAATACTAAATAGAAATGAATGGACAATCTAAATGCTTGCCATGGATGCAGAAAGATTGGGAACATTAAAAAATATTGTCCTCAACTAAAAAATAAGTCTTCAAGCAAAAGAGATAACAAGGAACAAAATTTCAACATCGTAAACCTTGCTGATGTGGGATGAAATAGAGGACATCCAAAATGAAATCGATGTTGAAATTTTTTTACCTTTAGCGACAAATTAATGCAACCCTAGGTAGAGATCTTGATTGCTTCCCTTGGATAATATGTCATAAGATTGGTCTTCAATTGGCGATGAAAAATTGATTGCTTCAAACGTTGATCACTGTCTATGGATTTGGGATTAGTTGGAGATGGTTTGCATGATTGGGGTTATGATGAAAAATTAGGGTTTATGAGTGAGAGGTAACTTTTTCATAGTATCAAGATGGTTCACGATGAATACCCCTTCTAGAATGAGGCCTAAGACCCTAATTGACTACCTTGAAGCCATTGAAGGCTAAGGAAATCGACTTTGTGGTGCAAAAGGGACCTAGAACCCTTTATAATTGATCTTGAGGGTCTTAGGACCTCTGTATGAACCTGAATGAGTGTACCAGTTGGTGCACGAGTAGCTTGAATTTTGGAGTGCTTGTACCAGCCAATACACCTGATACAGTGACTAACCAACGGGACTACACCGATAAAGCCAATTTTGGGAGCTTTGTTACTCCAATATAAAGCCCAATTTAGGCCTAAAATATAAAAATAGAAATCTATGAAAGTCTACTTCCACATAAAATTGGAATCACTCAAAAATACTAAGTATAGCTCGAGATATTGAGGAAATACAAAAGGTACATTAGAACGTAGCAAGTTCAGTAATCTATAATTATCTCAATCAATAGTTAAGGAAATTAGGCTCAATGATGTATCGATACAGAGATGAACACATACCTTCTAAAGATGCAATATTTATAACTTAATTATTCAATCTAAGTAAATTATTATGCACCAAAGTAAATCGTTTTGTACATCAAATTTGACACCTACTAATTATAAAAATCAAAGCCATAAATCACGATTAAACATTAGAGCAAACATACTATAACATGACATAAACATAACAAAATATAATTAGGATAATTAAGAGATGAAACATGCAAATAAACCCAAGATGGATGTGATAACGCAAAAAATGGTGTGTTTACACTTGTTAATCATGAGGAGGTTCTGAACCAGATTCACTTTCACCAGAAAAAAGTCTGACATGAGTATGAGTATGTCATCATGGTTCAGCAGTGCCACATCTAGATGGCCCAGCAAGTGATTACGAAAAAAATCGTTTCTTATCAGAATTATGATACTGCTCCTAGGTTTCGCGTTGATCGTCCAAAAATCGCTGATGGTTGCCTCATCTTCTGCTGCTGATATGTATCCTCACATTCTGGTGTTGCTGCTACCAAGGGCCCTCAATATACATAATTGTTTTTTATCTGTTAGTGTTTTTGGCTTGTATTTTTGGTCCATTTTTTATATGAAAAAGGGCAAGAATCACTTGTATATCATCGTGGCTTAGCTTTATTTAATGAACAATTACCGTTTAAGTTCACTGCTTTTTACCAGCCAATTTGTGCAAACGTGCTACTTTATTTCGGTTCAACTGTTTTCCATATGATTGGTTTTTTGTTAGCACACATTAAGGTGGGACTTGGTAGCATCAATAACCGGCTGGTCAGTCAGAGTCTCTCCTTTTTTTGCAAAATTATTAATTTAACTTACAGAATGCTGGCTGGTTTTCCTACTAATATGCCATAGCCAACACATGTATTCTTCCAATAAAGGACAGAACACTGAATGGTTCGTGTATGCGATTTTCTCCTTATAACATTGGTGTAAATTTCACTCCATCGGTTCGACTGTACCATATATCTTCTGTCCGTAACTAGGAAGTTAATAACGAACGATCACCAATACGCATGCAAGTTATTTAATACACTAAGAGACCAGGAGGAATCATTAGTACTAGGCACGTGGAGTTGAGAACTTGAGCGAGAGATTGCCTTGAGCCCAGGATGACCAAGGGCCTCTGATGTGTCGATCTCAAATAAGTGGGTCGGGGGTGAGATGTGCACGTATATGAGATATGTAAATAAAAGCGCAAGTACCACAATCGTGTCAAGTTGTACATACCACATAAATATATAAGAGAAATACAACAAGGCCAAAAATCAAGAAAAACTTTTCAAGTCTAGTCCGCTTAGTGTTTTTAGTCGTCCTCAGCGGAGTCGCCACTGTGGCGAACCCCTCGAGAAAATTCCTAAGGATTTTACGGAGTCGCCATCTAATTTAATAAGAGAAAATAAAAAAAAAACCTGACAATGATTCAAACGTATCCAAAAAGACAACTAATCTATCGAAACCGGAAGCGGGTTTTGGGGACTAAGTTACACAACGGGAAGGTGTTAGGCACTTGCCATGCCCTTCCGGTCCTACTTTATTTTTAATAATTTTTGGCCTAGAGAAAAAGTAGCATGCAAAACATAACAAGACTCAGCCTAAGTTAACTTTTATTGTTTTGGCTTGAACTCGAAAATAGGGGTCAAGTGGCCTACGTATCCCATCGGATTAATTGAAATCAAAACTACCGTATTTCAACTCTGGTCCTACGCGAAGTAGTGTACATTTTGAGCTTAGACGTAGACAAAGAAATGTAAAAGACTCTTTTTATGTTTTTGAATAAAAATGCCACTACGGGAAATGGGAGACGCTTTAGACCATTATTATCTAAGCTAATCTAAAAAATTGTAAATGTACCTCGAAGGCACTATCATAGAAGATTTTGAAACTCCTTATGATGAATCTATAATGCATGTAACTTGTGTATATAGAAGTAAATATGAAGTGCTAAATTTCTCTTAGAGATGATCTACCACTTCAATAAAAGAAATGGTATAAAAGCTCTAGGGAGAAAAAGTTTCTCTATGAAAATGTAGCCCAAAGACCCTATTTATAGAGGTCTGGGCATCATAAACGATAAGGATAGTATCACAGTATGTGATTTGATGGTAGAGCTGAATACTTGATGAAAATCCAAATAATCACATATATCAAAGACAAATCACAAGACTTGCCGAGTCATCTAATCAATCACAATCTCTTGACTTTAACTTGAGTTAAACCTAACTAACTAGGCTAGTTATCCAATGGATCGGGCCTAATTAATTTGGGCTTAACTGACTGAACTGGACTGACGAACAGACTATTGGACTGACTGGACTAACTAAGCTGAATTAAGTAAATAAAGCCTATCACTTATTATCAGGTTTACACCAAAAAATAAATAATAAAATTTATTTTTTAATAAAGTCCAACATAAATCAATAAAAAGATAAAATAAAACTACAAAAATGGGGTGTCTACGCCTATATTTCCTATTTGAGCTTTAATGGCCACGCTTTCCAGCATCATATAAGTCATTCATTTTCTCTTTAAGGAATTCACTCTTGCACTTCAATCTCATAAGTCTCTCTCTCTAAAATAAACGACATTTATTACATATCTACAAATAATAGTGAGAATTAAGGCAAGAGTCTAGTTTGACCTTAATCTTTTTACAAGTTATTATTGATTTTGATTGTCCCACCTTAAAGAACTGAGTTCATCATTATTTCATCTCTGTGAATTGCTTATCAAGGAGTGTACTTTGATTATCCCAATTACAATACACATTTCTCGCACGGTAAATAACGGTGGCGTTGTTGAAGTTTTAGTTTCTACTTTGGTTTGTCTTGCACCCAATTATATATATATATACACACTAAATTTGTAATTTCATAAATTTCTAAATTAAATAAATTTAAAATGAATAAATTTTGAAACGTAAGGTATTTTGAAATACTTCCTCCAAACACATTCATAGTAAAAGGTTCGAGTACATCTCCTATGTGTAAAGTGATTGGGGATTGGACGTAGGTAGGTGCGCCCGGGCCGGTTTATACTACTTGTGCAATTATTCTCCTCTTCGTTTAAGTAAACTGATGATTTTACCACTTTTTGTCATTCCTCCAACATGAGATATAAGTTTGGTAAAAGTGGTGGAGATAGGAATGGTTGCAGTGGTGGCAAAAAAGGAAAGATCTCAATGAAGAATTCGTTTAATGCAAAGCTCGATTCTTCTATAAAGATGCAAATAGTGAGAGGCAAAGATGATGTTAGTAGGGCCAAATACACGTTAGTACCCTGAAACTACCACAAAGTCTCACTTGAGGGTCTTAAAGTTTAATTTTTACACATAAGGGCCTATAACTCCAAATTTGCAACAAGTAAGGGCATCCGTCCAAATTCCTAACGGTTCATCCCTTTCCGTCAGGAGCATTTTTGGGAAGTCATATTTGAAAAATCTCCTGGGGCTAAAAAAATAATAATAATAAAATTCAAGAGAAAACATAGGGCTGAACCCGCTCGCCCTGCCCGACCCTTGCATGACCTGCCCGCGCATTTCTTCCCTTAACAAGCCAGTATCCATCCTAGACCCAGAACCCGTTACCCGACCCATCCACCTGACCCGCACACTGCTTCTCTCTCTTACTCTTCCTCTCTCAACCCTAATCCCAAAAAACCCTAATATCTCTTCTCCCCGCCGCACCCCTTGGCGCCGCCGCCGCCCCTATAGCCTCATTGATGCTCATCCCTCTCTTCCTTCCTTCATCATCCATCGCCCTCCCTGCCGACATCCCCACACCACCTCTCTCAACCCTAATCCCAAAAAGCCCTAATATCTATTCTCCCCGCCACACCCCTTGGCGCCGCCGCCGCCCCTACAGCCTCACTGCCGCTCCTCCCTCTCTTCCCTCCTTCATCATCCATCGCCCTCCCTGCCGGCATCCCCACACCGCCCCATCGCCAGTCCCAATCCCCGTCACCGTTCTCCCTCTCTTCCCTCTTCCATCATCCCTCGCCCTCCCTACCGGCAGCCCCACGCTGCCCATCGCCGGTCCCAAGCCCCGTCGTCGTTCTCCCTCTCTTCCCTCCTTCATTATTACTCGCCCTCCCCGCCGGCAGCCCTGCGCCGCCCTCCCAAACTACCCTCAGCACACTGGAAAATTCTTTCGCTGCCACAAGGATGGCTATGGTGCGATCACGGTACAAATCACAAGAATGGCTTTGGACTAAAAAATCACATTCGGGCTTTGAGGATTGGGGTTTTGGGGTTGAATTAAAATCTGTTGTCTCCATATTTGGTATGAGTGAAACAATGCCAATTTTAGGGTTCCAAATTAGGTTCTAAAAATCAAAGGATTTTATAATAAAAAATCAAATATGAGTTCCCAAAAATGCCCCTGACGGAAAGGGCTGAACCGTTAAGAATTTAGACGGATGCCCTTACTTGTTGCAAATTTGGAGTTACATGCCCTTATGTGTAAAAATTAAACTTTAAGACCCTCAAGTGAGACTTTGTGGTAGTTTCAGGGTACTAACGTGTATTTGACCCATGGTAGTAATACTGGTAGTGAAGCTTGAGACCACCATGGTGGTGATGGTAGGTTGTCTACTAAGCTTCTCTCAAACAACAATGGAGAAGTGGTGATGGTGACTGATGACAACTTCATAGAGTGAGGAGCCTTGAATAGGCTGAAAAGTTGGCAGTGCCGTGGCGATGAGGGTGGGGATCAGTGTCAGAGGTTACATCAAGGCAAAAAAAAAAAAAAAAGGTCACAGATAGAAATAAAAGGTATTGAGGGGTTCTTTGGCTTTAGCCTTTAGGTTAGGTTTGGTTTGTTAGGCTACGAAATTTTTTAACTTTCCTATCTTACTTCTTTCAAAATGGTTACGTGCCACTGAACACACGTAATTCTGCTAATGTTCTAAACAAAGGCTTAAATTTCTATGAACTTTTTGTTATAAGACCAAGTAGGTACCAAAAACGATAAGGGATCAACAAAATTGCTAGAGCAAACCTAAGGGTCAAATAGAGAATTACTCCATGAAGTAAATATAGCAAACCCTGGCTAAAATTAAGCAACCAATTTATAATACAAGTGTGATATGAGATCTTTGAAGTTGGAAACTATGACAAAGTGTAAGACGGCTTAGACATAATACGGGGGTGTCGATTTTGATACCTTCAAATGCTTGTTCATACCTTAATTTACTGCTAAAAAGTGATGGGTGACAGTTTTATCTTTTTCAAAGATAAACTGTGGTAGACAAGTATTTGAAGCATGTATATACTGGATTTCAACTACTTTATATTTTGAGCCTAACTTGTCAAGGTCAGATATTCTGGCTGGTACACAAATAAAAAAATCAGCTCTTCACATTAGAATGAGGGCAACTACGTTTAAGCTTTTAGTGACAATTTAACTTTGCCAGAAACATAATGCTTTTGCAAATTAAATAACTTTGTGTTCAAGAGGCTTTATATATATATTTTAATTTTTTTTGGAAATTTTGGGAAATATATACCATTAAGAAAAGGTTACAAAGAGTAATCATACACAGTTACAGCCCAACAACATTAAAACGAAAAGACAACAACTGGAAAAACTAATTACACACAACAACACCAAACTACCAGGCTATCTACACAAAAAACAAAGGATATAACTGAAGGGGTGGTGGAGATGGCAGGGGGTCTCGAGGAGTGACCTCGAAGTCCCGTGTTCGATTCCCCATACCGACGGTTATATACGAATTGTAGTTCTAATATACCCCAATTGGGATTTAAAAAAAACAAAGGATATGAGAGTTACCTTCAAACATCAGAGGGGAGTTCTTGAACCTGTCAACGACTATGCAAAGCTAAAGGAATGGTAGCTTCTCGATTATTGAACCATGCCTGCGCATTCTTTTGACGGAGAGCAAAAGAAGCCAAACCGGAGGTCAGTGCTAGAACTCTATCTGTACCTCTCTCGATATGACTTTGTACATACTAAACCAACTCAAACAAGCTAAATAATTATATGGGAAGACTAAAAGGTATTATAACTATACAAAGTGTTAGCCCTATGGTTGGATAACCTAGGTTTACATCTTGTTTTGATGATAACTACACATTGATTATGTTCTAATGTGTGCTTTGAGTGTATTCTTAGTAGGTATATACATGCAACTCATAAAGACACATTTGAGAAGTTGGATAGATGGATTAAAGCCAAATAAGCTTAAAGTTATAATGGATATGTTATAGAAGCTTCATCAAGTCTAATGTCGAAGAGCAACAAAGAATGCATCGGCTAAGTTACTATCGATTATGATTGATCTTTATTATTATGTAACTAGTCTTGGTTTGATGCTTGGATTGATGATTATGACCTAAAAATACTTTAGGACACCTTGTGCATTGCATGTGAGTTCATAACCATTCACACAAGTGCGGTTCTTAAAAATGAGTGAACTTTGGAGCTCACTCAGATTTTCTCAAAACTGTTTTTGCTGCTAATCTTTTCGTATCTTGATAAAAAATTTCATTAGCTTTCCAACCCAAAAAACAGCACCTCAATCCAATTTTTTTAGAGAAAGTTATGCCCAAAATAGGAAATGGGGTTCCATGAGGCAGCCGATAGGCAGTAGGGTAATACAGTCGACTGTATTTGAATCCAGTCGATTGCATTGAAATGCAGTCGACTGCATTGGGAATACAGTCGACTGCAATGGCAGTTTCGGCCATATTATGCCTATAACGGCTATATTTCATTTGCTACCTATATAAATGATTTGGGGCTTCATTATACACCATGAAAAAACCACATTCTAAGCCTCAATTCATTAGAGAACATCAAGGCTCATATATTAAACTTATCTCTCTTCATCTTCATGATTTTACATGATTAAAGAGAGCATCTTTGTGAGCAATTCTTTGATTGAGAGTGAGATCCTTCAAGTCATCAATTCTCTCATATCTCTATTGCACTATAGCTTCATTTGTACTCATTTCCTTTCAAGAGGGTTTCTTTGTACACATTTGATCTTTGTAAAAGGATTGTGATCAAGGCTTGGGTTTGTCAAGTATTGGGTGAGCTTTGTGGATTCAAGGCTTGTGCTTGGTGTGAGGATATCACCAAGTGTTGTAAGGGTTTTTTTTATCTTGACCCGGAAGAAGATTGTTGTTAGTGGATTCTAGTGCTCTTGCAAGGGACTTCCTTGAAGAGGTGGATGTAGGTTTGATGGTAGTTCAAACCGAACCATTTAAATCTCCTTGTCAAGTATCTCTAACTCAATCTCTTTACTTACTGCTCTTTAATTGTTTGAGATTGTTTGGTTAGCATCTTCATTGAAGTATTACTTGGTATAATTGAGATTTATGATTGTGCTTAGTTTAAATTCCCCATTAATTTTCAAAAACCCTATTCAGCCCCCTCTAGGGTTATTTTATTGGTTTCACAAAGTATTAGTAATAACTATTTTGCATAAACTTTTACTCATCCAAACAACTTATTTTTTGCATACATGTTCTTAAAGAAGGCAAACCTACACGGTTTATCAACTCCTAGTTGAGTAATTTTGTCGAGTAGTACGCATTTCATCTAATCTAAGAAGAATAAATTTTGTCTGCTAACCAGGTTATAGAAATTTCCTCCAACCCCTCATTTAACAACAATCAATGGTACCTAAATGTTTGTAGTGACTTTTTGCCAACACTTTTAGCGATAATTTTTAATAATATTTTTTTAGCGTCACTAAATAAAAGCAACTAAAAACATGTAGCGACCATTAATTATCGCTATATGAAAAGTTGAAGGAATATTTCTTCAACCCAGGTAGTAGCAATACAATATCCTTTTAAACTAGTGTAAACTACGAAGGAGTAATAACGTGATCAACCCGTTAGGGCCAGACCTTTTATCCTAAGTCACACGCTTTAATTAAAATTTTCTTCCTTTTTGTTTTTCCTTTGCTGAACCTACACAAGATGTGCGGATTAATGTGATCAAAACAATGCAACAGGCGCGGACCCAGAAAGTCTAATCGGAGGTACAAAAGAGTCATAAAAAATTAATGAATAATATAAAAGAATTCGAAAGGTTTAAGCTCCCATAAAACATGAAAACTAAAAATATTAGATTTAGAAGTAGTTCATCAAGGTTTCACAAAGTAAGAGACATAGTAAATGTAACTTTTCTAATAATTAAGAATTGATTGTCAAAGTGAATCGGCGTTCTTTATAGTCATGAAAGTCATCAATGATCGAGTCTATAACAAACTTCTCCATAATATCTTTCTCAATGAGCACAATCAAAGAATCCGTGAGAAAATCATCATCTATCTTATAATTAGTATCACTATTAAATATGTTAAATGAAAAATAGATTGCTCAATTTACTACTAGTCATATGTAATATCACTATTCAAAATGATTTACTTAACTTGATATGGTTAGTCAACAACAAATTACTAATTTTGCACGAAGGACATTTAATTCTTACTCTATATATGTAGCATCAATTTGATTATTAATCGTATGAACTCAATAGTCACGTATAAGTTAATGTGTGTGCGTGTGTGTGTGTGTATATATATATATATATATATATATATATATATATATATATAGTGGCACAAAAAGTCAAAAACACAACAAAGTGAAACCTTATTACTGTTAAAATATAGTGGCATTTTTGTAATTATTTTTAACATGATTATCTATTATTAAATAATGAAAAATTACAAAATTTAAGGGGGTGCCGTGGCCCCGAGGTCATACAGGTGGTCTGCCAATGCCGTCAAACCAAGAAATTTTGACCTAAGTCACGTGCTTCATTCAAATTTCCTTTTTCTTTTTTTTGATGCTGAACTTACAAAAGATGTGCAAAGATAATGGCACAATTTCTATCATGCGCATGCATAGGACCGCTTGCATGTTGAGAAATTGTCTAGGGGATCAATATGTGACAAGTTGATGAACGAGGTCACATGCTTATATGGTCAATTTTCAATTTACATAAAAAAAAATGATGAGTGGAATATTATATATATGTGCCAATTTGCAAACATAGGAAAGTTTCAGGTTCCTTCGTTTCTTCTGAACATGGAATGGGAGATGGGACTCTCAAACATGGAAAAGTTGCAAGTTGAAAGCACGACATTCCACTCATTGAAAGAAAGGAATGGATTTCCTACGAAGCTTCAAAGAAACTGCATTCGACTAGTGACAACTGACGTAGATTTCACAGAGCACATGTTGTTTAACTCTTATGAGGAGCCGCACTTTTGGTGGTATTCTCACCGTGGGAGCGTTACCCTTACAGCATGAATAAAAATTCAAAGGTAAACCATACACGTGCTGTAATCTAAAAAATAATTAACTCCCAGAAGATTGTAACATCTTAACTTTCGGCAGATCTTTTAGCATACCGATAAACTAACAAGCCGGATACATGATAATAGCACTTAAATTAAGAAATCATACACTTATTTGTTAATCTCGTACCATAATATGCAAAAGGCAAGCAAGATTTGGGGTCTTTGCTGGTGTTTCTGATGGGTAAAAGGCACAGTTGCTAGTTGTGCAGGCTTCCAAGGGTTGACAGCTGGGAGATGTGGAGCGATGCACGGTGATCGAGGACAAGTAGTAACGGTGACGACACGTGTCTGGACAGGTTTCACTGTAGTGAAAGTAGACTTTTTTTGACTCTTGGGATGCTGTGAAAGAGATAAATAACCTAACCAAAAGGAGAAACAAGGATATGATACTTGTTCTGCAAGTGGCTTGAGACCCAATGTAGTCCGTTCAATGGATAGATTAATTAAAACTAATCAAGACAAGATTACAAGCTTTGACAAGATTGCAAAATCAGATAACGGCTCCGAGAAAAAGTAGTGGGTGGGGATGACTTCGTTGTTGGCAGCAGGAAATTTCTGTTGAAAGCTGTCGTAGTGGTCTACATGAAATGAACACTCGCAAGTTATCAATATCAGACAGCTTTGACTGATTTGTACACCCACTAGGGAAAGGTCCTGCTAGGGGGCGGCACTACTGCTGGCCCATGCTTGCCACCGCCGCCTTTCCCCACCGCCAACTTTTCAACCTCCGTGCCTTCCCACGATGAGCCTGCACTGTCTTTTTTTGTCTCGGTCAAACTCGGTTGGATTTAGTCCAAGGAGGGTGCTAATCTTATTGGCTAATTCGGGGGATTCGCACACGAATGGACTAGATGGGATAAGATTTGAAGTCAGGGTATGGCATGCATTGCGCAGAGAGTACCATAATAAGGGTCTATTATTCTACTGTGGAGTTTATTTACAAATGTTCAATCTCATAATCGCGTTTTAAGCGTTAATACAGTTGACAGTTAGGTCAGTTGACTTTCTTAACAAAAATTATTAAGAAACAAGTAAAACTTATTATCAAATGACCAAAAATACTCTCGAACCATCAAATGCAGTGATTTTAAGAAATGACTAATGCTTTGCAATTTCATGGATGATTTTACTGGACCATCGAATTTGACAAATTAAACTAGGGACGTGATCTATTTAAGTTGCCAGCACGATCTGGCTGTACGCGTCTATTCATAGCGGACGGATGACCAGATTTAACTTAAAAAAAAAAAAACCGCCGTCTGTTACATTATCTAACGGACGGTGATTTTAATCGAAATGCCTCGACGGTATTTAATGAGTCGAATGGATTCGCAGGTAAATAGGAGGGACAATATTATAAATTTCACTGTCAGTTACATTATGTAGTGGACGACGAGATTTACTTAAAATAAAGATAGATCTGGCTCGTCCATCCACAATAGATGGACGGTCAAATAGCGCTGACAACTTACCTTAAGTTGCCAGCACGTGTAACGGATCAGCTCACATTAAGCTATTGGTCATTTTAGTTGTAACATTTATCTAGAGTTGTCAAAAGGGCCGGCGGCCCGCGGGCTGGCCCGACCCAGCCCGTTTCTGGCCCGGCCCTCTCGGTGAACAGTGACGGCCCTAAACAGTTGGGCTTGGGGCCAGGGCTTGGACCAGGCCAAGAAAATCTGGAAAAAAGCCCGGGCCCGGCCCGACCTGAAAAGCCCGGTTTTGGCCCGGCCCGAAAACTGGCCCGGTTCGGCCCCACCTGGTTTGAATTTTTTGTTTCCCCCCCTTTCTCCCACCCCTTTTCCTCCAACGGAAATATTCCCCCAAAATTCCACTTTTATCCCCCCAACAGCAATATAACGGCTAGTTTGGGGGGTATTTTAGTCTAACTTAATTTTTTCAACTCCTTTAAAGGTTTTTACACTCTTACCCTCCCCAACAACTATAAACGGATAGTTTTTAGGGGTATTTTGGTCTTTTGTGAAGTTTCTAAAATCTATAAATTCACACTATTTCTCTTTAATTTTTCACACCAATCTTCTTACTCTCTCTTACCTAAACATTCTATATTTCTACAAGCTTTGCTACTATTTTCCTCTCCAATTACTACTCTTGCTAATTACTACTAGTATTTACTAATTAGTACTCTTGTTTATTAATTACTAGTCTTACTAAATTCTAATTACTAACTACTACTCTTATTAATTTGTTACTCTCTAATTCTTTTGTCTAGTAATTAGTAATTAGTGAATTTTTATTTATTAATTACTATTACTAAATGCTTTTTAATTACTAACTCTCTCCACATTGGATCAGAATTACCCTCAGTGATTAATATTTATTACTCGTTCATTCTTTTAATTGTTATTTCTTATTACTACTCTTATACTTGTGTATTTAGTTACTCTTACAAAGTTTAGCGTGAAATATGGCTGAATTATTGAAGAAACTGAATCGTAGATCGTCATCACGAAAAACATCATCATCATCGCAAGCACCACCATCAGCACAAGCGCCAGCGCCACGGCCATCACAAACACCAATCCAAGCACCAACACAACCATTCGTTCGTGGACGAATGAGTACAGGCTGTATGATAGATACCCAAGCCAATTTGGAGTTCAATCAAAACATTCCAGATTTTGAATACACGCCTGATGAAGCTACTACTCCGTGTATCCATATGATCAATCACTTTCATTATAGTCAAGGACGCAGCTCGGTTGGCGAAGCTACTACTCCGTGGCATAATCTCAACCCTATGCCTGGTCATGATGAAGAAGGGCTGATCAATGCCTCCGGTAACGTGCCAGAAGTCCAAAAGGGGAAAAAAAAGAAAGCCGAGTGTTGGAATCATTTCGATGTAGTTACGGTGGACGGCATCCGAAAAGCTCGATGTAAGTACTGCGCTAAATTATTTTCGTCTGGTAGTGGTAATGGACATCTTAACAGGCATTACCCTCAGTGTGCACCTCGACAAGGCCACGTCGAACCTACCCAAACGCAGTTATCTTTTGACGGTAAGTTATTTGTTTATAATCAGCGAAAGCAAAGAGACGGTCTCGCTGAATTTGTTATTCATGATGAACAAGTCTTTTCTTTTGCCGATAATCCTAAGCACTCTAGATATATGAACACATACGTTCAACCTTTGTACAAAAAGGTTCATAGAAACACAACTAGATCCGATGCACTTCGACAGTACAATGCTGCCAAAGCATGCCTTATCGATTATTTCGATAAATTTGACGGTAAAGTTAGTCTTACTTTTGATATTTGGCAATCTCCATTTACTTTTGTTAGTTATTCTTGTGTGATCGCTCATTGGATTGATGCAGATTGGGTTATGCACAAGAGAATCATCGCTTTCAAGCACTTTCCTTTTCCGCACGATGGAATGAACATTGCTATTCTTATATTAAAAGCATGTACCACATTTAAAATAAAGGATAAGATTATGAGTGTTAGTTTTGATAATGCTTCTAATAATAAAGCTGTTGTTGCAGCTTTAAAGGACACGCTTCAACCTGTACTTAATGGTGAATTATTTCATGTTCGCTGTGTTTGTCACATTATTAATTTAATTGTTCAAGATGGTTTAGCTGCTGCAGGAGATATTCTTGTCAAAATGAGGGGTATAACAGCGTATGTTAATAGCTCGAGTTCGAGAACACAACAATTTAAAACGTTGCGTGTTGAATATAATATGCCTCGCAGGAGAGCAGTTACAGATGTGGTCCACAGGTGGAACTCTACATACCACATGCTTTTACACATTCTGGCATACCGAGAAGTCTATACGCATTTTCTACTAACCCAGTTCCCAGCCGGCTTGCCAACTCAAGAGGAATGGCAGATGGCCACATACCTAGCTGAATTTTTAAAGGTATTCTACACGTCTACCAATTTATTGTCTGGTACGTACTATCCCACCTCTCCTCTCGCTGTAATAGAAATTCTCAAGATGGCTACAATGTTAACAAAATGGAGATATATAGGACCCTTTAGGAAAATAGTAAAAGTGATGGATGAAAAGTTTAATAAATATTGGAGTAAACTGCCTGTTATTTTTACTGTGGCTACTTGTTTAGATCCTAGGTTAAAGTTGCATGGCGTGAACGCCTCGATACAAGAGATATCGAAATTAATGTGCTACACATCAGAGGAGACAACCGCACTCACAGCAAAAGTGAGCAAGAGGTTTGAGGACTTGTTCAACCTCTATCGTAATTCTGCTGACGTGCGCGGGCGAGCTACATCATCCACTGCTGAGAGGTATTATGCGCCATACCTTCAGGGCTTTGAACATCTAGTAGCAAGACAACTACCAGGTGAAGGTACTTCTAATTCGGCAGGTTCGTATACTTTTTCCTCTTTTAATGAGATTGGTGTATATGCAAATACAGATCATTATTCTGATTTATCAAGGCAAGAACATGTTAATTTTAATTTGTTAAATTTTTGGAAACAAAATCAAAACATGTATAAAACTTTATCCCAAATTGCACGGGATGTACTGCCAGTGCAAGCCTCCACGGTTGCTTCAGAGTCGGCATTTTCAGCCAGCGGGAGGGTTTTGGATGATAGGAGGAGTCATCTTAACCCCGAGTCGCTCGAGCTATGTGTATGTTGGAAGGATTATCTTGATGCGAAATACCGCGAGCAAGATAAACCGATTGATGATAGGAAGAGCAGTGACTCGGATATTGAAGTATTTCCGGATGATTAGGTAATTTCTTTTTATTTTCCTTCTCTTAAGTTTTAAGAATAAAATTTTTCACAAAATATACTTTTTTCCATATATATAAAATAAATTTTTACAAGCAAGATATATATTTTTTCGTATATATAAAAAAATAGGTAACTTCGCCTGTTTGTTTACAAGCAGCCGGTCCCAAGCCCGGATAAAAGGAAGAGGGCCTATGAACACATTTATTTTTCTATACTTATTACTTAAGATCGTCTCGGGAATTAACATGTATCAATCCCGGGTTTTCGGCCAATTAGTTTGAAGTAAAATATCAAATAGTAGAAACAGTCTCTCTTAAATAGTAATAATTGTTATGTGTTCAGATTTTATTAATAAAGATCACCAAGAAGAGTAAGAAAAGATTTAACATATAGCAAAAAATAAAATGAGAGACAAATAAATATATCTATACATACATACATACATATGAATATTACATATAATGAAATAAAAGGATAAAAATTAGATTTCAAAATTGGACATGCCTAAAGATGAAATTTAAAATTGAATAACAAGAAAATAAAAAAAAATTAAAAAAAGGGCCCGGGCCGGCCCAAGCCCGGCCCTAGAAATTGGGCCTAGGGCCTGGGCCTAGCATTTCTCCTCAGCCGGCCCGGCCCGGATTGGCAGCCCTTTGGCCCGGCCCCGGCCCGGCCTCGCTTCAAGCCCGATGGGCCCGGGCCGGGCGGCCCAAGCCCGGCCCGTTTGACATCTCTACATTTATCCATTGGTAGCAGTTTTTGCCCATTTTAGTTTATAATAAAACTCAATGTGAGTGGTGCATTTTAAACCTTTAAGAATGTGCCATACAATTGTGCTTTAGTCGAGGCATTTAAAAATAGACCATTTTTCATATCTAGCGCAAGCAGAACTATTCTAATCGAAATTACAGTGATCAATCCAAGAATCTGAGCAACATTTTAGTCTGATTTTCCCACACAATAGTACAGTGATTATGCTAGTCCATTGCTACAGCGTGCAATGCATTGAGAACCACTGTACCAGCGGTGGCTTGGTACAAAGGGGTGCGTGCGGTTTTGATGGCAATGCCCCCAGATATGTGTGTATTTTCTTGCTTTTGTAAAGCAAGATTGGAACCAAGGACAGGTCGAGGAACTAGAATTTTACCAACACTGACACACAAAGGTGGAAATCCCCAGTCATTAGTTGAAAGAATCAATTAGTTCAGGGGTTTTTATTTTCCCAAAAAATCTGCCAACACTTGCTACACTCCAGACACGGCTCACCGTTGTGGCTTATCATAAATAAGTGTCGGTATTCAGGCCTAATCCCTGCCGCCCATGTTGTCTCCAACTCATGGCTTACAAAACTCATGACCTGTAAGCCCAAAAAGCAGGGTTGGAGGTGGTTGATGGGTGTAATCCCATCATGTATATTATGAATCTTATGAGTTATTTTTTAATAATATCTCTTTGTGAGATATTTCAAAAGGAATGTCTCTTGGCTAAAAAGGAAAAAAAAAAAAAAAAACAAAACAGGCAAGGGAGAGTGAGAGACCCATCTGTCAGCCTTCTTCCTTTTTCTCCATAACTATTTAGATTGAGAGAAAATTCCGTTCTTCCACGGTGAAAATATAGATCGGACTCCCATACTCTAATCCTTCGAGGGACGTTTGTTCCTAATATTCATTCGCAAGTGAAAAAGTGACGAGACCATGGGGTTTGGTGTACATGATTTTCTGCCAATTTGTAACATAGATGTTCATGTACATGCATTTTCGGGTAAGTCTTGTTCCCAACCTATTCTGGTCGTACACAAAGGCCCACTAGGGGTCCTGTTTCACGCGAACACGTCGACATTGTCAACAGTCAATTTTTCAACGCATAAAACAGGTCAGCGCCCGCGCGCCCAAGACACGTGTTTTTCTCGCTTCACGCGCTTTGTACGCGACTTAGACATTTTATTTCGCATTGACGTCACTCACACTAGCACGTTCGTCACACCGAAACCACCCGAGAACTTTTTCGGCCAAAAATGTCGACCGACGGCTCAACCGGAGCAACGGGATCAAGGGGCAAAGGCCTTGGCCAACCCCATGGGGTCGGCCTCGGCCTCCCCCAAGGCCATGTGGTTGGCCTTGGCCTTCTTCCCCCGGTTCTTCACTTTTCGCGCAAAGTTCTTTTCGCACTTTTTTCGCTTCGTATGCTTCGTACGTAACCTTGGCATCTTGTTCGTCACATGGGTACGATTCACGTCGACACGCTCGTCGTAACGCAAATTTCGGATTCGTCTTTGCTCATCAAACACCTATAGTTGGCACGCCCGAAATTCAACGAAGGGGGGAGTGGCCTTGGCCTCCCTTCATGGCAGTTGTCCATTGGCCTTGGCCACCCCCTAGGGTCGGCCTCAGCCTCCCCAAAGGGTCGGCCTCGGCCTCCCCAAGGGTGGTGGCCTTGGCCTTCCCCCCAATGTTTGGCCTATGGCCTCCCTTCACGCGCGCACTTGTTTTCTCGAGTCTTTGCACCTCCGCGATGTTTATGTCCGTTCGTACATCAACCTCGCGACGTCCGTCGTGCATCAACCTCGCGACGTCCGTCGTGCATCAACCTCGCGACGTCCGTCGTGCATCAACCTCGCGACGTCCGTCCGTCGTGCATCAACCTCGCGACGTCCGTCCGTCGTCCATCAACCTCACGACGTCCGTCGTGCATCAACCTCGTGACGTCCGTCGTCCGTGACCGCACATCGCTCCCGCGATTCCCATCGTCCAAAGTCGCGCGCTACCACCGAATGACCCGTCGCCGACGACCGCATATCACCACTCCCAACTTTGTCATTACTACATGTTGCATTCATTATCTTATTATGACAGGTACACTCAGCTCACATCCCGTCTTTGGGACACCCGACGCGCGCCCGTGTGCCGTCTCCGCGACGTTCGTCGTCGCGCTCGTGCGCCACTTTCATGATATGTGCCCACGGCACCAGGTATTGTCTCCGCGACGCTCGTCGCCGCGCTCGTGCGCCACTTCCATGATACGTGCCCCGGTACCAAGTATTGCTCCGCGACGTTCGTTGTCGCACCACTTTCATAACACGTGCCTCGGCACCAAGTATTGTCTCTGCGACGTTCGTCGCCGCACCCAGGCACCATCCTCATGATACGGGCCCCGACACCAAGTATTGCTCCGCGACGTTCGTCGCCGCTCCTGCGCGCCATCCTCATGATACGTGCCCCGGCGACAAGTATTGTTTGCGACGTTCGTCGCCGCGCTCGTGCGCCACTTCCATGGTACGTGCCCCCGGCACCAAGTATTGCTCCGTGACGTTCGTCGTCGCACCACTTTCATAACACGTGCTTCGGCACCAAGTGTTGTCTCCGCGACGCTCGTCGCCGCGCTCGTGCGCCACTTCCATGATATGTGCCCACGACACCAGGTATTGTCTCTGCGACGTTCGTCGCCGCGCCCGTGCGCCACTTTCATAACATGTGCCCCAGTACCAGGTATTGTCTCGGGCTGTAGGCACCACGCCCACGTGCCACAATCATATTACATGCTTCCAGGATGGGCTCACAACCTTATAGCCATCGCCATCTCAATCACAGGGGGGGGGGGGGGGCTTCGGCCCTCGTACCGGGATGGCCTCATAAGTTTATAGCCATCGCCGTCTCAATCACAGGATGGCTTCGCCCCTCGTACCGGGATGGGCTCACAACCTTATAGCCATCGTCGTCTCAATCACAGGGGGGCTTTGGCCCTCGTACCGGGATAGGCTCGAACCGGGATGGGCTCACAACCTTATAGCCATCGCCGTATCAATCACAGGGGGGCTTCGGCCCTCGCACCGGGATGGGCTCACAACCTTATAGCCATCGTCGTCTCAATCACAGGGGGGGCTTCGGCCTTCGTACCGGGATGGGATCAGAACCTTATAGCCATCGCCGTCTCAATCACAGGGGGCTTCAGCCCTCGTACCGGGATGGGCTCACAACCTTAAAGCCATCGCCGTCACAATCACGGGGTGCTCCGGCACGAGGACCCCTCGCAGCGGACTCTGAGCACTGTGCTGCGAGCATGTCCACTCATGTTACTGTTGATCTTCGACACCACTGGGGAAATAATCCACGGGTCACTCCGGGACGGGAGCAGGTCCTCGGAGGGCATCGCGCCTAGTCCGCCTGGCAATTGGCTACAGGGGCAACCCTCACTGCTGTCGGGTTCTCTACGCGTCTCTTGACGCACCTCGTGGGATTCAGTAAGGGCTTGGATCGGTGGCTGGAGCAACGGGCTTACTCTGATCATTCTGTCATGGTGTGGTCAGTCTTCTCAGACAGGTAGAGCGACGCTGTGCGAGGCAGGCAACGCAAATTTAGGAATCTGCAGTCTTTTGGATAATTTTAGAGTCATTTTCACTTTTTTCTTATTTTCTTGTTTTTAATTAGATAAGATGACGACTCTCCTAATCTTAGACCTTTCCGGGGTCTAGGATGTTTTTGAGGCTTTTCGCTACAATGGGGATTCAGTTAGGAACTAAAACTAAGAAGAATAGACTTGAAAAATTTGTCATTGCACTTTGGCCTTTTTGTGTTTTTTATTGCACTTTGGCCTTTTTGTGTTTTCTTTGAGTTGTATAACATGTACGGTAATATCCTTGTTGTTGTTTAAAAAAAATTACTATTAAAATAAAACTTGGTCTGATTTCGTGGCACAAATAAAAGGGAATGTAACCTCATTTTTTTCAAGAGGTAGAGTGTATGCACGTGGAGAAAAGTGGAAGTTGAGGTGGCATGAGAAGCTTATCAAGGACAACTGTTTTAGGGAGAATTACGAGAAATACAGAGGGAATCTCAGGATACTTTCAACTGAGAAGTTATAGAGAAAATGGAGAGGAAGAAAAAATAAGAAATAGATTTGGTGAAGAATTGAACGAGTTATCGATCACCAAAGTCAGGAAAAATCAGTCTGTAGTGTGCGGAGCAGTTGATTGAGGGGGAAATTGAGGAAAATCCAAGAAGAATTTCTTCAAAAGGTTGAATAGAGAAGTTATATAAGGGAGAGAAATGAAGAGTTTGCAAAAAAATAGAAGGCGTTTTTGTAGAGAATCGAAGAAGTTACAGCTCTTCAAAATGACAGCTTTGTGTGTGTGTGTTCTTGATGGAATTAGGGCTGAAGTGATTATGCTGTGATGTGATTTCATGTTAAATGAAGTTATGGTGTTAGATAGGTGGGAACGAAGTGAAATTAAAGTGGTTTAAGAGGGGACTTGAAGTGGAATTAAATAGCTAATGGTATATGTGAGCATAGTATGCATGTGTGTATGAAGAAGGGGATACTTCTGGGAATGCAAACCTGAAGAACACATCTATGATTGTAGGAAGTGATGAAAAGGTGTAAATTTAATCCATAAGTGATGAATAGTGATTGTAATTGTCGCTAAAAGTCTTGTTCTCTAATTATTTTTAAACTTTAATTTTGAAATCTTGTTTTAAGCCAGAATTTGCCAAACACAAAAGAAAAACTCATGTTCTTTTTGGAAGATATACAGCTGTAAAGTTTTGGGATTTTTCTGAGTTTTCTAAGGATGTTAAAATATATTTATCCTTAAAATAGGGTATTAAAATTTTTAAAATATCAAATGAATGTATTATAATCTGAAAATTTTATGGAGACTTAATGCAGCTAAGAAACTTTAGTGTCTAAAATTTCATGATATTTTGATGCCAATTGTTATTTTTAACAAAATTGGTTCCCTAGCTCTCGGTTTGGCTATCCAAATGGGATTTCCGAGCAAAAATTTTACCGAATGACTTCTCAACCCGAAAATTAGTTTATATTGTTTCAAAAAATATATTTTGAGCCAATTTGGAGTGTTTATTGGTGCAAGAGCCGACAGGGTTTTTTTTAGATAATTTTACCTATGCCCAGGGGTGTTTTGGTAATTTTTCTCACCCGGTAACTAGTCTTGTGGAAACTCATGGTAAAGCAGCAAGAAGTATAAGAAATGAGGAAATTGAGTTTAAATAGGTATAAGAAGGATGGTAGTAGGGTTGATGCACTTTATGGGTTAGGGCAAATCCGGGTTACAAATTAGCCGTAATAAGTTGAGAACATATAAGTGCGGGGGGGGGGGGGGGGGAGGGAGAGGTAAGGTTGGGTTTGTTTCATTTAGCATACCATGTTGATGATGCTTATGTTGAACTCCTATATTTATGCTTGAACACCGGTCGATCTTATGACCCGGTACTTCTTGTTGACTTGTGATATTGAGGACTTAAAGTAGAATAAATTTCCTTAGTCCGCCCGTTGATGAGCCTGATACGTTGTTGAGGACTTATGATCGAAAACACTCTCTAAGTCCGCTCCTTTGATAAAAACCGTCTCTTTAATCCGGGCAAGACTTAGATGAACACCCAATATGAAGGGGCATCAAAAAGTGGAGGGCCAGTGAAGTGAAGTAACTGGCGATCAGTGAAAAAGAAAGTAACTGACAAAAAGGATGAAGCGTGCTAGAGTTTGTCTTGTCGTGTCAAATCAAGCATGCATTACATTTGATTTTATTTGATGTTACTGAATTTATTGTTTTGTTATTCTCATGATGATTATTTGCTTTAGTGTTTTCTCTCGCATTGCACTTGCATATTCCATGAGTCTGTCCAAGTGAAAATGATGATGTTCTGTTGGGCTTGAGCTGCTCAGTCTGAACACAGGTGATGTATTAGGGTGATTGCAGATGTACGTTCTAGGCATTCTTAAATTCATTGAGAATTCATAATCGATTCTCTGATATTTTTGAAAGGGTTGTGCGTTGTCCTCCTCGTATTATCCTTACTGAGTGATTTGTGCTCATTCATTATCTGATGGTAAAGGTAAAGAGAAATTATGTTGAAGTTCTGTGAGGGATATGTCGTCATGATGATGCGAATTTGGTATAAACATTAAGTTATATTATGTTGTACAGTATTCGCTGCGGTACAATGTGTATTTTTGAGAAATTTTTTTGTAAGGACGTGTTGTGACGATCCTTTATGATCTTAAAATCATAGTAGCTTGTTGTTGTATTAAAGGTTGTGACGTTGATATGATTGACATCTGAGCTCTGGTGATGTCACTTGGGCCGGGGGTGCCGCATGTACAATGTGATATAACCATTGTAATTATGCTTTTATTTATATGCCTCACACACAGTTTGTCCCTAACTAACCCACTCGAGGGCTAAGGTTAAAAACCTTGAACTTCCTAGTTACAAGGCGAATTCGATTGTACCCTCAGCTCCAAGGTCTCGTACTAAAAGGACATCCTGGTTTCTTGGTATATTAAACGACGTGTACATGTACTAGTGATCGCCCATTATTAACTACCTAAGTTACGGGCGGGAGATATACGGTACGAGTCAAGCAGAAGGAGTGACCTTACACCAACGCTGAGAGAGAAACCACACTCTCGGACCATTAAGTATTCTACCCTTTGTTTTTGGAGAATGCTTGTTTTGGCATACGACATATTGGCAGGGGAATCAGCCAATATTTTGTAAGTTGACTGGCAACGCAAGGAGGGAATACTCTGACTAACCATTCGGTTTTTCACGCTCCTAACTGGGCAGATAGTCAGTAAGTGTTATACTTGCAAATTCGAACTGGCTGGCTTATACCCTAGACCCTCCAACCACTTACAAACCGGCTGGTTAACCCAAAAGATGGCTGAACGGTTAGTCAGGAGCTAGACTTCCCCAAAAATTTTCCAGTCCAAAAGTAGGCCGGTTATTCCACTAGGTTAGCGAACAGTTAGTCAGAACCTTATTTTCCAGACAAAATTTTCAAAATTCCAAAATTACCTACTAACCAACCAGCCGGTTAACCCACAAGGTGACTCGATGGTTAGTCAAGAGTTGACATGTAACGACCCGGTCCACGGCCCCACCACAGGGCATTGCCTCCCTCAAAAGGGCTAGCCAAGTAGGTACTTATGAGTTCATAGGCAGGGTCTTATAAGGCCAATCACAAACTCTCCCACAACCGATGTGGGATATTACAATCTCCCCACCTTATTCCTTAGCGTCCTCGCTAAAGCTCGATCACACATAGCCCAGAATCTTCCTCTCTAGCCAATGTGGGATATACCCGGCTCACCCTTCGTTTCCCCAACCATCCTCTTGATGTGGGATATACCGAGGCTTGCCTTCATTTCCCCCAACCATTGGCAACCCGACTGGATAGCCCAGCCCGAGCTTTCGAAAGTCGGCTCTGATACCATCTGTAACGACCCGGTCCACGGCCCCACCACAGGGCATCGCCTCCCTAAAAAGGGCTAGCCAAGTAGGTATTTATGAGTTCATAGGCAGGGTCTTATAAGGCCAATCACAAACTCTCCCACAACTGATGTCACGCCCCCGACCCGGAGGCGTACGTACGCATACTATTTCAAAATATTCCTGCTTACGAGAAAGTTAATATCCAAAATATTTTTACCAAGAATATTACCTCAGAGAGGTAATCAGAGCTCTAAATCATATTCCAAATCAATGAATTCATATTCAACATCAATAACTAATAATTGCACCGGAAGTCTGATAATAACAATCACTTCCCAAACATTAGGGGTTCTCAAAAGCTACTTATCCAACTATTACAAAACTCTTATTCTTAAGTCACTAAAATAAAAGTTATGAGCTAGAATACATCCCAAAGCTCATGCAAAAGGCTACTAACTCCTCTAGGTTGTCTCAGCCTAATTACCTGAAATGGGAGGAGAAAGGGGGGGGGGGGGGGTTGAGCACAAAGCCCAGTAAAGATCACACGCACACACCCACGGAGTACAACGCACGTATTCAATAATAAATAGCTGAGTCAAACGAAACAAATGTAAACTAAAGTGCAAAGAAGATAATTAAGTCGGGCACGAAAAATCTCATTTCGGGGTATTAACCCATCAAAGGTCGAATCAAAGTCAAAGTCAAAGGAACACATTCGAATAATTGAGCTAATAATCAAATACGATACAATCACGTAATACGTGACTGTAAAGCACGTTAACCTAAGTACGTGAACGTTCTAAGTTCTAAGTTCAAAGTTTGCATACCGGTAGCAATTGTCATATCATGTCATGGCATCACGTTAACCTAAGCACGTGAAGGTTCTAACATTAGTTCAATTCAAAGGGAGTTCAATGGACATCAAAGTATCTCAAACGCATAAAAATCGCCAAATATCAAAAGTTTGTATTTCAAATAGGGTAACTTAACAATTTTAATAGAACTTGAAATGCTTAAATCGGAATTTGTATGAGTCCAGAAACCATGCAGATAAAACTATAAGGCAAAAAGAGTATCAAAGGACAAAAACCAATGATGATTAAAGGACACATGGTGTACCACATAAACACAGATACACGGCAAAGGTGGCTTTGAAATTAAAGGATGGATTTTCACTTCTTCCAAAGCAAGAGAAAATTGAAAATATGTACTTTGATAATTAGAACTAACTGATAACCATGAACGTGAAGGATATCAGTATCAACGAAGAAAGACAATTACTGCGCCTCACAGTACAACCAATGGCAAAAAAATTAACACTGAATACCGTGACCCTTTATTATGTCTTGACGTTTTAAACCCAATCAATGCAAAGAAAATCAAAGTTTATGAACAAGACTCGATTAAACACATGAGTTATAGAATTGAATCAGAATGAATGTAATACGTGTAACCCTTACCTCAATTCACGCTATAAGATTCGCAAAGTTGCGTAACCTTCCGAAAGTATCAAACCTAATTAATAAAATCAACCACTTAGATTAAAATCTTCAAATCAATTATATTTTGATTAAAGTTTAGGATCGATCACTTACCAATTGTGAGTAGAAGGTTGAAATCCTCAAACCCTAATTTTCTCTTTCCTCTCCTCTCTCTAAAAGATCAGACTCAATTTAACAATAAAACACATACTAACCAGTCTTTTTATTTCTCTAAACTTGGTAAATTACTCCAAAGGCCCCTAAAGATATGTTACTTATTCAAAAGGAATTCCAAAATATTATTAAAACTTCAAAAGTACCCCAAGAATTAAAATAATTAATTATATATTATTTGGGGTCTTACATTCTCCCCTCCTTATAAAATTTTCGTCCTCGAAATTTATGCACCTCAATCACCGAATATGGATACACAATCACATCTATAGACTCTCAGAGTTTCCACTACCTAAAGGTTCTAACTCAGCGCCAAAGCTCACGAGCAAATATATAGAGACTATGAAAATAAGGCACAAGCATCACTCAAGTATAAGCTCTAGCTGAACTATGTAAAATTTACATGTCACTACATCATGGAGATACAGTGGCATCCTTCTCTGTTAAGGCATAAGCTCGAGCCCGAGTTGTTCTAGCTTGATTATTTCCTGGCAGCTGATTCTGCATCCCCCTACCCTGAGTAAATTAAGGCCTAAGTGGTTGAGGGCAATCCCGAATCCTATGTCCCTGCTGCTGGCAATTAAAACACGCACCACTCTGCCAATAACATACACCTCGATGGTTCTTCCCACAAGTTTTGCAAGCTTCGACGGGATTTTGGGTATTCTGAACCAGTTCCTTAATAGCTAAGTTGTTGGTCTTACTCTTAGGCTGAACCATGTCATTGCCCTTTAAGCTACTCTCTTTTCTTCCTCTCTTCTGTCTCTGCTCCTAATAGTACTTACGCCCAGTCTCGACATCTTTCTCGACCCTCTGAGCCTTGTCCAAGACTTGACCATATGTGTCTAGAGTCACAACAGTTAAAAACTTCCGAATGTTGTACCTTAGTTCGTTCCTGAAACGTGTTGCACGTCTCTCTTCAGTATCTATAATGTGCGTTGCAAACCTCGATAATCTGGCAAATCTAGCCTCGTAATCCTTAACAGTTTCATCCTCTCCTTGCTCCAGCTTTAAAAACTCTTCTACCATATCATCTTTCACATTTCTAGGGAAGTATTTGGTAAGAAATATCTCCTGAAAACGTACCCAAGTCAAAGCATGTTCCTCTTCAACACTCAAAGTTCTCTCTACCATTTTCCACCATTGGTCAGCCTCGTTCTCCAACTGGTACACTGCAAGGTCTATTTTTTTGACAATCGGTGATGTTCAGAAGCTTAAACCTCTTCTCTAACTTACTCAACCAAGCCTCAGCATCCTCTGGTTTGTCTGCACCAACAAATGTCGGACAATTTAGGCGGTTAAACGCCTTGATGGTATCTGCAGTCAAAGGAGTAGGAGGGACTTCTGCTTCCACGTTGGCCCCAGTGACATCATTACCCCTACGACCGCATCTAGTACCACTTCTAGCTGAACGCGGCGGCATTGTTCCTAAGATAGCGAAGAACTTATAAGATTACAACTTACTGTTTAAATGCCACAAACTTAAGTACTAATAAAGCTAGACTTCTGAACTATTTCTCAAACATCATAAAAATCATCCCAAATCATTGAAAGCTTAAGTCTAAGAGTCTATAGAATCTTAAACCTATGCTCTGATACCAAATCATTGTAATATCCCACATCGGTTATGGGAGAGTTTGCGATTGGCCTTATAAGACCATACCTATGAACTCATAAGTACATACTTGGCTAGCCCTTTTGAGGGAGGCAATGCCCTGTGGTGGGGCCATGGACCGGGTCGTTACAGATGGTATCAGAGCCGACTCTCGAAAGCTCGGGCTGGGGTATCCAGTCGGGTTGCCGATGGTTGGGGGAAACGAAAGCAAGCCCGGGTATATCCCACATCAAGAGGATGGTTGGGGCAACGAAGGGTGAGCTGGGTATATCCCACATTGGCTAGAGAGGAAGATTCTGGGCTATGTGTGATCGAGCCTTAGCGAGGACGCTAAGGAACAAGGTGGGGAGATTGTAATATCCCACATCGGTTGTGGGAGAGTTTGCGATTGGCCTTATAAGACCCTGCCTATGAACTCATAAGTACCTACTTTGCTAGCCCTTTTGAGGGAGGCAATGCCCTGTGGTGGGGCCGTGAACCGGGTCGTTACATGACCTTCCCAAAAAATTTCAAGTCAACAACTTCCAACCCACTGATCAACCAGCCAATTAACCCACAAGGTTACCAGACGGTTAGCCGAAACCCTTAGCTACTAGTGTTTTTTAGAATTTCAAAGCTCTTACTTGACTGACCAATTGGCCAGTTAACTCCCAAGGTTACGGGATGGTTACTGTGAACCCTGACCTTCCTAACATTTTTTGAATCCAAAACTTTAACCCACTGACTAATCGACCAGTTAAACCAAAAAGTTACCGGACAGTTAGTTAGTACCCCACGTTTTCAGACATTCTCCAAAAATTCCAGAATTACCCACTAAACAAGAGGACGGTTAACCCACAAGGTTTACCAGCGGATAAGTGTCCAATTCGTATATTGGTATAAATCAGCATGTTTAATGTTTTATATTATAGGGTGCTCTTTTTGTGTAGTCATATCTAGGCTATATTTTTCTAGGTTAGCCATTTTTTTCAGTTCCCTTTACTCTTCTGGGTAAAAAATGAAAAAAAAGAATATAGAGAATTCTTTTTTCGAAAAGTCCAAAATATCTTTATTTTCTTTCTTAGAAAGTAAAAAGTTCTATGACCAATCCTTAGGGTAACACAAAAGAAAAAAAAACAATAAATATACAACAACAATAACAATAAAAAAAATTTAGAGTTCAATTTTTTTTTTCTCTCTTAGAAAGTAATGAGCTCTGAAATGGCTACACACTCTCTGGTATCGGGACTAATTCAGAGAACTCTCAGATCCCAATGGCTTGAAGATGACTGTAAGATTTACGACCTTGCCCGCATCCTCGAGGATATGCAGAAAAGTTTCCAGGAAGGTCTCTATGCCTGGATCCCTCAACAGTTAAATATAGCTATCTAGGTAAAATTGCTCAAATAAGACCTCACCGAGCAAAGAAGATACTTCCATACCACATTCAGGGTATTGGCAGATACTCTCACTCAACAGAAAGACGCCATCAACAAAGGGAAAATAGTTAAGGATGAGAAGCCACTACATACGACTGGTCAGAAGAATCCTAACGCTCAGCCGAGGATCTTTATAGATAATGATACAGGTAGATCTCGAGAGGTGGTTTTATGGGAGCCGACTGTCACTAGGTGAAAGTTCTTCAATAGGCAAAAGTTTTGTGGGAGCCAATGTGTTTGAACAGCTGGTTGGTAAAGGTATAACCGCCAAAAGGGCCTGACATGCAAGCTCAATGTGAATATCACCAATCATTTGGACACCAAATGGAAAAATGTATCATCTTGAGGCACGCTAAGATCTCATCAACAATGGTTAGATCAACCCTCTTGTCAAGTCTAATGTAAAAGAAGAACTTGTGCTAGTACACCAAGTAAGCGAGAAAGAGACATCTTTTTAGGCACTAGATCTCTCTACGCTTGGCCACGATGATGAGATCTTATATTCACCTTGGAACAAGACGTATGGTCAAAGACTTTCCCGATGCCGGGTTAAGCACGATGCCAGGCCAGAACCATACTTTTAATTTTATCTCAGTTGATTCTCATAGTACTTCCTAGATTATCTTTTTTTAGATTTATTTTTATTGGTAATACCTTCAATGTTTTTTATTAATCTAATTTGAGAAAATATATAAAGAAATAAATCTCAAAAAAGAAAAGAAGTGGAATATTCAAAAAGTTTGAAAAACTCCAAAATATTTTCTTTTGGAAGGTAAGAAGCTCTGTCATCAGCATGAAGAATTGGTATTGGGATACGTCTGGAAAACTTAACCGGATTTCAGTGGTCGAACGATTCCCTCAGCCCATTGATCTCGTCCGAATCCTTGGTGATCTACAAAAGGATTTTCAAGCTAACCTCACCGCTCTAGCAACTCAACATACCAAAATCACGTCGAATGTAGCATTACTCATGTAAAACGAGCAAAAAAAGAGTTGGAGAGAAACCAAAAAGCGTGGACCCAAAGCAAATAGGCAGTATGAACCTAATGATGAAAGAGAGACTATTACCCCTGAATGGGAGGAAAAATTGGCTACATTTGAGTCCCATAACGCTAAGATGAGAAAGACCAAGGACCTAATAGACCTTAGTACCCTTACCGCGAGCCCAGAGATAGACTCCCTCCGAAGTTTAAGATGTCAGATATGGACAAATTCAATGGGATGAAGATGCACGGATCAATGTGAAGATGTATATGCATGTATTTAGCTCATCATGGAGTTAACCAGAATCAATTGGTACATCATTTTTGGTTAGACCTTGACTAGAGCTGCTGCTTGATGGCTCACCCTCGACGTTCAAGAGAGCAAACATGGGAAGATATGGTGCAAGAATTTGTTAATCACTACTAGTGTAATGGTTATTTGGCTATTACTCGAAGAGACTTGTAGACTACAAAACATGGGCTTAAGGAGTCAGTCTCAACCTTTATAAATAGAGGAACAAGGTTGCTTAGATGGTAAACCACCCATCGGAAGAGGAACAAGTTAACATAATAAGGAACAACTTGCTACCGGTGTACCATGAGTATCTTTTTGGGCACTATCAATTTTCTTTCAAAACACTAACGGGATCCCTTATACTAGTTGAAGTTGCTATCAATAAGGGAACCATACTTTGAGAAATTAGAAGATACCAAGTCAGTGCGAAGAATGCCAATGCTATGTCAAAGGTAGCTAATGTAGATAACATAAAAAAATGCGATGTCTCAGCAGGTAGTGTCACGTGAACCAATTCCAAAGCCACGATGAAGGTTCGCCTTGTTAAATGCCCCAATAAAAAAAGTCTTTGAACAGCTGCCACAAGGAGGTGATTGCCAAGTTGCCATCTACTCCTGAATCGGTTATTTAGCTGAAGGATATGATGCCCAACCTCATTGTGCTTATCATGAAAGAGCCAGTCATGACACGAAAAAGTACGTCACCCTCTGACAAAGGTGAGATAAACAATTTTGCTAGACCCAATGCAAAGCAAAATATTTGTTGGCACCCCAAGTGAGCATAAGTGAGACATCTCTTCCGGCGCTAGATCTTTCTACATTCGACTAGTAGGAGAATATTGTTAGCCATATTATCCCAGCATGAGATAAGAACTGTTAGCTCTCAGATTGACGGTCAAAGACTTTTCCGATGCTGAGCTGAGTACGATGCCGAGTTGGAACCTTGGATGGTTTTCCTTGCATCTTCTGAATTACCTTTTCTCGGGACTTGTTCTTTTGAGTTAATGTGTCGTCATTTTGCTTACATTGCGTCTGCTGATTTAGTCTATTACTGCTAAGGATGAATTAAAAAAAAAGTCAAAACTATTCTTGGGCCTAAAACCAGCCGGTTAGTCAAAAGGAAAATCCTTTTTTTTTTAGTAAAACCGAATGGTTGATTAGAGAGATTAATTTTTGCACAAATTCAAACCAAACAGAAAACCAGTTGTTTTGTCAAAAACTGGCCGATTTGTCTGATAAGTTTTTCTATATTTTTTAAATTATGAGTCATATCTCTATACAACTTAGGGCTTCCTCTTTATTTATTTGGGACTCATCCTTCAAGGAAAGCATTCAACTTTTGTTCTCTCAGACAAACTCCCAATGGCCACGAAAGACAACCTCTCGATTTTCAAGCTCCTATCCTGATCCTATGCAGACTCCTACAACAAGATAGAGCTTATTCACCTTGACAAGTGCTTTTATCTGAAGTCAGTCATGAGTTTATGTTTGGTTGTTGTTCATGAGTTATCCGGGCCACTTGCAAATATTGTGATCCTCAGGATCATGTCTTCCGATTCGGCTTGGACAAGCTTTGCCCTATGCATAAGAAGTTGTCAGCTTTGGTGGATGTCTCTGCCAATATATCCATTGATGTTCCGATCATTCATGATGGCCATGTCATGTCCCTTATGAGCTTGTTGGAAGTTAGCAAAGAGCGTGCTAGGTCATTTATTCGAGGTGAGCATATTCAGCTTTTTCCTTTGATTGAATATTTTTCTGTCAATGTGGATAACCATAGTCTGCAATATACAAGTGGATGGGTAGCAACTTTGGTGGCCAAATATCATACCATTATTGGCCCAGGGGTTACTGATGTGAGATTGGCTAAGTTGATACCCCAGGTATCTTTACGAGGGAGAACCCTAATTTCGACAGTGGTAGCTGAAACCATAAACACCATTATTGAGGTGCATAAGGATCCAAGCGCTGTATTTAGGGGTAGCTTCTTGCTTCTCTATATGTTGCTTCTAGATCATATGCGGCGGATAGCTTCCCCTATTGAGGTGAGGTATTACCCTCGTTTTTTTTGCTCTAGACCTTTACTCTTTGAGGGCCGTTTTGGCATATATACTTGGGCCCGTATTTTAAGCTTTCGAGAAACCTAGGATATCCATTGGTATTGTAGTGGTGGAGGCCCCATGGGCCTACTTTGAGGACTTTTGGGTATTATTATGTCTGCCTTGTGGGACTGCGTACTTCATTATTTTATTTTGCTTGTCGGAATCGGAGGTAGTTCAATTATGAGCAAGTTGTTCCAAATTCTTAGAGTGATTTTACTGTGGTGAGAGACCTTAGCTCTTCACCGATTAAGGTTGTTTCCCAAGGTTGGGGCTCTCCTCCTTATTTCATTCGTTTCACAAGGACTGTGGCGTTTGTCAATAGTATAGACCTAGTTGCTCTAGTGTTCTTTGATGCTTATATCCGTTGGCTCTGGCCCCTCATTCAGGAGACGGCGTTGGCTACTGAGAGCTGATTACGGGCAGACTTGAACTGTAATTTTTCGGGTGCCTAGGAGATCCAAGTATTAGAGAGAGCTAAAGAAGAAGCTCGTTCTGAAGCAGCTTTAGGGCCCGATTCGCATTACTCAAGGTAAATCTCCACAGAGTATAGTTTAGTCCATCGCCCCCAGATTGAGGAAGAAGTTCAAGTCACATGGATTCATCGATCTTGGATTGGGTCCCAGCTCATTGAAGACAAGTTCGATGTAGACATGATACGTATACGGTCTCTGCATATTCATGAACCTTGGAGGATTCGTTTCTCACTAGTTAAGAAAAACACTAAAAAGGGCCATTGACTATCAAGGCTACCTCAGAACATGAAGATGTCATAGATGCTTAAATTGAAGGCTGGTTTGACCATAAGCTTGGAAAATGGGTGAAAACTGGGAGAGTTGGAAAAAGGCTCAGCGGCTAGAACAGAGATTCCACAGGAAAGAGTTCTGATATCGGAGAGGCTAACTTATAAGAACGACGAGCAGAAGTTCGACTCGGTCATATTTCTAGATAAAGATGATCGTACTTCCTCAAAGAACAAAAATGGGACATGATGGTAGTTTACTCTAACACTGCTGATAGGTCTTAGAAGTTTTCTTATGCCCTAAGTTTTTCCTAGGCCGCTCTTTGTAAGTTTTTCGTCCTAGTGGCCTTTATTATTATTTTTCTACTATTTGTTTTTAGTTTTTTTTGTCTTGCCTTCGTTTTTGCCTAGGCTGCCTTTCTAGGGTTTCCATTATAGCGAGCCTTTTATTTTTCTCGAGAATGTAGTCGAATTCATAGCCAGTGGAATAAAGTCTTTTTATTAAAATTTGACCTCACCCATGGCATCTTCACGGGCTGTTTATGTACCTCAATCTAACGTGTTACATCGAAATATGTATGCTAAATAGTGTTCTTAAAGGAAGATCAGGTCATTCGTAGTTCAGTTACAATTTTCACTCATCCATAGTATTCTTTTACTCGGTCTAAGTTGACTAATTGTGATAGTTTGATTCCATCTAAGTTGACAATAAAGTTGTACCTCTTGTCATGATTTGCTTGATCATATAGGAACCTGACTAGTTGGGTTCAAACTTTCCTCGACGCTTCCAAATTTGTCTGATATTCTCCTTTAATACCAAATCTCCTTCTTCTAAGCTGCGTGCTTCACTCGCTTATTAAGCGCTTAGGCAAGCCACTTTTGATAGCCTTAGATGTGATAGAGAGCCAATGCTAGCTCTTAAAAGTGATGTCATACCCAATCTTCTGGCTATTTGATTCTCCAATAGTACTTTGGGAGAGGCTACTTCCGATTCCAATGGGAGGATCGCGTCCGTACCATTAACCAATGAATATGGGGTAGCCCCGGTTAATGTTCTCACTAATGTCCTATAGTCCCAGAGAGCATACAAGAGCTTATCTGGCCAACTCTGACAGATATCCGTCATTTTACTCAACATATTCTTAATGTTCTTATTGGCAGCTTCTACAACCCTATTGGTTTGCAGATGGTAAGGTGAAAAGCGATGTCAAACAATACCATACTATTCGGCTAAACCTATGATTTGTCTTTCGAAATGCATACCGTTGTCCGAAATCAATTCCCGAGGCACTCCATACCGATAAATAATGTTGGATCGAATGAATTGAGCTACCTTCTTGGCATTGAGCATGGCGTACGAAAGCGACCTCCACCCATTTTCTGAAGTAATTTATGGCCACAAGTATGAACTTGTGTCCATTGGAAGCTTTAGGATTGATCTTTCCTATCAGATTTATTCCTCAAACAGAAAAGGGCCATGGAGATGTCATGTTGTATAACTCATGAGGAGGGAGTTGCTGCAAATTGGTATACACTTGGTATTTATAGCACCTTCTTACATGTTCCATACAATCCCATTATATCGTACTCTAGTAGTATCCATGTCGGATAACTTTCTTCGCCAACATGCGGCCCTTTTATGCGGTCCACATTCTCCTGAGTGCATATCTTCCATAATCTGATGGCCTTCTTTCTCTGTAACACATAGTAAATGCTCTCAATTGAAGTGTCTGTTATACAAGTTTTGATCACGCATGATAAAATGTGTTGTCCATTTCCGCCGAGGATAGATGGTCTTTCATGCAAGCTCCGTCGAGATATTTACCATCTCGGATAAGGTTCTGGACATCCGTATACCAAGGTTCGGTTACCTCTATTTCCTCTATTGATTTGATCTTGAAACAGTAAGCTGGTCAATTCTTCTTCCAATTAGAAACGACTCTCTTGTTCTTTGGTTATTTCCACCATCGATGCGAGTATCGCCAAAGCATCAGCGTAGACACCCCATTTTTGTAGGCATTTTTATTAAATAAATAGTGGGCTTTATCATTTATTAAAAGCATTATTGAATTTGAACTTGGTAATGGAGTTTAATTAATTAATTCAGTCCAGTTTTATTTAATTAATTTGGTCCAGTTAAATTAGCTAGTTCAGTCGAGTTAAGTTGTCCACTATATTCTATTGCATGTTAGTCCATTAGTCCAGTCTGGTTGCATTAGTACAGTCCATTTAAGTCGAGCCCGGTCCATGGTCTAGATTATTCTCATTGATGTAATTTCTCTAGATGATTTGGGAAAATGATCCATGATTTATCTTTGATAAAAAGATTAAATCCATTTATTTGTTGGTTAAAAAATGACTTATTCCGAATCTGGTACATCCTATTTGTGACTTCAGAGATAATTACCGAAAATAGGGTCAGATAATGCCCTAAAATTCAGGAAAAGTCATTTTTAACTAATGGGGTGAACCTGCCGATTTTTGACCAACTGGTCGGCTAGTTAACTTTTGTCCATTTGTGATTTTATCACTTATTCTGACTTATCTCCAATCATGCAGATTGGCATTGCCAATCATGCAGATTGGCATTGCCAATCATATCAGATTTTGTGACCTTGAACACTATAAAAAAGGGTCTTGGCCTTTATTTTCAAGGGTGGATCTCTAGTAAGTCCATAAGCTTATTCTCTTTAGAGTTTACATGTCATTTCTTTGTGAAGTGACATCCAACCTCTCTCGAGAATTTATCCCAATCAAATCACTCTACAAATGTACTTTTGTTCTTTCGTATTATGGAGAACATCCCCGAGTCATCAAGGCAAGCTAAATCGCGAGGTAATCCTTACCACCTTTCCTAGGAGGAAATCATATAGATTGTCTCCCATTTCCCGTAGTCACATTTCATTTCAAAATAAACAAAAAGAAGTATTTTTTTTTTCTTTGTTTAAGTCTAAGTAACATAGATTACTTCCCGTAGGACCAGAGTCGTACTACGGTGGTTTTAATTCCAATTAGTCTGATAAGATACGTAGGTCGTTTTGACCCCTATTGTCGAGTTCAAGCCAAAATAATAAAATTAGCTTAGAGTCACTTTTTAGTTTTTTCTTATTTTTCCTTATTAAATAACATGGCGACTCCAGAAATCCTCTTTCCTGGTGATTTTTTTTCGAGGCGGTGCACCACAATCAACAAAATTATTCTTGAGTCGAGGCAGGTAATGAAACTCTACATTCTCGAATTGGTCCACAATCTTCTCCAAATAGTTGTCATATGCTTGTAGACATTCATCTCTAATCCTCCGTATTGCCTGTATCTGATACTTGATCAAGGCTTATAGCCATATCCAAACCAATGATGCACGCTTCAAATTCAGCAATATTGCTAGTACTGTCGAAAGCCAACTTGAAGGTTTTGGGAGAATGGGCCCCGTTTGGTGATATTAGTAGTATTCCCACTTCGAATCCTTTACTATTAGCTACTCTGTTAAAATACAATTACCACCAGGTTTCCAATTCCATGATACAAACTTCCTCATTTGGGATCTTCGCCTCTCATCCATTAGTATCCACTGTTGGACATCGGCTAACAAGTCGGCCACGACCTTTCTTTTTATGGACTTTTGGGTGACATAGGCGCTGTTGAACTCTGAAAGTAGCAGGAGCCACTTTGCTATGCGGTTGGATATGATCGGATTTTTTTTAAACAAATATTTAATCGGATCCATCATGGCCAATAATCTGATATGGTAAGTCAAAACATAATGTCGCAACCTCTGCGTTACCCAGACTAACGATATACATATCTTCTCCATAGTTGAGATATTCATCTCTCCCTGGGTCAACTTTTTACTGACGTAATAAATGGCTCTACTCGACTAATGAATGCTCAAAATATTGGGCCAACATTGCTCAAGCTGCGATATCGATTACGGTTAGGTATAACAATAAGGGACTACCAAGTATTGGAGGGCTCAAGATTAAAGGGTTGCTCAGGTATTGTTTAATTCTATCAAAAGATTCTTGGCAAAGGGGTTATACTCTTTGGCTGAATCATTCTAAAACAGCTTGAAGACAGGCTAAAAAATGTTGGTTAACTGGGATGCAAACCGGTTGATGTATTGGATTCTACGCAAGAATCCTTGAATTTCTTTCTCACTACTAGGTGGGAGCATCTCCACTATGGCCTTAATCTTAGCTGGGTCGACCTCTATGCCTTTCTTGCTGAATATAAACCCTACTAGCTTTCTGGATGTAACCCTGAACACACAGTTCTGTGGGTTGAGCCTCACATGATACTGTCTTAATCTCTCAAAGTACCTCCTCAAAACTGTACATTGATATTCACGCTTCTTAGGCTTATTGATCATATAATCTATGTATACTTTTACCAGCTTATGAATCATATCGTGGAAGAAGGTAGTTGCGGCTCGTTGGTTGGTAGCCCTGACACTTTTCAATTCAAAGGGCATGACCATGTTACAAAATATGCCCCACGGGATTGTGAAGGTTGTTTTCTCCTGGTCTTCTAGAGCCATCTTTATCTAATTGTATCATGCAAAGCAATCCACGAAGGAATCCAACTCGTGTTGTTATCTATGATCACATTTATTATGGGCAAGGGAAAATCATCTTTGGGGGAAGCTTGGTTAAGGTCTCGGTAATCAACAAATGGTTGAACTTTGCAAGTCAGTTTAGGGATGGGAAAATGTTAGCCAATTACGTAGGGTATTCAATAACTCTGACGAACTCGAAGTGGTGGAGTTTCATAACCTCCTCTTTAACCTTAAGAGAGCACTTTGGTCTCAACTTACTGACCTTCTATTTGACGAGTTTGGCTTCAGGCAGGGTAGGTAAGTGGTGTTCAACAATCGACGGTCGATTCCAAGCATGTCACTATATGACAAAGGAAATACGTCTATGAATTCTTTTAGGAGCGCAGTGCTCATCCAAGCCAGCTTATATCTTAACTTCTTGCACATTTTCGGGCGTACATATGTTGACTTTAATAGTTTCTTCTGCCCTTAGCTCGACTGGACTAGACTCCCTATTTTCTATTTCTTTCCTCATTTCTTCAAGTATTTTTTTCTCTTTTGGGTCTATTAACTGTAACTCATCATTAACCGTGTTGATTAATATATCATAACTTCAATCAGCAACCAAAGAGTAATCGCAATCTACTATCAAAGTATCAATTAAAAAGTTAAGAAGAACATATTAGGTAAGAAAGGTAAGATTATCTAAAGAGACATAAGCATTCAGGTCTTTCGATTTGGGAGTAGCCTCGACATCATGACAATTTTTAGTGATCCCTCCCATAGTCAGTAATCCGTACTCTATCTTCCAATTTTGCATGCCACCATGTGCTGAAATGATCAAGCTTGTTAGATCAATGATTTGATCGTCCACTTCACAAATAAGCACCATGATGTTCATATCGTTGAAGCATGCTATCATTCCCTTTGGCTCCATAAAGTCCATCCAATCAGGGTCATCTTCCTTACTCGGCTTTATCAAGCTTGACAATTCTTCATCTTCCACCTATCTAGAGTTGTAAAAGATCTCCCATCCATTGATCAGCTTCCCCGTTTCTGTATTATAAAACTACTTTGGGAATCCGTAGTAAGTTTCTTTTTCTCCTCCCTTAACAGAGTATTCGTTCACGTAGGGACCTTAGTCATGGGCCATCCTTCCTTTTAGGCTTTCTTGGATTGAGCCATCTTCTTGGCAGCTTCCTTCCTTTCTTTCTTGGTGGGCTTGTATCCCAACTTGAACTGGTCTTTCTTGTTTTATAGAACTGGGGAGCTGGAAAGTCTCTAGCAGTTTCGGCCCAAGTCTTTTCTAGAAAAATTATAGAGTTTTTTCATCATTGGAAGCACTGTAGGGTGCAAAAGTGAGAAAGTTTTCACCGAGACAAACTTCCTCGAACTCCAAACATCGAACTGGGCTGTTGATCTTCAATCCACTGAGAAGCAGGTCTAACGACTACCATAACACTGTCCTTGTCATTCTCCACCTGTCCATTTTCTGGTAACTGTAAGTCTTCTATAATCATGAAAGCAGCTTTGTTCATAACAAACTTGACTTTCTAGTGCAAGATAGAAATGATTGATCCACCTAGGTGTATCCACGGTCTTCCCACCAGAACACTGAATACAGCGGGTTATGCTTAATACTTGAAACTCTACCTCATAATTGGTGGTTCCAACAGTCATGGGGAGCTTAACTGTGCTAACAACCTCCTTTCGAGTGTTATCATATGCTCAGATAGCTTGGATAGAAGAGGTAAATTCTAAGGGGTCTATACCAAGGGCTTGGACGATGTGTAGAAGACAGACGTTGAGGGCAGAACCATTGTCTATGAGGATGAAGGGAACCTTCTTATCAAGTGCTCGCATTGGGATATAGAGCATGTCCTTATGGCTTGGTCCTACCTTGGGAAGATCAGATTCAGAGAAGGTAAGGATATTCCCGTAATGAATAGCCCCTAATACTTGGGATATGTACTTTGGTTGTGTCTTTATATGTATCTAGGCTTTGCTGAGTAGCTAGATCAAGGCATGTCTGTGTGAGTAGGAAGCAGATAACAATCCTCAAATGGAGATTTTAGCTTGAGTCTTTTTCAGTTATCTAAATACCTCGTTGTTTGGGGGGGGGGGGGTTGAGAGAACATTGGGTCTGATGTGGCTGGTTAGGGAACAATTTGATAAACTCGACCTAATTTTGTCAAATGTGAAACATCGATATTAGGCCTAAACACAGTCCCTATCTTCATCGTAATCTTCTGCAACAGTGAAGGCCTCGCCTTCCATCAACTCTTCCAATGAAATAACATCACAGAACTCTTGTAGAGAATCAAAATAGAATTAGGCTAAAAACACTGGCTTGCTGGAGTAATGAGTTTAGTCGGATCCATCGCTCGTAGAACATCATCGATAATGTTAACCCTGTGAGCTGGTAAGGGTTCCTTCCTTACGTTGGGTCTGAGAGGAGAGGAAAATTCGCCTTTGTCAATAAGATCTTGTATGGCATGTTCAAGACTCATACATCTCCCTGTGGAGTGTCATTTGATGATAGGCATGGAAAGCTTGAACATCATACCATTCAGGTATCATTGCTGGTGCATGCGTAGGTGGTAACTTGGATATCATGTCCCTCCTCAATAGTTCTTCTAACACCATGGGCAATAGGGCATCCAATTGGGTGAACTTTAATTTTGGCTCTGAGATTGCTTCCCATGATACTACATGTTATGCTCGGACATTGTCGACGTGGTTGGCACTGGTTGCCTTCGGTTTGGACATGGAAATTTTCGGGGCTTGCTTAATAGGCCCCGACTTCACCTTAATGGAAATGGTCCCTTAGTTGATGGCGTCCTTGATCTGTACTAGGGATCCCATTAGTGACTTGAACGATGTATGGTAATGACCAAAGATGTATTCATGGTATACTGGGAGCAGATTGTTTCTTACTACGTTCACATGTTCCTCATCCGTAGGATGATTCACCATTTGAGCAATTATTTTTCTCCATCTCATGATAAAAGGAGATACTTATTTCTTTGAATCTTGCTTCGTGGTCTATAGATCTCTACAAGTGATGTCTAAATCAACATTGTACTGGTATTGATTTAAAAAATTCTCTTACAACATTCTTCAGGTTTAGACTCGAGCTTCCTCTAGGGTAAGGAACCATCGAGATGCGGCTCCAATGAGGGTACGGTGGAAGAGCTGGAATAGCTTATTCTGGTTGACCTCGTAAGGTGCCAAGGCACACATGTACATCTTGATGTGGATCTTGCAGTTTGTAGTTCTTTTGCACTTGTCCATCTCTGTCATCTTGAACTTAGGCGATGATCGGTCTTCTGGGTTCATAACAAGTGCCCTGAGATCTTGTAGGTCATCTGCCCTTCTCATTCGAGCAATATGGGATTCTAGTGCAGAAAATTATCCTTCCATTCCAGGACAACAGGTTTCCCTCCCTCATCTTTTGATTCATACTGTCATTCGAACTCGGCCCTCTTTTTATCGTTCTTTCTCTTAAGCTTAGCCTTATCCTCTTGTTCTTTCTTAACCCTTCTTTTAAGGTTTTCCATCCCCTCGGCTGTTCGTGCCTATTGATCTTATAGGGCAGCGAAACCGCGTAGAAAATTCTTTTGTAACTCATTGACAATGATGACCAAATATGCCATCTGTGGGTATTCTTAGGCCATTGGAGTTCAAGTGAGCTTCCCAAATGAGTCCTATTGCCAACCTCGTTTAGCCTTAACTGTATAGAGAATTTTCGAAAATATAATCACAAATACCACATAGAGACAGTGCCTTTGAGAATGGGAGGTATTTAACAATGACAGTGCCTTTGACTAACCGGTTAGTGGGTTTATTTTGGATTTTTTCAAAATTTGGGGGATGAGTCTACCCAGCGAGTAAATAGGCTGGTTGGTCCACGGATTTAGGGTATTTGATCTATTTTTTTTTACGAAAGGAAGATATTTGATTAACTTTTCGGTTGCCGGGGGTTGAACCGGCCGATTGGTAAGTGGGTCTAGGTTTTGATTTGGAAAAATTCTAGAACAGGGATAGTTCTGACTAGAGTTAACTACTCGGTTGACCACTGTACTATAAAGTAAATTCAACTTTAGTCACTCGATTTCAATTTGTGTCAAGATGACCATTGAATTCTTAAATTAAACCCAATCAAGTCACTCTACTAAATCCAGGCATCCGAGGGCCTATTTATTCTGTTAAGTTGTGGGCAAATCTGTCAATTTCATACGATTTTAGGTTTTTGGTTGATTTTCTTAAGAAGAAGGAGGCACAGCCGCGGGGTAGAGGGTGGTCGGCCACATTTCCACTGAAAATAAAAAACCCTAATTGAATCCATCTCAACCGTCAACTCCACAACCCTACCCAATAGCACCAACCACCACAATTGTTGTCAGAACACCAGCCTAAGCCCACCTCCACCACTATTACCATGCTCAATAGCCAACACCGCCTAAACCTACCACCTCGACAACCACCCAAAACCAACTACTACACTCACAACCTACCACCACTTAGTGCCACCATCACAACCCTTACACCAATCTCCCTTCACAGTCCCTTAACACAATCAAGATGAACCTGCCACCACCACCTATTCGTAGATCAGCATAGTCGACTATCATTGGGTAAAGATCAGAACAAGGTTAAATTCAAGCTTTGGTGGGGTGATGACATTGGGTTGGTTGTGGTTGCGGTTGAAGCGACGACTTTGGTAGTGAGATGGTGATGTTGTTAGACCGACTTGGGAGGGGGGAGGCAATCTCTGGTTGTCATCGGAAGTTGAAGGTATGGTCCTTGCATGGGGGCAGAGCAGGGTAATTAGTGATGGTGGTGAAAGGATGGACTAGGAAGACAAGGTGGCACAATGCAAAGATAAAAGGCTATGAACATTGTGTGTTTTATGGGTCTGGAACATTGTATGTGTATGTGCATACACATGCGATTGGTTTTTTGTACATGTGCGTGTGTGCTCACCTGCACGCGCGTGTGTGTGTGAGAGAGAGATGAGGGGGAGTGTGCGTGGAGGTGAGGAATTGTGTATGTGACAGTGGTGATTGGTGGTGGCGGCAGGGTGGTGTTGGACTTGGGAGAAGAAGAAAGAAGAAGGCAATCTGGGGAGAAAGAAGGAAAAAAAATCAAAAGATGAATTGACCCATAAACTAAGTTATGTAATGGATTTGGGTCTAACCGAATCTAACGCAATGACCTAATTGGACAAATTAACGAGTCGAGTGGTCACTTTGACAGAAACTGAAGTTCAGTGCCTGAAGGTCAAATTTTCCAATAGTACAGTGGTCAACCGAGTAATTAATTATTCTGACTAATTGTCCGGTCACTCAGGAGGTGAACCGGCCAGTTGGTCAGTGGGTAAAGGGTTCTATTTTGAAATATTCTAACAACAAGGGTAAGTTCTGACTAACTCTCTGGTCACCCGGAAGGTGAACCAGTGGTTTGTCAATGTGTCTAGGGTTTGAGATATAAGCCAGCCAATTTTGAATTTTTCAAGTACTACACTTACTGACTAACCGTCTGGTCAGAAATGCAAAAAACTGGCGGGTTAGTCAGAGTCTTCCATCCATTGCGAGATTACCAATTAGCTTACAGAATATTGGTTGGTTCCCCTACCAATATGCCATAGGCCAAAACAGGTATTCTCTCTAAAAAGGTTAGAACACCGAATGGTCTGGGAGTGTGGTTTCTCTCTCAACACCGGTGTAAGGTCACTTCTTCGGCTCGACTCGTATCATATACCTCTCACCTGTAACTCAGGTAGTTAATAATGGGTGATCACCAGTGCGTGTACAAATCTATTAATATACTAAGAAACCAGGAGGCCCTTTTAGTACGAGGCCTTGGAGCTGAGGATACAGTTGAATTCATCTTGTAACTAGGAAGTTCAAGAGTCTCAACCATTGCCCTCGAGTGGGTGGGTTAGGGACAGACGTGCGTATGTGTGAGGCATAGAAATAAAAGAACAATTACCACACTTATATCACACTGTAAGTGTTATTCAACACAAAGAAAAGCCAAAAAACAATGAAATTTTTTTCAAGTCACGTCCTTAGTTTTTAGTCCCTAGCGGAGTCGCCACTATAGCGAACCATCTCGGAAAAGATCCCCCTGGAAGGAAGATTTTACGAAGTCATCATCTTATCTAATATAAATTCAGGAAAATAAGAAAAATCTGGACAATGACCCTAAAAATGTCCAAAATACTACTGATCTATTGAAAACAGGTAAATGGGTTTGGGGACTAAGTTATACGACGAGAAGGTGTTAGGCACCCGCCATACCCTTTCGGTTTCTACTTAATTTCTATTGTTATTGGCCTTTTTAACACATAACACATATGCATAACAAGCCTAAGTTTATTTCTATATTATCGGCTTGAACTCGATATCGGGAGTCAAATGACCTACGTATTCAGTCGGACAAACCGAAATAAAAATCATTGTAGTTCGACTCTAGTCTTACGGGAGGCAAGCTACAGTTTGGTCTTCAACTGGAACAAAGAAACTCCTTTTTATGATTAATGTACTAGATATGAGATATGGTTGAGGGAATGAGGACGCATTGTGAAGGATCCACGATGCAAAAGACTTGTGACTCTTTCAGAGTGAGATATGAAGGGATAGTTTCGCTTAAAATGTATCCACGATGCCTAAAATGTTGGCCAAGGGCCCTATTTATAGAGCTCTAGGATGCCAAAAATGATAAAAATGGCCTTACCAATCTCTGATTTGAAGATAAGACATAATATTTGACAAAAACCACTAATTGACAAAACTCAACTAACTGACCAGTTTGTTGAAAACTGGCTGGTTCATCTCACAATTTTATAATACATTTTTTGAATTTCAAAACATTATTTAACCCTAATTCGGTATCTATCTCAGATTTCCTAGATGGATAGACCAGATTCGACAATTATCTTCATTTTCCATATAAATCCATGATTTAATCACTTACATCAAAGATAAATCACAAGTTATGGCGCAACGCCTCAGAAAAAAAATCTCTGGAAAAAAGGATTTTTAGGAGTCGCCATCTTATTTAATTTGAGGACAATAAGAAAAATGTAAAAATGACTCAAAAGTGTCCAAAATGATGACTGATCTATTGAAACCAATAGAGGAGTCCAATGACTAAGTTACGTAATGAGAAGGTGTTAGGCACCCGCCACGCCCTTTTGGTCTCTACTTCAGTTTTAATGACATTCAGCCTAAAGAACACATAGCATGTAAAAAATGTAGCTAGACTCACCCTAATTTTATTTTTATTTTTATTTATTTTTGGCCTGAACTCGACAACTGGGGTCAAGTGGCCTTGTATCCGAATCGGACTAATAGGAATCAAAACCACCGTAGTTTGACACTGGTCCTACTGGAGGTAGTCTACAATTCAGGACCTAGACTTAGACAAAGAAGATGAAAATAACTCTTTTACTGTTTTGAAATAAAATGTGACTACAGTAAAGGGAGATATCTATATGATTTCTACCCTATGAAAGCTTAATAAAAGTTACCTCGAGATGCAGCTTGCCTTGATGACTAGGGGATGCTCGCCATTGGATTCATGACGCAAAGAACAAAGTGACTTTTTTAGGTGATTTGGATGGCTAAGATTCTCGAGAAAGATTGGACATCACTTCACGAGGAAATGGCGAGCAAACTCTAAAGATAATATGCTTAGGAAATTGACTTAATATATGACCCTCAAAATAGATGCTAAGACCCCTTTTTATAGTGTTCAGGGCCGCAGAATTTGACAATGTCAATCTGTATGGCTAAAGATAAGTCAGAATAAGTGATAAAATCGCAGAATGACAAAAGTCAATTGACTGACCGGTTAGTAGAAAATCGGCTAGTAAATATTTTTTTTTCAGAATTTTGAGGCATTATCTGACCCTAATTTCGGTAATTATCTTTGAAATAACAAATGGGATGTACTAGATTTGCGATAAGTCATTTCTTAACCATAAGATGGATCAATTTGATCCTACATCAAGGATAAATTCTGGAATATTAAAAAATCATCTGGATAAATTACATCAATCAAGATAATCTAAACCATGTACCGAACTCAATCTACATGGACTGGACTAAATACAAAGGACTAGAAATGCAATGGACTGGACAATTAAGCTGGACCAAATTAATTAAATAAAACTGAACTTGATTAAATAATTAAATTACATCACTTAATCCATGCTGAAACCAATAAAATAACCCTAGAGGGGGGGTGAATAGGGTTTTAAGACTACTTTAAAAATTAATAAACAACAGACCTCAATCTCAATAACACAAGTAGACAAACAACCAATCTCAACACAAATGTAAAACGATAAAGTAAAGAGAGAAGGGTTTAGAGATACTTGACAAGGAGAATTAAATGGTTCGGCTTGATATACCCACAAGCCTACGTCCACCCCTTCAAGGAAGTCCCTTGAAAGGCCCTAGAATCCACTAGTATGATCTTCCTTACGGGTCAAGATCGAACCTCTTACAATCCCTTGATGCTATGCCCACATCAAGAACAAGCTTTGACAAACCCAAAGCTCCAAAGCTTGACAACCTCAAGCTTTGATACAAGAACCTTTCAATGAAGAAATGTGTACAAGATTTCACTCTCAATAAGTAGATGAGTACAAGTTGAAGTACTAGAACAAGAGAGATGAGTGTATGATGACTTATGAAAGTGTATCTCTCTCTAATATAAGCTAACAATAAATGCTCTCTTGAAAAGGATGAGAAATCAATGAAAACAAGAGAGATTTGAACAATTGCTTTGATCTTTGAGAATATGAAAGATAGGAGAGCTTTGAATGCAATTGATGAATGAAAACAATGCCCAAGATGAGTATTTATAGAGCTGGAAATAAATATGACCGTTTGGAGTTAGGTGGGGCATTAAATGCGCCAAACGGTAAATACAGTCGACTGCAATGCACCATTACAGTCGACTGTAACCCAAAAAGTAGCCGTTGGAAATTCAAATTTCCAACTTGCAGTCGACTGCAATGCAATGCAGTTGACTGTAATAGGCTACTGAAAGTATTACAGTCGACTGCATTCCAATGCAATCGACTGTAATACCTAGACCTGGCAAACGGGTGTACCCACTGGGGTACGGGTAAAACCCGGCCGGGTCCGGATAAAAACGGGTCGGGTAAATTTTACCCATTTTTTTTTGGTACAGTTTATGAGAACCCGTACCCTACCCTTACGGGTAGGGTATTACCCGCGGGTAAATCACAATTTTTCCTGACTTTTTTGAATAAATAGATTTTAAATGCCTTCTACTCAGTAATTACTAATTAGACATACTTTTCATTCTTTCTCCTTCAATTCATTACACAACAATCTGAACATCTTTCAATCCACAAAAAAAAATCTGAACATCTTACAAATGGAAAAAAAAAACCAATCCGGATATCTTTCAAATGGGAAAACAAAATTTGAACATCGACACGACCATCATCAAGATCTACCCAACAATCACAAGGCAACTTTATGTCTATCAAACGGGAAAAAAATTAAAAATCTGAACATCGATACAACTATCATCAAGATCCACCAACTGAAAGATCTATCCAACAATCACAAGGCAACGAGCGATCGTTCAGTGGCGACTGGGCGACGGATCTGTGGTGACAGTGATGGATCGGCGACGAATGGGCAACGGATCGGCAGCGAGAGGGAGACGGGGTGACCATTGGGGGCAACGGCGCGACGGATCAGAGGAGAAGGCGCGACGGCGCGACAGATCGGAGGAGATGGCGTGACAGATCGGAGGAGACGACGCGACGAGGTGACAGATCGGAGGTGACAGCACGACGGGGTGACTTCTGGTAGATCGTGGAGTGACTGAACGACTTGGCGCCTTGGGTGGAGTACGGTGGCCGTGACTTAGGTAAATCTGAGAGAGAGAGAGAGAGAGAGACTTGAGATAAGAAATGGGGGGATCTGTGAGGTTGAGAGTGAATTGAGAGGTAGGTGCGGAAGTGATAAGAGGAGAGAATGAGAGATTTAACCCTAAAAGTTGTATATATATTGATATAATCGGGTAAACCCGGGTACCCGGTAACCGACCCAAACTTACCCGGATTTTACGGGTCGGTTCGGGTCCGGGTCCACTTTCAGCGGGTAGGGAAAATGGCTACCCGTACCCGGAATTTTGGACCGGGTAATGGGTCCGGGCAACATTTTGCCAGGTCTAGTAATACCTCACTGCCCAACATGCAGTCGACTACATTCCAATGCAGTCGACTGCATTCCTGAAAATGCAGTTTCCTATTTTTAAAGCATGAAAAACTTTTTATGCATGCAAGGGAAACCTATGGGCAAGTTCTAGGTATACAGTCATCGTAACGATCATCTCTCTAAGTCTAGTTTACAAAGACGAAAATAAAAGCATGAAAACTTCAATCGACAATTTCCCTCTTTGATGCGTTCCGTTGAGAGTCTTTGAACGTGTTGCTCGTCTAATAATCCATTTGCATGAGTATGAGATTGTTCATATTGCTTCATCAACTCAATGCATGTTAGACAGCATAATCATCAATGTTAGTTATCATCAAAATCAAATATAATCCTAGGTTAAATAATCGTAGGGTTAACACATGTTTAGTAATGCATTTCAATAAATAATAAATCCCATTACTTAATTAATAAAAAATGCCTACAAAAATGAGGTGTCTAGAGAGCCCTCGGGGATGGAGTGCACTAACGGGCGAACATCATCGAAAAAGGAAGACAACACATATTTGTAGTGAAAACACAGATATGAGGTCGGACCTTCACAAGCTTCTTATGTATCATCCCAGGAAGAATCAAACCAATGTAGTTCACTGAAATATAGATATCATTCGAAGCTGAATCCAACAGTAACAACAATTGGTCGTCTGCGAACATAGAATATGGAACTGGAACTAGAACTGGAGCCGGAACTGGAATTAGAACTGAAAAACTCACTGCCTAAGAGTCGGAGCAAACTGTAACAACGATTGGTCGCTTAAGCAGCTGAGAATAGTATGGCTAGAAGCCGGAGCAATAGTAACGAAAATTAGTCATCTAAACACACTGGAGACTAGATCTGGATTCAGAACTGGAATTACCTGTTACTAGAGCCTTCAAGACAAGTTGAAAAGGCGACGACCAAAGTTGTATATCTAAGAACCGAAGACAACAACGCACCACTAAGCGGTTGGTCGCTTAGATATAAGGGTATACCTCTAGAAGTCAAAGCCAATGGTAACAACAATTGGCCGTCTAGGGATACTAAAGACTGGATCTAGATCTGGAATTGCCCATTATCGGAGCCCCCAAGACAAGTTGAGAGGGTCGACGGATAGGGAAATAACTTCGACCGTTGCCGGAGCCCCTAAGACAAGTTGGAAGGGTCGACAGACAAAGTGAAAGTATGACTGGTAGGTGGAGCTAGAAATGTCGTAAAGATAATTGATTGTTGGATGCGAATGAATCAATTCACTTCACAAGAAGATACTGGAAACAACACGGAATCTTGTATTAACCTTACACCATATAAGAGTTGTTAGATAGAATAAATGATTTCAGAAATCTGGGTAGTGAATCACCCAGAAATCAGATTTAGGACATGCACTGGCAGGTATGCATGCATACAAATACTAGATAACAATGCCCTCAGGCGAATGAGCAGATATTATGTGACAATGTGCAGGCAGACAACCACAAATTTATAAGGATGAAGGACAAGCATGCATATATATATATATATATATATGTATATTATTTTGGGGAAAAAAGAGGCCGAAAATCAGTCGGTTGGTCAGAATCGCTGAGAGCTTTGAAATTTTAAGTTGAAAAATGACTGATTAAACAAAAGGTTTTTGAAAATTTTAAAATTCGGTAGGAGAACCAGCCGGTTAGCCAAAGACTTTGGGATTTTGAATTTCGAAGAGTTAAAAATCCGGCCGGTTTGGCTGCCCAGTTTTGTGCATGATTTTAGGGTTTTTGTTCAAAACACTTCTAGTTCGATCCACTCCAATCTCTCTCAGATTTCTTCGCTCTAGGAGTTCTAGATCGTCTATTCTAGCCCTAATCACACTCCCAATCTATAAATACCAAAAATCTCTTCCTCATCCCTCTCAATTTTGTACAATGATTAAGGATTATGTGAGAACTCGCAAGAGCCATGAGGGAGGTCCCCAAATCGGAAAAATCTCTCGATTTTAACCAAAGAATCGAGCCGATGATTGCTCTTTACTCACTCTGGAGCAAGGAACTCATCTTAGAGCCTTCTATTTTGCGGAGGAGGTAAGTTACCTCAAATTTCCTTCCTAGACACACAATATGTCACCTTACTTCACACACACACCATGCTCATGGATGGTAGGCCCCACGTTTTAGGGTTTTTTATGTAATTCCTTCAAACCGGACGGTTGATCAGAAACATGGACCATAAAAAATGCAAATTAAATAGGAAAATAGGCTGCCTAATCTAAAACATGACAGTTTATCTGATAAAATTTCATGAATTTTTAAATTTTTGACTCCTAACTCTATACAAATTAGGGCTACTTGACTACATATATTCATGACTCGTCCTTTCAGAATAATTTTCGTCCCTTGTCTCTTGAGAACTCTCAATGGCCTTCGAAGATGATCCTACGATCTTTGAGCTTTAATTACGTGCGTTTGCAAAATCCTTCAACAAGATCAAATTGATCCATATTGACAGGAGGTTCAAAGTAAAATCAATGATGCACTTGAGAAGCGTGATGGTTTGTGAGGACATTTTCTATGGTGCTTTTAGATTCTGGGACGTTGAGGATCATGTTTTTGCTTCGGTCTGACAATATGTTGCCCTACCTTTGAAGAGTTCTCTACCCTGGTAGATATCCCAGCCAATCTTCCAATCATTGTTTCGACCGTTCAAGATGGTTATGTCAAGTTCCTCAAGAATTTATTGAAGGTCTCAAAGGAAAGTGCTCGATCTTTCATTCGTGGTGAAGATATTAAACTTTCTTCTCTAATAGAGTATTTTTTTTGCCAAACTGATTAGTCGTGACGAGGAATACACCCATGGTAGAGTGTCTGCTTTGGCGCTATGCTTGGTAGCTAAATATCTCACTTTTTCCGGCCTTAGGGTTGCTAATGTGAGGCTACCCTAGGTAAAACCCTGATCTCTTTAGTACTAGCTGAAACTTTACTTAGGGTCACCAATGTTCTATCCCAGCATTCTATTAAGAGACAGTTCTTTGCTTTTGTACATGTGGCTACTGGACCATATGCGTCTGATAGCCAAACTTGCTGCAGTAGGATACAACCCTAGTGCTTTCCATTCTCAACCTTTGCTCTCCGATGGTCATTCCGGCATAGACGAGTGGACTTACTTCTTCTGTGTGCAGGAGTCCAAGGATATTCATTTGTATTGTAAATGGTGGAGGGCTCATGGCCCAGTTCTGAGAAAAGCTGAATCCCTATGTTTATCTCCTGGGATTGTGTTACACATTTTTCTACTTTTCTTGTCGGGTCGTGAGGTAGTTTGGTTATGAACATGTGATTTTAAAGTTTTATGGTGAGTTCATGGGAGACAAGCCCTTAGTCCTTCCATAATCGAGGCTGTGTTAAGAGGCCAGGGGTCTCCGCCTTATGCCCACAGTTATATTGAATATAAACCTTTCATCACCGGTATTGAACATGTTGCTCCCTTATTGTCTAACGCATACATCTGTTGGCTTTGGCCCCATGTTTGTGAAAATGTATTATCTTTAGAAGGCAAACTGAGGGTGGAGCTAGATTGGGACTTCCCAAGGGCTTATGAATACAATCTCTAGAGCAAGCCAAGGGGGAAGCTCGTGCTGCTATCGGATTGAGCTCGGAGATGTCTAAATTGGGCAGGTCTTCTCATAGCATAACACAAAGTTTCCGTCATCCTTAAACTGAAGATGAAGTTCGGGTCACTTGGATCAGGCACTCTTGGATTGGTTCTCAAATGTTCAAGGAAATTTTGATGCTGATAGGAATCCGATATGGTCTTTGCACATGGATGAGCCTCAGCGACATCCCACTTTGTTGTTGAAAAAGAAGCCGCCGAAGAGGAATCCGACTATAAAAGTTACTCAAAATTGGGAGGCCGGTGTGGATGCTTATCTCGAGGATTAGTTTGACAGGTAGAGTAATAAATGAAAAGACCAAGTGGATCAAAGGCCGCTTTTCAAGTGGAGGAATTAGAGGATGTGATTCCTATATCGCAGAGGTCAATTTAGAAGAAGAGTATGGAGGCATGGAAATTAGTTTTGAACGCTAAGGAGAATTCAACTAGAAAGAACTTTAAATAAATGATGGCAGATATCCCATAGGTTGCTGATAGGACTTAGAAAGTTTTCTTGCCCTAACTTTTGCCTAAGTCGCTCTTTGCAGGGTTTTCGTCGTAGCGAGCCTTTTTATTTTTTTTCGTGCATTTTTTTATTTTTCTTTGCCCTAACTTTTACTTAGGCCGCTCTTTGCTGGGTTTTCATCCTGGCGGACATTTTTATTTTTCTCAAGAATGTAATCAGTATTTTAGCCAGTGAAATAAAAGAATTTTATCAAAATTTGACCACACTCGATGTAACTTTACAGATGGCCTATGTACCCCGATCTATGTGTTACATCAATTTTTGTGTGTTGAAAAAATGTTCTTTAGAGGATTAGGTCATTTGTAGTTCAATTACAAAATTCGTTCAAACATAATATTTCTTTAATCGATCTAGATTGACTAGCTGTGAGAGCTCAATTCCATCTAAATCGACTAACAACGCTGCACCCCTGGTCATGATTTTCTTAATCATATAGGGACCTGATTAGTTGGGTTCAAACTTTCCACGCGGGTTCCAAGTTTGTCCAATGTTCTTCTCTGACACCAAATATCCTTCTTTCAACCCACGTCCCTTGACTCGCTTGTTCAATGCTCTGGTGATTCGCCTCTGGTAACCTTGGATATGATAAAGCGCCTTCAACCTTTTCTTGTCTGCTAAGGCCAATTCTTCGAATCTGTGTCTCACCTAATCTTCTTTGGCTATCTATTTCTCCAATAACACTCTGAGAGAGTTGACTTCTAATTCTACCGGGAGCATGGCCTCCATGCCATAGACCAATGAATATGGAGTAGCCCTGGTCGACATCTTCACCGACGTTCTATAGCCCCAGAGTGCATAGGGAAGCTTATCTGGCCAACTCCTACAAGAATTTGTCATTTTACTCAACATGCACTTAATGTTCTTATTGGTGGCCTCAACAGTCCCGTTGGTTTGCGGCCAATAGGGTGACGAGCTATGTCGGATGATACCATATTTCTCGGCTAAGTCTGTGACTTCTCCTTCAAAGTGTAACCCATTGTCTTAGATCAACTCCCGGGGTACTCCATATCTGCAAATGATGTTCGTCCGGATTAACTAAGCCATCTTCCTGGCGTTGAGCACGGCGTATGAAGCGGCTTCCATCCACTTCGTAAAGTAATCTATGGCTACTAGCATGAACTCGTGTCTGTTGGAGGCCTTGGGACTGATCTTCCCTATTCATATATCCCTTGAACTGAGAACGGCCACTGGGAGGTCATGTTGTATAACTCTCAGGGAGGTAGATGTTGCAAATTAGCGTACACCTGACATTTGTGACATCCCCTCACATACTCGATACAATCGTGTTCCATGGTACTCCAGTAGTATCTCTATCAAAGGACTTTCTTGGCTAGCATCCACTTGTTCATGTGTGGTCCACACTTTCTTGCATGTATGTCGTCCGTGATTTGACTACTTTCTCTCTTGGTTACACACAATAGTTGTTCTCTACAAAAGCCATTTAGATGTGCTGTTAGACAGGACATGCTTCTCAAACAGGTACTTCATGGGGTCCATTATGGCCAATAACCTGATGGGGTATGCCAAGACATAGTGTCTCAACCTTTGTGTTACCCAAACTAATGATATACATGTTTTCTCTAGGGCTAAATAGTTCACATCTCTCTGGTTCAACCTCTTATTCACATAGTATATGGCCCTCTCAACCAATGAATCCTCCAAGTGCTGAGCTAACATGGCTCCAGCTGCGGTATCGGTCACGGTTAGGTATAGTAATAAGGGGCTACTGGGTATAGGCGAGCTTAAGGCTAGAGGGTGGTTACTAAGGTATTATTTGATTTTGTCAAAGGCTTCCTGGCATAGGGGGTTTCTTGCTCGAATCCTTCTTCAACGGCTTTAACACGGGCTCACTGATCATGATTAAGCGGGAAATGAACCGACTGATGTACTAGATTCTACCCAAGAATCCTCGAATCTCCTTCTCAGTTCTAGGTGGAGACATCTCAACTATGGCTTTGATTTGGGCTAGATCCACCTCTATCCCTCGTTTACTCACCATGAAACCTAGCAAATTTTTGGCTGTGACTCCGAACATACACTTCTGGGTTCAACCTTACTTTGTACTGCCTCAATCTCTTAAAGTATTTCCTCAACATTGTGTAATGATATGCCATCTTCCTTGATTTTATGATCATATCATCTTCATACACTTCCACCTCCTTATGGATCATGTCATAGAACAGGGTGGTAGGGATCGCTGATATGTAGCCCCGGTATTCTTCAAACCAAGGGGCATCACTTTGTAACATAAGGTTCCTTATGAGATGGTAAAGGCTGTCTCTTCCTGGTCCTCAGGAGCCATTTTTATCTGGTTATACACCGCAAAGCAATCCACAAATGATACTAACTTATTATCGGCTATGTTGTCTATAATCAAGTTTATGATGGGTAAAGAAAAATCATCCTTGGGAGAAGCTCGATTTATGTCTCGGTAGTCCAGACACATCCTAACTTGACCGGAAGGCTTGGGGACGTGTACGATGTTGATAGCTCAGTTTGGGTATTCAATCACTGGGATAAACCCAATGTGGGCCGGAGTAACTTCATCACCTCCTCCTTAACCTTGAGGGACCACTCTGGTCTTAACTTGCGGAGTTTCTATTTGATGGGTTTGGCTTCGGGTAAGATGGGTAGGTGGTGTTCCACGATGGATGGGTCTATACCTGGCATGTCACTATATGATCAGGCAAAAACATCAATGGTTTCGAGTGCATTCATCTCTCTCTCTCTCTCTCTGTAATCTAGACTAGCCCCTATTTTGATTTCTTTTATATTTTCCAGAGAGCCTATGTTCACTTTAACTGTTTCCTCGGCCACTGGCTTGAAACGACTAGTTTCTTGGTATTCAATTTCTTTTAACATTTCTTTTGAATATTTTTTCTCTTCTAAGTCCATTAGAAGTGACTCATTATTAACCAAATTGATTAATTCATCGTAGCCTATATCAGCAACCAAGGGATAATTGAAATCAAGCATTATATTATCAATCATGTAGTCTGGAAACACATAATAGGTGAACAGATTCAAATTGGCTAAGGTGACATAGGCATCCAAGTCTTCCGGCTCCATAGCATCTTTGGTAGCAGGACTTCCTTCGGTAACCTTTCCGAAAGTCAGCGCTCCACACTCGACCATCCAATTCTGCATGTCGCTCTGTGTTGGAGTGATTAGGCATGCTAGATCTATGGCATGGTTGTCCACTTCACATATAAGCACTGAGATAAACATATCTCTGAAGCACGCTATCATTACTTCCGAATCCAATGAATCCACCCAATCTGAGATTTCTTCGGTACCTGACTCTGTCTAAATTGGCATTTTTTTCATGATCGCAACACTGTTGCTTGCTGTTGGCTTAGGTCTTCTTCGATACCTGACTCCGTCTGAACTGGCTTAGGTCTTTCTTCATGTCTGAATTGGCATTTCTTCGTTATCCTTTGATTCGCTTCCCGATCTCAACATTGTAAACTGGTTCTAGAAATCCGTAGAAGCACCCATTTTCTCCTTCCTTGATGAAGTATCCATTCATAGTAGGGATCGTGGTCATGCTCATGCGCTTCTTGCCCGGGCGAGCTTCCGAATAAGTTCTTGATAAGGGCTTGACGATGGGAGTATGAGGCTGACAATAGTCTCCATATGGAAATATTGGCTTGGGTCTTCTTCAATTGTCTAAGGACCTCATCATCTGGAGGGTCTTGAGATAACAATAGGTCGGATGTGGCTGGCTGGGGTGGGGTCTGGTACACTCGGCCTGATCGGGTTAAGTGGGGCACATTAGAATTGGATCGCAACATAAACCCAGTTTCTTCATTGTATTCTTCTTCAACTGTGAAGGTTTCCCCATCCATCAACTCCTCCCAAGTAATCACATCGCAAAACTGTGGCAGAGAATCATAAGCAGACACTGATATCGAAACTGGTTGGCTAGTATGGACAATAAAGGCAATTGGAACTATGACTGACTGGCTTTCATCAATACAGTTAACCCTATGGGTAGGCAAGGGTTCTTTTCGAACATTTGGTCTGACAGGAATGGACACTTCGCCCTTGTCGATGTGGTCTTTTATGGCATGTCAGAGGGTGATGCATCTCTCCGTGGGGTGCCCTTTTCCTTGATGGTAATTATAAAAGGCAAATTTCACATCATATCCATCGGGTATCACTGCTGGTGTAAGGGTAGGTGGTAGCTTGGAAATCATTACCTTCCTTAGAAAATGTTAAAAAAACCTTGGGGAGCGGTGCATTCAAGGGGGTGAACTTCTGTCTAGGCTCTATAGCGGGTTCCCATGTCATTGCTTGAGGTGTTTCCACAGTGTTGACATTGTTAGTTGATGTTGTCTTAGGCTACACACTGGAGCTCCTTGGACTGGCTCGGTATGCTCCTGGTGATTTTAACTCACGAGAGATGGTTCCCTTGTTGGTTGCATCCTTTATCTGAATGAGGGATTCTATTAGAGCTTTGAACGATGTGTGGTAGTGACAAAAAATGTAATCGTGGTAGACCGGAAGCAAGTTGCTTCTCACGATGTTCACTTGTTCTTCCTCCGTTAGGCAGTTCACCATTTGAGCTGTCGTATTCCTCCACCGCATGATGAAAGTTGAAACGGACTCCCTTGGCTCTCGCTTTGTGTTTTCCAAATCTTTAGGTCTACATTGTACTGGTATTGTCTGAAAAACTCTCTCACAACATCTTTCTATGTGTAGACTCGGGCTTCATTCAAAGTAAGGAACCATCGGGAAGCGGCTCTCATGAGGGTACGGTGGAACATCTGTATCAACTGATTCTGATTTATCCCATATGGGGTCAACGCTAGCATGTACATCTTCACATGAATCTTGGGATATGTGGTCCCGTCAAACTTATCCATCTTCGGCATCTTGAACTTGAGGGATAACCTATCATCAGGGTTCATGGTTAAGGCAATGAGGTCCAACGGGTCATCGGCTCTCCTTATCCTAGCAATCTGGGATTCAAATGCGGCTAACTTATTCTTCCATTCTGGCACAGCAGGAGGTTTTGTCTTTTCTTCCTCAGACTCATACATTCAACCAAACACTGGACCTTTCTTTTTGTCGTCTTTCTTCCCATCTTCTTCTGGATCTTTAATACCTCTCCTCTTGAGGTTATCCAACTCCTCGGTAGTTCGGTAATGTTGTTCGGTTAGGATAGTAAAACCATTCTGGAGATCCTTTTGAACCTCGCTGATGATACAAACCAAATCAGAGATCGGTGGGAATTTTTCGGCCATTGGAGTTCATCAGAGCTTTCCGAACGAATCTCGATACCAACTGCCCTTAGCTTTAACTATACAGGGAAAGTCGTAAAAAATTTAATAATACATTCCACATATATCGAGCTGGCTGACTCATACCCCGATGGGGGCGAGGGGGAATTTTTCAAGTTTGGAAGGTGTTTTTCAATTTTTTGGAAAAAAGGGCTGATTAACCGTCCGGTTATCTAGAGAGCTAACTGGCCAGTTGGTCAATGGGTTGAGGTTTATTTGGGAATCTTTTTAGAAAAAATTTTGCGGATAAGGTTTTTTAACCATCCGGATCATCTTGGCAAATAACCAACCGTTGGTCAGTGGGAGTGATTATTTCTTGGAAATTTTCTGAGATAAGGTTTTCTGACTAATCGTCTGGTCATCCGAGAGGTTGCCCCGGCCGGTTGGTCAGTGGTTCGAGGGAATTTTCCTGGAAATCTTTCTAGAGGTCAAGGTTTCTAACTAACCATCCAGTCATTCGGGATGATAAGCGACTGGTTGATAAGTGGCTTTGATCAGGGTATGGACTAGCCAATCTCGCAAATTTTCAAGCAAATGCGCATACTGACTAACTGTCCGATTGGGAGCACGGATAACCTGCCAATTAGTTAGAGCCTCCCTTTTTTTACAAAATTACCAGTTTAGCTTATAGAATGCTGGTGGTTTCCCTGCCAACATGCCATAGACAAATACATGTATTCTCTCAACAAAGGGCAAAAAGCTCAATAGTCTGGGTGTGAATTTTTCTTTTTATAACACCAGTGTAAAGGTCATTCCATTGGCTCAACTGTACGATATACCTCCCACCTGTAACTATGAAGTTGATAATGGGGGATCACTAGTACGTATACATGTTGTTTAATACACCAAGAAACCAGAAGGAATCTTTAGTACGAGGCACGTGGAGTTGAGAACTTGATTGAGAGATCGCCTTGAGCACGGGAGGACCAAGGGCCTCGAGTGGGTCGCGGAGAGACGTGCGTGTAAGTGAAGTATGGAAATAGAAGCGCTTGTACCATAATTATGTCACATTGTACATACCACGGAAAAATACAAGAAAAAAATAAGGCCAAAAACCAAGAAAAACTTTTGAAGTCTAGTCATTTTAGTGTTTTTAGTGGCGCACTGCCTCGGAAAAAAATCCCCGAACAAATTGATTTTCGGGAGTCGCCATCTTATTTAATTTGAGGAAAATAAGAAAAACCTAAAAATGACTTAAAAGTGTCCAAGAGGACGACTAGTCTATTAAAACCAAAAGAGGGGTCTGGGATTAAGTTACGCAACGGGAAGGTGTTAGTCACCCGTTGCGCCCTTTCGGTTTCTACTTCATTTTTAAAGATCTTTGGCCTAAAGAACACGTAGCATGTAAAAATATAATAAGACTCACCCTAAGTTTATTTTTATTTATTTTTGGCTTGAACTCAACAGCTGGGGTCTAGTGGCCTACGTATCCGATCGTACTAATCGGAAGCAAAATCACTGTTGTTCGACACTGTTCCTATGGAAGGTAGTTTACAATTGGGGACTTAGACTTAGACAAAGAATATGAAAATAATTATCTTACTATTTTTAAATGAAATGTGACTACAGAAAAGGGAGATAGTCTATATGATTTATATCCTATGAAAGCTTAATAAAAGTTATCTTGAGATGCAACTTGCCTTGATGACTCGAGGATGCTCGCCGTTAGATCCACGACGCAAAGAACAAAGTGACGTTTTTTAGGTGATTTGGATGGCTAAGATTCTCGAGAGAGAGATTGGACGTCACTTTACGAGGAAATGGCGTGCAAACTCTAAAGAGAATAAGCATAGAAAATTGACTTGATGTCAGACCCCCAAAGTGGAGGCCAAGACCCCTTTTTATAGTGCTTAGGGTCGCAGAATCTGATTAGATTGGAAATGTCAATCTGCATGGCTGGAGATAAGTCAGAATAAGTGATAAAGTCGCAAGTTGACAAAAGTCAATAACCAATCGATTAGTCAAAAACCAGCCGATTCACCCCATTTATTAAAAATATTTTTTTCAAATTTCGAGCCATTAATTACCAGACCCTAATTTCGGTAAGTTATCTCTGAAATCACAAATGTACCAGAGTTGGGATAAGTCATTTCTTAACCATAAAATGGATTGATTTGATCTCTGCATCAAGGATAGATTATGGATTATTTTCCTAAAATCATCTAAACAAATTACGTTAATCAAGATAACCTAAACCATGGACCAGAATTAATCTACATGGACTGGACTGACGAACTTGACATGCAATGGACTGGATTGGACGATTAAACTAGAAAGGTTGGACTTGACAATTAAACTAGACCAAATTAATTAAATATTACTAGACTGGATGAAATAATTTAATTACATCACCAAGCCCATGCCTAATAATGCATTTTAATAAATAATAAAGCCCACTACTTAATTAATCAAAAAATGCCTACAAAATTGAGGTGCCTACACAAGTAATTCTTAAAAATCTTCTTAACAAATCACAATCTACACTTAGGCTGGACTGACATAGTTGGACTGAGCCCAATTACTGACTGGACCACTAGGTTGGACGGGACAACTAAACTGGATTGCTAGATTGGACTGGACCGAATTAAATTGATTAAGTTATATTAGCAGGCCTAACCCTTAATAATAAACTCTAATTGATAATAAAGTTCAATAACTACCTAATTAAAATGACAACAAAAAATGGGTGTCTACAGTGGGTAATAGGTGTAACATCAATGAATATCAAAAGCTCTTAAGGGTTATGTGCTAATAGCATTTCTCTGTGAGATATTACAAATGAGATGTCTCTTGGCTAAAAAAACCAATGAACAGCGTATAGAAGAGAGAGATACCCATCTCTCAACCTTCTCATCTTTTCTCCATAGCTAGCTAGATTGAGAGAAAATGACTCTTGGGTAGTGGAAATATAGATTGGGTTCACAAAATGATGTTCAGTAGCATGTGAAGTAACAATGAGACTCTAGAGTTTCGTTACGTGATTTTTTTTCCTATATGTAATACGTGTTTGCCCATAAGCGTATTCGGCAAGTCTAGAATACTTCAATTTTCTTTATAAATTGACTTTTATCTTTGGCAGTTTACATGGTTTGGATGGAAAGAAACGAGAGAAATCTTGCGCACTGATATGAAAACCCGCAGATGAGTAGTAGTAAATGATACCAAAGAATAGGTTTGATGTAGAGTTAAGAGCCGGAGAAAGGAGTCTTTCGAATTATAGCTAGAAGATGTACCTGGTGAACTGATGGCTTCCCTGATAATGTCCTAAAAATATTTTCCCAGTACATATTTTTTATTCATACAATCTTGAAACTAGCACAGTGTGAGATGTAAAAAGGCAATCTCATATCACAAAAACCAAGTATGCTAGCCCACTAAATGAAAACTTTTGCAATAACCAGGGGGATCTGACATGCCGTTACTCATCTTTAATATCAACGTCGACGGCCAATAACAAGGCACCATATGCTACTACCAAACAAATACGTCCAACAAAGGCGGAGCTCTTGCCTGACCCCCCCGGGGGGGGGGGGGGGGGGGGGTGGAACGGCACCCCCTAACTTTTTGGAATTTTTTCTATTTAGTTATTTCAATAATAGATACTCACATTTCACATATTTACGAAAATGCCATTATATCGTAACTAATTAATCAGGGTTTCTTTTTGTTATATTCTTTATTCTTTGTGTCACCGGCCGGTCATAATCTTCTTCGTTCTCATTCTTCCAAATCTCAAATTCTAAATCTCCGGATTACGAAAAAATACGAATTGATCAAGGTGAGTTCTTTTGTTTTTAGTTTAATTCTTGGAGTATTAACAAATTCAATAGTTACGCTAATTATAGTATTAACGTATTTAATTGTTACGCTATGTCAATAGTTACGCTATTCATTAGTTTAATTCTTATAGTATTAACATATTCAATAGTTATGAAAAAACACGAACTGAGCAATTTACTAACCATTTAACGTATTCAATAGTTAAGCTAATTATAATATGCTTTTGTAGATGGGAAAGTCAAAGCCACGCACAATTGATTCTTTCTTTCAAACAAAAAATGTTAGCAATAGTAATGTTGATGAACGACTTACTCCAACCAAGTCTCCAGCACCATCATGCCAATTTAAAGAGAAGACAATAATGCTATGAATAAAGCATACTTTAAGCTACATAGACTTTTTTATTAACTGTTAATGACTCAAAGTATTACCAAATATACATAGACATTAGCTTGTACAAAGTATAGCTACACATATAAATCAATACCTATCAAAACATATGTATTAAATAAACCTAGACATCTCATGCAAGTAAAAGAAGCTACGAACATTGTGCAAAGGTAAATTTCTTTCGGAGGCAAACACTTAGTAAAAGAATTCCCTTTCAAAACATTAATCACATCCACCAAACAATTTCACAAAGAACACCAATTTCGTATGCCTTATCTAAGTATCATTCTTTGGTAAGCACAAAAATATTTTTAAACCCAAAAAACATGGTTAGTTAACCATCAACCAATGTTGGGTAAAAGGCATCAATCAAAAATGAGAGAGCACCAACAATAATATAGAACCATATGTAACGGTTAAAGGCAATATCATGGCTACCAAATCCAAAGCCATTACTCTCTCAATACTTGACCTTTAGTCCAACCGGGTGGCTACCCATAAGAATTATGCCATGCCTTCTAACAGCTAGAGTAATGATAGTCAATAGCTAATTACTTCCCATCTTCAATAAGAAAATTATAGTATTTTATGAGAAAAATAAAAAATTTGTAACACCCACAATAAATCCTTAACAAAATAATTATTTTTATTAAAATACTGCAACTATCCCCCACTTATTTTAATAAAAATAACAGTAATACTAATGCAAAGTTGGGCAAAGATAGAATATCAAGCATCATGAAAGTGACATTGCCTTGAAACCTTCACTTAGTGTTTCAGCAATTTCCGTACTAGAGTTAAAGTGGCTAAGCCTTGAAACGATGACTACTAGTGGTCAATCAACAAGCGATGCTAATGGTTACCTCACACTTGTAGTCGGTAGTCTCACTCCTCGGAGTCATACCGACATGATCAATATAACTACTCTTCCTTTGATGCCAATAGTGTTCCGCCTGCTATTAGTCATTACACAGCATTCAATAATATTTGTAAAAGCCAATTAGCCTAAAAATATCACAAGTGTGAAATCCCCTTCTTCTCATAGCTCATGGAAGAATTAAATGACTTTTTATATTATTGAATGATGTGTAAGCAGCCGGTCCCAAGCCCGGATTAAAAGTGAGGGTCTATGAACAAATTTATTTAAATTTTAATTTTACCATAAAAAAAAATTTCATCAAAAAAAATTTAAAATTTTTTTATTAGGCCCGACCTGGCCCAACCGTCTTTTTTGGGAAAGCCCAGAGGCCCGGCCTGGGCCGACCCAAGTCCAGCCCTTTGACATTTGTAGCCTATTGTGTCGTAGTTAAGACAATCAGCGGTGTTGGAGTGGTGTTGGGGTTTGAAAGTGTATAGATACTAACGTTCCACATACGATGGCAGTAATTCCCCAAAACTTGGTCTGACTTCAAAGTTTTTTAGATGCTTCAGGCTTGTTTTTGTTGTTTTAAGGCATTTTTTCATGTTGTTTAATCAGAAATTAGTGTTTTGATTTGAAATTTTGGATTACCTTGTCCAAAATGTTTTTCCATTTCACAGAGCTGAGACGAAAGCTCGTGTTCAGGTAAATTTGGCAAGCGCGAGTTCAGACATGGATTTAGAGCTCGTGACTACCACGCTTACACGTGACCAGAATTATTGAAGACGAGCTCGAGCTCTCGCTCTCTTCAACGAGACAAGTACTCGTTCATTTGCAACCGTAAAGGACAGCAATAGTTCAAAGGAGAGCTATAATTTAAAGCATTAATGATGTCCAGTAAACTTTTATCCCAGGGGTGCTGCGTGCCAGAGTTGATGTTTGTGGCATCAATTACCTAGAACAGAGAAGCGTGAAAAATATGCGTAAGACTTGCAATGTGGGATATGATAAATCCAATCCGTGGAGTGTACTGGTTCATATTTGAAGCTGAAATAGAAGTGATAAATTGTCTCTGAAGGGGCAGATTATCCGTTTCGAAGGCATCTGTAATTTCTTGACACAGCTTAGGCTTTTCGCAATATGTTTCTGACACTGGCCAAATGGCGAGATGGTGTATAAATGTCTTTAACATTCGATCTCAAATGAGCCTAGGAATCCACTTCTTACCATTTACCAGTACATGAAGTAAATTAGAACAAGTAACTAACTGAGATCGATGCAGCTCCAAGTGAAAAACTCAGTCCATCCGCCCTTTCAAGATCCTTTCAGTTACTTCTGTCGGTGTACTGCACCAAATCAAAATAAGAAATACTTTCAGCAAGAACAAAAGGGAATGTATATCTGGACATTGTAACAACGGTGAATTTCAGCATTCCAGAAGCAATAAAATCATTAAGTAAAAAGTAGGGCATAAATCGTGGAAAAAATCGTCGCATCAGTGTGCCACAGAGAAAATGATATCAAGAAGAAAGATGTAAAAGCTTAGGCTCCTTGATTGAGGTGCTTGAGTTGCTAAAGCTAGCAATTCACTACGCACGTCGAACTTCCACAATGGAAAACAAAAAAAGGTCCAAGGCTTTAAAAGCCCATCCTAGGGTTGCATATAAAATCTTGAACTCCTCGATGCAAATCAATCATCTTAAGCTGCAAGTTTCAGCGGTAGTTTTCTAGATAGGCCCAAGATCCCAGGATTACACAAATTTGGGGAGGGGATGGTTCGCACGCAACCTCCAGGCTTTCTTGGGAATCGAACGTCAGCTTCATTCCTTATGTAAACAAAATCCTTCAGTAGTTTACGCTATAACACTGGAAGCTTATAAGTACCATGCATACTGAATTACAACCTAAAACTGTCAGTTATCAAACAGAGACCAGAGGTTCATTTTGACTGCTTAGGAAATAAAACTCGAAACCTAAGGCAATATTTTCCTTTCTTTTCCTCCATCTTCACCAAACAATGCAACACACTGCCAAAGTACATGATCCAACTCGTCAAATAGACTCTTGTAAAGGTAACTGAGAGCATATACACTACGAGCTTCGTTGTTGTACGTGCTAATGTACATGTTGCAAAAAGAAATTGTGGCCATGCTTCCAGAAATAATGCTGAAAAAAGGAGTAATAAATTGCTTACACAACGTAGACATGTCCTCCCCAGCCACTCAAACAGTCACGATCTACAGATGATAGCAATGCTTGAGAGATCGTCTCAAACAACTCTTCAGGTTCCTGCAAGGCATAAAATAGAGAACTATAGAACAACTGTTGACATATATAAAGAACTTGCTATACCAAGAAATTAACTTCAGAACAAGTGTCCCAAGACAGGTACATGAACAGGAAAAACAGGCATGACTGCCGCTCATTGACCGAGTTATCCCACCCACAACCAGCTCTCAATCCCTGTCCCACACCCCAGGAAAGGAAGCGAAAGGAAGCGACATAACAGTGCTAGAACAACGCAAACGTGCACGAGTAATAACACGCGTATTTTTGTCAAGGCGACAAGCCTAAGTGCCTAATGCGTTTTGGAGCCATCCTGTAGTTTTGTCTTGTGAGCTCAAATACAGAAATAAATCAATTTATGATGCTTCTACAGTGTCCAGAACTTGACTAAAACAAGGAGACAACACGTGCAACTAGGAATGACAGCCTAGAACAAGAGGCCCCTGTCCCTGCAGTGTCTGAGGAGGGTTAGATGTGAGAAGCCTTGCTCACAGAGGACACACTATTAAAAGGGACAAACTATTACCCCACTTATAGGAAAGAGAGCATCGGCTCCTTGCTCTTCACGTATATGACTCCCTTTGTTGTTTTTACCATGCAGATTCCATGTTAGAAGTCGAACTTCTGAACATTGAAGTGAACTCAAATAGCAATTACAGATCAAATAAGTCAAACTAGGGCAAAAACAATGAGTGAAGTCAACGTATACATGTTCGACATCTATCCCCAAAAAAGTGAAGGGGACAACCTGTGAAATAGAGGGAGTATCTATTGAAGATGGCAAAGCGAAGGAGAAGAATACCCACTGCCTCAATCCATCTATTCCAATTTTGCCCTAACAATCTCATGGATTTACAGAATGCCACTATAAGACTCAGTTTGGATGATACCACTAATGGTACTTTTGTCATCTCATTAGCTCATTAATGGCATCTTGTTCATTTCAATCCAAGTTTAATCATAACCACATCGTGTTCATTACACAACTTATTTAAGGCATAGCAACATACTAATCATCTCCTTGTTTTCTACCGAGTACCCAGGCCAACTTCATCTCTAATTTTACTGAAGCAAACCTTTAGTTTTTACCCTTTGTTCACAAGAGCAAATAATAAAAATAAATCGTGAATAAAGAAACTATAACCACATATCACAAGAATACTGCCGCAACGTGTAATTTTGTACATGATTATACACTTACTGTATGTAATGATCTTCTGACAACATTTATGAATGATATAATTTTCTAATTAGTGGATGATTGTGTAAATCGACAAAAAGGGCTCATTCGTAAGAGTGTAGGAGATTGGCGTACTGCACAAGCAGGGCAGGGGCAGGGGCATCTTAAAGTTCTAAGGCTCGGAGGAGCTTTTATAAGTAAATTGCTAAATATTCACTCTCCTGTAAAGTCCAACCTACTTAGGAGTTAATTTCCTAACCAAAATGGATCAGCTCACTCGTCTGCTCTCCGACCCAATAAGAATCTCATTCTTAACCTTGCTTGCAATTTCACTAACATTTTTGCTACAATTTCAGGCTCTCGTTCTCATAGGATTTAGGAAACCAAACTATTAAATTGCAAACAAGTTAAAACATACGGAAATTTTGGGTTAAAACTTTGTGAACTATACTATGCTTGTTCTTTAATGTTATATGATGATAATGCAAAAGAGGAGGGTGATGTTAATTTAAATTTAGGTAAAAGACATTTATTTGTTGGGTTATGATTACTGTTATTTTTACATATTTTTTGGAGCCTATAAGTAGCTTAAAGTTGTGTATCACCCGTTATTGATGCCGAGTTGGCCGCAACCGACACCGATTCCAAACCGCAAACTTGGCTAACCAAGACTTTGAACCATGCTGTTGGCAGGGCAGCCTACGAGCTACGACCCGCTACAGTGGTGTGGCCAGTGGCCCAGGCACCCCCCATAAGGGAGAGACCAAACTACAAGCCTTGAAAGAAGGTAACCTTATGAGGACAAGCTGCACCTTTCCTAACTGCTTAAGCTTTTGAGAGAGTTAGTTGCGCTGTCCTGCATCAGCGTACATCTGGTCTATCCTTGTCATAGCACACCAGCACAATAATTTTTCATTATTTGTCTTTTCATTGTTGCTCCGTTGTTAAAAACATGTTAGAATTTAATTTACTTATCAAAAAAAAAAGTGTTAGAATTTAAGGAAAGGTTTAATCTCAGAGAGATATGTGGCCCTAGGACAAGGTTCTGGCAATCAAGCTTAGACTTTGTTGCTTAAAGTGAAATTAAGTTGCAGAGCGACAAACCATGTCAGGCTTGAACATTGACTCGCATGCACCATACAAGGACTCTGAAGCAGTGCCAGCAACAACGAAGTCTTTTGCAAGTTCCCTGCAATAAGAAAATTGGAAGAAACAAATATTTTCAATAGGCAAACTAGTGTCAATGTAATGCAGAACCCTCGTATTTGTATTACAAAAACCACCATCTGACAAGCTTGAAGCAAGGCTCAAAATATGGGAGTAACTTTTCAACAGCAAAAGAAGCTTGAAGCAAGGGTCAAAAAGTACATGAAAAACATGACTTCAGACTTTTATCGCTCTTGAGATAGCAAGAACGAGACAGTATTCTGCGAAAGTTTCTATAGTTAAAAACAACAGGAAAACCATAATCACGTTTTCTACAACCCTCTAGTATTGGAACAAAAACGCAGAACACACTTTCAGTTTTATTTGGCATTACGTTAATGGGGTGGAAAAATAACTCAATAATGCACTTCCGATGCTTATGAAGACCTTAAAGTGTGTATTGTTTGTAGCCTGTACTTCCATAAAAAGCAAGTATTCACGGAGACAAATTATCAAATTAACAGAATACGACATTATGCAGATTGTTGCTCTCTTTAACAGGGAGACTCCATTAATGCTGCTAGGTGCGACTCAAAATTTGTGAAGACCTATTAGATTCCTTCTCTTTCTTATTCTTATCTTTCAGGGCCCTGTTCTTTTTCATCATAATACTTCGAACTAGATTATAGAACGCAGTCCCTTTTGCCAAAGGAAGAAGGGCTTTTGCCAAAGCTAATTGTATTCTCTTAAGTTTAGATGGACAATAACGCCCACTTGGTCAAATATTCAATTTTCTTCCTCTTCTTCCCTGCTACTCAATCTGTCCAGAACCAATACTTACTCATCAGTCACCACCGGACACCAGTAACCCACTCCCTCCACCCCACAAAAGTATACGAAATGTACAGAGAATCGCATCCATTTGGGCCGCATCTAAAAGTTGATAAGCAAAATATGGATGGTATTGGAAACTTTGAGTTTGCTTTAGAACAAAAAAAATCGAAGAAAATGCCATCCAGGTATGCTCATGCATTAGATCTCACAGGTTAGAAACTTTCTTTTTGCTTATGTGAACTTTTGATCTAAATCTATTTGTATGATGACAGCCCGGCAGGGGGGGGGGGGCATGTGGTGGCTCGTATGGTGGTGTGCCTGGCACATCTTGAAATTAGAAACAGAGACGGGTATCAAGACCCCAATAGCGTGTCCAGATCTGGTCTACGGGTTCAACCTTTACCACAACAGAGAGAAGACTCAACTTGCCTAGAGCACTGCATGAGCTCTGGATGTGGATTTGAACTTTTTCTAGTTATGGAGACGTAATATGAAGGTCGGACGTCAAGGAACAGTTTGATCTATCATAGTGGCTGTCGGTAAGGCAAATGGAAAGAAAGAGAATGGGTTCTGGACCAGGATTAATAATTTCATCAATCAAAATCTAAATTTAAAATCTTTGCTTGGGGAAAAGCCCCTACTGCCTAGGCATTGTGGGCTGCCCAATAGAAACCAGTATTTGGTCTTAGAACAAAATCTCTATTCTTGACAAGTAAAGCCTCAGACCTTAAAGCTTTACCATGGTAAAAACTATCTAATCTGCAAATTGTTGCCCTAAATCTTCCATAAGCAATCCACAAGATCCAGCAGCCTAAATGTTCAAAAAGTCTACAATCAGGCTAAACCTCCACTAATCCATCCCCAAATTCAGTCGTAACCCTTTCAACATTTTTCAGCCATATGACTGAGTATCATTCTCTCTGTATAAGATCTTTTAGATTGGCCAAAACAAAATCCTTCATTATATCTGAAATCTTCCATGCAAAAACTGAATCAAATTCTATTCGAGTCAAGACCATGCAAAAAGCACACTCCTACATCAATTGTCAGAGTATGACCGACCTAAGAAATTGAAAATAATCCTTCTTTTTAAGTTATCTACAGTTAGAAATCTGAGAAGTGTGTTATGGTGCCAATTAAGAGAAACAAAACCCAAGAAAAACCGTACAATTGATAGACTGTAAATCTAAAAGACAAAAAAGCAGTCAAGAACAAACTCAACGAAACAACGTGACAAGAATTGAACTTTTATCTTAGTACAAATTTCATGTAATTAATGCATGCTTTAATCACATGAGTAAAGCCAATAAAGTTAAACTGGACACTGCAAAAGTGACGACCAAATCTCGATAGTAGGCAATGGCTAAGATCCTTTGCTTGCTGATAACAACGAAAGCATTAAGAAACTCATCTAAGAGAAGAAAGTCAACATACTTGGCTCCAATTGAGTCCATTGTGCAAATGAAGGGCTTGTCTTCATCTCCTAAGCCAGCAATAACAGGCTGGCAGAAATAGGGACCAAACCTGTACAAGAAGCAATTACATGAGCTTAGTATTTGTCATGCATACTTGGCCTAGTATATATTGATCGTGTAAAGACTGCAGTTAATTTTGCAGTGATTCGTCAAAGAAAGTACACAACAGAAGCATAAAAAACCATTAATTTGGATGGAAGCAAAATATACATGAGCAACTATAACAAAAGACCAAAACTTTTGACAAACAGATTTCAGTTCCAATATGGAAGCTTTTCACGCTTTCTTTACAACTCATGTCTTTTCAGATAAAATTCCTTTAAACCGCTGGTGAAAAACATGCCCTGATTACGAAACAGGCCTGAAGCAAGCCTCGCGTCTTGGGCTGAAGGAACCAGCTTTTACAAAGGGGCTCCGCCAAGGGCTAGGTGAGGCGCTAACCAAGCGGCTTGGGTAAGGCAGGGACATTAATCCTGCTGGGCAGATATCAGCCCTGCGAGGTGGGAGGGCCAGGAAGTGGGCAGTAGGCCCCACAGGGTGAAACCCTTACGAGGTAAGACCCTGCGGTGGCCTGCAAGGTGGGGAGTGGACCCACAACGTAGGACCATGGACCTTGAATAAGATAGGATCCTGGCCTTGAAAAGGGTTAATCGCGCCTTTTCCTGACAGCTTCGGGATCAAGTCTCCTCATGAAGGGGCATTAATCCTGCTGGGAGGGATCAGACCTGCAAGGTCAGAAGGCCATACACTGGGAAGTAGGCCCCGGGAGGTAGGACCCTAGGGTGGCATGTTAGGTCGAAAGTGGACCCATGGAGCTTGAATGTGACACGAATCCTGGCCTTGAATTGGATTAGTTAACGTTTCCTGACAGCTTAAGCTTTTGAAAGAGTTGCTTGCATTGTCTTGCATTAGTGCGCCTAGGCGTGCTTTCAATAACTGCTTTCACTTCCCTCTCCAATACAAATGACATTAACGTTTCCACTTCAAGATGAATCAATCTAGGAACAGGAAGATTTCTTAGAGTTTACCGATTTATTTTCAACTTTTTTGTTTTATTGATTAAATCCTCACTTGTGATCAAATTAGCTTTCATCATCATCATCATCATAGTAGGCTACGTTAATCCTTCTCTTCCTTTCTCCCCTGTCAAAGCACATGTTATCTGATAGCACCACTCTTTCAGCTGAATAAGATAGGATCCTAGCCTTGAAAAGACTTAGTTGCACCTTTTCCTGACAGCTTAAGCTTTTGGGTCAGAGCTCTACGTCTCGGGATCAAGTCTCCTCATGCAGGGGCATTAATCCTGCTGTGAGTAATCAGACCTTCGAGGTCAGAAGGCCACACAATGGGAAGTAGGCCCCAGGAGGTAGGACCCTGGGGTGGCATGTTAGGTCGGAAGTGGACCTATGGAGCTCGAATGCGATACGAATCCTGGCCTTGAAATGGATGAGTTAATGTTTCCTGACAGCTTAAGCTTTTGAGAGAGTTGCTTGCGTTTTCTTGCATCAGTGCGCCTAGGCATGCTTTTGATAACTGCATTCACTTCCCTCTCTAATACAAATGACATTAATGTTTCCACTTCAAGATGAATCAATCTAGGAACTGGAAGATTTATTAGAGTTTACAGATTTATTTTCAACTATTGTGTTTTATTAATAAAATCCTCACTTGTGATTAAATTAGCTTTCATCATCATAGTTGGCTATGTTAACCCTTCTCTTCCATTCTCCAATGTTATCTGATAGCACCACCCTTTCAGCTGATATTTATTAAACGACTCATACATGTCGTGTAGGCTTCCAATACGTAATTTTCAGAACTGAAGCTCAACGATAGGAAAGACAAGGTTGCTGCATCGCAAAACATTTCCAATACTAGTAGTCACCTTGATGCAAGTTATGTACTCCCTCCGTCCCAAATTATTTGCAACCTAGGAGCTTCATGGGAGCATGCTTCAGGTAAGGTGGGGGCAAGAGTGCAGGCAAGGAGAGATTCAAGACCCTCCAATACGTAATAGGCAATGAGGGAGATGGGATGACGTTTGGGGGCTGAAAACTAACCTCAAAAATTTATTGAGTGATACAGAGGAAAAAATAAAGATAATTCACAAGCAGCGTACTTACTGCCATCTCCATAAGTTCCGATAACCGTTAAAGTGGAAATCCGGGAAACCAAAAAAAGGAAACAAGACCCCCTGTTAATGGTTGTTTGAATGAAGTTTAAAGTTGTTTGCGTAATAATTAAAAAAAAATCACGTTTTCTTAATATAGAATCAAGATGAAGCTTTAATTTGGAAGGAACTACATGCAGGTATTGGAGATTGAATTCTCCATTTTGATTCTTGACATAAATGAATTTAATAGTTAAAGGATTTGACTTCGCTTTTGAAATCAGTAATTTCGAGGAGGGGATTTAATAATTCAAGGATTTGTCTTCAATTTTGAAGAATCAAGATAAAGGGTTTATTTCAATCAATTTTGAAGAATCTAGATAAAGGGTTTATTTCGAAAAAATGCTTGGTAAAATCAAGTCCACCGTGAAGACATTCAGACAAACCTAATTTAGGTTTAATATTAGATCCCAGCAGCGACGACAATACCTGTTATATATATCTCTCTTAACAAGGATGCCATGAGGTGGGCCTTGGAAAATTTTTGCATGAGCAGCGTGGATTAACGAATCTTCCAGAAGTAGACCGCATAGGGCTTTGAAGGAAAAGAGAAAAAGAGGGGATGGGACCCATAAGCTCAGACACAGAAAAGACATTGAGGGGTCTAACACAAAAACTTCAAAAGTATGACCATCTCTCTTTATTTGTGTGCAAAACTCAAACCTATGATTTTTTTCTGGACAGAGAGAGTATAATATGATCTTACTTGTGCCCAACATACCTATCAGAAAATAAAGCTTTGGCTATGAATTTCAATCTTTTAACCCTATCCATCCGTAAGAAAACCTAATCATTAATGTGCTAGTCGCAAGCTATATTCTGCCAAAAAACTCATGACAACAAGCAAGTAACATCTAAAATCCAACAAATTTTAGCATATAACACATCATTGTCATGCAAAACAGGCAGTCACAAACATCAAATATATATATACACACCTTTTCTCATAAAGAATAGCGGAGACGAGGCTAGCAAAAGTTTCGGGCTTCATATCCCTCTCTTCTCGAAGCTGATACAGCTTGTGACGAAACACAAGCCGCTGATACCTTCAAAAACTCAAAACAAAAATCATAAACAATGCATAACAAATTGAAGCAAATGCATATAATCCCGTTGTTGCGAACGATAAAGGCTGATTTTATCATGAGTGCAAAAAGCATATTAACATTCGGCAAGTAGTATTTTAAGTTGGTACTCTTATCTTCAATTTCATTCTGGATGAACACAAATTTCAATAGGCAATTGTGTATATTTTGTCTCTTTTTCATGGTAGCCAAACAGTTGCATTCATTCTACTTCACATCATAAAACATACAATTGATACGCGATACACAGACAAAGCGGACAACTACAAAATCAACTCACAGCGTTTGAGCGTCGGTGGCGAGGCCAGAGAGGCCGACAAAGAGTTTGTCGTGGATCTTGAAGATTCGCTGGAAGTCGGTGGCGACGGTCTGCAACTGGACTCCGAGTCGCCGGTCGCTGGCGATGGCGAAGCAGTTCTTGCCGACCATCGCGACCAGGGCACTTCCATTGTACTCAAAGATCTGTAAATTAAACACCCTCTAAAATTAGTACCTCCAGTCTGATCTGAAGTAAATCGTTCGAAAAAATTCTAGGGTTTCTGATGTAACAACATGGAAAGATTTGTACAGATTAACACGTTTGAGAAATATAGGGGAATGAAAAGAGAACTTACCGACATTGGGGAGGGAGAGATCAATTTGATAATTCGAGTGAGTTGTGAAGGCTTTACTGTCTGTCCCTGTGTGTGCTTTGTGTGTGTTTTCAGCTGAAAGTTCTTTTCTGCTATGGCTTGGGCAGTAATCCAAGACGACTATTTGTGAAACCCGGTTGATTGCCTGATTATTTATTTTTAAATAAAACATCCCTGAACTTATTACTATATTAAGGAATAAAAAAAAGGCACTCTATCAATTTCCAAATGTTACCCGTAATTAGAGAATTTTAAAAAGTTGTAACGGATATAGAAAGCAATTTGTGGAAGGTTGATTACTTGATTATTTGTTTTTAAAATATCCCTAAAGTTATTATTAAGGAATAAAAACAGGCACTCTATCGATTTCCAAATATTACCTGTCATAAGAGAATTTTAAAAAGTTGTAACAGATATAGGATACAATTTGGGTTGGAAACAATTCGTGTCATTCCGAAGTAATATAGATATAGATTACCTTTATAGATATCGTGTGGACATGGACATAAAATTTTGAGTCTGTAAAAAAATATGGGTCGGGCATGAGTAAAGATTTTCAAAGGCCCGTCCAGTCCGTAGAAAACTCAGTTCATCTAGTCTTTATATATTATATTATATATAATATAGAATATGTATATTATTATGTAAACAAGATATGTGTTTTTTCTTTAGTTTTAAAATCCTTTAACCATATGCATATGGAGACATTTGAGAACTTCTTTATACTGCTCTGTTTTTTTTTCTATGATTAAACTTCTTAAAATTGTTTCAAGACTTGCCTCTTTCTTTTTCTTTCATTTTATCCAAAAACTTTGTTTTCATACTTATATTGAAATCTATTTTGAAACTTCATTATGATTTTCTTCATTATCATGACTAATTAGTAAACTTAAATGTCAATTGATGAGCTTAGAAATTAAGTTATCGGAAACTCATGATTAATTTACTGGATGCTAATTGATACACTCAAAATTAAGTAAACAAAAATTAATTTGTAACTACGGATAACCTGTGGCCAGCCATGCACACCACAATTTTCATGAGGTGAGCAGGGGCAGATATTATTTGGTCCGTAGATGGGCTGGGCTGGATATGGACACGAGTTTTTGAGAGTGAACTAGTTACAGTTTGACCCTTGCCTAACTCGCCCAAGTTGCAGCCCTAAGCAAATATATCTTCTGTTACAACACCGTATGAATTTTCTGCATTTGTTGCTTATCAGCATACCGTATTTCTTAATTCCATTAAAATTTGAGTTAACACAATATCCTAGATCCCTTTTATAATAAGTTAACTCACTGCAGTCACATCCCACCTTTTGTAACTTTAAAGGATGCCTAGTTCATGAAGAGTCTGAAGATTCACCACAATATCTTTCAGCAACTTGACCAGACCTTAATAGGTGCCCTTGTTAAATGGTAGAGAAGTAAAACGAATACGTTTCACTTCTCTCTTGGAAAGATGACAATAACCTTAGAAGATGTAGGGTACATCTTAGGGTTACCCGTGACGGGATGGCCCGTTATTTCTGCTAAGGCTTTCACAACAAATATAAGAGTCGCTAGAGACTTCTTTGGTTAGATACCCAAGAACGAATTTGGGCATGGTGGAATAAAGCTGAGGTGGTTGGTAGAAAATTTCAGGGTTTTGCCGGAAAACTACACGGAGGAGATGTTTGTGCTGCACACAAAGGCTACCATGATGTGAGTGATAGGAGCAATTCTATTCCCAACGACGATAAAGAACACGGTTCAATACAAATATTTAGCTATGTTGGGTAACCTGCAAAAGCTTAGGGAGTATGCTTGGGGTGCAGCCAGTGTTATTAAAGGCGTAGGCGCACCTAAGGGGTAAAAGGTTCCTGGAGCCTAGGCGTAAGACGCAGGCGCACGCCTTTTCGAAGCCAAGCACAATATTAAAATATATAAAAATAAATAAATAATAGTGTATTAAAACAATAAAATTACGTTAAAAAAATCAGAACATAACAATTAACAAACTTCTAAACACTAGAGAAAGTTTCAAAAACCATAACATCGTAATCTAACAAGCTTCCAACATTAAAAAAAATCTTAAATCCACTGAAAAATAGCTAAATTCTAAGTGAACATAACACCACCGTTCTCATCATTTCTAAGAGCCAAGGCAACAACGCTTTCTTCAAACAGAATCATGGGCTCCAAGTCTGGTCAAGATTCCTCCTCAACTTCATCTACTAGGTGAACTAAAGGGGTAGATCTACATGATGTGGCAGCCCTATCTGAGGACGGTCTTACACTTCTTGCTATTGACCTTGAATGGTAGTTCAGCCTCGTGCCACTTTGTTCCCAACCTATTCTGGTCGAACCCAAGGGCCCAATAGGGGTCCCATTTCACGCGAACACGTCGACATTGTCAACGGTCAATTTTCCAACGCATCAAACCGGTCAGCGCCCGCGCGCCCAAGACACGTGTTTTTCTCGTTCCGAGCGCTTCGTGCATGACTTAGACATTTTATTTCACGTCGACGTCACTAACGCTAGCGCGATCATCACGCCGAGACCATTCGAACACCTTTTCATCAAAAATATCGGCCGGCGGCGCATTTGGAGAAACGGGGTCAAGGGGGAAAATGGCCTTAGCCAACCCCAGGGGGTCGGCCTCGGCCTTCCCCAGGCCATAGGGGTCGGCCTCAGCCTTCCCCAACCATAGGGGTCGGCCTCGGCCTCCTGGGGGGCTTGGCCTTGGCCACTTTCCCCCGGTGGTGCACCCCTTTCCCGCATACCCATTTTTCGTACTTCTTTCCCCTCGTACGCTTCGTACGTAACCTTGACACCTTGATCGATATGTGGGTATGATTTTTGGCAATGCGTTCGTCATAACACAACTTCCGGATTTTTCATTGCTTATCAAAACACCTACCGACGGCGCACCCGAAGTTCGCAAAAGGAGAAGTGGCCTTAGGCTCCGAAAAATGGAAGATGGCCAAATGACCTTGGCCAACCCCAGGGGGTCGGCCTCGGCCTTCCCCAGGCCATGGGGGTCGGCCTCGGCCATTTTCCCTAGGTGGTTCACCCCTCTGCGCAAACCCCTTTTTGCATTTTTTTCACTTCGTACGCTTTGCACGTAACTTTGACAGCTCGTTCGTCATGTAGGTACGATTCACGTCGACACGCTTGTCATAATGAAACTTTCGGATTTGTCTTTGCTCATCAAACCACCTACCGTCGGCGCGCCCAAAGTTCACTAAGAGGGGGGAGTGGCCTTGGGCTCCTTCATAGGAGTTGGCCATTTGGCCTTGGCCAACCCCAGGGGGTCGGCCTCGGCCTTCCCATTGCCTAGGGGGTCGGCCTCGGCCTCCACGAGGGGTTAGCCTTGGCCTTCCCCCTATTTTGGCCAATGGTCTCCCCTCCCGCACGCACTTGTTTTCTCGAGTCTTTGCACCTCCGCAATGTTCACAGACGTTCGTACATCAACCTCGCGACGTTCGTCGTGCATCAACCTCACGACGTCCGTCGTGCATCAACCTCGGGACGTCCGTTGTCCATGACCGCACACCGCTTCCGCGATGCCCATCGCCCAAGGTCGCGCGCTACTGCCGAATGACCCGTCGCTGACAACCGCATACCATCACTCCCCAACTTTGTCACTACTACATGTTGCATTCATTATCTTGTTATGACAGGTACACTTAGCTCACATCCTGTCTTCGAGACACCCAACCCGCGCCCATGCGCCATTCTCATGATACGTGCCCCGGCACCAAATCTTGCTCCGCGACGTTCGTCGCCGCGCCCTTGCGCCATTCTCATGATACGTGCCCCGGCACCAAATCTTGCTCCGCGACGTTCGTCGCCGCGCCCTTGCGCCATTCTCATGATACGTGCCCCGACACCAAGTATTGCTCCGCGACGTTCGTCGCCGCGCCCTTGCGCCATTCTCATGATACGTGCCCCGGCACCAAGTATTGCTTCGCGACGATCGTCGCCGCACCACTTTCACAACACGTGCCCCAGGCACCAGGTATTGTATCGTGCTATAAGCACCGCGCTCATGCGCCACAATCATGTTGCATACTACCGGGATGGGCTCACAACCTTATAGCCATCGCCGTCTCAATCAAAAGGGGGCTTCGGCCTCGTACCGGGATGGGCTCACAACCTCATAGCCATCGCCGTCTCAATCACAAGGGGGGCTTCGGCCCCCATACCGGGATGGGCTCATAACCTCATAGCCATCGCCGTCTCAATCACAAGGGGGGCTTCGGCCCCCATACCGGGATGGGCTCACAACCTCATAGCCATCGCCGTCACAGTCACAGGGGGCTCCAGTACGAGGACCCCTCGCGACAGACTCGGAGCACTGAGCTGCGACCATGTCCGCTCATGTTACCATTGATCGTCGACACCACCAGGGCAATGACCCCCGGGTCACTCCGGGACGGGAGCAGGTCCTTGGAGGGCATCGCGCCTAGTCCGCCTGGCTGTTGGCTACAGGGGTAACCCTCACCACTGTCAGGTTCTCTGCGCGTCTCTTGACGCACCTCATGGGATTCAGTAAGGGCTTGGATTGGTGGCTGGGGCAACGGGTTTACTTTGACCATGCCGTCATGGTATGGTCAGTCTTCTCAGACAGGCAGAGCGACGCTGTGCGAGGCAGGCAACGCGAATTTGGGAACCGGCAGTCCAACGGAGAACCGGTATCTTGGGACCTCTTGGTGACGTGTCACTCCTGGGGGACGACACGTGGCACTTTATGACATAAGCACATTGTTTTCTATAAATAGTGAACTTTACAACTCAAAAAGGGACTTCTTCTTGATTCTCACAAAAATCACTTTCTCACTCTAGAATTGGAGAGCTCTTGGATTCTAGAGAGAGAAACATAAAATTGGACATAGCTTAAGATCGTAACATTGGACCTCGACTCGGACCCTGACTTGGACTATCGACTGCCGGCCCTGTTCATCTTAGCCTTGCCTTCGCAGCACTGCCATTCTTCACGGCCTGTCTGGGAAGCCTTGCTCTCAGCCCTTACTCTGTCCTTACTGTCTCTCACTTTGTATACTTGGAAGCTGACGCGGACTGCAGCCTTTGTGGCACCTCCACGTAAGTACGAACCCACTTTCCTTGGCATCATTTTGGCGACTCCGCTGGGGAGGTGAGCATCGTACTGCAGTCTGCCTGTCTTGTAACCTTGATCATCATGCATGTACAACGGAGAGCTACGAGGACTACCAGCCAAGGCCTCAACCCCATTGTCCAAGAGAAGCATCATCTTGATGACTAGGAGGAGACTTGTGCCGTCCGACTCCAAGATCAACCCCAACATGACCAATTGACACCATGCTCCTGACTTGCTCCAGTCGTCTCTTCCCAACTGTCGGCCTCTTGCCGCTGGCATTACCTATGTACGAACCACACCCCAAAAAGTTGCTCCCCACCACCAACCCATTTGTACCATTGTCATCCCCACAATGCCTCGGCTTATCCCGCCCGGGGGCTTAGGTGCCAGGATCATTCCGACCGGGCACACAAACCTTCGTCTGCTTCGTATGTCACCACGATATGTTGACTCCCTATGGGTTCAATGGAGTTGTATTTTTTTCCAGACTTAGAAAATGTTTCAAGCTACATTACTCTTGCACAAGTCTCTTGACACCACCCCTCATACCATCATCCACCCCCTTGGGGGCTTCACTATTTCTCAATCCATTCGGCCTCACATTGCAACGACTTGGTACGTGGTGCGCGGGGTGGCTCGAGCCGCGCTACTACGGTCGCATCATCATCCTCCATCTACTTTTCTTGACACTTAGAAAAAAAATTCATTTTTTTTCGCACCGGTCATCGATGATCATCCTCAGTGGTCTCCATCGGCATCCTTGTCTCGGCCCAACACTTAGAAAAAATTTCATTTTTTTTTCGCAACCGGTTATCGATGATCATCCTTAGTGGTCTCTCTCGGCATCTTTGTCTCGGCCCAACACTTAGAAAAATTTTCATTTTTTTCGCAACCGATCATCGATGATCATCCTCAGCGGCCTCCCTTAGCATCCTTGCTCGACCGAGCTCAAATTTTATTTTTTTTCAACACTTAGAAAATTTTTTAAGTTTTTCATCTTCCCCACCTGCTCCTCACATTCATGCTCTCATCACTCTCTCTATACCTCCATTCACTCTCCCTCTCGCCATCCAACACCCCATCACCCTTTCCCCACTTCATACACAACTTTTCTCTCTTATGAAAAAAGGTTTCATTCTTCTCCCATCCCACTCCTCTCTTTCTCTTCATGTACATTGTGAAAATGTCATTAGGGGCTCCCTCTTTAGGGCTGTCCAAATATATATATATATATATATATATACATATTATTATTATTTTATTCGAATTTGAATTTGAATTACAAAAAATTTGGGCAACCCCTACCCGCGAACCCAGATTACCCGAGAACCCGAACCAGCCCCGAACCGACCCGCGTCTCCCTCTTTCTCTCATTCTACGACCATATGCCAGACCCACCCGAGCGCGACCCACCCTAACCCGACCCGCGCCTCTCTTCTCTCACAAACCCTAATGCAAGCAACCCTAATCTCTTTCTCCTGCTCCCTCATGCGCCGCCCAGCCTTAGCGCCGCCGCCCCTGCGGCCTCGGCCTCCTACCGCGCCACTCCCCGGCCGGCAGCCTTCCCCTCTCGCCAGCGACGACCTCGCCCCCACCTCCCTCACTTCTCCCTTCTCTCCCCCTCCCCTCCTCCCTTCCCTTCGCCCACCCGCGGCACCCCGCCGCCCCCCTTCTTCCCCTTCCCTTCCCCATTTCCTCCATTGCCGACCCAAGCTCGGCCTCCCCAACCCCCTCCCCAAGGCCGACCTCCCCCATTCCTCTCTTCCCCTTCCTCCCCCGCCCCCTCCCTTGGCCTCGGCCTCACCCACCCTTCGGCCTCGGCCCAACTCCTCATCCCCCGCCCTATCTTCCCTTCCTTTTCCCCTCCATCTTCCCCCTCCCCTCCTTCGGCCTCGGCCTCCCCAACCCCCTCCCCAAGGCCGACCCCCATGCCTTGACCAGGGCCGACCCTCACGCCCCACCCAAGGCCGAGGCCGACCCCTCCTTCCCCTCCCCCACACCGCAACCTTCACGCCACACCCAAGGCTGACCCTTCCCCCTCTTCAACCTTCGGCCTTCATCCTCTTCCCCATCCCTTCACCTTCGGCCACCATCAAGGCCACCCATTTTGGCCTTCTCAAAACCAAGGTAACACCACCTTCAACCTTCACCTTCTTTCCATCATCCGCGGCCAACCTTCAACTCTAACGCATGACCATCCTCCATGCCCACTACGGCCTCCATCACCAAGGCCACTCTTCGGCTTCATACCACACCAAGCATGCAAAAAAAAAAAGCTCATCATGACGACCAACGCGCGCCTTGCGTCTAACCTCTTCCCTTCGGTCGCCACACCCAAGTTCACCCCGCCACCTTCGACCTTCTCACCTTCGCATCATGGCCGACATCCAAGGTCGGCACTTCAAAAAAAAAAAATTTTGCAACATAGACCAACGTGCATTGCTCGCGCACATGCGCCCGTCGTGGACTGCCCCGGCATCGCGGCTCTCGATCGTGCCTTCATCGCGCCCCTACACATTTCATACATTTAGATTTTTTTGCAAATTTGATCACGTCCCATGTGACGACGTCCTCCGACATCAACATCCTTGGTAGGTGGTGCACGAGGTAGCTCGAACCACCTACTCCAACTCATTATTCGACATTCGTCATTAGTCGTCCGGGCGCCGTCCCCGTGACCCCCGTCGCCAGTGCCCGTGCGCCGTCTCCGCGACGCTCGTCGCCCATCGCCCGGGTGCCGTCTCCGTGACCCCGTTGCCAGCGCTCGTACGCCGTCTTCGCGACGCTTGTCACCCATCGCCCGGGTGACGTCTCCACGACATTCGTCGTCCGTCGCCCGGGTGCCGTTTACATGCTCGCGCCCTATCATCGTGCCTTTGTCTCAACCCCCAAGCATTTCAAGCTTTCGTAGGTGGTGCACGTGGTGGCTCGAGCCACCTACTCTTCATCATCATGCATTGACGACGTCAACAACTCGCCGGCCAAACAACATCAAAATCTTGCTAAGTGTTTATGCGTGCGGTGCCCGCTCGGGTTGCCCCTCCGCGCACACCACACGCAGGGGGATTATGTTCCCACCTATTCTGGTCGTACCCAAGGGCCCAATAGGGGTCCCATTTCACGCGAACACGTCGACATTGTCAACGGTCAATTTTCCAACGCATCAAATCGGTCAGCGCCCGCGCGCCCAAGACACGTGTTTTTCTCGTTCCGCGCACTTCGTGCGTGACTTAGACATTTTATTTGACGTCGACGTCACTAACGCTAGCACGATCGTCACGCCGAGACCATCCGAACACCTTTTCATCAAAAATATTGGCCGACGGCGCATTTGGAGAAACGGGGTCAAGGGGGAAAATGGCCTTGGCCAACCCCAGGGGGTCGGCCTCGGCCTCGGCCTTCCCCAGGCCATAGGGGTTGGCCTCGGCCTTCCCCAAACCATAGGGGTCGGCCTCGGCCTCCTGGGGGGCTTGGCCTTGGCCACTTTCCCCCGGTGGTTCACCCCTTTCCCGCATACCCTTTTTCCGTACTTCTTTCCCCTCGCACGCTTCGTACGTAACCTTGACACCTTGATCGCTATGTGGGTATGATTTTTGGCAACATGTTCGTCATAACAAAACTTCCGGATTCGTCATTGCTTATCAAAACACCTACCGACGGTGCACCCGAAGTTCACAAAATGAGAAGTGGCCTTGGGCTCCGAAAAATGGAAGATGGCCAAATGACCTTGGCCAACCCCAGGGGGTCGACCTCGGCCTTCCCCAGGCCATGGGGGTCGGCCTCGGCCTCCTGGAGGGCTTGGCCTCGGCCATTTTCCCCCGGTGGTTCACCCCTCTGCGTAAACCCATTTTCGCACTTTTTTCACTTCGTACGCTTTGCACGTAACTTTGACAGCTTGTTCGTCATGTAGGTACGATTCACGTTGACACGCTTGTCATAATACAACTTTCGGATTTGTCTTTGCTCATCAAACCACCTACCGTCGGCGCGCCTAAAGTTTACCAAGAGGGGGGAGTGGCCTTGGGCTCCTTCATGGGAGTTGGCCATTTGGCCTTGGCCAACCCCAGGGGGTCGGCCTCGGCCTTCCCCATGCCTAGGGGGTTGGCCTCGGCCTCCACGAGGGGTTAGCCTTGGCCTTCCCCCCATTTTGGCCAATGGTCTCCCCTCCCGCGCGCACTTGTTTTCTCGAGTCTTTGCACCTCCGCGATGTTCACAGACGTTCGTACATGAACCTCGCGACGTTCGTCATGCATCAACCTCACGACGTCCGTCGTGCATCAACCTCGGGACGTCCGTTGTCCATGATCGCACACCACTTCCGCGATGCCCATCGCCCAAGGTCGCGCTCTACTGCCGAATGACCCGTCGCCGACAACCGCATACCATCACTCCCCAACTTTGTCACTACTACATGTTGCATTCATTATCTTGTTATGACAGGTACACTTAGCTCACATCCTGTCTTCGAGACACCCAACCCGCGCCCATGCGCCATTCTCATGATACGTGCCCCGGCACCAAATATTGCTCCGCGACGTTCGTCGCCGTGCCCTTGCGTCATTCTCATGATACGTGCCCCCGCACCAAATATTGCTCCGTGACGTTCGTCGCCGCGCCCTTATACCATTCTCATGATACGTGCCCCGGCACCAAATATTGCTTTGCAACGTTCGTCGCCGCGCCCTTGCGCCATTCTCATGATACGTGCCCCGGTACCAAGTATTGCTCCGGGACGTTCGTCGCCGCGCCCTTGTGCCATTCTCATGATACGTGCCCCGACACCAAGTATTGCTTCGCGACGATCGTCGCCGCACCACTTTCACAACACGTGCCCTAGGCACCAGGTATTGTCTCGTGCTATAAGCACCGCGCTCATGCGCCACAATCATGTTGCATACTACCGGGATGGGCTCACAACCTTATAGCCATCGCCGTCTCAATCAAAAGGGGGGCTTCGGCCTCGTACTGGGATAGGCTCACAACGTTATAGCCATCGCCGTCTCAATCATAAGGAGGGCTTCGGCCCTCGTACCGGGATGGGCTCACAACCTGATAGCCATCGCCGTCTCAATCACAAGGGGGCTTCGGCCCCCTTACCGGGATGGGCTCATAACCTCATAGCCATCGCCGTCTCAATCACAAGGGGGGCTTCGGCCCCCATACCGGGATGGGCTCACAACCTCATAGCCATCGCCGTCACAGTCACAGGGGGCTCCGGTACGAGGACCCCTCGCCACGGACTCGGAGCACTGAGTTGCGACCATGTCTGCTCATGTTACCATTGATCGTCGACACCACCAGGGCAATGACCCCCGGGTCACTCCGGGACGGGAGCAGGTCCTTGGAGGGCATCGCGCCTAGTCCGCCTGGCTGTTGGCTACAGGGGTAACCCTCACCACTGTCAGGTTCTCTGCGCGTCTCTTGACGCACCTCATGGGATTCAGTAAGGGCTTGGATTGGTGGCTGGGACAACGGGTTTACTCTGACCATGCCGTCATGGTATGGTCAGTCTTCTCAGACAGGCAGAGCGACGCTGTGCGAGGCAGGCAACGCGAATTTGGGAACCGGCAGTCCAACGGAGAACCGGTATTTTTGGACCCCCTGGTGATGTGTCACTCCCGGGGGACGACACGTGACACTTTATGACATAAACACATTGTTTTATATAAATAGTGAACTTTACAACTCAAAAAGGGACTTCTTCTTGATTCTCACAAAAATCACTTTCTCACTCTAGAATTGGAGAGCTCTTGGATTCTAGAGAGAGAAACATAAAATTGGACATAGCTTAAGATCGTAACATTGGACCTCGACTCGGACCCTGACTTGGACTATCGACTGCCGGCCATGTTCGTCTTAGCCTTGCCTTCGCAGCACTGCCATTCCTCACGGCCTGTCTGGGAAGCCTTGCTCTCAGCCCTTACTCCGTCCTTGCTGTCTCTCACTTTGCATACTTGGAAGCTGACGCGGACTGCAGCCTTTGTGGCACCTCCACGTAAGTACGAACCCACTTTCCTTGGCATCACACTTTAAAAGCCACTTTCAAACACGTTGTCACCGTCTTCGTCTGCATCTTCATCAGGTCTCCTAAGCAACCACTCATTATTTTCATCAATATTATCCAATAGAATAGGATCAATCTGTAGCATGAATTGTAGCGTCGCTTTAACACTCTATTGTATTTCACAAACACCAAATCATTCAAGCGACTTTGTTCAAGCCTATTCATTTTCTTGCTATGAAGCTGTAAAGTACGGTCAACAAATTGATTAATAGTCATGGCATAAGACATAATTATGAATTTTAGTGTAAAACTTTACTACTTGATTGCAAATTGGACTTACATGGTCAAAGACGTTCTAGTTACGTTCACAGCCAGAAGTACTACAAGTGAGACTCAAAACCTTTATTGCAAACTTTTGCAAGTGAGGCGTTGATGACCCATACGAAGCCCACCATTTCGCTGCTCAATACATTAAAATTGTTAAAGTAATAAGTGACTTGACTATTCGATAATTTATACACTATAATGAGTAATCTAAAGCAAAATAAATAAATAAGTATTGGTGCTTTTCTATCTCTCATCTTCTTTGACACGGGATTTCCAAAGAGACCCTCCGCTCACTTATACTTACTCAACTCAGTGTCAATTGCATCTTGTACTGCCATATCAGAGTTCAACCTTTGAATGCAATCATACAAGCCCGTCATAACAGTTTCATCACTCTCAATGTCTGGCGTAGAGTAATAATACTCTGGGTTTAAGAAATAACCAGCTCCATGCGAAAGACGATGGAGTTGAACACTCCATCTACTGTCAATGATCTCATAAACCTCCTTGTACTTCAACTTATTCCCTTGGAAAGCACTTGCAATAACATCTTTATATTTATCCATAGCCTTGTAAATGTATCTCATTTGAGGTTTTTTATAACCATCAACCAATATAAGTACCAAAATAAGAGGGCATGCTACCTCTAAAGGATGTACAACATTTTTTCAAAACGAAGGCATTGATACTATTTTTGCCACTCTTTTGCCTTGTAGCTCCTTTGACCATTTGATATTGCCCCACTCTTCCGAAGTAAACATTTTTTTCAAGTTATTTTGTTCTTCATGAATCATTGACAAAGTGATAGTGGCAGTTGCAAATCTCGTTTTGTCAGGCCTAAGTTACTCTCTTTTTGCAAATTTTCTTAACAAGTTTACAACACCCGAGCGATTATATATGTAACCATTCAAAGCAAGAGAATTTTGAAATGTTGACTTCATCTTAGTTAACTTAAATATGTCCTCTAAGATCAAGTCAATGTAATGCGCAGCACAAGGTATCCAAAACAAGTGTGGATAATCATGCTCCGATAACTTGCCTATCATACAAAATTGCAAATCAATTGAGAAATTAAATGTCGAACTATCTATAAGCTACTAATATTATATATTTATTAAAATTTAAGTTACTTGAGCCATACTATATGTTAAAATATAATAATCTGCTTTTACGTTGTTTGAGGCACTGTCAGTGACAACTTGAACCACATTCTTCGGCCCGACCTTCTAAACAGTCTTCTTAATCAAGTCATACATCAAGTCTTTGGAAGCATCAACGGACTCGAGAAACAAACTTCCTTTAGGACTATTCGCTAAAAAAATAATCAAAGTCATTTCTTTCTTGTCCTTCCAACCATCACACATAATCGAACAACCGGTTTTCTCCCACTCTTCTTCATGATCCTTCATCAACTTACGTGTATTATCGACCTCTCTTCTGCAATAGGGTAACCCTAATCTCATGATAATTTGGTGGCTTTAAACCCAGTCCATATTGCCCAATAGCTTCAATCATAGCCGAAAATTTGTCAAAGTTCACGGCATTGAACGCAATTCCCACATCATAAAAAAAATCTTTCTATTGCACTACAAGATCGATTTCTCATCTCCTTTTTCGCTTCTTCATTTTCAAACACTGTGGATTGCTTCATCTTTCTCTTTCTCACTACCTCTTCCGGGTTCGGGGTGAAGTACACGTCCATTGGGCCCTTAGTCTTTGGATTCCTACGAGGAGCTTGACATGAACTCCCAGTGGATGAAACTCCCTTCTTTCTGGATATCTCAACTACATCATCATCTCCGTCCTCTTCTTCATCATTGAAAACATTATCAAAATCTGGGACACACTTAGCAAGTTCTTTCTTTTCTTTGACAGACTATAGCAATTCTTTCATCTCATCTATAACATGTTCTGGACACTCTCGGCATGTTGAAGCATTCATATAACCTCCAGCAAGGTGTTGCTTATGTCGATAAATACCACCCTTTATAATTTTTTGACAAAAATTACAAGTGACTGTATTTTTGTCACTCGGATTAGCAGTACGTCCATATTTCCAAGCTGGGTCCTTTGTATCCGCACTAGGTGTCGACATGTATATTCCTGCAATTGAATTATATGATAACACTAAATCAGCTTAAATGCACATATATCATATAAGGACCCCTTTTTATGTTCTCCTCAAGACTATTCTCTCAACCAAGACGCATAAACAATCATCCCCAGCCTCCAAGATGGGAAAAAGAAAACTTAAAGAAAGGTGGGGCTAGTTATGTTGAAGATCTCTTAATGAGACTTGTTTACAACAATTAGCACTTTAATTCAATATCCATCAGATGTGAAATACAGAGCAAGTGTACCTTTACTTCGTCTTTGTCATTGTCATGTTCAACAAAAAAAAGGTTTATAGTATGTTGCAACCGGACTGGGGAATTCCCATTGTTGGAGTTTTAGACATTAGTTATGATACTATTACTGTCTTTAAGTGCAATTACCAAATGAGAGAGAATCAAAAGCCAAACAAACAAGTTGATCCAAGAATATGCCTGTAAGAAGGCATTAGCAGTTAATTAATGCAATACCTGGATTCCCTTGTTACTGTTTTTCAAGCAAAGCATGCATCATGTGATATACCCATAACTCAAAGCAGAGAAGAAGAAAAAAACAGCATACCATCACTTTTGAACAGTAACTTGCAAAACGGAAAGCAACTTAGACTAAAGAGATAATCTCCAAGTACTTAAAAACTAACAAGCAGTTCAATATAATTTGCAGCTGGCAAGTCAGATTGCGTCTTAACAATGAATGGTTAATTTGCAGCTGGCACTATGTGGAAATGGTCGTTGCATGCTCGAAAGAAGTAATTTCACCCACCCATTGCCTGCTCCGGCAGGTTAATTAGAATAATTTATGAGAGAAAGAGAAAGAGAGAGAAACGTGTTGTAGCACTGAGCAGCTGCTTCAATTGACGAGCGGAATAGCTAGGCAAAAAGGAGCAGCAATGACGGCGGCTGAAGCAGTGGCAGCGACCAGAGTAGCAGATGGCCAGTGGAGATGGGAGATGCGACGGTGATGACCGGAGCAAAGGATGGAACAAGAGTGGCGAGGTGATTGTGAGAGACTGAAAGCTTTGGTCGTGAATCAAAAAATTGATTTGGGGATTTTTGTAGTTAGGTTTCAAAAAGGAAAAAAATACGAAAAGAGAAATCGAATGGCTATAGTTCATGTGCCTAGCTTTGCGCCTCCACTGCCTTTATGCGCCTGGGCTCACGAGGCGCGCGCCTTATTGAAGGCGCTGCTCCTAGGCCTAGGCGAGGCGCGATGTGTGCGCCTAGGCGCGCTTTTTATAACACTGGGTGCAGCGACACTTCCATACCTCTATCGTGTATTGCACAAGGCAATGAGGTCCGACTACAAAGCTATATGTGCATGTGTCACAACCCGAACCCACGGGTAGGCCCGTGAGCTAGATACGTGACCGGTCGCAGACCCAATGGACTCCAACCAAGGGCTTTGTCAGGCCTTACTACAACCTGTACACAAGAATCTATAACCAACTAGTTTAAATCTATCTCCTTAAGAATATTTCTAAAATCACGCTTATAATTTCTCAATAAATCTCCAATGACATTCTTTATTTAACGACTAACATAGATCATTTTAAATATGGTGGAGATCTAAGCTCCGAAAAATCTCAAATTACAAATTTAGTACTAGCATACCACCTGATGATTTATTAAATAATCTAAGAGGACTACAACTCCTCTAGCAGTCGTCTACCATAATCCTCGTGGCCTTCATCAGTGCCGGTTCCATCTAGATCATTGTCTGAAAAATATTTAAAAGAATGATCTTGGGGCCCAGTAAGTACACATACCATATCCCTAAAATAGGTTTTGAGATTCATAAAAACATGCCATGGTTTTCTTTGATTTTAAACTGGTAAACATTTTCACAAGAGATACTATACATATATCTACTTTATGAAAGCAATTCATCCAAGATTCTTAGAACCAAAGTATGACATCAAGAAGACTCATTAACAACTATCACAGTTCATCATAACTTAGGCATGTTGTGGTCAGCGTACATTCTCCCATGACTAGGGCTCACAATCCCTACTCTACCCGGGAAAAATATTATTCGGTCAAGGTATGCACCCCCCCCCCCCGACTAGGGCCCACAATCACTCTTTCGTCCGGGATACATATTATTGTGGACGCAAGGGCGAACCACGAGCAACAGTGATGTGCGACAACGTATCGTCCCGTTGACCAGGACCCAACAATCCAACTTTCTCCCATGGATATGGGGCGCAACAACCAAGCCTGAAACACGATCTTATTCAACATAAGCCAACTTTAAAACACTACTCATAGAAACATTCCATGGCATTTTTGATGCATTTTCTCATCAACCAATTTACACAAAAGCAGTAGCGTGTGAAAGGCTTTAATACTTCTAATTGGAACAAATCATTAATACATATACATAGACGGAAAATAGGGTATACGGAGGAATATGGCAGGAGTACTTACCTGGATAGCTAAGCGGTTCTAGTTCTTGTTCCCGAACATGCCTTAGCTCTTCTCTATCAAAACCTAAACAATAAACATATGTTATTTATTGCCGCTCAATCATGCCTAGGTGCTAAATTTTCCCCCCAATTGTGCAAAATTACCAAGATACCCCTAGACTTATGTAAAATTACCAAATTACTTCCGACGCCTAACGTATCGTTACACACCCAATATAACTCAAAACATCCTTTCAAACAACTAGGTGGTTTTGTTTGGATAAAAATGGCCTTTTGGGGAATTCTCCATTCGGAACCCTAAATCGTTCTTTAAATCGAGTGTTAAGGTTCCTATTCCAAAGTATATCCAAGCGACACGAAAATTCATGAAATTTAAGATGCTCAAACATCTCCGTATGTTTAGATCACTGTAAAATTTCTCGCTAAAAATAATTTTGTTTACTATATCAAACAATTCAAAAGCTTGTTTTCAATATAAAATAATTTCAGGTCTTTTCCATACCCAGAAAAATCCCAAAAAATTCCATGTCGAGGGTATTGGAAAAATAATGGGAGTTTTAGTTTTTCACATTATACAAATATGCTCAGAATTGGCTCAAAAGTTCTTGGGCAATAGACTGATATGTAATTCTAGAAACAACATGTTTCCAAAAACCCTAATTTTGTAACTTGACCATTTTGAGGAAGAAACATGCCGAATCTAAAGAAACTCAAAACTAAAAAGTTAAATTATACTTTCTAAGATTTTTAGAAATATAAGGGTCACAAAAATTCAATGAGTAATGAATTCTCTACAATAAATCGAAGTGGCTGATCAAAACAGCACATCTCTATGCAGACCAGTTTTGTTCAATGGTTATTTTAGCATAGAAAAACTACGAATCTCAGAAAACTCAAAACTAAAAAGTTGAAGTGGAATTTATTCGGTTTCTAGAAATATAAATTTCACAAAAATAACATGATTAATTAATTTTATATGACAAATTGAAGTGGTTGCCAAAAACCAAAAATTCTGGACTTCTACAGTGCATTGACTTTAAGGTCATTTTTCAATATACAAACATGAGATTCTGAAAAAACTGAAAACTAAAAAGTTGAAGGCGACACAATGAGGTTTTTATAAAGTGTAAAATCATCTCAATTGGATTTAAAATCAAGGAGATATGACAAAAACCCTAACCCACTATTATGCTACTCTATAGCAGCCTTCTTCTCAAACACACCCACAAAAGCTACCAATTTCACAAAAAAAACATATATAACATCCAAATTCATGGCGGAACTAAAGAAATATTTTAGGGATTTCATTACCTTGAATTTCTCCTTGCCCTAGCTTGGTTTTCCCCTCCCTTCTCTCTCTCTCTTTTTCACGTGAAACAAGGGCTGACAAATCTGAGAGGACGACTGCCCTCTTAAGACTTCCTTTATATATGGTTACCCTAGGTTGAAATAATTCTAAAGACCCCCGCACATAGTGACTCGGCCGATAGGTTGAGATAGTCAGGCGGGTCTGGTTTTTATTCCTAAGAGGTATGATAACTACACCATTCAAGATCAATGCTTGCATATGGAAATAGATGGGCGAGAGATGGACTAGCTAGTGTTCTCATCTCACCCACATTCCTTTTAAAAAGCCACAATAGTCTTAGATTAAGGTTAGAAATAATAATTTCATCGACCAATGAAATGTTCAGGGCATTACATTCTTCCCACCTCGTTAACTTGCGAGCTTAAAAGCATTATTAATGGTCGCTAAAGGTCACAATCAATATCATTGGTGATAATCGTCACTAAAGACCCCAATTAATGTATAGGGCTAATTACACCTATATCCCTGAGGTTTGGGGGTAATTACACGTGAAGACACAAAGTTTTAAAATGTAACATACGTGACCAAAAATGTTAAACAAAGTATCACTTTTATCCAACCGTCAGTATTCCGTCTAAAAAGTGTAATTTTTGTCATTACGTATTTTGAAAATGGCAATACTACCCCTGTTGATATCCTAATTTTCTCTCTCCACAATTTAAACCCTAAATCTGAAGTCACCGCCGGCAGCCCCCCTCCGCAGCCCTACGCCGCCAGCAGTCCCCCTCGCCCCACCATCCTGCAGAACCACCCCACCACCCCCACAACGCCGGCAAGCCCCTTGGCAAACCCAAGCTGCCGAGATGCCTCCGGCAAGCGCCTTGGCAAACCCACGCCGTCGGCAGTCCCTCTCGCCCCACCACGCCGGCAAGCCCTTGGCGAGGGAGGGAGGAAGACTGGATGGGAAGGAGACAGATCTGGCCATTGCAAGCCCATCGTGGTGGTGATGGCACTGCCTTGCTGGTGGTCACAGTGGTGCGCATCTCGAAGGAGGAGGCCGGTGTCGCAACGTATATCGGTGATGCTTGTGATCTCGGACGGCGTGGGGTACGGAGGTAGGTTGCGACGGTGATGGTGGCGACCGGTATGGCGACAGGCAGATCGGGAGTGAGACCGCGATCTTGAGGCACTGGTGCCTCGCCGGAGGGCCTGCTACTGCGGCCTGCTACTGCGTTGATCGGGGGTTGTGGGCGGGTGACGGGGAAGGGGCGGCAGATGGCGTGCGGGCGGGGGGTGTGGGGAGAGGAAGAGGCAGACGGCGTTGAGGGGGGTGGGGGCGCGGGGTGGGTGGGTGGGGGTGCTGGGTGTGGGGAGAGGAATAATAAACAGTAAATTAAGTGGGTAATTTATTTTAAAGTCAGAGGCAATCAAGTCTTTTTGTCAAAACCGTTAAGTATTTTTGTATTCCGTTTGTCAATGGACATAAGTGTTACATTTTGAAACCTTGTGTCCTCGCGTGTAATTACCCTCAAACCTCAGGGATATAGGTGTAATTAGCCCTAATGTATATTTCCACAACTGCCACTAAAGAAATAACTAAAATTCTAAGATTCACCGTAACCGTATTCTAGGTGCGGGTGCAGGGTATTACAGCATGTCTCTGATTGTTGTAGGTATATCATGTAACTCCTTTTAATTACATTTTTTATTTTTGTATTAGTTAGTGCACCATAAAATTTTAACGACACAACCCTAATTTGTCTATGTTCTCATGTGTGGTCTTATGAACACTTTAGTATCGGTGTACCTAATCGTATGGAGGGAACCGATAATGTGTGGCCTCAGTTGCGCGCTTAGGAGTATAGTCGGAGGGAGAGCCACCACCCAAGGAGAGATAATCCCCATCACAACATTGTATTCTATCAGAGGGAGTTTGCCTCGCCGTCTCCAGGCCAAATGTGTTGGGTGCCATACAAACATTTGGAGGGGCGGGTGGCAGAGTCGTTTGTGTTTATGCTCTCTGGGTTGTAATACACTCCATTGTTCCATTGGGAGATCGTAGAGTGGCAACTACTGGATCGTGCCATGTGCCACTTTGGGTGCCTACAGGGGTTGCCAACTGATGCCCCAGACATGAGGGTTAACAGGAACCCACCAGGTGTTTAACAGTTCAGGCATGTGAATGCACTCGAATTGTGCGCTGCCAAATTTGATCTGTGGGATTCTTGGCAAGACAAGCTAACAGGCATTATGTCGTAGCCCGACCCTGTGGTCAACATCAAACAACATTTGGGGTGGTACTACCACATCACTCGAAAGATAATAGTCCCAGTGCAGTGGACAAGAGGTAAGAAATACCAGCCTAGGGGTCAGATTGATAAGAGTAGTAGAGCATTCGAGGTCGTAAGTTTCCTAATGAATTTTAATTGAATTTGATCTCGTAAGTTTTAATTTCGAGCTCGTTCGTGTTTAAAGTTACAATTGGATGTAGGCTGACGCCTCGCTTGCCTTCTTCAAGAAACTAAGTGAGATGAAAGATATGTTAAATGCCATGGGAGTGGATTTTTGCTCCCATGCTGAGATCTTGGCACATGGTTGACGGGAGTTTGTGAGCCGTTATACAGGACAACCTTCGGGCGTGAGTCCAAGAATGGATTATCCCTCGTGGGAGCCTCCCCATGTGAGCGAGGGATACGGTGATCCTTCAAGACAGACTTCAGGGGTGACCGATGTAGTTGGTGGTCCCTATGTAGCTGGAATGGGTGATGTTTGGGGGCCGCCATCGGGTATAGGAATGGCTCATTGGGATGAGTGGAGTCAGCTCTCGTTTGCTTTTCTTGAGGACTCAGAGGTTACACCAGCTACTTGGAGTCAAGTCACATAGGAGTTCGACTTCGCAAACTTCAACCTCTCCGAGTCACTACCACTCGTCCCATGGGCGGGACCTTCCACTTCCGGCCTTGGGATACCTGAGGAGCCTCAAGGAGGACAATATCCCCCGGTCGATCCTCTTATCAATCCCTCTTATCCCAAAGGTCATTCGTTAAAGCCTTTGAAGCGAGAAAAACGTGCCCTAGTCCACCAATGATACTTTAGTGAGCCCATCCCCCCCCCCAGAGTTACGCTCAAAAAGTGGTGTGGACTGCTATGTCGTTGATTACTATGTCTCATGGGACGGGATGTCCATCCTCAGACCTAATCCTTGGTTGGAAGATACGGTGATGACTGCCTACATCAAGCTTTTGATGCATCGAGAGAGGGATAGAGCAAATGTGTATCCCGTGTTTTTATATTCGATGCACTTTATCATAGATTGCTCTGTGGAGAATGGCAACGGTGGAAACTGGTGAGGGGGAAGAAAAGCTTGATCCATTGGCGTCAGCCTAGGGAGCTCACTGCATTTTTTTACGAATACTGCAAATTCGGTGAGCTTCTGTGGGCGGATGTCTTCCTAGTACCCTTCTTAGAGCACTCCCACTGGTATTTGGTTTGCTATGAACCACGGGCTATGGTCATTTGAATCCTCGACAGTCTCCACAACGATGTCCCCTTGATGCCCCTGAAGGATCTTTTCGGAGAACAATTGGCGACTATGGTAATCTGTGCATTCTTGTTAGAGTTTTTCTATTTCTTAATTTTCTTATTGTAATTCGATCTCGTAGCTTACGACATTTTTATTCCTATATATGTTGTGTGACATGCTGCACTCTCTCAATGGACAAAAGGTACTGTCAAGACCGAATCTTAAAGTTCGAGTGAAGAAATGGAGGCCCATGCAAAATAATCAATCGGACTGCGGCATCCTTGTCATGATGTACATGGACTACATTTGTCGGTCCGAAAGCCTCAAGAAGGCTGTCTGGAGCCAAGCAGACATATAAAACTTTAGATATATGATAACTTGGCAAATTGATCTTGTTTGGGTTTATGGCTTACGAACATCTTGACCTTGCAATTCGTGTGCACAAAGAAGTCCCGTCTTCACTGCGCATATCCTATTTCGTCATCATTATCATCATTACGGATGTGTTTCTCATTTTGCAATGGGTGTCTACTCCTATGACACTCATATAATCGTGAACAAATTTTTTTATTTTTTTGTTATGTTGCTTGTTTTAGTTGTCTTGATTCTAATGCCAAAACCAACCCTCAACGAATACACTCGAAAACATTCTTCGGCTTCTTCCAATGTTCAAAACGTCCACCCTAAATAAGGGTCACTAGCATCTACAGGAGTGTTCGAGCTTGACACAAAAATCAGACATTGTGAAACGAGACCTATGTAGAAATAAATTACGTTTAAGTATCAAATTGTAACATTTTTAGGCATAAAATTAATTACAAAAAATATAATTTCTTGAACAAAACAAATTAAAATTACTTTGATGAATAGACTAATTTAGCATGCCAAATACAACAAACATATTCTTAAAAAAATTACGTTTAAGTATCAAATTGTAATATTTTTTACACATGGAAATAAATTACAAAAATATAATTTCTTGAACATAACAAATTAAAAAACCTTTGATGAATAGACTAATCTAGCATGCCAAATACAGCAAACATAATCTAAAAAAAATTATATAAACATCCAAAAATGACTTCACCATTAATTGTAGCCATCCATAAGCTTTTGAGATTACAAACTTACCTTACTTGATTGAAGCTTGAAGCTTGGTAACTTGAAGCTTGAAACTTAAAGGGAGCTGAAAATGGAGGCAAGTGGAGCTTCAGAGATTGAAGAAGGAAGAAGAGTTGAGAATTAGGGCATTTTTGGATATATCTGCCCTACCGTCTGCTAGACAGTGCAGGGGACGGATAGAGGATAGATGTGACATTTGTCAGGCTAAAAGTTGTGCGCTGCAGTGTGTAGCGGACGACTTTGTGGTTGACAAATGTCAGGGTTAAAAAGTCGTCCGTTAAACTATATAGCGGACGGGCATGTGGAGGCATTTTGGACAAAAGAATCGTCTGCTACACAGTGAAGCGGACGACTATTTCTTTTTAAAAAAAACTAGATTTGGGTCGTCCGTTGTTTAAGAATGGACGGCCAGATCGCGCGAGCAACTTAGCCCAAGTTGCATGCGCCTGTCTAATTAGGACAAATTGAAACTCCTAAAGAAAAATATCCTAAGGTTGAATCTTCTCAGTCTTCTTCTAGAAACATTAACATTATAGGAGAAGTTGTTCATTCTCCTACTAATTTTGAGGTTGACCCTAATGACCTCGAACAACAATTTGTTACTGTAATTGGTACTTCTAATCCTAGACCACCTTTGAGAAATTATTATCCCCGGTCTACCCTAGTGGATATGTAGCTTGAGGAGAAGAATTTTGCTACTCCTTCTTCCTTCAATGGAACCTCCATCTATGAATGGAATCTTGATGGTATGACTGACTATCAAATCATTATATTTCTTCAACATATGCTTATGGCAGCTAATAGTGCCCGTAATCGAAACCCCAGAGAAAATAAGGCCTCTATAGCTAGATATTTAATAGCCGGATTTACTGGCCAACTCTGCAGATGGTGGGATCATTATCTTACTCCTACTGACCAAAATAGTATCCTTAATTCCATCAAGGTTGAGTTTAATGGAACTTCTATCCAGGTCAATGGCCAAACTCAGTCAGATGCAGTCGCTACTTTAGTCACTGCAAAAACCAAGCAATTCGTTGGCAACGCCAATACTGTCCTTGAAAGAGGAAGGTAACTCCTTATCAACCTTAGATGTTCCACATTCACTAATTTTAAATGGTACAAGGATGTTTTCCTAACCAAACTTTACCAAAGAAGTGATCCCTAACAAGATTTCTGGAAAGAACATTTTGTAGTAGGTGTTCCTACTCTCTTTGATGGTCGCGTTAGAACCCGCATCAGAAACAAACACAATGGTGCTCTGCCTTTCTCCGTCTATACTTTTGGAGAATCAATTAGTGAAATTTGTGCTGAAGGATTAGTCTTGGGTAATGACATCAAGCTCAAGAATCAGTTTAAGAAAGAATACAAGACAGGAAGAACAGAGCTAGGACAATTCTTGTTACCAATTTGGATATGGCAACCTCTATGTTCCCAATTATGGAAAAAAAAAATCTTCCAAGTCTAAAAAGCCTTTTAGGAAACCTAGGTTCTCTAAGAATTACAGGCGTGAGAAGTCTTCAAAACCTTCCAAAAGATTCACAAAACAAAAATATCCCAAATATAAAAAATTCTCCAAAGTTAAAGTCATATGCCACAAATGTTGCAAACATGGCCATTATGCTAATAAATGTTATACCAAAAAGAAAATCAATTAACTTGTATTTGAGGAAGGACTCAAGAAATAATTAAGTGCTATCCTCCTCAATTCTTCTGATTCTGAATCCAATTCTATTAATGAATTAAACATCATTCATGAAATTTCCAAAATTCCAGCAGTTCTACTGAATAGGACCATTGTTCTAACTAGGAAGCTGAGTGTCATGAATGTAGTAGTAAAATTGATTACTACAAAGCAATTCTTGAAATGCATGGCTTAAATATTAATGTCATCACTTCTGAACAATCCATAATCCTTGATCTTCTTGACAAGATCAATGATCCGAAAAGAAGAAGCAAGTCCATCTTCAAATATATTCATAGTGCTCAAAGTTCCTTTGCACCCAACCGATCCCAACAATTACCTACCATGGGTAATACTTTCAATTTTTCTGAAGTCATGAATAGATTGCAAAAGCGAGAACCAAAAGATCCTACCATTCTAATCTTCAAAGTGAGATTCTTATCCTCAAAAGAAAAATGAAAACCCTTCCCGACCGTATTTATCTCCTTGAATCTCATAATCGTGAAGAAGTCTTTAGTGAGGGAGAAGATATCTTAAACCAAATCCCAATTCTGTTCCTAATCCAGAAACCAGTTCTCCAAACCATTTCGATGATTCTACTCAAAAAAATTCTCAATCTTGACAAAGTCACATTTCAAAAATGGTATGTCAGAATTAAAAGTGTTATCAGTCAGGACTTCATCTTTGAAGGTATAGAAGCTACCAAACAGGCTCTCACCACTGCTAATTTCAACAGGATGAAAATCAATTACAAAATCTCTGATTCTTGGGTTTGCAATAGTGGCATTTGCCTAAAAGCCCATTTCATCATGGTTCGAGGACTCAGTCAATCTACCATAATAGGAACACATTTTCTGTCTCTTCTCAATTTCATGACAATCAATAATGGTATTCACTTCAATATCATGGGCCAAGATATCTGTTTTTCGTCAAAACCAAATCTACTTTCTAAAAGAAGATCTCAAATTCCAAAAAACTAATCGATATCTTGATCAAAAATAGGAAAAAAATAAAGTTTTCCAAAATAGATTGGAATCTGAAATCCGTGCCGAAGTTCCCAATGAATTTTGGCATCGCAAAAAACATATTATTGAATTACCATATGAACCTGATTTCAATGAAAAGGAATATCCCGACTAAAGCTCATCTGATCCAAATGAGTCAAGAACTTCTTGCACATTGCAAGAAAGAAATACAAGATCTTTTAGACAAAAATCTTATTCACAAAAGTTACTCCCCTTGGAGTTATCCTGCTTTCTATGTCAATAAACATGCTGAGAAGGAACGTGGGGTTCCTCGTCTTGTCATAAATTATAAACCTCTAAACAAAGCTCTAAGATGGATTCATTATCTGATTCCTAACAAAAAAGATTTGTTAAATAGGCTTAATAAAGCCGTTATTTTTTCAAAATTTGATATGAAATCTGAATTTTGGCAAATCCAAATCAATGAAAAAGATTAGTACAAAACTGCTTTTACCGTACCATTTGGTCACTTTGAATGGAATATAATGCCTTTTGGCTTGAAGGATGCTCCTTCTGAATATCAAAATATTATGAATGACATATTTAATCCTTATATGGATTTTTCAATTGTCTATATAGATGATGTTCTCATCTATTCTCAATCAATATATCAGCATTGGAAACATTTGAATACTTTTCTTAAGGTCACTAAACATAATGGCTTAGCTGTTTCTGCCAAAAATATCTATCTATTCCAAACCAAAATAAGATTTTTTGGTCACAACATTGAAAAGGGATCAATTATTTCCATTGACAGAGCAATGGAATTTGCTTCTAAATTTCCTAATAAATTAAGGAGAAAACTCAATTGCAGATAATTTTAAGAAGTCTTAATTATATTGCAGACTTCTATCAAGATATGTACAAAGATACAAAGATTTTATATCAAATATTGAGAAAAAATCCTCAACCTTGGTCTAATGACCACACCCAAGTTGTTAGTCAGATTAAGCATAAGGCTAAATCCTTACCATGTTTATGCCATCCATTACCTGAAAATTTTAAAATTGTTGAAACTAATGCTTTTGATTTTGGTTACGGTGGCATCTTAAAATAAAGAATTGTAAATAAAGAACAATTAGTTCACTTTACTTCGGGTGTATGGAATAATACACAGAAAAATTATCTAACTATCAAGAAAGAAATTCTTTCAATAGTCAATTGCATCCTCAAATTTGAATGGAATCTTTTAAACCAAGAATTTTTATTACACATAGATTGCAAAGCTGCTAAAGATATTCTTGAAAAGGATGTTAAAAATATTGCTTCAAAACAATTTTTTGCTCGATGACAAGCTTTACTTTCTTCTTTTGATTTTCAAATAGAATTTATTAAAGAGGAACATAATTCTCTTCATGAGTTTTTAACCAGAGAATTTTTGCAGAGAAAATGACTCCTACAAAATCAAGTCTACAAATATCTGGCAAAGGATTACGTCCACGCGATAATATCCGCTACAATTTAAAGCATATGAAAAAATCTATTGCTTCAATCTCATCGTCTCCACATTATGAGGATCTGTTTGAAGCTTCCTCATATAATACTCAGTCCCAATTATAGGATGTCATCATCATAGACGGCGAAGAGGCCAGTCTACCACCTATTGAGGTAGCAAATAATTATTTCAATAAAAATTGGGCAATTCTCCAACTTGCATCTGAAAATTTCAGAGAATATTACGAAGAAATTCTTCGGGTCACAAATTCGCGATATTTGCACATAATTACGAGAGAAATTCCTCCTCATATCATGACAAAGATCTTTCTTACCAATTTTCAAAATTAGAAATATTGAAATTCATATCAAAGCGGCAATGGGGAATTGTCCCCAGAAGGACAAGAGACCTCCCAGGTCTCTCTAAGACAATTCAATTACTTGGATTACATTGATGCTTGGAATAATGTTTTGTTCTATCAAAACTCCAAGCATAAGCACTCCTGGTTTTTTTTCTTCTCCAGAACTTTTGATGGAGTATTTCCTAATTAGGTTGGAGACTGGTGGTTCCAATTTGGGCCTGAAATAATAGAGTGGCCTCTTCAAATTGAAAAAGCATATGAATTATATGCATCAATGATCAATAGCGGACAACCCAAGTTACAATTCCTAGCAAAATTTAGTATCCATTGGATACTATGTTGGCAATATGCCATACAACCGGGTAATGAAACCCTTGACTATCCACCAAGGCTAGTTAGACAATTTGGATCCAAATGGTGGAATAAGTTCAACTACGAGCATTGCACAACTAACGCAGTTATTCAAAGATTTCCAGTGTTAACAGCTACAAGACATAATTAACTCAGCTCAACAACTAGCACTAAGACCCTTATGTCCAAAGCTAAAATTTTAAAGCGCAAGAATGAAATTGTGATGCCCCGAACCTAGGCTTACCCGGTTATTATTATTTAGCGATGATTGTGATAAGTAAGACGAAATTAGACTGTTAGTGAAGACCTTGCGAGCGGTGTTAATTAGATGTTTAGTCACGGTCATAATGAGTTGAGTTATATTAATCCGGAAAAAAAAAAATTTGGCGGCAATTCTTGTAGTGATTAGCATTAATTATTGTGAGCAATATTATATGTAGTATTTAGTGTTATATATGTAAGTAAATTAGGATAAAAGAGTCAAAAACAAATTGAAAAAAAAAGAAGGGGGGAAAAGAAGATAAGAGAAAACCGGGAGAGAGTAAAAAAAAGGGTAAATTACACTAAACACCCCTGAGGTTTTACGTAATTACACTCCACTACCGTTATCTTTAAAAATTACACTCAGCTCAAAAAGTAGTTTTTTCTTTTACAGTGTTAATGGTGCAGTGCAAAAAGACATGAATGCCCCTCAGACTGTTTTCTTGGGATTTTGGAGGGAAAACTTGTTTTTGGGAATTTTTAGAGGGAATACCCTAATTCAAATTGAAAGTCCTAATTGAACACTAATTTAACGCCCTAATTCACTTAGACACAAAATAGAACCCTAAATTAAAGTAATTAAACCATAAATTGAATGCCCTAGTTGAATCGAACCCTAAATTAAACTAATTGGACCCTAATTGAATCTTAAATTGAATGTCCAATTCAACCGAACCCTAAATTGAACTTATTGAACCCCCTAATTGAACTCTAAATTGAATGCCCTAATTCAACCGAACCCTAAATTGAAGTAATTGAACCCTAAATTGAAGTAATAAACCCCTAATTAAACCCTAAATTGAATGCCTTAATCGAATCGAACCTTAAATTAAACTAATTGAACCCCTAATTGAATCCTAAATTGAATGCCCTAATCCAACCGTACCCTAAATTGAACTTATTGAACCCCCTAATTGAACCCTAAATTGAATGGCCCAATTTAACCGACCCCTAAATTGAACTAATTGAACCCTAATTGAACCAAAAATTAAAGTAATTGAACCCTGATTAAACCCTAAATTGAATGCCCTAAATTAAACTAATTGAACCCCTAATTGAACCCTAAATTGAATGCCATAATCCAATCGAACCCTAAATTGAACTAATTGAACCCCATAATTGAACTCTAAATTGAATGTCATAATCCAATCGAACCTTAAATTGAACTAATTGAACCCTAAATTGAATGCCCCAATTCAACCGAACCCTAAATAGAACTAATAGAACCCCATAATTGAACCATAAATTGAAGTAATTGAACCCTAATTAAACCCTAAATTAAATGTCCTAATCGAATCGAACCCTAAATTAAACTAATTGAACCCTAAATTGAATGTCATAATCTAACCGAACCCTAAATTGAGCTAATTGAACCCTGAAATGAGCTAATTGAACCCTAAATTGGCTAAATTAAACCCTATAATTCACTTAAAGTTTGTGGAGTTGACTGAAATTTTGGAAAACCACACAAGTGAGTAAATGACAAAGGGAGGGTATTTTGGGTATGAAAATTACATAAAGTAATGTGTCAGGGAATCTTTTCACGGAGTTGGGCCTGCCGTTAAATGTGTGTAGTTGTGTGTAATGCGGGTACAAACCTCGGGGGGTCGGAGTGTAATTTTTAAAGATAGCGGTAGTGGAGTGTAATTACGTAAAATCCCAGGGGTGTTTAGTATAATTTGCCCTAAAAAAAAGAATGAGATCAGAGAGAGGAGACGGGTAGAGAAGAGGAGAGCGGTAGACGGCCCTAAGAACGCGCGGCTCCTCTGGGCAGCCCCATCGCAGGTAACTCGCGGTCACCGGCGGCCAACTCCGGTCACGTCCACCGAACGCCTCTACTCAGCACCTCCGCGACCTTCTAGAAACTTCGATCAACCGCCACCATCAAGCCATTGAGGATCGCCATCACCGGTGCCATCTCCGGTCTCCTCAACTCTCGGCCACATGCGCTGTCGCCAGCAGCCCCATCATCGGCCAACTCTTCTTCCAGATCACGACTGCCCCCTCACCGAGCCTCCACGTCGTTGCCAAGGCACCGCTACCACTGCAAGCTGTCGTGCGATCGCAGTCACCGGCAGCTCAAATCGCCGACCAACGCCTTTTTTTTTCCAGATCACGGCAGCCCATCACCGGCGATGAACTCCAGCGCCGCCACAGATCTGGACCATCTCTATGCCGCCGAAACCTTTGCGTCGCCGCCATCACCGCATGGCATTCATAACCGGTTAACCATAACTCCGGTCGACATCAAGAGCGGCCACTGTTGACTGACACCGCGTAACAGCCATAACCACCGGGGATCAACTGTTACTAGCCACCGTTGTGGGTCCTTAACCGGACCACCCTGCCACCCAAGCACAGCCCACCGTAAAAAATGACATCCTTAATTCGACCACAACCACATCAGATTGTTGTCGCCACTAAGATCCATGGCTATGGCATAGATTTGATTTTGTGAAATTGTTTGCGAAGTGGGGTTTGGTGGTGCCTTACAGTGATTATAGTCAGGTTCTATATGTACAGTGGTGGCTGTACAATGCAAGTGTTAGGGAATTCGTTTGATTTTTGGTGCGGTGCGGAGTGGAAGTATCATGATGGTGTTTGTAGTGTTTGGAATGGGCTAAATTATGATAGTGTATGTGTGTGTAATGATTGTGATGGAGGGTGTATGACTGTGTTTTGTGAGTATGTTTGTGTAAACCAAGCGTGTTTTTATCTGGGTAAAAGTGTAACATCCCGGAATTTCCGGAACGTTAACACTCGATCCATCAATCACTAAATCATAAAATCGTCAAACTCAAACAAAATAAACACTACCAATCTGTCAGAGCAACTATCCATCAATCAAACTATACTCTCAATCAATTGTCATAATTGAAATACCGAGTCTAAGTCTAAGAAAATTCAAAACAATAATATTTACCCACGCAGGGGTTCTAATGATCAATCCCAAAATCTAATTCCTTTGCTTTCGCTCGCTCGGCTCTAATCCAAATTCAGGTAACCTACTGCTGGCTATCACCTGCGGAAAAGAAGTCAAAGGGGAGTGAGCTTTTGAGAGCCCAGTAAGGTCGCACAAAGATTTAAAAATAAGAAAACGATACGGACGATTTGACATTTAAACCAATACAAAATTTTGAAGGCGGAGAAACAGAGCGTTTCAAACAATCTTTTTATATACAATCAAACGATAAATTTGAAAAGGTTTTTCAAAGAAAACCACAGCATTTCAATATAAACAAAGGGATGAGTATCAACTCAGTTCCCTTAAATCGATAACCATTTTCAAAACACTTATAATGCAATAAACATAAATAGGAAACGTTGAACATGAGCAGTACAGAAGCAAAGCCACCCCGGCAGTGCTCGATACACTTACATATGCATATGTACACTGACTAGTCCATCTAGGTACTAGTTAAACCCATCCAACAGACCATCCTTATAACACCAGCAATACAGACCATCCTTATGGCTCCCAAGTTACTAACTCATGTCAACATTGAGAAGTAATAAATAGAATTCAAAAATGTTTTACGATGAGCAATCAATAAACATATCAAATGAATAATAGATTCTAAGATGAGATGAAACAGAATTCCAATCGATCGATATAAGGCTCAATTTATGGTTTCATGGGCAATTTAAAAAAAAACATTTTTATACGATCATAAAAATCAACAATCAATGTATTATGTAAAACTGTTATTTTAAACATTTGAAAGCAGAATAACGAAATGGGGTTCGGATAGAATCCCTTACCTCGGTCCAAGCTATGCACTGCTAAACAGCCTCGATCCAAATCCTTTGAATTAACCTAGGTCAGGCAAATTATTTATCAGGACACTATCCACACTAATATATTATAAACCTAATATAACTACCCACAACGTACTCATTTCTCTATCCGGAACGACGAACTTCAAAGCAGTTTCCCTTCGGTGAGCCTAACCCGACACTCGTCACACTCCACGAGGCTCCGACACATCCCAAAAATATTCTTATCGTTCATTAAGCATTATTTATAGCTTAATAGAGCATATGGGATAAAAATATATATTTTGATTATTTTCGAATTAAAAATAATTTTCTTAAATACACTAAAACCAATAAATTTCCATAATTGCTTCTAGCTGGAAATAAGGACTCATAATTTTTATAACAGCTTTAAAATATGTATAAAATTTATAGAAATTTAAATAAGAAATTAAAAGGTACTAAAACTATTTTTAAACTATTCGTTTTGCTAAAACCAATGCGATACGAAAACCATAGAAAATAAACTCCAAAAATTATCAAATTCAAACTGAGTCTTACTTATGCTATAAAAACATTAATGTAATTTTTCCCAGAACATTTTCAGGGTTTAAGGGCTCCAAAAGACTTTTAAAATTCTGAAATCCAGAAATTATAATAAATACATACGATATCAGAAACTTATGAAATTTTTACAGAAATTATAATATTGTACTAAGAATCATTCTGTAAATTTTTAGAGTTTTTGGACAATCGTGCAATACCCAACAGCCAGGTTGTCCAAGTGTGCAAGCACAATGTACCACTCTACTGCACGGACCCACTACTGTTCACCTGTCATCTTCTTCCTCTTTGTATTTCACGGTTCACTGTTTAACCAGACAGAACACACCACTCACACTACCTCATCACTAACTCATCTATATATATGTAAAACCCTAAAATGGCAAATGACCAAAAAGCCCCCTATGCTTTCGTTAGTTATTTCAATTTTACCCGAAACTTTCTATTATTATGAACAAGCCCATAATTAATTATTTTCCATAGTTTATGTGCTGGAAATTTTTTTAATGGGTTTGTTAGATAACCCGTCGTACTAAATGTCGCTGTATATAAAAAATATATATATCGACGCTAACGAAAATTGCGTCACCAACAAATATATATGCCGCTAAAATTTTTAATTAAATCCGAAAAATATCGGGGTGTTACAAAAAGTTACAGGGGTGTGGGTGAAATGAGTGTACAGGTGCGTATGTAGCGTTTGTGTGCATTATGCGTGACTTATATTTGTAGCAGTGTGTGAATATGTGATATGAGTGTATGTTGGTGCCGGATGTATTACAATGGTTGAAACTAGTGGTCATTGTGGCAGAATATTAGTTAATAAGCAATGAGTTGAGACGACCGTTACCTGTAATGATGAACTAGTGGTTAGTTCGGCGCAAGTGTGTGCGCGTAGTGGGTGTGCGTGCATGTTTGTATGTGCGGTTGTTATATGGAAGTGTGTGTGGCTTAGGGATGGCAATAAGATCCGCAATCGGCGGATCCCCGCCCCGCCCCGGTCCGATAGGAGCGGGTCATTTTGACTTTGACCGGTTCACGGGGCGGGTATGGTTTTTTTTAAAAAAAATCATAGCGGGTTAGGGTCGGGTGTGGTATTTCATCTAGCCCGCCCCGGTATCCGACCCGCCCCGCAACCCACTCCCGTTATATTAACCATATAATTCATTTAATCATAGCCGTCTATCCTTACATATATATAAGATTTTATCATAAACCCTAAAGAATAAAGATCGATCTTCTCTCACTCTGCCGTCCAGCTGCCTCATCTGTGATCTCCTTCTCGGCGACTCCGTCGAGATTCCCCATGGCCAGGCAGCCAAGACACTACCACAGCTCCTCCTTCTTTGTTCTCTCCCTTTCGGCGACGCCGCCGAGCTTCCCCACCAGCCACCGCAGCTCTTCTTTCACTGTTCTCTCTCTGTCGGCGACTCCGTCGAGCTTCTCTGTCAGCGACTACGCCGAGCTTCTCCAGTCGTGACTGAACCTCCAACGCTTCCCTCGATGTTCTCTCTCTATCCGCGACTATGTCGAACTTCTCTGCGGCGACTCCGCCGAGCTTCTCCAGCCGTGACTCTGCCATTGGAAGCAAGATTGGAAGAACATCTGACCTGCTGGAACTTGGAAGCAAGCTTAGCATTACCTTGTCGTTTCTTGGTGGGCAGCTGTTAAGATTCGATACCAATCACAAAGGTAAGCTCCATGAATTTTTAGAAGTTTTAAAATGTGCAATTGTGCATAGGCTACCTGTAATGTGCATGCCGATATTAAATCTCGATTAGGGATTATGAACTGTGGCAAAGCTACCTGCAATTGTGCATAGGCTACCTTATATATTTATTTGTGGATTGTGGCAAAGCTTTTGTATGTTGGTGCAAATTTGTGTGTTTGGAGGATTAGGGATTATGAAGCACAATTAGTATTCTAATTTTGGGCTTGCAATCTACACTTTGAAGGACCTAACAACAATTTTGTCCAAAAGAAAGTTTCAGATACAGTAACTGTCTTGCTAGAGACAAGGTTTAGTCTTTACCTGAACAATAAATCAGTGATCTTTCTAGAGAACTGAATGCTAATAAATCAGTGATCTTGCTAAATGTGCACCCTTTAGTTATTAAACAAAGTGTTAGTCACACTTTTAAATCTTTGTTATTCATTGTATTATATCAGCAATGATTATTAACCTGAATGCTAAAAACATGCAAGTAACCTGATGTATTTGGCATGTCATTGAAAAGAACACTAAATCTTTGTTATTAACCTGAATGCTAGAAACATGATGTATTTGGCATGTCATTGTTATTCATGCTACTATATCAGCGATACTCTTGGATCATGTCAGTGAATCATGCATGCAAATTGCAGCAAGGCTTGTCTCTTCCTATTATTCATAAAAGCACTTTCAAAAGTCTAATCTCTTATTTTGTTCAAAATTGAAAACTCTTTGAGAAACAGGAAATAAAGGTTGATTAAGATGAAAATGTAACTGAACCTGAAAATACTGCTTAAATTGTGGTTTGAACTTGGCACCAAAAGCCGGTTAACTTCGCGAATTTTCCAAATTTAACACATACCTTCTATTCTAAAGCTGGAAGTAAATGTTCATTTGCTTGTCCAGTGTTAAGTAGCTGGACGAAATGAGAGGTAACTCATTCTTGATTTTATTTGTAGAGTTAAATTTTACTATACATTGAATTTTGACATGCACTTTAAATTTATATTATTGTGTTATAGGTGTATCTAATCTAGCACACAAGGAATATTCAACAATTTATGATGACAAAGATGGGGACAACTCATGTGTTACGGATGTAAGACTCCTTATGCAATTTGTACTTCATTTCAATTTGACTCCTTACTTTCTTTTATCTATTTTAACGTCATTTTTTCCTTTTAACCTTTAACAGTGAATAGTGACTCCATTTGTATTTGGAGTGAGGATCAGCTAGACTAAGTTGCTTTGGACATCGTTATGCTATTTTGTTGTATTTGTATTTGTTACTTCTAAGTGATTGTTTTGAGGAATTTGTATTGAAGTTAAGCTATTTCGAAAATGTGTAATCTATTTGAATTGTGGTATCATTTATTCGAACTGTGATGTGATGTAATCTAATCTATTAATCCTGTAGGATTTTGGACATTAATTTGATATCTCTCTATTTTATTTCTTTTGATGATACAGTTATGTAGTGCAAAATTATTGAAATATATGGTCAAAAAGCAATTCTGCCAAGTGCCAAAGCAGACGGAACGGGGCGGGGCGGGTTTGGACGGGTTTCGAGGGCATAAGGGAAAGGCGGGGGCGGGGATGGATTTTCTAAAGTTTTTTAGGGTTGGATAAGGTATTAAGATTATATAACCCGGTGCGGGGCGGGGTGGGATTTCAGGGGTAGCGGGGCAGGTGCGGATCTTATAAGATCCGCATCCGACCCGCCCCATTGCCATCCCTAGTGTGGCTGCGTGAATATTGTTGCGTGCTAGTGATTAAATGGGTGTGTGCATGGAGAATTACGCGTGGTGGTGCATTTGTGTATGATGGTACCGAGTGTGTATGTGGGGCACTGTGGTGTGGGTGTATATTGGGTAAAGGCGCGGTTGTATATGTCTGGATATTGTGGGTTAGTATGTGCAGGTGTTTGTGAGTGGACGGGTACGTGAAATGTGGTGGTGTACTGTGTGCGGCTATGTGAATATTTTTGTGTCTTAGCATATAAATGGGCGTGTACTTTGGAGGGTGAAGTGATGTATCTAGCGGTATGCGCCCTAGTGTGCATTTTAGGACTAGTGAATGGTGGGTACATGGCATGTATCTATGTATGAGGCGGCGTGCAAATAGGTGAGTTGGAGCATGTGAATTAGTGCGTGAAATTTTGTGGGCATTGAAAGATATTGCCTACCGTTGGTCAAAGAAACGTGTATTGGGTGGTAGGAGTGTGGTCATGTGGTATTGTACGATTTCGTGCCTATCTTGGTTGTGCGTTTTGCAGTGTAAAGGGTGAGTATTAAGTGCTTGGAGGATTGTGGAAGTGACGGGTTACTGGGATGAAAATCAATTGGTAAAGTTGAGTTGTACGTCTATGTGGTATAATGAGTATGTGTGTGTTGTGTACAGTATGTATGCATGGCGTAGGTGTCCCCTAAGGTCTGTGCATTTTGGGACAGGGAAGCGTATAAGTTATGAGCATACATAAAAAGGGAATGCTTAGCGTGAGTTCTAGAGATTTACTGAGTACTATGTAAAGCAAGGTTATTTGGTGGGTTATTAAAACAGGTGAATTAATGGGTGGTCGGCAACGGTGATTAAATGCCAAGAATGACATGGTGAACTAGGCATGGTATTAGACGGGCATGTAAAGATCGGGCAGTTGACAGCGGCATTGAATTTGCTTGAAGACATGTTCAACGGGAATGTTGTGTCGTGATTAAAGATGCTTTGGGTTGTAGTAAAGCTGGGAACGTGAGATAAAAAGAATAGCATTGAAGGTTCTTTGAACCGGATGTAGCAGCATGATCGTCGCTCCGGAGATTTTGATGTGGGGAATGCGTAGCGTCAGGTAAGTGACCCTTTGATTCAACTAGTATTTTTACATATAATGTATATGTTTTCTACGGTTAAAAGTGGTATTTATCAACATTGACTACTTTAATTATGTTTAACTGCTCTGGCTTAATTTACCAAAAATCTTTTAGTGTTTTATTTCTCATTAAAGAAAAACCGGACCAGCATGTAAATGATGTTTTGCTTAGAAATTGAAATGGAACTCGAATTTGAAATGTTTGGTATTTGACGTTATTGTGAATATTGAACATCTTGATAATTATTGAAAGGGTGTGAGGATGGTTGACAATCAATTGATGAGTAATTTCATTTACGATGAACCCAAATGGGGTTTTTGGTTTATTCGATTGATGTGCCCCATATCCAACGGGGGAAAGTTGGATTTCGGGCCCTGGTCAATGGGGCTTGTAGTTTGATGCACAATACTGTTGCTTGTGGTTTGCCCTTGCATCCACAGATTATTTATCCCGGATGTATGAGGGATTTCGGGCCCTAGTCAGTGGGGCCTGTATGTTGACCGCAGCATATCGTTTGAGCTAATGCTGGGATTGAACTGGTTGTCGTGAGTTTTGTGCTAATGATTTTACACTTCAGTTTTTAGTTTCATGTACTCTATTTCGTTTTGCCAGATGATTACCAACTTTATGATTTTAAACTTTTTAATGTGGCTATAATATAAAGTGAGTTATTTTTTGCAGGCTATGGTCCACCTAGTTGAATCATTGGTTACTTACTGAGCACGTGGAAGCTCATCCATTACTTATCATTTCAGGTTGAAAGTAAGGTGATGGTGAGGAGCATAGGAAGAGACAATTTCGTGCGGAGCTTCGGACACTGCATTGAATGAGCTGCTAAACATTTAGATTGTTGGTTTGGCCTTATGAAGAGTTTTAGTATAAGTGATATATTCAAATGCAAATATGAAAATTTAATTAGAGTTTTATAGATGTTTTAACTTCCGTTGCAGCATATATTGATGTTCTTATTTTTTTACTTTTTTTCTTTTATATATTTGTGGACTTATATAGCTTCTTTTGGTTTTCTAGGATTATTATGTCTTCAATATGTGCTACCAACATTTCGCATGAGTTGATGTAGGTTAGTTTCATTTGGCAGTTTAGTTTCAATTTGAGACTGCACAGAAGGGGTTGATGGAAAATTGAGATGATTTTGATGGTGATGTTGCCATCATATGTGGTGCTGGCCATGGTTGTGGTAGGTTACTAATGTCAGAAGTTGATGAGCTATGCCTACGGTTTACAAAAGTAAAAGGTGATTTTTTAAGTTAGACCACTAAGTTTATGACTAAGGTTTTTAAAGTAAAAGATATTCTTTAAGTTACGTTTTTGTCTTCCTAATGTATTGGCCGCCATAGTTGAAATCTCACGGTGTTGAGCACATATGACTCCCAATGTGTGAATTATTTGCAATTAATTCTATATAAAAGGTTATGGTGATTTAACGGTATAGACATAGTCACATGGTGTCTCCCCTATGTCAAAGTCTAGCATTCTGGGCAGCTTTAGGTAGTTTCTCACGCCTTGCCCACTAATAGATACGGGGTGGTAGATGGTAGCCTAATATTGGGACCAGCCTTTATTATAGTTTGGTAGTACATATGACTTGACTATTTCTCTTCCCGGATTCATACTTCATCCAAAATTGTGCAGTGGCACCTGCGGGGCGAATACTTTCACGGCCATATTAGCTAAAGGGTGGCTTGTATCATTTCAAGGGTGGTTCCTATCGGATTGCTTTCAGGAGCTCCAATTTGTTATTTATATCGCTTAATGTTGGTAGGCTAGTTTGATTTGGCATGTTATGACGACGGTTTGCGCTGGACACATGCCATGTGTGGACAATCTTTTACTTGTTTTGTATTTGTGTCTTTAACAATTGTGTTTGTCGGCATTTTTTTATTTTGTTTTAGACATAAAGTTAATTTGCCTTGATATACTATTCACTAATTCTGTTTGAATCAGCAAATAAATTCTCATTATCGATAGGCATTAAAAATTAATGACTTCTCTTTACCAAAATGCCACTATGTATAGCATTAACTTTCTTATTATTATTTACAAAAAAAAGGGATGATGAAAGTTTTAAAACTGGAAGTTATTTTCTAATGGGAAGATGATAACTTATGTAAAGTGTGTACCTATTGTTTAGGGATAAATGTAACTGGTTATATATTTTCTAGGGGATAGTTATTTTAGAAGAAGTTAACGAGTAGTTGTTTTCAATAGTTTGTTATATTATAAGTACTGGTCGCAGGACTCACTATAAGGATACAACTGAAGACCCCAAATAAATCATGACTTAGATTTAAGTAATCTTTTTCTAATTTATTGACTTCGCTGTCAATCGATTGCAATTGCGAATTCAGGTTTTAGACCCGAGTCCTTGTATTTAGTAAACTTTCATCATCAATCAAATGAAGAACCTTTGTCTTTGTGGGCACATTCAATTTCTTTTTGTTTTATTTTAGTCTAATTATTATTTTTAGAGAAGTCCTCAGAGAGAATAAAAAAAATCCATGTATTAGAATCAATTGTTGCATTTTGCCTACAAATTGATTGTGAGTTTTGCTATCGAGTGCAAACATTGGCACGCCAGATGAGATTCTTTTACTCTAATAGGGGAAATACCAAATACTGGAACTCAGGGTGTTTGAAAATATGTTTTCAAGTAATTACTTGGAATTTCAAACCCGGTTTTATAAATTAAGGACCAATTTCTGGGTTAATTTATGGAGAGGCCATACTTTTGGCTTCTTTGGCCCCTGGAAATGAAAGACTGTTTGAACTTCCATTTTATATAGATGTTACACTGACTAGTTCGGAAACTTTCTAGGATAAATCTCATGACCTGCATGAATAAAAATCATGACCAACTTATTCTATCGACTGTTTTGATAGCAACTACTAATGAATTATAAAAGTTTGAAGATGAAATCGAGAGGGGTATAGGTCTAGATTTTCATCAGCCTTTTTTTTGGAAATACTTTAACGAAGTAGGAGAATATTTGAAGATGACTTTTGAAATTAGACTAATGAAGAGGAGGTCAAACGACTCCTTTCATCGATTGTCATGCTGGTAGTTTAATAATGTCTGAAGATTTTAACTGTATGAACTCATCATACCTGGATGAATCCCAAGTCAATCAAGTTTAGTTTGCTAAAGATAATTTCTTTGCCATCTTTTGGCAGAAACTTCTGAAAATGAAAATAATGCACATTTCATTTCATCAATAAACCTGGTTCAGAAAGCTGATTAATGGAGTAAGAGGCACAATTTTATTTAGAGATGGTCTCGACCTAATGATTCTAACCAGTTAGAAAATATTATATCGTCCAGAACGTTTTAATGTAGTGAATAGTCCAAAAATAATCAATTGTAACATTTTTTACCATTTTAGATCGTTAAAAGGACTAGGAAATTTTTTATATAGTCTAGAATAATGATTCTGACCATTTTCGACCATTTGATATATTAGACTTCAAACAACGACCCATTTTAGCTCTTTTGATCATTTCAACCCTCCTTATCCAACACTCATAAGTGATCAGGACCATGATCTAAGACCATGCATTATTCACTCAAATAAGGACTTATCAAATTTCTAACACATACAAAAAGAGGGAAAAAAAGAAATAGAAGAGAGCTAGTAGAAAAAATTCTTCTCAAACTTCTAGGGCTTGGTTAGTCTTCAAGTCATCCCAGATGATAGATATGAATAAAACAAATCTCATTTCCTAGGCACATATGTTTAAACAAAGATTTTAGCAACCAACTCAAGTTGCAATAATCTTGAAACTAAGACAGTTCTTGAGCTTTGTTTTGCTTTGCTTTTCTCCAACTTGGCTTAACAATCATGTTTCACTACCCACGATTAATTCCAATCGCATCCCCTTAATGCTCAAGCATTCATCACCTCCTCCAAGTCAACCCCAGCTGCATGTCTCTAAGTTCATCATTGCGTCTCTTAATTACCAACACTACATTCATCTTTTTTCCTCTTTACATTCCCCCAACATTTCCAAAATTATCAAAACCAGTACCCGAGAATAACTTGATATGTGAACACAATGGCATAGCTCTTATTCCCAATACCTTCACCTAACCCACCTCAGACACCACCGTCTCTTCTACACCAAGAAAGCTGAATTTCCTTTTCCACCTGAACACTTACCTTTTCGGTGCAGTGTTGTCATCCCGGTGAACGAAACCCTAGTTATGGACGCTCAAACACATAAAAACCATCTCCTGCTTGGATTCATTTTGGATATCAAAACCTTGAGTGCTTCAAGCCTTCAGCGTCTCATAAACAGTTAATGGCGCCTTCGAGGTAATATCCAAGTTAAAAAAATTCCCAAAACTTTTTCTGCTCCACTTTGATCTGGATTATGAAGTACAACTGGTGCTTTACAATGGACCTTGGAATTTTGAAGGCTCAATCCTAATTTCGCATGGATAGACGAATCATATGATCTAGCCAACGTCACCTTCCCGATAGTGGACTTGTGGGTTAGGGTATATCCAGTCCTCAGTGACTGTTATTCGATGACCTTGGCCGAACAGATAGAAGACCTCATTGGACAAGTCATTCGCATTTATTGGTCTTGGTACGAGTAAAGAAATGCTAATTACTTCATAACTTTAATTCACATTAATGTGTCTGAAACTCTGGTATCAGGAGTCTATTTACATTTACTAAATGACCACACAATCTGGCTACTTTTTAGCTTTGAAAAATTGTTAGGAATTTGTTACCGATGTGGCTGTGGCGCGCATACATTGGATGATTATGGAAAAGATGAGATTAATATCATAAATTCTTCCAACTACCAGCTTACTCAGTTACAAAACACCCACCACCTCATCCCCATGATTGTGCTTGGCTGGCCAACCAATCTACTCAGAGACCATACATACCCTCCTAAACTTTGACTTCAATAGGCCCTCTAGGATTCGAACAATGGACACACCATTAGACCTGAACTGCATTACATCTTCACATCCTTCTCCCATCGACAATCTTACCCTCGTCCCCTAAATCTGACCATCTTGCTCTTTCGGATACCTGGAGTGAGGAACATGCAACTGAACTAGGGCATGAAGACTTCGAGAATGTAATGGAATTAGACCACCCCAGATGTTGTTACTCTATTTATTGTTTCAGAAGCTCAAGACGACTTTCAGATGGATGAATTTTAGATGGAGTCAACTCATGACTCGACTCAGTACATCGTTATGGAACTTGACTCACCTGAAGCCTTCTCAAACCATGATCAAGTGGTACCAAATCTGGACACTTCTCTTCACTTCTTCTAACACATAGGGGGGAACAATATTAGAAAAATTCCCACTTATTTGGACATCGGAAAGGCCACATCGCCCCTCATGAACCCGGATTCTTACATTTGCTAACCAAGTTCAAATCAGGCTGGGCAAAATCTCAGCAGACAGCTCTCAGCCAACTCAAAATCTCACCAGACAACTCTCAGCCAACTGTTAAACCTGATGGGCCTTAACCCCACATCACCCTTTCATCCCACCAACCAAGTCGTCCCGTCACACGGCCCCTCTAATTTCCAATTCACCCCACCTATCCAGCCTATTGAACAACTTGTATCCTTAACATTCCCATCAACTTCCATTGAAACTATTTGATCATCTGCTACCCCGCATTTCCTTCCTCCTATCCTTCCAAACCCTTACCACCTTCACCTTCCTACTGGCCCATCACAACTACCTTCACACCAATCCTCACCGTCTCCTCTCCAAGTCTTTTCCTACCAGCCTAAACTAGATCTTCATTACACCCTACCATCAAAATATGTTGCTTTAACCCCACATCACCCTGTCACCCTACTCCAGATCTCCCTCACCACTGCCTGGAAAAGAGCCAATGTAATTCACTGAACATGCTCCATATCATCCAACACTACTCACTTAACCCAAACTCATGCAAGGGCTACAAATGCACAAATATGCAATCACAATCTAACAGAACCACACCACCTAACAATTTCCTTAGATCGTTGCAACCCTTTATTAGCTACGACTCAGATGTCCTCAGCTTAGAACCTACCCTTGTTAACCTAATTACAACTTTGTTGATGGAGTTGCAAACTCTATTGAAGAAACATACCCAACCTACAAGTGGAGGAACACGGTTTTATGCACTCACCTTTGATGAAGCATTCCCTGATTACACAGATCCCATGCACTTCTCTATGTGCCGATTACAAGACATAGATGCACCAACCCAGCCCAGCCAACTTCCGTAAATATTGAAATGGAGAAGATTATGACCTTATTGATGCATATAGAACCAAAGTATGCACTTGACCTGAAATTAAAGGCTCTACCAATCAACACTCAGTTTGAAGATCCAAGCTCAAGTTCTAGTTCAAGCACCTTTTCCACTTCTTCCACTTCTCGTAAATGCTCTTGCCGTAAGAAGGGGATATCAACTCAAAAAATAGTATAAAAAAGCTCAAGATCATTGGACCACTGTCCTCACCAGTTCCTCCCCTTCTATCCCAACCTATTTATTTATATTTTCGTTTTTTGTTTCGGCCAACTTTATTTTATTTTTTGCGTCCAATTTTTCCTTCATAACTCATGTGCACGTTTCTCCTCCATCATTTTCTCTTCAAATGTTTATGGCTTAACATACTTTCCTAACCTGAAATAAAAAAGACAACAGCACAACACTCCTTTCTTAGTCAACTTGACCCTTGAATTAATATCTTCTAACTCTAAACGATGAAAAAAAAGGATTACTAATTGGCATCATATTCTCTCTGGCACAAAATTTCTAAACGCAAACGTTTTCTCGGACTTAAACATATGCTACAAATTCCTATAAATGATAATCTCAAACAAAGTTTATGAATTTACCTTATCATTCGGGGTTTTGGGTGTTGTCCCTACACAACCCGTTACCTCAGTGTGAAGTTTGTGTTGGAATTGTCAGGGTCTTGGCCAACCTCGAGCAATTCAGACGGCTAAACAATTCATTAGAATTCATAACACGCCATTATTTTCTTCCAAGAGACCTCTCAATCTGTTCAAACTTTAGCTCCCAAATTCCACTCTTCATATTACACTTTCTATGCCGATTTGGACTCAAACGTCAAGAAAGGAGGCCATTGGCTAGGATGGTCAGCTCAACTTACTGGCATGGTTTTATCCATATAAAAGCACCTCTTTCTTATATATTTCGCTGATCAAGAATGACTTTGGACCTTGGCATCTATTTACGGTCACCCATGTCTTGGCAAAAGAAATCGTAAGTGGGAATTCATCCTTCACCACTTACCTCCAATTTGCGGACCCTATTACTATTAAGGGATTTCAATTACATCAAATAGGTCTTCTTGAGGTAATATGGATGGGACCCATTTTCATCTGACATAATGGTAGACCGAACAATGAATGCATTTATGAGAAACTTAACTGCAATTACTCGAATAATGTATGGCTCCTTACCTACCCCTCTACCTTGGTTACAAATTTAAGGATTCAGGGCTAAGACCATGCACCTTTATTACTAGATACAACCCCTTAAGTCAGACCTAAAGGCCGAGGTAGCGGACTGGAAGCCTTTTGGTTGAAACACAAGGGAGGCATTGATATTATCCGCACCACCTGGGGCACCCCATAAACGGGTTCTCCCCTTTTTTGCGTACTCATGTTGACTCATCAGACATTGACTAAACTTTCGGGTTTGTATTCTCAGACCTATGGCAAACTTCACACCCAAATCAGCTCTATAGGGACCTTCAAAACGGCTGCCAGGCATGGCTCGCTAACCCCGTAGCTTGTCACAAAGACCTTCTTGCATGCCAGTACCTTAACTGGTTATTGGACTGTGAAGAACTATACTGGGCCCAACGTTCAAAAGAAAAATGGATAACCCTGGGGAAAAAAATACAAGATTTTCCCATGCCTAAACTTTTGCATGCCACGGTTGGTATGGCTTTAGTTGGCTTCCCCTTAGTAACCTTTGCACTTTTATATTTGCGTTTGTTTTGTATTTGTTTATTAGGTGTGTTTTTAACCTTTAGACTTATGCTTATTACTTAAAGTTAATCTAAAGTGTAAGATATGTTCTGCTTTAGTTTAATTGTAATTGGTTTTGAGTTTATAGGTTCGTTGTTAGTTTCCGACCTTTGTGGTCGTGTATACACAGAGTCACGGAAATGTCGTGACCTTTACTCGCCGTTGGACATCTCTGTAACCCTTTTAATTTTCAATGCTATTCTCTTATTAACCAAAAAGAAAAAACTTTTGCATGCCACCCTACCAAATTTATTCAGAATATTACAGGCCTTACTGGAAAACTCATTCGTGGGATAAGGAACTCAATAACTATTTCTTACTTTATTTCTTCTCAATCATCAGCTCGAACACCTCTGACCCCCTTCTACACTCCACTCCACTCCACTCTTAACCTCAAATCAGTTAACGCAATCTCAGCCTTACTAACCCCTCAACAACAAAATGACCTACATCAGAGATTTTCAGCCACCAAAGTCAAAAAAGCAGTTTTCAGCTCATACCTCTTAAATCATCTATGACGGACGACATTTTACTTATTCCGTATCAACAATGTTGGGATTCATGAGCCAATCATTAACAATGGTCGTCCTATCATTCCTTCATTCAAGCCACATGCTTACTAAATTCAACAAAAATTTTAACTCTAATACCAAAGATGAAATAGCCTTCCCATCCCAATGATTTTTAACTTATTAGCCTCGGCAACACCATTTATAAAGTCACTGCTAAAACAATCTGTAACTACCTACAAACAGTTATACCTTCACGTATATCCTCTTTTAAAGATGCTTTCACGAAAGGATGCTACATCTCAGATTACATTCTATTAGCCCAAGAACTTAATTATAAAATATGGACCAAAAACAAAAAACTAGAAAGCAAGCTTATGGTCTACTTAAATGGATATGAGTAAAGCTATGACCGCCTACATTGGGATTTTGTTGAGGTGGTGTTACATCGATTTGGCTTCCCAACTCACCTGATCAACTTGATTATATACAGTACATTACAACAGTCAACAGTGTCCTACTTAATTCTAGTGGAAGGATCTTTATCCAAAAGTTTCCATCCCTCAAGAGGAATCAGACAAGGTGACCCCCTTATCACCTTTTCTTTTCATTCTTTGTATTGAAGCACTCTCTCAATCACTCGTTAAATCTGAGGAGTTTGGCAGCATTCGTGGAATAAAGATAACCCCCAGAGCCTTATCAATCAACCACTTGTTTTTTGCAGACGACTCCATGTTGTTCCTTACCCTTGATCATCTATACTATGAACTACTTAATGTTTTTTTAGAACAATACCTTCTGGACTCGGGGACATAAATCAATCTGTTCAAATCCTTATTAGTTGTGAGCCTAACTGCCTAATCTCTTTCTCTACCTACTTCTCAACTACTTTCAGCATAGCAGCTGCGGAAAACATCTAGGAACTTCCCTGGACACTGTGACCCACCGTAAAGACTTTTTTACTTTCCTCGTAGACAAAATACAACCGCGCCGTGCTGGGTGGATCGGCCTGCTCCTTAAAAGAGCCGGTCGGGCCACGTTCATGAAATCGATAATATCCTTCTCGCTTACTTATCATATGCAAGTGTTCTTATTCCCAGCTCATACCTGCAATAAAATAGATCACATTCTTAGCAATTTTTGATGGAAAGGTGAGCATCAGAATAAGGGTACACACTGAGTAAACTGGATCATCCCCTGGAGTCATAAAACGAAATGAGGGTTGGGATTTCGTAGCACATATCTTTTCAACCTTAGCACTACTAGCTAAGACCAGATGGCGTATTTCACAGGAACCCAACTCCCTACTTCCTTCAATTCTGGTACTCAAATACTACTGTAACCACTTCTTCCTCACAACTCCCCACCCCTTTTCTGCATCATGGGGCTGGAGATGTATGCTAGTTGGCCGCGATACACTTCTCGGTGGATTACGATGGCAAGTGGGTGGCTGCACCAAAATTCACATCTAGCAAGACCCTTATATACCATCTACTTGACCAGATGATCTACAATTCCACGCTAACCAAAGTTAAAGATCTCATTCCTTTTGGAGCATGGAACACCACCACAATCAATAGTGTCTTCTCCAAAGAGAATAGCCTAAAGATGCAGAGTATGCACGTCTCTACAACAGTGTTTCCAAACACGCTCGTCTGAGCCCCTCACCTTTTAAAACATTCAGTGTCAAATCGGCTTATTGATGGCTTCCCGACCAAGAAATGCACCGCAGACAAATCTCCAATCCCCATCTTAACCTTGACCTAGAGATCCCGTCCCATGTCTGGACACATCTACAGCGACTCCTGCCGCCACATAAGCTCTAATTTTTCATATGGCAGCTATTGGTAAATAGACTCCTTGAGGAAGCCTTATCCTCTAAACACATCTTTCCAAATAACACATGTATTTTATGTCATCAACACAGTGAAATAAATGGACACCTCTTGTATTCCAGTCCATCCCTCTTAACAATATATGGTTTGGCATTGCTTTAGGTATCCTTCCTACCATCCCTCTCCCTTCATTCAAAGAATGGCTTATAACTTGATAACAAGTACCAGCCTCCAAATGTAGAATTACCAACCCTCACAAATACTTTTCATCACTACCGGCCATATGGTGCATTTGGACACATAAAAATGAGTGTATATTTCAGGAATAAAATTTTAACCCTCTTCAAATAAAACATAAAGTCAATCAAATGACCTTAATTTTCTCTCGTGGCCTGCATAGCCAAAATCAGCATTGTCGTCATCCCCAATATAGATCAGACTATGTCCAAACCCTTCCCTGAACCAATACTGCATCCCAAATAGCCCTACATCCCGAACCCATCAATTGTTAATGCCAGCAAATTTTAGAACAAGATATATATCTCAGCACAACGTACAATCTATCAAAGCATGTATGGGACTTATGGCAATTTTAGAATATGGAAACAGAATTGGTTAAAATATTCTTGCACCTTCGTTTCAAGTGGCACGGGTGATATCTCTATTGCACTCCTGTGCAGAATATGTATCATCAGCTACTATACAGAATATGTATTATCTATCCAGGCTTGACTTTTGTTTGGGGCAGATTGTGGTAATATCTCGGCAATTACCAAGATTAACTGCAGCTATGAAGACTTCATTTTGATGCAAACCTCCTAGTCATTATACAGGCTTGTCGTTTGTCTGGGACAGCCTGTGGTAATACCTGCACAATGATCAAAATCACCTGCAACTAAGAAGACTTCATTTTGCTACAAGCCTCCTGCTCATGCCTATGCGACTTCATAAGTTGATCATATACTGGATTTTTTTTTTTTCTTATTAGATGCATCATGCCCAAGCCTGTCATTAGCATTTCAGGTCTAATGTACACATTGGGTGATACCCAATCAAGCTTGTAAACCTCTTTCTTTGATATCAATGCAGTTCTCTTCAAAAAAAAATATAGTAAGGATAAAAACATTTAGAAACACGCAACTTTCCGTCTCCAGATGATATGGCAACCAAAACTACGGACATTATTCTAGTGGCATGCACCAGCCTAATGCGCACAGGATGTCAGGATCCAAATCCTTTTCCTTAGGAAGCATGTTGCTTTCAGCTGAGGAGAGTTGGTTTCTGATCAGTATGCAGGAGTAACGTGGGGAGGGTATTTGGTGGTGCATCTTGCTCACCCCGCCCCGTTGTTGCCTTAGGCTTTGCCGATTACATAGTGGCCTTTAATTTGTTAAAAGGCCCAGTCAAGAGGCACTTGGTCTCATCTTCTTTTTCAGTAACAAAATGACATCAAGTCACATTCAATTGTCTCCTGGGCAGCTGTTCTTGTATATGTTCCTATCTTTTAACCTCTTTTGGGGGTTGGACTTTATTATTTAATTCAAAATTGACATTTCCAACATTCAATGCATGAAGAGAAGCATTAACAGTTCGGAAACAAATAAGAATTTTAGTTCTATGGTCTTCAAACAGTTTTTTATTGTAAAAGCACTCAACGCAAAATCAAGAAGGAAGATGCTCACAAGATTATATATTCAATTGTTAATCATTATTTACCCGCCATGGAAATTAAATATCATGACGTCCCCTCACTTGTGGTCAAATTAACTTCTTTTTTAGTGGCCAAACATGTGAATGAACTTAATTGGGTGCCTGTAGATTTAATTTTAAGTTGTCTGCTAGGCCTGAACAACTCGCTCAGACATTAAACTTAAATCCACTTGACATTGAGGGATGAGGCGTAAAAGACTTGTATCTAAAATTTTTAATACAGTTATCTAGCCAACGCAGAGTAATTTCTGAAGACTAATTATGATTTCTACTTGATGTTGGTCCATCCGGAGGAAATTAATTGCTTAAGCGATCCATATTTATCCGGTATTTAAGATGAAAATAAACATGCGATCAACGCATAAAAATTATTGTGCTAGATTGACTCTGTCAAAACGTCTTCCTATATCAATTAGTATAAATATGAGTTAATTATAAAAAGGGCTTGCTTTGACCAAAAAAAAGAAAAAACTTACTTCAGCAATAGATAAAACTCAAATTATATGTTTCAGAAAAAAGAAAGGGTTAAGCCTAAAATAACAATTTCCTTGAATGTTTTCACATTGAGAAGTCAAGGGTATCAATTTCTTGTGACACACGTCCTTAAAGGACCCAAGTGTTACAAAAGTTCCATGACACTTGTGGTCACGAACATTCTGTTTTGAGGCTTAGCAACTCGTCACACTGAAAGAACCGTCCAACCCTATGCAAAATGAAGTTGACGTGCGACACAATACGCACTGCATGCCTACAACCCACCATTTGCCGTCTCTCTCTCTCTCTCTCTCTCTCTTCGACTAGGTTTCCTTACAATCACGTACATCTACTGTGGTAAAAAAAATTGTCAGTTATAAATATTAATAACAGCGATAAAATACTTTTAGTCTAATCTTTTATCACTAATTAAACTACTACAGCTAGCTATAGCAGAGGATCCTAACCTAAATAAATCCTAGAGATACAATCACATGTAACATGTCCCATTTTCAACGCAGAGAAGACAAATTTTTGCACTTGCTATGCCATTTCTTTTGCCAAATTCCTGCTGTTTATGCCGGCCAATTATCCAGTAATCATCAAACTTGCGTTGCGTGTTTACTAATTGTGCTATAAACCCCTGAAGTTATTTGTTTTTTTGGGTATATTAAATTGTTCAACTCCAGAGAGAGAGAGAGAGAGAGTCCTTAATTCCATCTTTTGCATGCAGACCAACTGGCATCCAAGAGAGAGAGAGAGACAGATATACTTTTGTACCATTTTCTTGCCTTGTATACATGTATAGATTACACGCACGCACACACACATACAAATAGAGGGAGAGGTGACTTACATTCTGATCATGTTGAAACATAGGCCTGTTTAGATTTCCATCTTAGAGAGAGAGAGAGAGAGAGGGAGAGAGGGAGAGACGTGCTTGGTGATATACTTCACACATACTTGTGTGATGAGAAGATAAGTCATAAGTCTTGAGGATAAGAAGAGAGGGTATATTGAGTGGGGAGGTAAAGATGGTATTGTGGGTAGTGTGTTGGGTGGCCTTAGTAGCCACTGCCTGCGGTGGCTCTACCACCAACGGAGGAGGAGGAGGAGGACAAAACGTGACATACGATGGCAGATCATTGATCATAAACGGCCAGCGGAAGATTCTCTTCTCCGGTTCCATTCATTATCCTCGAAGCACCCCCGATGTATGTCTCTCCATCTCTCTCTCCCATTTTTCTTTCTGTGTGTGTACGTGCGTGTGTCGTACAGGTCAAATGAACTGAAATGGAGAAAGCATGAAAGCTTGTTTCCATACCAGCCTTTATGTTTTCTACTCTCTCCTTTTACCAAAATCATGTAGAATTTCTGATCTATCTGATTTTATACATTCTACATTTGTCGTACAAATGCCGGAAAGTGTTCTTCCTCTGGAAACATTGGTTGATGTTTACAAGACCGATCGAGGAGAAACAAATTAAAGGAATAAGAATGTTACAATTCATAAAATGCTTACTGTCTTTTCATGGTAAAATTAAACTTCATGATATTTCCGAGGCAGTTTAACAATATAAAAGAGAGGAGAGCAACGATGTGCAACTGTTCATCGGCACATTCTTATTATTTTACTTGAGATTAAGATTACATCCCGAAGACCCTAGCTAGCTCCATAGATTTGATCACCTTTTTGTTTTGTTGGTCTGAAAATTGATCATCTTTGTTTGTTTGCCAAGTCTGATAAAATTGAAGGGGAAGAAACATCACATGCCTAGCTTGCATGTAAAGTTTGAGTCTTGGTTGTTACTGCTGCGATGACATCAAGATGAAAGACTTAGATTAGGAGCTAAGAACACCAACAAGTCCTTTTCTCCCGGTGAGGCCTCGTCCTGACGTTCTACCTAAAATATTTCTTCCTTTAAGTATCTTTTATGGGGTGGGATCTTTAATTTTTTTTAATTTTAATTATACAAGAAGCTGATGATCTCTTCCTGATTGCGCTGTCAACTTAAGCTAAATTATCAGTGCAATCTGGCAATTCATCCATCGTGGATGGATAGATCAAATTGTTTTTTTTTTCCCTAAAGTTTTCCCATCGTCCGCCCCATTGTAAGACGGACGTCCTCAAAGAAAGTATATTACCGTCCGCTTCATAGTGGGATGGGACAGACGACGAAACCTGGCGTGGGCAAGCCATCTGTGACTACACTGCATGGGTCATGTTGTTGTGGAGGCAAGAAAAAGCATTAGAAAAAAGGGGTACTGATTAGAAGGCGAAACTAGCATTGCCGAATGTGAACGCCATATCTAATCATTTCATTGATCTGATACTAAACATGAAAGTTGTAAAAAGGATCATGGAAGAACTGATCAATACACCTTTTGTTTGTTTGGTTCCTAGCAACATTGCTACCTTTTGCTCTTTTTCTGCACAAAACAAAATATCCCCCAACAAATCCTATCCGTGCATTAACAGTTCTTGCCTTCTTGCCCAATGTCGTTTTCGTTTCCTCTGCTTTTCGCATTAATTTCTTGTATATATTCCTAATATTAATTAGACTGATCTAAACCTGGTAACATATATGAATATAGCCACACACACATATACAATTCCTAATCTGCAAATACAGACAAAGCAAGTACCGAATCTCAAACAAAAACGAGAAGGACTTGATCCCCAAAATTGGGATAGGATCTTTTGCTGTAAGAGAAAAATATCGTTAAACGGTAAAAGATTATCATTATTAATTTTAGCAACGACGATATAAGTGACAATCTTTTATTACTAAAACTGTTACAGCATCTCAGCAGTGATCCTCATCCTGAAAAATTCATGAAAATGACCAAGAACATGAAAGCAGGGAAGTGAAGTGACATGCTTTAAAAGGAGATGGCGCTTCGACGGAACAAGAAAATTGGGACCAAGCTAATTCTAATACCAAAAAAAGCAACCTAAAGTGGCATAATCATTGCTAAAGAAGAACGCTGGTGTCACTAAAAGTTGCCTCTTCTACAACCAGAAATTAACAGTATTTGGTGCCTTGGTGCCAAGTTTTTCCGCATGTCCAAAAAGTTGAGGCGAGATTCAGTAGACTAAGACAGGAGTCCCTTCAATGGAATAGAGTAGACGAAAATATTGGTAAGAGAGAGGCTTGCTAACTGAACAGATCCAAGAGAACATTGCATTTTCCAAATGGACTTAATTTAGAAGCTCTTTCTAAAAGGCGCAAATGCAAATGAGAAAAATTTCCCCTGAATTGAATAAGCTTCGGCGACTGCTGACCGGGCGGTCTTCGCAATAGGAGAGGTGTTTAGCGATAAGCTTGTACCTGTTTGGAGAGATCATTATAAACCACTTGAAGTGTACAGTTCACGGTACATAAAATATTCTGCCAGAGCGGCTCCTATATAAGGAGCAAGGTACTGTAACATAGCAAGCTAGGGAGTACACCGTTAATAGCTACATAATCACGTGTTAAATTTCAGCCTTGTTAATTAAATGAGAATCTTTTCACATGATACTGTTGTTTTACCGGTCTGTCTATCACTAGTAGTTAATTCTCACAGTCACTGACCACGCCCTACAGGAATCATCAAATAATAACATTAACGTCGCCAAATAGTAGCCGGAACGTTTATTTTTTCCCATGCAGGGATAACAAATGATATTGTTGCAGATGTGGCCGTCCTTGATATCAAAAGCCAAAGAAGGAGGACTAGACGTGATACAGACATATGTGTTTTGGAACCTCCATGAGCCCCAACCTGGCCTGGTAACCTCCCTCACACTCTCACTCAACTAACTCACTCACTCGACACCAAAGTAAAGGAGGGTAACTATTCTTTCGACTGCAGTACAACTTCAGCGGAAGATATGATATAGTAAGCTTCATTAAGGAAATCCAAGCACAAGGTCTATACGCAAGCCTAAGGATTGGACCCTTCATCGAGAGTGAGTGGACATACGGGTAAACATACTCTTCACTTTGTCATACTTGGTTAAGTTATTTGACACGAAAACCGAGATCAGCTATCAAAAGGTGCACTGAAGTAGTACGTGGCTTTCAAGTAGAAAACTTAATGGCACAAGTCGTCGAGTTCACATTCCAGCAGTACAGTTTACACGCCGGCCATTAGTACAACGCTTTTGTTGCTGGAAGCCAAATTGTTGTCAATGCACTTCCAATTGGCAGGTGAAAATAGCTCCAAAAGGAAAGATAGGTCTGGACTTAGCTCAAAATCTTTTTGGTGGGTGTCTGGAAAGGTTGGTTGAAAATATTGTATGGTCGAAAGACCAACTTTCCCCGACCATCTAAGACTCTTTATACTTATTCTATAAAAGGTCTCCACCACCAAAGTCCCTCTTCTTCACAACTTTCCGTTATCCAACGGCCATAAATGATCGTGACCATGCAATATCTACTCCGTGGGTGGGGATTACCTTAATACAGGAATGTATAAATGTGTGGTATCCTACTTTTGTGCGACAGATAAGCCTCTTTTGGGCACTTCCTACTGAAAAGTGCACAATGGCTTTGCACCTTCTATAACTGAGATATTTAACGGATTCCTATTGCAGAGGTCTACCATTTTGGTTGCATGATGTTCCAGGCATTGTCTTTCGGTCTGACAATGAACCATTTAAGGTAATGACACTGGTAGTCCCAAAAGAACCGCATCAATATCAGTAAATCCCTATCTTTGCCATGTAATTCAGTGGAGTTGTGGCACTTGGTTGTTTCATCATGGCAGCATTTCATGCAAGTCTTTACCACAAAGATAGTTAACATGATGATGGCAGAGGGATTATATGCTTCACAAGGAGGCCCAATCATACTCTCACAGGTTAAAACCGTAACAAGGTTATCTTTGTTCTTCCATATCACCTTTCACGATTTCATAGAAACTGCTCAATTGCAGATTGAAAATGAGTACCAAAACATAGAAGCAGCTTTTCGTAAGAGAGGGCCACCTTACGTCCGTTGGGCAGCAGAAATGGCTGTGGGACTTCATACTGGTGTACCATGGATGATGTGCAAGCAACAAGATGCTCCGGATCCAGTGGTCAGTTTTCTATTCTCTCACCAATGTCTAGGTACATCAGTACATGTAAGTATGTAACAGTCCAATCGTACTTCATACATCCAATGCACGAACAGTCAATACCGAGACGAAAAAGACATCTCGCAGCTTCCATAACCTGCAATGGAATCCATTAAAGAGCCAACAATTACTTTTCAACCAGGGGTGTAGGTAATCTGATACATAAATCAATAAACTATCAATGAAACTGTACAATCTGCAGATAAATACATGCAATGGCATGAGATGTGGAGAAACTTTTCCAGGGCCTAACTCGCCAAATAAGCCTGCACTCTGGACTGAGAACTGGACAAGCTTGTAAGCTATCAACTACTCTGTTTTAAGCCTTTTGCTTTTGCGGTAAAACATATATCAACACTACTGAGACTTTTCCTCTGCTTTGCCTTGAAGCTATCAAGTTTATGGGGAGAACGCAACAATGAGATCTGCGGAGGATATAGCCTTTCATACAGCATTATTCATAGCAAAGAAGAGTGGGAGCTTCGTAAACTATTACATGGTACAATCAAACAAAGTTGTCGATCATAACACACCTAAGTTACATACAGGGAGCTTCTAATATTTCCCGTATTAATGTCATTATAACCTTTATAACATGTAGTTTTAAAAATGTCACTTTATCTTGGTTCCAATGTAGTACCATGGAGGAACCAATCTTGGAAGGACAGGCTCAGCATATGTCTTAACAAGTTATTACGATCAAGCTCCTCTTGACGAGTATGGTAGGCCATTACCACCACTTATGTTACACCTGGTTATGTATAACAAGAAAAACAAGTTTAATTCACTCGGTCGAGAAATATAGGTTTCATCAGGCAGCCAAAATGGGGTCATCTCAAAGAGTTGCATGCAGCAATAAACCTCTGCTCACAGACTCTACTTGCTGGAGTACCATTTAACTTGTCCCTGGGTCCACTACAAGAAGTAAGAATGTTGGGAATCAAATTCTAATTTATTTTTCCTTTCCCAGCTGCCACATTTCTCCTCATATACCACATAATAATGACACAGTTCTTGTCAATTACAATAAACAGGCCTATGTGTTCCAAGGAAATTCAGGAGAATGTGCGGCCTTGCTTGTGAACAATAATGGTAGAAATGATGTAGTGGTTCAATTTCAAAATTCTTCTTATGACTTGCCTCCGAAGTCAATTAGCATCTTACCTGACTGCAAAACAGTAGCCTTCAACACCGCTAAGGTTTGACTTGCATTTCATGATTTAATGCTGTAACGAAATACAATGTTTGTTATATTTTCTTAACCCATCGTATATACAAGTCGAACTTTTAGTAATAATTTCTCTATACTAGAGCCGAAAGACTCATTACATGTATAAGAATACCTTCAAGAAATACAGATGAACTCACTATACGAAATTAAATCAATTCTTCATAGCTGTAACATATCTTGCACTCCCTCATGTGGAACAGGTAAGCACACAAACGAATACAAGATCAACACTACCAAGCGTGATGTTTAATTCAAGTGAGATGTGGGAAGTTTTTGAAGAAGTTGTCCCAAACTTTGATGATACCTCACTGAGGTCGAATACATTATTAGAACATATGAATACTACAAAAGACACAACTGACTACTTGTGGTACAGTTTCAGGTAAACTAAGTATTGTCAAATTGTGGAAAGATCATAACTAATGTCTCTCAAATGTCTGTCACTTTACAGTTTACTCTTCGATCAAGTTCTTAGATAATTTATGTCCTATCAGAGAAGCGATGCAATGCCTTTTCTAAGCTTGGAGCATTTGATATATTCAATAGAGACTGACTCTTTACGAGGAATATAGGTTATGAAACCCACCCTTTTTTATGCTACCTTCCCAGTAACTTGTGGCAGGATGCTACATCGAGTACATTATTAGAACAGATGAATATTACAAAAGACACATCTGGCTACTTGTGGTAAAGTTTCAGGTAAACTATAGAATTGTGGACAGACCATATCTAATGTCTCTCAACTGTCTGTCACTATACAGTTCACTTTTTGATCAAGTTTTAAGATAATCTATGTCCCTATCTAAGAAGCGATGCAAAGCTGTTCTAAGCTTGGAACATTTGACATATTTAAGAGAGCCTGACTTTGTAAGAGGAATATAGGTTATGAAACCCACCCTTTTTATTCTGCCTTCCCAGTAACTTGTGGTAGGACGCTACACCAAATTGTTGACTAAGTTTGTTCTTGTTCATAAAATGTTACTGTGCGATACATGCCTTGTTTTCATTTGCACAATCTAACAAAGTTGTAAGGTCCACCAATACCTTAAGTCTTGGGCGTCAGAAATGTGATTTTCCTGAACCCCCAAAGTTTTTTTGCCTTAAGTTATGCATTTAGAGGTTCGAAAACTTCTGCAAATGAGATTTCATGTATAAGCATGTAAACAGGGGATACGGAAATACAGAAGAGCATAAATTTAGTAATGTGTCATAACAATTTGTAGTGTACTGATAGCTTAAAACTTTGTTATTGATAGGTTTCAGCATAACTCCTCTGATGCTCAGTCTGTACTCAGTGTGAACTCCCTTGGACATGTTTTACATGCATTTGTCAATGGAGCTCTTGTAGGTAAGCACCATGGTTTACGTAGTTGTTCTATTGATAATCATGGTAATTGGCCATGGAGTTAAGAAATGTGAATTTTAAGCACTGGATTTATGCATAAATGGACCACTACTTGAAGTATTAGTAGCGATGAAAGCTACAAACAATGTCACTGGTTTAATGCAGTACTTAGTCCCTCTACTACACCCACCCCCTCATAGTGCCACTGCCACACATTGGGAGGACCAAACCTAGGTACTGTCTTTTCCTTTGTTAGGTATCACCAAATAGGATCAACTTCTAATTAAGTCTGAAAAGGGGTATAAGGTAAATTTGGAATAAGGGAAAGCTTTTCTCAGCTTCATTTAACGGGCCAGTATGGGTACAAAGAAAGAAACGAGTTCATTTCTTGCTCTTATCATTTCTTTATCTTAATTACAGGGTCAACTTAGCAATCACGTCTCAGCTACACTGCTTATATCAGCATGTTCCTCAGTGCCCATCGCTCTACTTTATAATACATGGTTGATGTTACATAAGCATATCATTATGCAAAATGCGTTTATTCACTTTTTTTTTTGCCTATTTTTCTTCTTCGTAATGGACCTCAAGTTGACCTGGCCTACGTTAACCTTTACATAACGTTTTCTTGTACATTTTCCCGTATGTATAAAAAACACCAAACTAATGAAATTGCGGACATTCGGTATCACTAACCTTCAATTCTCATTACCAACCCATCAGTTTTTCATTACTCTATTTCACATTTTCACAGCTGCAACTTTTTTAACTCGCTATCAACCAGTATTCCTGCATTCATGTGTATTATCAATACATTCAGGTTCGACCCTATTTATTCCAAACCCTCTTGATTCCAGAATGTAGAGCTTCTCTCTGTGCTTCCATTTTAGCATCAATATATGCTTTGGGTTCATCCCTGAAACACTATTATCGTCAAGTACCATACACCATCAGACCTTGCCAAATAGCCAATTCATCCAGAATTGAGGTAACAGATAAATAAGGGCTCAAGACTGACCCTTAGTGATGGAAGAGAATTATGTACATGTAGTTGATCTGAATGTAGAAGCTTCATACTATATCTATAAGGAGTGTACCCAAGTTTTCACCCAACCTGTGAAAACCTTATGAAGACTTTTCTTTTTCTCAATACACATTGCACTGGTTTCCGTTCATAACAAGTACATGGCTTATGTCGGGCCATGCATAAACCTACGATAGTCCAGTATTGTTACTTATGTCTTAGTTGTTGCTCAATATTATTTCCCCCAAACTCTCGTGAAGTATCTATCCCTTTGAATGAGCTTAACATTTGAAATCAACTTTTGACAAGAGAGGCGAGAAGTTGAGCACAATAACTTCCTCCGTTTTCTTCAATTGCCTCACCCTTCTTATAAGAAATTGAGATTCACAAATATCTATACAGCACATCCAACTTTCATAACTATTCATCTTCTTCCTTATACTTCAATATTGAGCCAAAATTGCTTTATGAACTTAAAGATTACATCTAAGTAGTACTTACTAGTGTTTTGTATAGAGTTGTAAAAACAATCTATCAAACTAACTTTATGCTCTTATCTCCTTGTCCAGTAAAACATAGTTTTTCTTTCCGACATTTCAACATAACTGATGAGTTTAATTGTTTCTGTTCTTTAGGTTCTGCACACGGAAGTCACAAAAATACAAATTTTACCTTGGAGAATATTGTTTCTTTGGATAATGGGATGAACAATATCTCCTTACTAAGCGGGATGGTTGGACTGCCGGTACTTTATAATCTCCATTTTGAGTTCTTCCTGTTGTCTATTTATCTATGTATCCATCTATCCATATATCTCCATGTACGTACGCGTTTTACTAGTAATAACCACATGCTTTGCACGTCAAATAGTGATTCGAAATGGAGATGTATAGCACTTAGCGAAAAACAGATAAAGTTAATAATATGATTATTTTAAGTGAACTATGATTATTTTAAGTGAACCATAACAAGTAAATCAACGTGAACCTGTAATTAAAGACTTGAAGCATGGAAAGTTCATTGCACAACAAAACGTGGTCTTACTTTCAAATGCAAACCGTGAATGTCAATTACTTACAATATTTGTCACTGCTTTACTATTTCTTTTGTCACATCAAGTTGCCACTTAAAGATAAGCATGACTGTTTCATACTACATCTTGTTACCCAAGGTACACTGACTTTATAATCAGTTTCAAACATCTTTCACAAATTGTATTAATTCTCACCGGACACTACAAGGTTGGCATTGCAGTAATGAAAGTGAAGAAAGTGTTCTAGAGACTACTTGACATACTGAAAATGTAATATAAAGTGTATTGGAGTTGTATAATCGCTTGTAACATATTATACGGCATGCATATAAGTCTAGGAAGTGTGAGATAAAAAATGGGAACTGAAACTGAGTTACATGATTAACAATAGTTCGAAATTTGTTCCCTAAGAGAATTGCAAAAGGTAAAGTGTGTAATAGAAAGGAGTTAGGATCAATAGATGCAATACGGCATATTGTAAAATGGAAGGAGTTAGAAGCTTAGAAAGTAGTATCTTTAAAACCAAGAATCAAATGAACTCAAGAAACCTAGCAAGGCACGTCTGCTTAGGTAACAAATCAAGTAGTTGTAGCTTTCCAGGATCTTCTTGAATTTTCTATAGTTCACTCTTAAAGGTTTAGCCCTTCTTCCTGTAAGCATCTCCACTTAAGTAAAAATATCATCATTTAGGACTTATGGTATCATCCATTATCCATCATGTTTCTTTTTGCGGAGTGAGGATAATTTCTTGCAGCAATGATCGTTAGGGGAGAGGATACATATATGAATATGAAGTATCTTTTAGGGTGTCTAATTGACAAGGGGCAAATTTTTCCAACCATAAACTTATTCATCTTTGGGAGTCATAATAGCCCCTCCCTTCTATTTTCTTTTGGTAATGATCTAGTCTTACTAAAATTCTTATGGTATCTCTTATTCAGATGTTAAAGACGGAACAAGTCCTTTCTTAATTTTTCGATCTTAAGTTCCATAAGTCAAGTATAATTTCTGTAAAGCTACGCTATATCTTTTTTTCTTTTCTTTTTCTGATAAGTAAATTAATTGACATAAACCGCATACAAACGAGGCGGAACCCTCACATAAAAGCTTTACAAACATTGATCACCTAACCATACACAAGAAGTTGTCCATGAAATCCAAAAAGGCATCATCGGACCTAGTGGAGCCATCATTTGCCCAACTAAAAAGAGTGGACAAAAAGGAAGCCTTTAGATTAGACAGGCTGCTCAACTCCGTCAAACGCTCGCATGTTTCTCTCTCCAAATACACGAAAACAAGCAAAGAGGAATTAAATCCCACAATTTTCCAACCCTTCATTTTATCTTGTACAGCGACCCACTACAGAGCATTTCAACCACGGAAGGCGGCCACACCCACAAAATGTTCAAAAGGCAGAAGACCATGTTCCAAATTCCCTAAGCTACTTGGCAATGCAGAAGAAGATGATTCATGGACTCCCCATTACCTTCACATATAGCACCAGTTGACATACATTTCTCTTCTCTTCCCCAAGTTGTCCCCAGTCAAACTGCATCCCTGACTGCTTCCCAAGTAAAGAAGCAGACTTTTGGAGGAGCCAAAGACTTCCAAATGAGCTTCCAAGGAAAAGCTTCCCTGATCCGTAACCAGCCAAGAGTTGAAGGATTTCACTATAAAACCCCAAAAATTTACCTTCCTAACACCTCTATCATCATTAAATCAACATTTGCAGAGTACAAACAACCCAAGAAACTAAATACTGAGTCCAATTCAGTCATGAAAGTTTCTTCTGAAAGTAGGACTCTAGAAGGGGCCATCCCTATAGAATGCAAGAAGATCGCCTACCAAAATTTCTTTGTCACGCACAACACGAAACGATGTAGGAAATGATTTCTGCAGCTCCTCTTCCCCACACCAATGGTCCCGCCAAAATCGAATCGAGGACCTCTACCCACCTTAAAGCAAATGAGTTTGGCAAAAGTGACCGAACAATTGTTGATCCCCACATGCCTAAGCCATGAGGTCTTTTGATTTCGCTAAGGGACCAAAATCCTATGGCAACCCAAAATTTCCCGCCACCACTTGCCTCCACAAAGCATCTCAATCGCGTAAGTACCTCCAAAGCCATTTCCCAAGCAGAGAAATATTAAAGGACCTCAGTTTCTTGATGCCTAAACCTCCACACTGAATCGGAGAACACCCAATGTCCTAATTAACAAAGTGATATTTCTTTAGAGGCACCATCTCATAAGAATTCTTGCTCCAATTTCTCTAATCTCTTGATGACGGAAACCTGAATCACCAACAAGGACATAAAGTACATCTAGAGACTAGAGAGCATGCTTTTTATAAGAGTTAGTCTACCACCCTTGTAAAGATATTGCTTCTTCCACCCAGCCAATCGTTTTTCAAAGCGCTCAACCACCAAATTCCAGCATCTCTTATCCTTGAAAAAGCACCAAGAGGAAGCCCAAAGTAAGAGAAAGGAAAGCTCTCAAGCTTACACCCAAAAGACCAGGAGGGATTAGCCCAATTCAGAACTTCCCCAATTGGAATTATCTCACTTATTTCTTAAGTTTATTTTCAGACCTGAGGTTGCTTGGAAGGAAAGGAGCATTATACAAATGTAAAGCAACTTAAATTCTTCCGCCAAGTATAGTATTGTCGGCTAATAAAAGGTGGGAAATCTGCAGCACTGACTCGATGGAATTTCTTGCCAAGAAGCCTCCTTCTATCGCCCGATCCCAAAGTCGGCTCAATGCCTCCATAACAACTAGAGGAACGAAACGAGATAAAGAGTCTCCCTGGCGAAGACCCCTAAAGTGTGAAAAATCCCAGCTCGAGTGTCGTTCACCAAAAAAAGAAAACATAGATGAAGAGATATAAAATCCAGCCATGCCCTCCATCTATCCCCAAACCTCATCCTTTCCAGGAAATACAAGTTTCATTAACCTGATTGTAAGCTTATTCTAAATCCAATTTACACACTAAACCTGGCAAGTCCACTATGAATTCAGAATATACACATTCATTAGCGATTAAACTGCATCTAAAATTTTGCCTACCTCCAACAAATATATTTTGAGACGCGGAAATCACTCCATCCAAAACTTTCTGAAGTCTACAAGCCAACACTTTAGAGCAAATTATACGCACTCCATATAAAGCTAATAGGCCTGCAATCTTTAATATCAACTGCTCCCCCTTTCTTTGGAATCAAGCAAAGAGATGTGGCATCCAAACTTCTCAAAGCTGTGCCTCGTTCATAAAAGAAGTGGAAGAAGTCCCTTACATCCTCCTTAATAACGGACCAGCAGTGTCTATAGAAAGTCATATTGAACCCGTCAGGCCCCGGAGCCTTGTCGCCTGTCATATTCTTTAAAGCAGCCACCACTTCTCTTCCTCAAAAGGGTGCCTCAAGGGAATGTTTAGCTTCTTGATCGAGAACTTAGAGCTCAAATCATCAAACAAAGGACGTACATGACTAGATTCAGAAAAGAGCTTCCGATAGAAGCCCACTATGTTCTCCTTAATCTCCTCCTCGGAAGTAAACTTCTCACCCTCCACCAAAATCTTTCCAGTTTTGATTAGATTTTTTATGAGCGTTGGCCATACTGAAAAATTCTAGCGTTCCTGTCACCTTCTTCAGACAACAACTCCCTCGACTTTTGTCTCCAACAAATCTCCTCCAATAGAAATAAATGATTGGCTTCCTTTTTAAGATCATTAACCGAACCTGTTCATTGCTACTTAAGGGTCTCTCTCCATCCCGGGCATCGAATTTCTGAATCTCCGCAAGTACCCTCGCTAATCTCACTTCAACTCACCCAAGCACCTCTTTGTTCCATTTTCTCATTTTCAGCAATTTTAATTTCTAGGCCAATCAAAAAGTAGGATATCCAATCATCTCATAACTTCCCACCAATTATTGACCAAATCCAGAATTAGTGTTACTTTCTTTTTTCTCTTTCAATAATGCAGCCTATAGTGTACTCTAAGCTCTCTTTTGTTCTTACGTATCATGGTCTTCTTAATCTTAGTAGTATATATTAGGCTATTAAATCAGGTTATGCATGTAATCTAGCATATATTTCACAAAAGTCTTTTAATTTTGACACAGATCATTATTATGACAATACCACCACACATATCCATTTAAAAAGCCAAAATATGTGTGTGTGTGTGTGTGTGCCTTTTTCAAATGTATATTAGAAGAGGAATGGTATGAGTAGGTATAGATAATGGCAAAAAGGAAGTAATTTCAATAATGGTTTTCACCATACGTAAATACTCTTTAAATTTTTAATATAATTACAAACACCACAAAAGTTCATCAAGAATATTTTCTAACCCAGATCATTCAGTGAAACATAAGATGTGTATCATCAATATAAAACAAAAAGAAAAAATTACGAATGGCATGAGGTTTAGAGAGTTAAGATAATTCCAACAATAATAACAACCCACTATTTTACCAAACACAAACAGCACATAAATTCATCATAGAAGTTGAAAAGAGAAGGCTTAGTCGAAGTTGTAGATATTTTGACCCAATCCTATGTCGATAAATATGAGTTTGCAACCATATGTAAGAGTTAGTAACTGCATTCTATGTTACATAGACTCGGCACTTCGAGTCAAAATATCGTGTCGACGCGACACGGATACGGGTAAGGGATCTGTACCGGACACGCCATTTGCCAGACAAACACGCCGCGTCGCCGAATGGAGAGGCATCTCTGGAAATCTGCCGCCATGGATGATGGAAGATGAAGGTCTAAGGAGGAAGAAGGCGCAGAGTCCAGATCTGGGTAAGAGAGGAGAGGAGAGAACGCCATAGATGATGGAAGATCAAGGTTGAAGGAAGAAGTAGACAAAGAGTGCAGATCTGGGTTTGGTTGGTTGGGGGGGGGGGGCAGAGAGAGAGAGAGAACACATCTCGACGTCTGACTTGTGGATAAGCGTGTGGATCATAATAATGACCTTCACATGTTATCCTTGTCTTTTCCATAACAGCATCATTCAGAATACATGCTGCTTTTTCCATAATATCATATCCACCCGTATAGTTTGTACTCATCTCATATAAAGTACTATTTGAAAATAAATGGTCTATCTGTCTCCCTATGTCCGTGTCCAAAATCAGATCCTATCCCGTGTCCTGTAATTTCAGAAATTGGCGAGTCCGACACTCAGATACGTGTCCAATCCAGACACCGACACCAAGTCCATGTAATATAGGTTGCATTAGCCTGTCCACCTTAAAGAAAAGAAGAAGAAGAAGAGCACGATAATACTTGTGCCTTAAGTACGGTTCTCTGAGTAGTAACCGAAATTAAGTGTTCTTTTTATCAATTTTGATGTAGATTAATTTTTCGGTTAGGTTTTGATAGGGTGTTCTAAAGAATGAGCAGACACTTGGTAACATATCAATATGGTATGGTAGAGCTAAACCCATGCCTCTTTTAGTTAAATCCATACTCTTTTGTCACGAAAAGATACTTTATGTACTTCTAACCTCTCTTTAGAGACAAAATGTTTGATTAGCAAAAAGGTTGTAGTTTAGCCTCACCTTTATAAAAGTAAAAAACACCTTTGATTTTTAGAAGTCTTTTGAATTTTTTTCGGGTAATTAAGACCTCTTAAATACAAAAAGAGTATTTTAAGGGAGAAAAATGTTTAGCCATTTAACACCTTGCGTGTTTTTTTATATAGTATAGATTAGCTACAAAACATTTAAATTTAGCCAAAAAGTAGTAATTTAGCCTTAACCTTTTGGAAGTCAAAAACAACCTTAATCTTTTAGAAGTCTTTTAGATTCAAAAAGTGTATTTTAAGGAAAAGAAAAGTTAAGCCATTTAACACCTTGCATGCTTTCATATGTAGTATAGATTATCAACAAAATGTTTTAATTTAGCCAAAAAGGTTGTACTTTAGCCTCACCCCTATAAAAATAAAACACACCCTTACTTGTAGGAACCTTTAAATTCGAAAAAGGCAATCTAAGGAAAAAAAATATAGCCATGTAACCTCTTGAGTGCATTTATATCTAGTATAGACATAGGTATACATGAATGAGTATAAGTCTACAATTCTTGCCCCTTAATTTCTCAGTGGAACTTTTAACTTCTTCGCAAGAACAGGGGAAATCCCTTTCTCAGTGGAATTTATAAGAGCCAATCCTACAGTGAACCTTCATGTTGTACAACACCTCACACAAATAATTAGCTGAACACAGGAAAATGCTGAAGAGTTCCTTACGGATCTTATTAGGGCAAGACACTAAGCATTGATGTCACGCTGCACTAAATATAATTCTGGGACCTCATAACTAGCAAACACAACCTTATTGCGGTTGGGGGTCGCGGTGGGTTAAGTATCATTTACATGCATTTCAAAGAGCAACAAAATTCCGATATCTCGTGTTTTGCTTAGTAGCCTTATTAAAGGCACGTGTTCGGAAAAAACCAATTTTTATCAGTGGAAACATGCATAATAATATTGATCCAACCTTTGACATGTCAATTCAATTTGTGTTGTTAAGGATTCAGGGGCCTTTCTTGAGCGTAGAACTACGGGATTACGTAGGGTGACGATTCAAGCCAACCAGGATACTCAAAATTTCACAAACTATCCTTGGGGATATCAGGTAGTCAATTGTCTTTTTGCTATAAGATGCTTCTTTTGACCTATTCAAACTCTATGAACCAATCATTGTGTATTTTATGACTATTTGATTTGCGGCTACATATGGACCCTTAGAGAGATTGATAATTAAACAAGTAGACTAATCTCACAATAAGATTTTTAGATTCTTTTTTTTTTTTTTTTTTGGTAGTTTTCCATAATTCTATCACTCTTGATCGTCATGTTTCCCATCTTCAACAATCCACTTCAATTGATCTAAATTTTGTGGAATGATCACATGAAGGTTGGCTTGTTAGGGGAGCAGTTGCAAGTTTACACAACTGAAGGATCGAGTAATGTTCAATGGAGCAGCTTCAGCTCTTCTCAACCGCTCACATGGTACAAGGTTGTAACGAATTAGGTTTCTGTAATTACGTAGCGTCTCATCAAACATAAAACGCATATTTTGTGTCAGTGGGCTCTCTAGTCCTTATAGTTACTAACACACCATATCTGCCTAAGCTGCAAGGTAAGGTCCTAATTTCTATGTTATTTAGGATAGCAAGGGAAGCTAATTGCAGCTTAATATCTAAGCAGAAATGCTAGATTGAGAAAAGCAATATCACTCGGTGCATTTTACGTCATATTGTGCAGGCAATTGGGCAACCTTTTATGGAGCGATATTATCACTTCAAATAAAACACATGGCAGTTTGCGATGCTGTGTATGTTTAGAATGTCTAGTGTACAATTTACACTTACAGACCAATAACTCAATATACCTAGTTCAAATATATATAAGTATTGACAGACTTGTTTTATGTTACATAAGCCCCTACAAATTAACTTTGGCCCCGCAATAAAGCATCTTTGAGTACATCGTACTTTCTACACAACCACAACAATAAAACGGATATCTCTAATGGAAGCATGATCACCATCTCCTATAAAGCACCCACCTAATAGATATTACGTCTTATTACTGTAGTATATACTGGGGGAACTTTGCTCAACTATTAATCCAGATGATTTGCTACCTGACAGACTGCATTTGATGCACCGGGGGGTACTGAACCCATTGCACTAAACCTTGGCTCTATGGGTAAAGGGGAAGCTTGGATAAACGGCCAAAGTATAGGTCGTTATTGGGTCTCATTCCATACCCCCGCTGGGAGTCCTTCACAACAATGGTACGTAAATAATTTTTCTACATCAAAGGGAATAAAAACCCCAAGAAATTCTCATCTCCATAGCAAGTGGCCCCGACATGTTTTCTTATGGACACCAATGCATTTAATCCTATTTTTTATTACACAGTGTTACATAATGTCTATGGACACGCATGTAGTTGCAACACATACAGCTCCTGACATACTTAAGCAACATCTAAAGAGCAAACATGTTTTTGTTTTCCTCTCATACACATAGCACACACACTTTTGCATTACAAGTTCATATAATATGTATACACATACCTATACCTTACATATACGGGGAAGAGTTAGTATCAGGTAACACTTAGGTAACTTCTCTAAGCTCTTGCACAAAAACAATTATCAAGTCAATCTGAGATCTTTCCAATCACTGGCAGTTTTAATTTATGCTAGACATTTGTATTTAGTAAGAGAATGCCTATTTCCACTCCCTATTATGATTTCCACACCGTCATTTGCCGCTGAAACTTTTATGTTCCGTTGCTAATGCATATTTTAGTGACAAATGATGTATGGACCGCATAATAAGGGGTAGAAATAGACCTTCACGCTTACTAATTGGACATTTCTTGATCTTAGCTGACTAAAAATTTTGCAATCCAAAGGTTGATTCATTAAAGCATGATTTGGGGAAAAGGTTATTAAGGTTACCCAAGATAAGTTATCTACTGTGTATAAAATATTAAGCAGGATTTTCAAAATTAATCACTTCACAATCGCCAAGATATTGCCCTGAAATCAATAATACTAGCAAGCAACTTTTGAGTTCTATTTCACAACTAATCACTGACCATCTACATAGGTACAACATACCTCGATCTTTCCTTAAGCCCACAGGCAACCTGTTAGTTTTGTTGGATGAGGAGTACGGCAACCCTCAAGGCATTTCGATAGACATTATTTCAGTCACAAAAGTATGTGGGCAAGTGTCCGATTCGAATCCGCCCCCTGTAGGTTCATGGAAAGGACTTATCCAAAGTGCAATAAAGAATAATGATCACCACCACAGAAGAGCAAAAGTTCAGCTCCGTTGTCCACCTGGGAAATATATTTCCCGGATTCTATTTGCAAGCTTTGGTACCCCTACAGGTGATTGCGGACATTACTCTGTTGGAAGCTGTCATTCAACTTATTCAAAAGCCACCGTGGAGAAGGTGCGGTATTGTTTTCCTATCCTTTCTTAATGTTGTACATATATACTAGCTTTGTTGTTGAGAAGAGAGGACATGAAAGCGACAAGTAGGACTCCTAAAAGTACTTGGGTTAAATATAGACAGTGACAATCTTGAAATCTTTTTGGCTTCGCTCTGTTTTGAGCACCCTTCCCAAATAATGGTAGGGGAAAAGTTGGAAAATTCGTAACTTCAACTAGAATCGTTCTGATAAGATGACTTTGCAGCAGCTAGAAAGGGCATTGATGATAAGATGAGTTTTGGTCTACATGGGGGTCGATAACCTAAGTATATCAAATCACATTAACAGTCCCCCCTTGAAATTGCTGTAGTATGTCAATCTTTATTTTGTTTTAACTGTTGGCTTATAAGATCTTAACTTCAGATATCACTCTTTCAGGCATGTGTAGGGAGAAGGGAATGCTCCATCGCACCATCATATCAAAGTTTTGGTGAGGACCCATGTCCAGGCACTCCCAAAGCTATTTTGGTTGATGCGCTATGTGAATGAGAATGTGCAGAAAATGTATCTTCTTCCGCAAAGCAATTCAAAAATTAGTTATGAAGCCATACGGAAACTTGATTTTAGAGAAACTAGATAATAAATAATCTTACATTCTTTCTTTAGCTAAGCTTATAGATAAACACTGCCATTGTCCTGAAATTACAAACAAAGTTTGTTGTCCTTATGAACCAGATGGTGCTGATACCATTGAGAGACAAATCTCTTCGTTAAAATTCAATCTTTTGGCACGAGTAGACAGACTAATTATTATAAAACATTCTCTCCTTTGTTCAATTTCCTTTTATCTTCTAACTTGTTCAACAGAAATAAACAAACAAAGCCCAAAGCCAATCTTCAAGATGACTGTACACTGCCAAAGGAGTGCGTACCACATAGGACACAGAACTCTTCAATCTGATTAAGTAGAAGGTAGTCATCAAAGGCCTTAGACTCTGGTATACGTACGAGAATAGGAATTTAAAAGATCCACTAGTAGATCCAGAGAGAAGAAAGGTGTGAAGGAGAGAGAGAATGCAAGACACATTCCCCTGGAAGCTACCTGAGTTGTATTCTTAACAAGTTTTGGATTTTATTGGACCAACCTGTTCCAAGACTAAAATGATCAACGGTCAACACTTCTTACAACTTATAGCACAGAAAGCAAATTATCTGTTGAAATAAGCTTAACAAGGTTATAGTCCAAACGATATCGAATAAGAGCAACAGGCGAATTACCAGCAGTATGCTAAAAAAGCCAGTTAAAGTGATCTCTATAGAAGGACATAAATGGCAAAAAAGGTCAAAGAGAGATGCAGAATAAAAGACATTCAACTAGAGATCAACCTCTATTTAGCATTGCAGGTTCCACCAAGCACCCTCCTCCCAGACTCATCTGCACAGAGTATAGTAGTCTACTACCCAGTGAACCTTTTTCCTTCTGCTCTTCTGAGCCGTATATCCGTCTGTCCGGTAGGTGCACTTAATGAAACAAAAACGCTAAAAACTACTTATCCAGATTCGAGCGAAAAAAAAGTCTCAGCATTACCTCATTGTGTTTCAGTCACCGCCTGTCCATTTTTCCGTTTAGAATTTCGTTCCCCCTCCATAGACCAGAGAGTTGATGGTAGAAGTGCCTTTTGTGAAGGTAACTCAGCGATAAAAAGCAGAGTTTGAGCCCAACCAGCATACTTCCCATATTTGCTTACAAATGCATCTGCCACAAAACTGCAAAGCTTGGGCGTCAGACGGGTGCCTGCAAGCTCAGGGATGAGGTGCCTAGTCGCAATCTTGTTCAACCCCAGCAATAAAAATATGTGAACATAAGTACTTTATGAATACACGAGTACTTGAAGTTATAAAGATGCATAGGTTAACCAACAAATTTAAGCAAATACAAATGCAGGTCCTCATCAGCCTCTTATCCTTGTTTCTGATGACTTCTTCCTGAACCCTCTTGTCATCCTCTGCAATTCCTCAATGTCTTTTCTCAGCCACCAAGTATGTATCTTAGTAATGAATACAGGCATTTTCAGAATCACGACATATAAGATCATAGAGAGCATTACTTGCAATCGTAATGATGTCAGAGAACACCAACACAAAATATTTCCTATTATATATTTGCTCTGTCATTCAGCATCATGAACTTGTGAGATCATTGTAGAACGTACAACTTTGTATTAGTAGCAAATCAGAACGGCGTCGATTGAAACACTTAACAACCTGAGCCACTTGATCCTACTGATGAACATTTGCAGGCCAACTCAAAACTTCCTCAAGTCTTATCTACTAATGCTGGCCACTAATTTCTTTGGATCTCTGATTAGTTGGCAATTAACTTGACCTATCACCTTACGATCCTTGTACCAACTCAGGAGAAGACGTTACCCATTAGACCGGTAATTTGCATTCAAAATACATAGGGAAGGACATTAGCATCAGAGTTCAATAAAGTTGAGAGAGTTACGTTAAATATAAGTATTATGATACAGCATGATCTCTTTCACAGTATGTGAGACTGCAAGGAGGCAATGATACGAAGAACTTGTGTGATAATAAGGAACCCTTTCATACATGTTCACTTACTATGGCAGCAATAATATGGTTATCTAACAAACCAAGCTAACTGAAAGCTATTATGGGAAGGCAGGGGATGATTGCGATACTAAGGCCCGATTGGTGCATTACTTAAAGCTGCTGCCTGATTTAATTCTGGCTTTGGCTTTTTACGTCTTTATTATTTTTTTTTTGACCAAGCGCAGTAAGGGAGAGGCTTGGGCTATAACATTGCATAAGGAGCCTTGAATAGACTAGTAGGGAACAGCCAGAATGTTTGTCTTACTCAAAAATGGAAACGAAAACAATACGCGGCCATGGACCACAGTAACCAAACAGGATCTAATCTTCTAATTCAAGTAAATGGGAGCTTCAAAAGAGGCTAAACATGTTTCACTGGTGGACTATATTCTGCCAACTTTACAGGTTTACATGAGAATTTTTGTAGTGATACTAACTTCTCCTTGCTTATGAAAAACATTTTCCAAAAAGCAGACCATTGATCATTTGTTTCCTCTTGTTTAAGTATACTAACATCGAGGACGTGTTATTGTTAATGGCAAAACAACATCAACAGCCATGCAGTGACTTTTATACAAGAACCTGAAGACAGAACTCTCAGTTAAAAACCCTTAGAAAGCTCACCTGCCACACATGAGTATCAACAGGAATGGCATGATGCTGATCTAGAGAGAAGAGCGCAATGCAGGCTGCCACTTTAGGACCAACACCAGGTAGAGTAGAGAGAGCATCAATTGCCTTTTGAAGTTCTAAGTCACGGAGAGAAGCAAGCCACTCAACACCTCCACCAGGTTTTGATTGCAAAGCTTCCATGGTACCGACAATGTATTTTGCCCTGCTCATTGTGACAAGAAAATCTTTAACTTTAATCCACAGTCATGTAGCAATGGATCCATAAACGGGCACAAGCTGTAAAATACTGTTAAAGTTTATCAAACCAAAACTAAATAGAGTCAAGGGAATAAGAAGCATACATAGGATACCCTCGCACGGCTACTACCATACGCAGACCCTCAAGATATAAAACTACAGAGTCATTACAATCCATGGACAAAACTCGTAAGGTTAAGAAGAACCACCCCAAATATCCGCATACTTGAGATATTCTGAAGATCATTTGATGGGAAATACAAGAGGAATATCGAAAATTCAAGTAGCCGAAGCTCAAGCAACTACTTTCGAAGTAACAGAAAAAAATGCAACGACTGGAGTGGGAGAGAGTCAAAAACAAGACTCACTTGAAAATCCAAAGCCTGACACTGTCACGTGGCCCCACGGAAAAGACAGCACATCCACAGTAAGGCTAAGGCTGACACAGCGAACCATGCTCCAGCTTGAAAAGCTTGCACACTGTCTCCATGTTCAAACTATACAATGTCGTCAACAATTCTGCGGAGAAAATTACAGCCCTCAACATTCTTTCGCCTAATCAGAATCTCCTTACCAAATCAATCCTTGACAATTTTCCACTACACCATTACACTTGTTATTGTTGGCAGCAGTGCTGAGCCCAAAACCCTCGTCATCTTTAAGTGCTTTGTTGAACCTCACAAGCAACTTTCGATAGTCCAATATGGTAACATGCTCAAAATCTCCTATACTTTTTAATGCCGTAGTAATACTTCAACAAATAGTGCTACAGCAGAAACTCTCACCAACCAACAAAGAAACCACCATATTCCGCACACCCAAAGTCTTAAACACCTCAATGAACAAAGAACAGAAGTAAAAAGCAGTCACATATCCAGACTATGAAACAACTTGGCTCGAATCAGAGAAACTATCATCCGCGGGCACTCCAATAGGTGACCACGTGATCTAATCTTGGAACCAGAGGCAACCTAAACAGTGGACTCAACTCAAGCCACAACCCTTCGAGGTTCTTTTCCTTTTATTAAAGGGGGGGAGGCCTTAAAGACACTCCAGTATTCCAAAGCATAGGAAGAGCCTAGATCTAAGGGGGTCAATCCTCTCTGAAAGATAGATAGCCACTACCCTGTGTGTAAACATGGGAGATAAAGAATAAAGCTATCAAAAAAAGATTGCTTGGATTGTTAGAATTTCATAGTCTATAATTCTTATATGAACAAATAAACACATAATCTGCAATCTGAAGTGAATGCAGGAATCGCCTTTCCAGCTTTCCCAGAACATAAGCCCAAACGGATAAAACACCCATCTTTACAAATGAGCTTGCTACATGGGAACAAAGCATAGCTTGGGGTGTTATAGACAACTGTAATCATTCGTTTGAAATTGCTACAGTTTGAGAGAGATAGCTGCACCTTAAATAAGATTTAGGCTATTTAGGTACTTTAGCAGACACCTATCAAAGGCAAACAATTCTTTCCTGGTTTTGGATCTCAGAATGCCTATACCGATCATAAATGGAAATGTAGCAGATCATGAATTCTTCATCAATGAAGGAATTTGGACAGACAGATGCAATGTAAGATAGAGGGGACCTACATGTAGCTCAAAGTGGGCAATTGACTAGCTTGAATTTGGAAATTTTGTCTTTTTATTAATACTCTAGGTTGTAACTTCTAAGAAATACAGTGTCCCCTACACTTTGACCACCTTGATTTCTCTCAAACATTTATAGTCGGGTTGAGATTTGACCAACTTGAAGGTGTCTATAAGTATATGTTGGTATGGATGAGTGTGTTCTTGTATAGTAGTAGTCGTACATGGATTAAGCATATACCTGCTACACTAATCTACGATTGCATGAACAAGTGAAACTTACATCATCTAGTTATTGTGCTTATCACTGTGTGACGAGTCCCCAGACATGTGGGATAGATTACAACACTGACTTTATACTTTTAGCAAGCAATACTTCATTTAATACAAGAAATTTTGTATCCAGAATATAACAAGGGGGGAAATGCCCCTCTTATCTAAGGGTGGCCTCGCCCCTGCTACTTTTGACTAATTCCTGCTAAGAACAGATAAAGGAGCCTTCAAGGAACGCCATCAAGAACTGTGTAATTAAGTGCAACCACAATCCCACAACCTACTTATTTTGCAAAACCTTCCTTTACTGCTTTAGAAAATGAAGGCAAATCTTAAGTAACATGAAGTGTTCAATAGAATAGCTCATAAACTTCACTTTGAACCAGATAAAAAACAACTTTAAACACAAAATCGGCATTATTCAAAACAAGACAACAAATAAGAACACAAAGGAAAACCTAACCTGTAACCGAAACCGGCAGCTCTAAGCTCAGCCTCAGACACCATTGAAAGGCGGTCTAACGACGGGAACGCGTAAAAATCAAAGCCCTCAACAGTCCCCAAATAATCCCCTAATGACGAAACGAAATCAACCATCTGGGTAATCCTCTTAATGTTATTATTTGATGAACAAATGAACTGAACAAGGCACTCAAGTGGGTCTTGCCTGAGCACCCTAGCGCCACCCAAGTGCCTTGCCAGCTCAGCGAACCGCGAATCCGCGGCCGAGAATCCCTGCCACATGTCACTCAAAGAAATATCCAGATTGAGAAAATCCAGCAGGGCTGCCCTGGCATTAGCATCACAAGGTGTTCGATAAAAATGGTAAGCAACGTCGCCGTTTTGGAGCTGTTTAAGGGAGACCAAGTGGGACCCAACAACGCCAGTGTACTGGAGAGGGTATGTCTGCGTTTGTCTCCACCTGAAGGTCTGGCCAGTGGGAAATGTGAGGGGCAAGGAGAGCTCTGATTGGGTGGTGTTGAGAGGAGCCCAATTGGGGCTGCTGAAGAGGGATTTTTTGGACGAGTTTGAGATGGGTTTGCGGGGGGGGGTGGGTTTGGAGTGGGTAAGTTTGTGCGCTGTTTGTGGGGTTGGAGGGGTGGAAGGTGTGGATGGTATTGCGGCGGTGATGGGGGTGAGAGGTGGGGGCTTGGACCTCTGTCTCTTCATGATGGGTAATGTTCTTTGGGTTTGAATACAGAGGGAGGATCGGAATTGGGGGTAGAGTCGGGTAGGGTGAAGAGGAGGGAAGGAACCGAAAGATTTTAGTTTCATCCTTTTAGATTCCTTTCCTTAATAATAATCGGTTCCCTTGGGTTAGAACGAGGAATTACTACGGTACTGCACTTTTGTCCGGCGCCAAAATCGCAATTAAAAAGAGGGCATCACTCTGGTCTCGAACGCCAGTTCTGGTGACTGGGTAGCACTCTGCCGTGTATGATGGCCCTAATCCCTCTAAGGCTAGAGTTGTCAAAGGACCGGGCTTGGGCTTGGGCCGGCCCAGCCCAAGCCCATCAGGCCTGCTGTGGGGCCGGGCCAGTGGGGCTGCCAACCGGGTCGGGCCGGGCCGGGCCTGCCGAAGGCAAACCTAGGCCCAGTCCAAGCCCTGGCCCTAGGCCCAATATCTAGGGCCGGGCCTGGGCCCTTTTTTTTTTTTTTTTCAAAATTCTTTAACTATTCTTCGTATAACAAAAATTAATACTTACTAAATTTGGTTGATAGCATTTTACAATAATAGGAAGTTGTATCTATTGTAGCATTACCAAGAAATTGACACTAACCATATTTAGTAGTCATCAATATCAACAAATAGGAGGTTGTATCTTCTAGTTACAATTAGACCTGGCAAAAAAGGGTCCGTACCCGCGGGTCTACCCGTACCCGCAAGAAAAACCCGGGTACGGGTACAAGAATTACAGACCCGTTGAAATGTTACCCGTACCCGAACCGATCCGTAAATTCCGGTTCATTCCGGGTCGGTTACAGGTTACCCGAGCTACCCGCTTTTTTGAGTATATAAGCATTAGGGTTCACTTTCTCTACTCTCACTCTCATTTCTTTCTCGCCGCTCATCACCTCTTTCTCTAAACTCTCTCGCCCACAACTCTTCTCTCTCTCTCACCCTCTCTTCCCCCTAAAGTTAGATCCACCCACACCGCACAAGACATCTCTCTCTCTCTCTCTCTCTCTCTCTTCCCCGCAACGTCAGATCCATCGTGGATCGCTCTGCACGTCAAGTCAACTCGATGGCGCCATGGTCGTTCCATCGCTTGTCGCTCAATCTGTCACCGCCGTCTTGAGACGTAGCTCCGCCGCAGCTCCGCCATCAGTCATCGTCAATTCGTCACCACCTTCGTTCAAGCACAGGCTCACCATAGATTCGATCTTTGAACCAAAAGTCAGATCTGCTACTAGAAACCAGATTCTCTTCCACTGTCACCGCCAAACCCTCAACGTTGCCACTCACCGACCACATATTCACCACCGTTGCCGATTAAGGCTGATTTCGTGATAGATCTATCGATCTACAAAGTCATCTCATTATCAAATCGATTTGATTTACTTGTAATTTTTTATTTTTTTTTGTTAATTTCTTTACTAATAATGTCCTGTATATAATTTTTTTTAGGTGATTTTCTATTTTTAAAGATATGTGCTTATTGGTTGGGATTTGAGATCTGAGAATGGAGATTGAAGATAATTGTCAGATTTTGTTGTGTGTTTTTTTGGGGAGTTATGGAAATTAGAAGTGATAATTGTGTAACAAAAAAGAAAGAAAAAAATACACTAAAGAAAATAAGCAAGTGAATATAATTTTAAAAAGGTTTTTTAATTTTTTAAAAAATAATCAGTTTACCTGCGGGTAATACCCGAACCGGCTGGGTAGGGTACGGATTTTAAAAGTAGCTACCCGTAAAAATCCGGGTATTTTTTATCCGGCCCGTTTTTACCCGTATCCGACCGGGTATTACCCGTACCCGCCGGATTTACCCGTTTGCCAGGTCTAGTTACAATCCAAGTTGCAGGTAAAATAATCTTTTTGTTTTTTTTCATATTCCAAGCCACTGCTAGTCTCATAAGAATAGCAATCTAGCCTATCATAATCTTGACCTTTTTTGACCTTTTGAAGATTTCTCAAACTTGTCATCTTTAAAGGACTACTAATAATTTAGTATAAGAGTTATGAATTGTTTATTGTAGACCCACAACAAAATCTAATTCCGTATCATTTCAATCTTTGCGACAAATATATCTATAAGTTCGAACTCATGTGGACTTATTAGTAGTGGAATTTTGGAAAAGGGGTGGAAGAAAGGGGGGGAAAAGCAAAAAATTCAAAAAAGTGGGGCCAAAACCGGGCCGGGCCGTTTTTCAGATTTTGAAGGCCTGGTCCAGGCCCAGGCCCTCTGCACGCAGGCCGCTACTGTTCATCAACGGGGCCGGGCCAGAACCGGGTCGGGTCGGGCCAGCCCGCGGGCCGCCCGGCCCGTTTGACAACTCTACTCTAAGCGCAAAGATATGTGGGAAAACCTTAAACTCTTTGCTGCTAAGAACAGCCTCCCTTGGATGCTTGGGGGGGATTTCAACGACATCTCGGATATTAGTGAAAGAAAAGGAAACCATGATTTGCTAGATTGCTCTCGGATACAAAAGTTTCATGACAACATCAACCAATGTAGACTGATTGATCTGGGCTATTGTGGCCCCAAACTCACCTGGACTGATGGAAGGAAGGGCCTGGCAAATACTCAAAAGCGTCTGGATCGTGCTTTAGCAAACTCGGAGTGGTGCATCAAATTCCAGAAAAATATGGTGTACAACTTTCCTAGAATCTCTTCTGACCACTGTCCTATTTTTGTGTGCTGTGCTGGTAGGTTTTTCAATTCTAATAGTGCTAAACCATTTAGATTTGAGGTTGCGTGGACCACTCATGAGGGTTTCCTGCTATTGTGCAGGAAGCTTGGAATCCTAACAATAACCTCCAGAAACTTAATCAAAAAATCATGAACTTTAGGCTTTGTGCTCAGGACTGGAATAAGAAAATTTTTGGGAATATTTTTCATCAAAAAAACAGACTTTGGCTTAGATTATTGGGTATTCAGGAAGCTTTAGCTAACCACTCTTCCCATAACCTTCAACTTCTTGAGAAGGAGCTTAAGATGGAATACCAGAACACCCTGTTACAAGAACAATTGTTGTGGTTTCAGAAATCCAGGATTAAGTCTTTGGAGTTGGGAAATCGTAATACTAGATACTTTCATCTGTCTACTGTTATACGTAGGAAACGTAATAATATAGAACCCTCAAGAATGAGCTTAGAACTTGGATTACCAAACATGAGGATCTTGTTAATTATATTAGTGAGTATTTTCAATCCCTGTTTAGGAATGATAACATTGATAACACTCAAATTAATGAGATATACCATGACATCAGATGCCCTAAGATTGATAATTCTGACTTTAGGATGTTAGGTGCCCCGTTAAATGATGAAGAGATTCACAAGGCTCTGAATATTAGTGCCTTTAAAGGCCCTGGCCCTGATGGCCTAAATGGTTTCTTCTTTCATAAATACTGGGATGTTGTGGGGTAGTCTTGTTGTAGTTTCATTAAGGATTGTTACAATAGTGGTATTATGCCTAAAGACAACAACTTAGCTTTTGTTACCCTTATCCCGAAAGTGGAAATCCCTCATGAGATCTCCCAATTCAGACCCATTAGCCTCCTTAATGTTACCTATAAAGCCTTGTCCAAAATCCTGGTGACCAGAATTAGACCCCTGTTACATAAGATTATTGGCCCAGCCCAGTGTAGCTTCATTCCTGGGAGATCTACCATTGACAATACCATCATCACTCAAGAGATTATTCATACTCTCAAACATTTCAAAGGCAAAAGAGGAGGGTCTTCAAAATCGATCTTGAGAAAGCTTATGATAGGATGAGTTGGAGTTTCATTGAACAAACATTGACTTCTTTTAATTTTCCTCCTAATTGGATTAAAATTATTATGAGTTGCATTACGGGGGCCTCCAGGTCTGTGCTTTGGAATGGGCACCCCCTTCCCCCCTTCAGTCTTGGTAGGGGGTTGAGACAGGGAGACCCCCTGTCTCCGTATATTTTTGCTATGTGTATGGAAAAATTATCTCATATGATTCACCATCTAAATATAGATAAAAACTGCCTTGGTTTGCGTGCTTCTAAATCTGGCCCCTTCATATCTCATTTGTTCTATGCTGATGACCTCGTATTGTGTTTGCCATGATAGCAATTATATTGTGATACTCTCATGCAGATTCTGAATGATTTTTGTTGTATGTCTGGTCAAAAGGTCAATCTTAAAAAATCTAAATGGTATGTTTCCCCGAAAGTCCCTAATCATAGGGCTAAGGAGATTAGCTTGAGATGTGGTATTCCCCTTACTTCTGATATAGGGGTTTATTTGGGTATTCCTATGGTGCATAGTAGAGTCTCTAGACACTTATATGATGGGATCATCAATAGAATGCAAAACAAACTGGCTGGTTGGAAAACTAGATTTTTATCCTTGGCTGGTAGAGCTACCCTCATACAATCTGTGACCTCGACTATGGCTAATCATATTATGCAAGCCCAAATGCTGCCTAAGAAGATCATTGATGATATGGATAAGATAAATAAAAAAAATTTGTGAGGAGATACTGAGACCACTAGGAAGATCCATTTAGTGAAGTGGGATAAAGTCTGTCAGGCTAAAAACATGGGGGGATTAATATTAGGAAAGCTCAGCTTAATAACATTGCCTTGACTTCCAAGCTTAGCTGGAAGTTGATTGCTAATGAAGATCATCTATGGGTTAAAGTTTTAAAGGCCAAATACTCTGATTGTTGTAATCCTAGAAATTGGCCAAAGAAAAAGGGGGGATCTCACATCTGGAGAAGCATTAAAACCACTATTCCTATCATGAACTGTGGTCTTAAATGGCATGTTAAAAATGGTAAGTCTCTTTCCTTTTGGAAAGACTGGTGGACAGGAGCTGGCCCCCTTAACCCTAACCCTGACCCTGATCTGGAACCCAACATGACTGTGAACGATGTTATCTCCCATGATGGGGGCTGGAATGTAACACCCCGATATTTTTAACGGATTAATAAAATAAAATTTAGCGGAGAAATATATTTTTAAGCATCGATATTTTAATTAGTAGTTTTTAACGATGTTATTTTTTAAATACTTAGCATTGACGTATACTTTTAGTGGCGAATTTATTTTTGGTATCGATGCGCTTATTATTAGTGACGATTTGTGACATGAGATAATGCAAAAGACCCGTTAATAATTTTTTCTAGTGCATTAACTATTTGTAGATAATTATTTTGGACCTCTTCGCGGTAATAAAAGTTTCCGGGTGAAAACTTGAGCGATTAACAGAAATTAAGGCTGAGCTTTTGGTTATATTCCAACTAGGGTTATCATATATAGATTATAGAATAGTGATCAGCCGTCCTAGGCTTTGTTGGAGACCTATTGCGGCAGAGAGAGCAAAGGAAGGAGACGGGAGAAGGGTTCCGGCGAAGTTTCCGACGATAGCAATGATTTTCTGGTAAGCTTTCTAGCAAATTGTTCTCAGATTTTTCAATTTTATGGGTGTGTTTTGGGATTTGCCGAGAGATGTATGTGAGTGTGCATGAAGTGGGGGCATGGCTACCGTCGAGTGCGCGTTTGTGTGGGTTTGAGGGAGCTGTGAGATTTGATGTGGCCGTGAGGATTTACTGTGTGTTTAGTGTGAATATGGGTCTGTGAGTACACTGGCCAAAAACCACAGCGCATTATTTTCTACAGGGATCTTCTCAAGATTGGCCGGAGATCACCAAGTATGCTGGGTTGGTTTGTGCTCAAGCCCATCGGCAAGAGCTCATCCAAGACATGATTAAGGAACTCCTTATTTCTTTCTGTCAAGCAACTGACCTGAAACCTTGAGGGGCTTGATGTGTTTGCTTTTGATGAGTTTTGTTGTTACCGGGATCAGAATATGTGGCTTTATTTCTATATCCAAGCAGCATAGTTTTGTGGTGACTGGAGTTTGGCTAGAATAACTTATGTACTATATAGAAACTATAAAGAAAAATGGAGAGATGGAGCTGGTTGACGGGGTGTGTGTATGAGTGTTGTGAGGTGTGTGACTGCGTGAAAACAGGGTGCAATGGTTTTGTGAGAATGTGATTGTGTGGTCTTGTGGGTATTTATATATGTGTATAAATGATTGAGGAGGGCATGAATGTGTTGGTGTAGTTATATCTATGTGCGTGGAGCTGCCAAGAGACAGGTGTGTGGGGAAATGCTGTGAACAGGAGTGTGTGGGTACAGAGGGAAAAGAAGGGACATACGGTTTGGTAACGGATTGACGTTAAGTCCGGCACGTGCATACACTAGCACACGCTTGTCGTTAGCACGTGAAATTTTAAAGTATGATACCTTAGCCTATGTTAGGATTTCTGGCAAAAGTTTATTATTTTCTGAAACTATTTATATTTTTAATATTTTCTGTAAACATAGAATTGTAAAAATTCTTTTGGAGCCTTTAAACCCAGAAAATGTTCAGGGAAAAATTAGAGTAATGTCTTTATGATATGAATAAGACTCAGTTTGAATTTGATAATTTTTGAAGTTGATTTGATATCATTTTTCCATATAGCATTGAGTTTAGCAAAATGAAAAATAAAGAAATAGTTTTAGTGCCTTTTAAATCCTGATTTTTATTTCTATAATTTTTATACATATATTAAGGCTTGTATAAAAATTATGAGTCCCTATTTCCAGCTAGAAGCAATTATGGAAATTTATTGGTTTTTAGAGTATTTAAAGAAATTATTTTTTTACTCGAAAATATTCAAAATTGTAGAAAATTCATATTTTGACTTTCTACAATGTTTTAAGCTACGAAAGTGTTTTATTGTAATTTATTACGAATCTCGGGATATCATTACGCATTAGAGAGCGTACAGTGTTTTCGGCTAGGTTGGCCGTGCGCGAGAACCGTTTTGAGTTGCGTCATTCTGGGGTTAGAAGTGAGCGCCGTTTGGGTAGTTGATAATAGGGTTTATAGTATAGTAGTGTAGATTATTTTTCTAATAAATGAATTTGCCAATTTAGGTTAATTCAACGACTTTTGGATCGATGTCAATTAACATTGCATAGCGTGGATCAAGGTAAGGGATTTCTATCTGAAACCCAATTCATCAAATTGTCTTCGTATATGTTTTTCTGAATTGTTATCAATTTTTCTTTGGCATCTGTTATAATTGTTATGCGTACGCATCGTTTGCCTTTAAATACCTTGTTTTGAGCCTTACACGGTTATTGGACATTCCATTCGATGCTCACTATTTCTTACTCGTTGAGTATCAATTTATTCATTGTGTTATCGATTATTGCATTCTGTACATTGACATGAGATTCTATATTGGTGTGTTTTGGGGGAGTTGGTGTATGTTGGAGGATATTGGTGTGGGCTAGTGCCTTGACGGACTAGCCGGTGTATTGGTGTGGGCTAGTGCCTTAACGGACTAGCCGGTGTATTGGTGTGGGCTAGTGCCTTGATGGACTAGCCGGTGGAAAGTGTTAATGAGCATCGCCTTTGTGGCTTTGCTAAGTGATTACCCTGCATTGCATGTGTGGCTTTACAATTGCTCATGTTATTGCATTCGTGATTGTTTGTATCGTATCTGAAAATCGTATTGATATCTGATGGAACTAGTTATGATTCTTTTTGAAAATCTATGAATTGCAGCTGTAATTGTTTCGTAGTTTCTTCGTTTGAACGACCTTACTGAGCTCTCAAAATCTCACTCCCCTTTGACTTCCTTTCCGCATGTGATAACTAACAATAGATCGCATTGGGTGTGGAGTAGATCTGAGCCGAGCGAAAGAGAATTTAAGTTTCAGTCTTAGTCTTTAGAACCCCTGCATGGGTCATCATTGTTATTTAAAATTGTTAACTTAGACTTGATGTTTCAACTATGGCAGTACGCTAAGCGTATTATTTTTACTCGATGGTTTAGTTCCTCTGACTGGTGGATGATTATAAATTGGTTGAATTGAGGGATCTATTGTCTTAGTGTAAACGATTGAGTGAGTGTTAACGTTCCGAAAATTCCGGGATGTTACATGGAATGTCCAGGCCCTTACTAGATATATCCCTAGACCTGGAATCCAGACTATCATTACCCTACACCTCCCCTTATATCAACCCGAAGAAGACTCCCCCTTTTGGGGAGTGATGAGAAATGGCAGGTTCACCACTGCTAGTGCCTATAAAATTGCCTGCTCCTTGGATGTGTCGACCACCTCTGATCCTGATTTTGATTGGATATGGAGGCTCAAGATCCCCCCAAAATTTCATTTCTTTATCTGGATTATCACCCATGGGAGACTTCTAACTAATGAGATGAGAGCTGTGAGGAATATCAGTCCCAGTGCTACTTGTACTAGATGCAACATAGACCTGGAAAACATAGATCACACCATCAGGAAATGTCCCAAAGCTAAGACTCTTTGGACTAAGTTGTTTAACCCCTTTGTGTTTGATCAAGAGTTGGGATTAAATGTTATTGCTTGAATAAAAAAGAATTTGCAAATGGATAACAATCTGCGATTTATGAATATCAACTGAAATTATGTTTTTTTGGCTTGCCTTTGGCAAAACTGGAAGGAAATGAACAAAGAAAGTATTGAAGGGACAACTTTTGAAGTCTGGCCAGCCTGGAAAAAAGTGCTAGAGTTGGCTTATGAACTTGAGCTCATAACCAGTAAGCACCCTCTTCCTCTCAGCAAACCATCTAAACTAATTAAATGGTTAATGCCTATTCCAGGTAACCTCAAATTCAATACCGATGGATGTGCTAAAGGAAGCTATCAAGGAGGATATGGAGGAATCATAAGGGATGACCAAGGCCAATGGAAATGTGGATTATGGGGAAGCCTGCCAACTGACGATAGCTTGGAAGCCGAAGTTTTTAGAATCTTCAAAGCGTTACAAGTTATTAAAGATCAACACTTGCACGGAATCACGGTGGAAACATATTCCCTGGTGGCTCAACATTTGATGACAGACGAGGAGAATGATAGTTTTCATCCTTTATGTAATATTGTTTATGATTGTCGCTTTTTTATTACTGCGACAAACTCTAGAATTTCACATATTTTCCATGAGAGCAATCAATGTGCTGATATGCTAGCGAATATAGGAAGTAGACAAGATGGGGCTTTTGTTTATCTCGACCAACCCCCGGTTGAATTAAAAGAACTGCTAATTGCAGATGTAAATGGGGTGGAATACCCACGTTCTTAGTTTGAATATATTTTGTTCCTTTTAAGCAAAAAAAAAATCACTGGGATGATCATTCACGTGACTAAAGACACGAAAATGCAACAGAAGTCGTCGGTAGAGGAAGAAAAAAGAATCTTGTCTTTGAGTCTTTCCAGGTTAAGGTGCGTGTGTGTGAGAGAGCTTTTGTTCTGGCTTTCTACCTCAACCCTGTCGCTTCTCCTTCAATTCTAGGGTTGTGGTTCTAGACTGAACAATGGCCACTTATAGCATTCATGCTTCACACTATTGGAGAATTTTCGGTTTTAGAACAATGTGGTTGTATGGTAGAGGTTGACCCTGATCTACTCCAGATTCATCATGCTAGGTTTGCAAATGACTGGGTATTTTTAAGGGACTTTATTCAACGAATTTTGAATTTGTATTGACATCTTACAAGTTCAGTAGCTGTGAAAGTTGTAGGAGTTTGCTTTGCTTTTCACTTCTCTAAATTTAGGGATTTAGAGTGTCTTCTTCAAGCAAGTCCCTGGAACATGCATGGCGCATTAATGCTTCTGATCTGCTGGAATTAGTTTGAGTTTATTACCCGGTTAGATTTTTCTACGGAAGATCTATGGGTGAGAATACATGATATTCCGGCAGAGGTTTACTTTTATGAGGCGGCTGTCCAATTTGGTCGTGATTTTGGTGAAGTCCTGGAAATAGATTGGTCTGATCTTCGTCAACAAAATAATGACTACTTTTGGATCTTAGTTCGCGTGTTTATCGATGATCCACTGGTTGCCGGAACCTCCTTGTCGACTTCCAACACTAATTGAAATTGGGTGTGGGCATTCCGCATTTGCTATAATTGTGGAGTGATTAGTCACTTTAATAGTGAACGTTCGCTCTCTTACACCAAGCATGACAGCAGGTGGTCAAAGTATAAGACAAATATACTCAACCTGGAAATAACCGGTTATTTTATCAAAATCATAGAGCTTTATTTTCACAGCAACTACGTGCTTTTGCCAATTCCCATTGGAATCGAACAAGTCGTTTTTATTTAGCTAATGGGCGAATAGATGATACAGAGATTGCTTTAGATCATATTTATATGGAGGAGATTAATTATGAATTAGGTGTTCTTAGTTCTGAAATGGAGTCCTCGGTATTGGGTACTTTTGTGATCATCCATTCGCCAGAACAGTCACCGTTGTCTGGTTCTAAGTCTTTTTACTCCTTGGATGAAGGCTTGGGTTCTCTGGTTATGACGGCACCGGCGTATGCGTCTTCTTTGGTGACCGGTGGTGGGTCTTCCGAAACAATTGGTGTTGCAAGTTTCGAGGTTTCCTTGGTAGCTAAGTCTGGAAGGGTCACGTGGCACCTGGACATCATATGATCAATGGACATCACACGCGGTTTATGAAGTTTTACAAGATAAGATTAGCTAAACCTTGGAAGGGGACCAGAGGGCTTTGGGAGAAAGTTGGGCTGAATTTATTGTTGGGTCGGTTGTCGAGAGTTAGGCATCTGTTTATCTGGGTCGTTTCCTGGTGATACAGTTCAAGTTGATAAAGGAAAGGGTATTAAGCTTGAGCCTAATCTCTCACCTTCGTTTTCTCGACCCCCTTGATTTCTTATTTCAGCCCAAAACAGCTATGGACCCTAGCAGCTCTCTTTTAGTCCTTCTTTTAAACAAAACACTGGTGACTCGCTCGAGGGAGTTCCGGGGGAGAATCTCTGATGCTTAAGTCAGCAAGTGAGCAGAGAAAAGAGACCGTGCCAACCTTTCCCAATTGTGAGTTATCTCAGACATAGAAGAAGAGTCCCTCTTCCACTAGGAGTTAGCTAGCAGTCATTCGTTATGAGACTGCTACCACATAATCTTCCGAGAAATGCGGTACGGATAAGGGAAGACTTATCAGATGAAGGGGAAAGCCATTAGACTCGGTCATAGGCCCAATCCAGATCAGAGTAGTTAGAACCCTTATGTGGCCCCTCCATGACACGTATCACACTAGGAGGAGGGTATATTTTCCCCCATATCACTCGGGTTTCTTTCAGGTCGAGTACTTGGAAATATATAGCTTCTCTTTTGCGTTATTTTTCTTGTGAATTCAACTAGGTTTTAGATTCATTTGAAAAATCTAGTAGTACTTTAACTGTACCTCCGGGGTTTCAGTCTTTTGGAATTTTCTCGAATCTTTTGGTCTGTCTGGTATTGGTTAGGATGGTCCTTTATTTACTTGGGTAAGAAGCTCTCCTTCACATGGGTTTGTATATAAGAAATTAGATAGGGTCGTGGCTTCTGTTTCTTAGATTGTACTTTATGCAAATGGGGTAACTAGGAACTTGGCTATTCAGTGATCAGATCATGCACCTATTTTATGTGTCACTAACATTTCTAGTAGTTTGCACCCCTTACCTCATCATTTTGAGGCCATGTGGCTCTCAACTCCTCAGTGTCTTCCTTTAATTCGGAAAGTTTGTTCTTTAGCTGTGCTAGGTTCACCACTTTTCTAATTAATGAGGAAACATCATAAATTAATTGAGGTATTAAGAGTTTGGAGTATGGATCACTTTAGGAAACTTGAGGATCAGATTAAAGAGGTTCATCAGTTAATGTTAGAATCTCAGGCATAGGTTGAATCCTCTGCTTTCCCCACCCTGTTTACCTATGAATCATAGTTTTCAGGTCACTAGCTTTTTGGCTTCCTTACCCTTTAAATCCCTTTGTCATGCAAGTGTTCTTCACATTTAGCAATCCTTCACGCATGATGAAATCAAATGTGCAGTCAGTGAGTTAGGGGACTTGAAAGCTCCTATTCTAATATTATTATTTTTTTGTAATCGTTTTCAAGCGTTATTGGGGTTAATGGGTCCTTTAGTTACTAACGAGGTTCTCTCTTTTCTTAATTCTGGTAGGTTGCTTCGGGAGTTGAATCGCACTTTCATTACTTTGGTCATGAAAATTAATTTCCCTGAATCGGCAGCAAACTTTTGCCCTATTAGTCTTTGTACCGTTGTTTATAAAATCATTTCAAACTCTCTTATATATAGATTGAAACCTGTTATGAGTGAGTTGGTTTTTCCTTTTCAAAATACATTTGTTTCGGGGCGTTGTCTTTCTGATAATGTTTTGATTGACTAAGAACTTATGGACTGTGTTCGCAAAAAAACCAAGGGGGCATAATATTAGTAGCTCTTAAATTAGATATGAGAAAGGCTTTTGATTGCTTATGTTGAGATTTCATATAGAACGTTTTAATTGGTTTAGGATTTCCTAGCTCTTGGATGCTTATTTGGAGTCAATGTGTTCTACTGTTTCTTATTCAATTCTAATTAATGGTGCAACTACTTCTACTTTTGATCCCACGTGTGGTAATAGACATGGTGATCGTCTATTGCCTTTTCTATTTATCCATTTGTACAGAAATTCTTTCTGCAAGTTTAACTCAGGCTGAATGACAAAGGGCAATTTCAAGGACTTTAAGCAGTAAAATATTCTCCACCTGTTTCTCGCCTTATGTAAGCAGAAGATATCTACTTGTTTCTCAGGCTTAGGAAAGATGTTCATAAAGATATTGAGGCGGTTAAATAGGTCTTTATGGATTATTGTCTCATGTCTGGATAATGTATCAACTGGTCGAAATCTAGCCTGGTTATTAGCCCTAATATTAGTGATAGATCCGCCATTTAATTGAAGTTAGTTTTGAATTTTCTACTAATCGGGAGTTTGGAAAATATTTGGGTATTCAATTGGATGTGGTCTCTCAGAAAAGGGAGATTTTCAGGGGTCTAGTCTAGAAAGTTCAAGTTAGTTGTGCGCATTGGTTAGGTTTTCTATTAAATAAAGTTGTCGTGTTACTCTTATTCATTTAGTTCTTTCTTCTCTTCTGGTGAATTGTATGTCTGTTTTTAAATTCCATGTTTCGGTTTTAGATCAAATTTTAGCTTGTTTCTGGTAGTCTGCGAAAACATCTCGTAAATCTATTCATTGGATTGTGTGGCCTACTTTGTGTTTCCCCATAAGGCTAGGCAGTTTCTGGACATCTTGGATTTGTTTATTTTCAATACTACTACTTGGGACTAGGGAGTACTTTTTAATACATTTCCCACGAACATGGTCACCCAAATTTTGAGCCTCGAATTTCTGCCTTCTGGGTTAGGGGATGCACGCTTTTGTTTTTTGTTAAGGGGAATGCTTTCTCAGTAGTTGCAACCTATCGATTCTTGAGTAACAGAATCACCCGTTCTCTTAAGCTCATCTTTATATGACGCTTGAACTTTGGCTTAAACTTTTGAAGCTTCCAATCCCCAAAAAAACTCAAAATGTTTTTATGGCAGTTTATCCATCATAGATTACCTCTTTTTCTGAACTTCTTAAACAACATTATCGATTATAGATTGTTGTCCTCTTTGTTTGTTTCATTCGGAGACCCATGAACATCTCTTTCTCGAATGCCTATGTGTTAGTCAGATTTGAGAATTTTATCTAGGGTGACAACAATTGTCTAGCTTGCATACCTCTTCGACTATGAATTGGCTTCTGGCGTGCTTAGCTAAGCCACTATTTCAGAATACAGTAAATTGCTTCAGATTATGAGCATTTCTATCATACTTTGGTCTATCTAGCTTGGTCGGAATGCGGTGATCTTCAAAAGGAATAAATTTTATCCTAAATTGATAATATACCATAGTCAAATTCTGATTCGTAGTGTTAAAGGACAAGCTAATTCAAACTTACTTTCTTAGAGTTCAGCTCAAGGAATATAATTGTCCCGCAGTCAGGATGGATTGCTATGTATATTTTTATCCTCATCTTCATCCCATTTACTTTTTTGACAATTGTGAATATGTTGTTCCGTCATCTCCAGTCTTCAGTACCATTTCGGTAGTTGGTTCTCCTGTCGATGGAAAATACGCTTTGGGTATGGTTCTGTTAAATTGTGATTGGTTTTGGATTGGTACTGTTATTAACGTCATTGTCTCTGTTGAAGAAATCAGTGCAAATGAGTTAGCAATAAGTTCTAGCATAAAATGGGTAGGATAAGCTGGATTGTTTACATGTTATTGTGTTACTTCCTGACAAGGATTTCATGATGTAGATGAGCACTAAAGATGGGAAGAGTCAGTCTTCTACCGACCTTTTTTGTGAATTGACTTCTAACTGCAGGGGGTTGCATTAGTGCATGTCACCCAAGGTAAAGCATTGCACCCAAGGTAAAGCTTGTCCTTTATCCCTTTCATCAGCTTTGGTGACTTTTATTCTCCGTTCTAAAAAAAGAGTTCAACAGGAATGGTTTGATAATGTACAGCCTGTGAGACCCCTTCCTCGAATCAGCATGTCACTTTGATGATTTTCTTTGCAGTATTTTGGCTTCTTATAGTTTTTCTTTTTTTGGTGTTATCCAATTTGTCTGTCTTTTATGGTTCTTCTGCTTTGGTACATATCATAGCATTTTTAATCCTGGTATATATTTTTTTATTTTCTCAAAAGAAAAAGAAAAAAAAAATCAGTAGGTGACTGAAGATGTAAGGTTTAAAAATATATCGGTTCATGACTAAAGATATAAATTTTGTGTCAGCCATATCTATCTCTCAAATTGTACAGTTTTGCTGACATCATCAATATGTATTTTCAAAATTTCAAGTTATATAGTATATACACCCTATTTTTCAAAGAGATAATTACTCTCATGTCCCTGATATTAGGGTGAAATTACACGTGTCCATTAGTTTGGACAATTAGTACTTGTGTTGCTTGACTAAATAGAATCATGAAATACATTGTGATTTGAACAAAATAACCGTAGTACTTGTAACTTGAAAAATCCAATTATCTACACCTTCCTCTTTAAGAACTCTTACCGCAGCGCCATCGGTACCGCTAATGGCGCCGCCATTATCAACCTCAACCACCCATCCACAACACCGCCCGCATTCCGTGTATGCCTCTGTTGGCTCCATCGAAACCCACCTCAAACAATTTCTTAGCTTGAAAGATGGAATCATCATTAACAATCACCCTGTCATCAGTGCCAGAGCCAATCTTCCTCCCTTCGCCCTATTTTCTCTCTTGACAGTACCCACCACCACCCCACCAACCAGATTTTGCCTGAAAAATCTAGCCACCACCCACCATCACACATATTTTATCTTTAAAATATGTACACCATCACCACTAAACTCTAATCTATCACCCGACGCCTCTACATAGTAACAATATCGACCACCACCACCTCTACATTGACCACCATTATGGACCCCCAACAAGATTTCAACTCCAAAATAAGTGAACCACCACCATCAAACTCCAATCTGGACAGCAGCCTCGCTATCACCACCATATTTACATGGCCGCCCCATCGACCCACAACTCAATCGTCATTTCCTACATGGCCAATCGTCATCCATATATAGATCCACGTCCATGAGTTAACGCCTCGAGCCAACTCCAGAGCCATTGCCGCAAGCCACCATCATTTTTTAACCACCGCATCGATCAATTAATTATCGTGTGTTGTGGGAAGATGTAGGGGGCACGTTGTAGGGTGGGGGGAGTGATGTGGCGGTAGCGAGATGGGGTGCGGGAGGGGGTGCAACGTGTTGTAAGGTAGGGGAGAGATGTGCTGGCGGTGGGGTGAGGTGATGGAGGGAGCCACAACGACGTGAGGGAGAGAGGGGCGGCATCTGTTAGAGTTAGAAGATGTGGAGAGAGAGAATTGGGGTTTGAAACCCTAATTTAGGTTAGAAATCGTAATCTGGGAAATTATGTTTTTAAGTCTTTATATAGTATATATGATGTATATACAGTATAAGAGTATATATTGACTTTTAAAGAATACGTATGATGACAACAAAAAATACACTTTTTAACGGGTTAATGACAGATAGACACGGCTGCTACCTTTTCAACGTTGTTGGTCACGATCTGTTACCTTTTGAAATTTAGTGTCTTTAACTGTAATTTCTCCATAATCTCAGGAACACGGTTGTAATTATTTCATTTTCAAATTATGACTTTTTTTTCCCTTTCCTTATTTTTCCACCCACCACCGAATAACACCCACTACATAATCAATTTCCAAGCCAATGAACCAAGAAATAAAAAATAAAAATAAAAACTAGATGCATAACTTTTTCATTTCAAAGTTGTACCTCTATTGACTCCACCCACAACCCACCAACCTTTTGCCCCATATATTCCTGTCATGACCACTATCGCAGATCTACAACTAGCCTACGAGCGTTTTGCCCTATATAATCCAATAAATCCGAATGAAATGATCACATGTTTTTTCACCTAAAGATCTGTCAATTGTCATCCTTAAGAATACTGGTAATCACTAGGCAAGCAATTACATTTGGTGTGAAAGCAAATGCTTGTGCAACGAGTTGGTGATTGGGATTTGGTAGGTTGGGTTGTCATGTAGAGGTGGCAATGATAGTGAATAACTGTGGTTGTGGAAGGATTTGGTTTGGAAGGGCTACCATTGTAATACCCTAACTTAATCTAATTATGAGTTAAATTAATTAAGGGTATGAATTATATCGATAGCATTATTTTTATCGATAATCAAGTACTAAGGATAGAATGAAGGGGCTAATTTGGCTTGGGGGCCAAAGTACAATTTCATGAAAGTTATGAGGTCAAAGTGCAAATATGAGAAAGTTGAGGGAAATTTTATAAATTTTAAAGTGAGAATTGTAACCTAATCTTGTAGGCTTTAAGTAAGGAAATTAAAGGGGAAAGGGGAAACTAGGTGGGGGAAACAAAATAGGAGAAAAAGAAAAAGAAAAAAAAAGCATCACAAGGTGGAAATGCAAGCATGAGGTGGATCATGGACAAGGAAGGATGTGGTGACCTACTAGCTTAGGAAAAAGGGTTTTTTAAGTGGGGTTTCGGGTGAAAGAAGAAGGCTGGAATGGTTGCAAAGATCAAAGAAAGAAAGGGAAGGAAAAGAGGAGAAGAAAAGGAAGAAAACCATACCAAAGATGAAGGAATTCAAGCTGAAATTTCAGCTTTGCAAGGTAGATTACCTAGGGTTTTAAGCTTTGCTTAATTAACTTGTTTAGAGTGAATTTTTGCTGGGTATATAGGTTGTCTGTGGGTGTGCTTTATGCTATACATATGTGTATATAGATTAGAATTTTCAGCCATGTAAATTAAAGTGGTTATGGCGTGGTGTATGTAGTATAAATTAGGGTGTTTGTGAGGTGGTTACAACTCTGTGGCTGTGCAAGTAAGCTGTGCAGGTGGTTGGCCTGTGCAAGGTGTTGGTTGAGTGTGGTTGAAGAGGGATTATATTGTGGTGGTGGATGATAAGCAAAGGTAGGGGAGAGGGGGGCTGTTTTGAGGGTGGGTTACTGGGAATTGGTAAAGGTGTTGTGACAACTAGTTGGGTAGGTGCTGGTTGCGCATGGTGGTGGAGGTGTAGGGAGAAGGGTGGTGCTGCAAGGTGGGTTGCTGTGAGGTGGGGTGGTAAGAATGGTGTTGTGGGGATGAGTGGAGCTGAAAATGAGAAAGAAAGGGACTGTTTTGGGGCTATGTGAGAAAGAGCAATTCACTAATGCGAAACTGCGAAGTGTTGCTAGAAGTCATTTTTTATTAAAATGAGCGAGTTAAAATGTTAACTTGAAAAGTTGTTTTAAGAAGATTTGGACAAAGTACAAAAATGAGACCCTAGTTATTTTTATGAAATCTACAATGTGAGAAAATTTCAGACTTTTCTGAGATCGGGAAAGAGGTATACTGACACTGTCAGTATAAAACTTCACGGTGATTTTAAAGATGGCAAACCAATGCAGTTTTGCATAGAAATTTTATGAGGACATCAAAAAGGTGAGATGCTTCAATGTTTAAAGTTTTGGGCTATTTCGAAGTCGATAACTTTTTTTAGCGGAAGTGACTTCCGAACGCTTCGTTAATTTTCGGCTAAGGATTTTAGAGCGAAAAATCCCTGAAGGGAATTTTAGTCCAAAAAATGAATGTACATGCTTAAAAAAAGATTTTAAAGTGGCTTTGGGATTTTTGTGGGGGCGATGGCCGCCAGGGGGTGTTTTGATAATTTTTCCTATAAACTTTTTATGAATACTTTTTGGTTCAAAAATGGATGTAGTACATCTAAAAAATGGTTTTAAAGCGGTTTTGGGGTGTTCGTGGTGTAGTGACCATCAAGGTATTTTGGTAATTTACCATGTTAGCGCTAAGTTTTTTAGAATGAGCGTAATTAAGCGTCCGGGGTGACGAGAAGCAAAGAATGGCATTAATACCCCTAAAATGAGGGCATTTGTTATCGTGAATGCTTCAATAAGGTTAGGTTAAGGATCCGGTTATCGGATTGGAATAAGTAGTCATCGTAAGATGTTATGAACGGTTAAATGGGAAGGGGTAGAATAAAGTGTGTCTACATGTTTGAATGATGCCCGACAAGCAAGGTATTATTTGACTAGGTGATGTCGCTTGTTGCAATCAAAGGTTGCGAGTTGCTTCGGTTATAAGCCAATCAGGTAAGGACAATGTGGTTCTGATATGCTAATTCATTGTTTCGATTAGCATGTCATGTTGATGACGTTCATGTTAAACTCTTATTGTTATAGTAGTCATTGTGACCAGTATTTTTTTATTTGAATTGTATTGTTGAAGACTTAAGGTAGAATAGTTTCCCTTAATCCACCTCATTGGTGAAGTTTAGTAAGGGTAATGCGTGTTCTAGTATGCTATGGTTCGGTTCGGTTAGCATACCTGACATTGGTGATGATGTTTCAAAAAAAGTTGTTGTGTGGTTATTGTGAGATGCCAACAACTATTGATAACCGATATTTCTCCTAATTGCGAACTCCATTGAGGACTTGTGGTTAAACTTCTCTCGAGTCCCCCCTGTCGTTGATGATGATGTTGTAGAGATTGTTGCATTGTTATTGAGAAATGTCGGCACTTATTAATAATCGACTCCTATTTAAGAACGTTGTTGAGGGCTTGTGACAAATTTCTCCCGAGTCCGCCCTGTTGATGATGTTTACGTTGAACTCTTGTCGTTATGTTTGAACACCGGTTGATCTTTTGACCTAGTATTTTTTGTTTGAGTTGTGTTGTTGAGGACATAAGGTGGAATAATTTTTCCTTAGTCTGCCCCTTTGATGAAGCCTTATTATTTAGCTGTAACGCGGTTAGGGACAAACACTCTAGATGAGTTCCCTGCTTATTGACAGTGTCTCTTCTAATTACTTGAGACTGAGATGAACATCAAAATGAGGATGATGTAGGGATGGCAATGGGGCGGGTCGGATGCAGATCCTATAAGATTCAAACCCGCCCCGTTAGTCATGAAACCTTGCTCCGCCCCGCCCCCGGGTTATGTATGTAGAATACTATAACCGATCCTATGTGAGTTTAGGAAACCCGTACCCACCCCAATCCGCCCCGCCCTCCTTGTAGAACACATAAACCCGAAACTAACCCACCCCGACCCATTTTGCTTGGTTTGGCAGCAATTTTTCACTTTTTGAACATGTATTTTGCACTTGTATCACATAGTCACAAAGAATAAACTAGACACATATCAAATTAATGTCCAAAAATCCTAAAAGGAGATATTAATATATTACAACACAGTTCAAATAAATTACAACACAGTTTAAATAGATTACATCATAGTTCAAATTAACGTTCAAATAGATTACACCACAATAACTTTCAATCACTTGGAAGCAGCAAATACGAATACAAATGTATCAAGTAGCAAATGTGAATATAAAAGCAAGCTCGTCCAACTGGTCCACACTCCAAATACAAATGCAGTCATTGTTCACTGAAAAAAAGTAAAGGAGAAAAAATGACATTAAACTAAATGGATAAAAAAAAAGTAAAGGTAAAATTAAACTGAAATACAATTTACATAAAGAATCATACACCAGTAACACATGAGTTTTCACCATCCTTGTCATCATAAATTGTCGCATACCCCTTGTGTGCTAGATTAGATACACATACAACACAATAATACACATTTACAAGTACATGTCAAAATTTAACGTATAGTCAAATTTAACTCCATAATTAAAATAATAGAATGAGTTTACCTTTCATTGCAGCAGCCCACAACCAACCTTGAGTTTACCTTTCATTTGGCTTTTCTTTCGAGATTCATTGGCCCGGTATGCTTGCATGGTTACATGTATACAAACGTTTTGCATGTTTGTATACATGTATCCTACTCCATACCTTGTTGTTGCATTTTCTCCGGTCAACATGACCAGATGTACATGGTGCATTATATGTTTTTATAGTCAAAATTCTGGAAGGGTACTCATAGTTTCAAACATCTCAATAAAAGAAAAGAGAGGCTTAAATTTAAGAACAGAACATGTCTTCCAGATATGATTTCCTTTGATGCCAACAATTCTTCTGCATTTACGAAAATAGACATATAAAATGCAATTCCAAGACAAAATAGCAGTATGATCTGGAGCATGATTTCATCAAAGATCATAAGGCAAGACATATATCGTGTGGCATAATCACAGTTCACTACTGGAATTTTTTTTAGGGAAAGAGAACTAAAATTGAGTTGAAATAAAATATAACTAGGATAATTTGTGAACTTGCAAGTGTTCCCAGTGTACAAAAATTGTAAAAATAAGATAGGGAAACAATTCAATTCTTATCCAACCCGTATCAGAGTCCATTTCTGTGATCCAAGCCAGCCCCAACAAAGTTACAAAGACCTAATGGCCACCCATTTTCTGCATTACCACCCAGGCCATACGCACTGCATATTCTTGGATTGCTCTTGCAATTTTCATTTATTTTTATGTCACAGCTTATGTAATTAAACAAATTATTGAATACACCTTCTTTCAGTTCTTTAATTATGAGTTTCAAATTGATATATAATTAAGTGGCCAAGTATATGTTTGATCATGATAATGACAAAGTAAATACCGGATAAATGTTCTAACAACCTGATTATTCATCTTTATGTTTTGTTGTGCAAGTTATAAAATTGACCAAAGAGAACCCTCTAGGAAGGGAAATGAAACAAGCTAGAAAAGTTGAGTGAGGTGATAATTGGGCGAGGTGAGACAAGTTAGAAATGGTAAGTCCAAGATTGAAGTGCGGGGTATGTTGAGAGAAGCTACACGACTACAGTCGAGTATTATGTTGTAAATGTATATGTTGTTTAAGGACTTGAAACTCTTCCACTGCAATATCATGTATGTTTTAAAAATTCTGTAAGGACCGAATTTGGAGCATTTATTGATGATGTATGAAAGTGTAGTTGTTATGTATTCTGCACGGAGTTGTGATTGTGATGATTATGAATAACTTGGCCCGATAATGTCACCAGGTTGAGGATGTCGCAGCCATGTAAAGGTAGCGGTGGTTGTGGTGTACAATTTTTGGTGACGAAATCAGAGTAATAGACGTTGGGGGTTATTTGGTGGTGGGATTTGTCAACAAAGAAAATAGGGAATGGAAGGAGAAGGATGGTGGAGCATGCATTTTAACGATGGTGTCATGGCGGTGCGTTCTTGAAAGGGAAAAGGAGATACAAAGGATGGCATTTGAAGAATTTTTTCCTTTTAAGTTATGGCAACAAATTCGTTTGGTCAAAATCTGAATGTATTTCAAATTCCATTGGGTAAAAGGACATATTTAATATTTATCGAAACTAATAAATTTGTGTGTAATTTTTACCCTAACATCAGGAACATAGGCCTAATTAACAATATAATTTTGCTTGATTGAACAATGAATTTGTGCTAAATCAAATGAACTTTCAAGCCTATATGTGAAACCAAATGGGTCTCTTGACTCGATTAGAACCCGAACGTGTAACTTCTTCATGTTGGACTATTTTATTTTAGTAAAAGTAAAAGTTAATACTTATTATAAAGATGAATTTAGTTTTATGTCCTTCATAACTTTTTCACCACATAAAGCCATGAAACTATTGTTTTATGCCTCATTACGATTGTAACGAACCGTTTTCAAATATTTTCTAGACCCGGGAAGGTCTAAAAACATCGAGTCACCAACTTAGTTTAGCTTTTACATATAACCAGCAAAGGAAAAATAAAATAAAATAAACTATGGTACTATAAATTTACCCATTTAGGCGTCTAGTGACATGAAACCAAAAATTGTGGGTCTGGGGAAAGTTGTTAGGCACCCTGTTGTGCATAATAAACCCTAAACCATACTATATTTCAATTATGAACCCAACATCAGGGTCGAAAGGCATGCATACTCAGATTAGCTTAACGGTGATGAAAACCACGTAGTTCTTATCAACCCTATGGGAGGCGACCAGATTTCAGCCTTACTTCCTAGAGACCTATATGAACTCAACTTCTTCTAGTTGAGTTTGTTTAGAACTCGACTCGACTTAACATTTTTAGTTGTCAGAATTCTAACTAAAATAAAATCATGATTTCAATAGAATTCTAATACTATCATACTTCCACCACTATCAAGATTCCAGTTTCGATCTATTGTTTTTTTTTATCTTTTTAGATTAAAATTAGGTCGCATGGGAATGGGAGGTGAGTCTAAGACTCCTAACCTAAACCACAAACTTAAGAAATGACAAGTGCAAGACTAAAGCCTAAAAATGTACCTCGAGACTTGACTCGTTGGGACTGCTCAGAAGGAAACTGGGATGAATCCACGATGTAGCAGGATCGGTTGATGACAGAGTAAGCATTGAAAGACTAGCTAGAAGTTGTTTAGGTACTGGGCTGGCAATGGGTGGAAATGATGTTCTCTCTCTATATATAAAATTCTTCAGAGTTTTATCTCAAAGAAAGTCTCTTTTTCCCCATTGTCTAAGTGGCCTATTTATAGAGATCGAGGCTGTGAACATGATAAACATACATTTTTGGTCACGCATATCCTTCCAAAAAGATAATAACTGAATTAAAGTTAACGACCAACTTTATTCAACTTAAAACCTTTACCGGTCGATTTTATCCCCTTGCCAGATTCGATTTTGTCTTAATTCTAGGGAAAAACCACCCCAAGTTTAGATAAAATACCCTAAAAACACATGGGGTAAAATCTCTATAAACTATGTAGACTAAACCTGGGTTAAGCCCTACGAACTGGACCAACTAGCTAGACTGGACTTGACTTTGGACTTTAACTGGGATGGACTGGACTATTTGTTAAACCAGACTTAATTAACAAGGTTCATTATGGGCTTAGACCAGCTAACAAGAATTAAAGTCTAATTAATAATAACCAAGCCCACTGACTAATATATAAGTCACTAACTAATAAATATAAAATAAACCTACAAAAAGAGGGTGTTTACAAAGCCTATCGGTGAAGTAATATCACCGAAAATAACACATTTTATAGCAAAAATACAAAATAGACCATAATACTCATGACTTACTCAAGGACTCAGACAAAGACATCACGTCGAACCCATTTTTAAGGCTTCCAATGTATCAATGGAAAAGGAATAAGACCAATGTAGTTTGGAGTGTGAAAATAACACTCGAAGGTGAAGCCAATTTTAATAATGATTGGTCGTCGAGGAATATCATGAGGACGGTGAAATCAAATCCAAATCTGGAGCCAGAGTCAATAGAATAACGACTGGTCGCCAAATAAGGGGTGCGTCTTTAGAAGCTGGAGTCAACAATAACAATGATTGGTTTTTTAAGGATACTAAAAATGGATTAACCTTTATCTGGACTTGAAGTCAATAGTAATAATGACTGGTCTCTAGATAAAGAACACATTCTTAGAAGCTGGAGCCAGCAATAACCATGATTAGTTATCTAGGAACACTAAAATGGAACTCGTACCCAAGAGCCGGAGCCGACAACAACAACGATTGCTTTCTTTGGTACAAGGCGCACCCCTGGAAGCCAGAGCCAATAATAACAACAATCGGTCATCTAAGAATACTAAAGAGTCATGTCTAAGAGTCGTAGCTAATAATAATGATGATTGGTTTCTTAGACATGAACAGGGAAGCGCATATAGAAACCAGAGTCAACAGTAATGACGATTGGTCGTCTAAATGAACCAAAAACTTATGACTAAAATCCTGAGCCTACCGCGACAACAATTCGTCGCTTGCATCCTTACCTAGAAGTCAGAGCCAACAGTAACAACAATTCATTGTCTAGGGATACAAAAAACTCGCTACCTAAGAACTGAAGCCAACAGTAATGACGATTGGTCGCTTAGGCGAACGAAGGGATCAGTGTGTCTAGCCTGAGCCAACAGCAACAACGATGAGGACTTACGAATAAGAGCCGGAGTCAACAGTCTCTACGATTAGTCGCTTTGCCATAAGGAGGTAAGTACAATCTAGAAGTCATAGCCAACAATAAAGATGATTGGTCGTCCAGATGTACTTAAAGGGTGATAGAAGGAAGTCATTTTTGAATAGGACAACAACGTGGGAAGCTGTTGACGATCGATTACTGGTACCCGGGATAGACCAACTCTTTTCTTGAGTCAGAAGATAGGATGTTTGACACTCGAGGCCACAAATCCACATTTTATCTCTTTTCAATTTCAAACTCTTTTAGATTTTTTTATATGAGTTTACCGACCAGTTTTCCTCTATGTACCAGACAGTTTTCCCTTGAACTGGTCAGTATATTCAAAGAAGGAAATGAAACCTGTCAGCTGAACGATCGGCCAGGTGGTTGTTTTGAGCTTAACAGAATCGGTCGGTTCTCTTACCCAGAGATAGACACAAATCCAATCAAAGTAAGGCTAAAAACACACATATTTGTCCTGTTATTTTCTTACTTCTCCAACTACAAACAACTTAGGATTCTAATCCCCATCAAATTCGTCTTAATCCATTTCAATTGAACTAGGCTCAATTAAAATCCTTTTCCTACTTCCTTTTTACTTCTTCAAGTATAAAACCTAGGATTCTCATCAAATCTCAATTCCTATATCAAATTTGTTTATCATCCAATCTTACTTTTCACCAAATTTGAGAACCAACTCACAGCTCAAACCCGATGGAATTTATAATGAACGAAGAGGGGCCATAAGCACGGTCCTCAAATTAAATGGATGACGCAATTTTACACATCATTCAAGACAATGACCGCAACCACCTAATGCCTAATCAAGTGACACACTTGTCAAACTTGTTCTTCACCAACAAAGTAAGAATTCATACTTGTCTTCTACAATTTAGCTCACTCCTAATTGCACTATTCTAGGGTGTTGTTAGGGCATGCTAATTAGGAATGAAGAATTCGCAATTGCGTGCCAGAATTGACTTACGATTCATGTACACACTAAATTGGGATTGGCACATGCAAACTCTACGAATAAATGCAAAAAGATGATTCACTAGACATGGTGCACATGATGTGTTTGATAGGATGCCCAAATGAACTGAGTTTGTTTTTTTTCTTAATTTCAGCTACTCCCGACAAACATTAGACATTGGGGGTCTCTAACCCCTAGTGTTGGATTGGTGAAAAAGGCACGTGATGTGGTACAAGTCAAGGTGGAGGCAACAAATCTTCTTTGTTCTTGAACGTGTTGCACATGCTCACCAGGAATAAGCTGCTCCTTTTGGGCTTAGTTGAGTGTTGTAGGGATACCAACAAAACTTTTCATTTGTTGTTCAGGAGGCGGACCTCACCACGCATGATTTTGTGAACGTAACTGGAATACGGGTGAGGGGTCTCGTACAGAGGATGCTAGGATATTTGCCAGCCTTTAAGAAGGGTGGCTCAATCTTGCTTTCCACTATTTGAGATCATTATGAGGATATCAATCTGGAGGATGCTAGGGAGGCAACGATAGACTAGTACGTCTGAGGGTTCATACTTTACATGCTATGGGAGAACCTTTTGAGCAACGGAGATGACTCCGTCCAGATGTGGTGCCAAAGGGCTTGAAGGACGTGAGCCACATTTGTTTAATTCGATGCAATTCATGGCACTCCTCTGGGCTTTGAACTTTATGGGATACATTGACATTTGGGAGGTACGCCCTAATTTCTCATTTTTGCTTTTGGTTACTTAAAATCTCTCTTGGTATTATTTTAATTGTTGCTTTGAATTTTTTTACAGGTGGGCCTATAAGACTTTATGGATAGACCCGCCAGCTTAGGTGGGAAGTCCAAGGGCTTGAAGCCAGCGATGTGCCGATAGAACTGGAGGAAGGAGCGCATTAGTTCATCCATTGAGATTTACCACGAGTGAATGAACAAACTACACTCAGCGACCGACAATTTTCTTAGCTTTTCGCGTTGCACTTTCCTTTTTTAGCATCTTACATACGTTTTTTCCCTTTTGATGTATCAGGGTATGACTCTGGAATGATGGATCTAGGCATGCTATGTCGAGGATTTTTTGTTTATAAAGAGCCAGTAATTACTGGTGGGTCTTTCCCGTTAGGAGTTCTATCTAGGTGACCAGGTGCTACCACAATGTCATGTTGGGTTAAACTCTTGGATTCCGAATAGCCTGCCCTTGGAGGGATATAAGCGGGCACATTAGACCGCAAAACTCGGGAGCAACTGCTGAAAAGGATTCTAGTTGTTACCCTTTCTTGGTCGATTAACACTCAGCCCTATTCAATGTACATCGAGGTAGATTTGGTGCCTCCTTTGAAGATGGATATGGACTGAGCCGCCGGTTCTGGAGGGAGGAGAATGACGAAACGGAGGATGATGGCATGGATCTGGTGCCCCTTTAGTTTTCATGACTTGCATGACATGCCCTATTCTGTGTGATAGTTTGATATATTTGCCACCGATTCAATGATATTATGAGAAGTCTGAGGACTTTATCTTGTGCCTTGTAAATTTTCTATCACACACTTGATAGTCATATACTTTTGCTCAACCCAGTTATATATGTTGAACTTTTGGCTAATCATGGGCCAAGATCCCATCAGTCTCACAATTTATACAACCTCACGACGTACACATCAGCCTCACAATTTAGGCACTTACATCCTCACTACTTGCTTTTGGGCCGAACATTTTCATGGTAGTCTTGAGGATTCAAACTCACATGTGTTAAATTGAGAACTCGCTTGTTCTATGAAGTTGTATGACATTTATGATGATAAATTGAAATGTTTCGACCAAAAACTTCACTGGTCTTTCCCTATTTGGGTAGAGATAGACGTGTCAACAAAGTGGTTACCGTTACCATAAATTTTAGATGCAAAATGCAATAGAAAAAATGAACAAATCTAGAAGTGATTGGTTGGTTTATCATATCGGGCAATCAAAGTGACTTTCCAATCAAACAGGCTCTCGAACTGTGAAAGAATATTGTTTTTGTCAATATCTTTAAGGGGCTTTCCCATGAGCGTGCCTGCCCTTTTGTTATAGATGGTTATATTTTTTATAGTGGCTCCATATGATTCCCCTTTTGCTGATAGTTGTGATAGTGTCTTTTCTCAGTCCATTACATAGCCAGGATCGTCTGCATGCATTTTTGTCTAGGGGCTTTTTGTGATTCCTCTCTCATGACAGTCTAAATAATATTTCCTTTTCTCCAGCCCATGGGAGGGTCAGTTTTTTCTACATGCATTTTATCTAGGGCACTCTATAATTCTTCTTTCCTTACAGTCAAGATGATTTATGTCTCCTTGTTTGTTTCTTTTATCTAGGAGCTCTATGTGATTCTCTCTCCTGACAGTCAGGATAATGTTTATATCTCTGTGCTTTAACTTAGGATTCCTTGTTATTCCCCTTCACAGGCAATCATGATAGTGTCTGTATTTTTTTGTCCATTATATTGCATAATTAGTATTCGGCTGCATGCATTGTTGTGTAGAGGCTCCTCGTGATTGTCCTTCCCTGACAGTCATGATAGTCTCTGTCCTTATCCGAGCTCTCCCTGTGATTTCCCTTTTATGACAGTCGTGATAATGTCTTTCTTTTACCCAATTCATTACATAGCCAACATCGCCTATATACAATTTTGTTTTGGGGCTCCTTATCATTTTCCTATCATGACAGTCGTAATAGTGTCAGTTTTTTGTTGACCCGGTCTGTTACATGGTCAACATGGTCCACATGCATTTTATCTAGGGGCTCCCCGTGATTCCCCTTTGACGACAGTTATAATAATGCATGTCTTTTGTTCACCCCGATTCATGGCGTGGTCAGCATTATCTGCATGCACTTTTTGTCTAAAGGCTCCATGTGACTCCCCTTTCAGGATAGTCGGTTAATGTTTATCTTTTGTGCACCCGATCCACTACATGGTCAGCATCGTGTGCATCCACTTTTGTCTTGGGGCTTCCTGTCATTCTCCTCTCACGATAGTAGTGATAACGTTTGTCTTTTATTCACCCAGTCCAATGCGTAGTTAGTTTCATCTACATGCATTTTAGCCTTGTGGCACCCTGTAATTTTCCTCCTCTAATAGTCAGAATAAACGTCTATCTTAGCCCATCTAATGTGTTGTATTTGTCAACATCTTTTGTCTAGGGTCTCCCTTTGAGTCCCCTCCTCTTGACAGTCAAGATGGTATCTATCTTTATCTAGCTCATTGTATTGTCCATTTTTCTCTATGTGCATTTTGTCTAGCGACTGCCAGTGATTCCCCTCCCATGGCAATCAAATAGTGTCTGCCTCTGCAACCCTAAACGTTTTTTGTCCAAGTGCTCCTTGTGATTCCCCTCTTCTAACAGTAAGGATATTGTCTATCATAGTTCATCAGTTCATTTCACGGTCAATTTCGTCTTCATACATTTTTTTCAGGGGCTCCGTGTGATTTCCTTATCCTAGCAGTCATGATTCATGTCTATCTTTATCTTGTTTAAGTCTAGGTCCTAGGATTCTACTTCCTGCCCTTAGTCGTTAAAAAAAAGTGTTTGAAAAATAATAAAACTAAAAATAGAAAAGAAGAAAATGGAAAACAACAATGAAAAAAGTTTATAAAAAGAAGTAAATCCGAGTTTTGCTGTGACTCTCCGGTCATGCTCTTATTCTTCCATGACTTTGGAAGAGAGTCTACTTATCTTTCCAGCCCTTCACCTGTCCGAGGGTATTTGACCCTCGATTTTGGTTAGTATGTGCAAGACACGTACATTTTTCTTTTCAGATCCAATTGAACTACATTTGGCTTGTTCCCTTTCGGACGAGGGTACGTATGTAACTTTTGCAAGGTGCAGCCATTTTTCAGTCCGGATTTGTGCCTGAGGGTAGTAACCCTCAATTTAGATCAGTACGTAGAAGTCATGTACAGTCTTTTTTCCAGACCCAGGTTCGAACTACATTTGGCTCAATCCCTTTCGGATAAGGGTATGTAGGCGACCTTCATTGGGAGCAATTTCCTTGTCCGAACCTATGGCCGATGGTATTTGACCTTCAGTTTGGGTTAGTATGTGGAAGTCACGTGCAATCTTCTCTCTAGTTCTGGTCTCATCTCAGTCCAAAACTATGTCTGCGGGTAGAAAGAATCCAGTTGGCACGCAGATACTGTGTACCTTCCTCTTTTCGATCCCCTTCCAGTTCCAGTCCCAGTCCAAATCTATGTTCGAGGGTTGAAACCCTCAATTTAGGTTAGTGCGCATATATCGCGTACAATCCAGTGGTTGTCCAGTCCAGGCTAGTTCTGATCTCAATTCGGTCCCAGTTTTAATCTCAGCCCAATTCCAGTACAGTCCGTCTAGCCCCAGTATTAGTCATTTTCTTGTCTTGGTTCCAGTCTAGTCCAAGTTCAATTGGTAAATACACAGAAACATTTGTGCATCCTCTCCATCAGTATCTAGAAATTCGCATTCCCTTGATTATCATCTAAGATGTTTGATAGTATAGGGAAATTTGACCAATTTTTCTATGCAATGTGTGCTTATGTACTTATGTGGTTTGAATGTTTACGCAATCCTGGTCTCTGATAATTTATGCGTTTTGTATGCATGTGTCTCTTACATACTTGCATAATCTCTTTTCCCATAAATTTGCGTGCTTTTGCATGCTTGTTTAATTAATAGCTTTCCAGCTTATTTTGCATGTACACTTTTCAGTTTTTTTTCATGCTTACATGCTTCGATGATTTCGCGTGCTTATGTGCTTTGATTTCTCGTGCCCTGTGTGCCTCTGGGATGTTGTATGCTTGCATCCTTCGATTTTGCGTTCTTATGTAATATGATGATTGCACTATTATAGGGCTATTTTCACAATTATGTTAAGGCTTCCTTTAACCTATGTTTGAGTCACGCTTTATGGGCGTCAAATTTCCTTACTAATGCCACTGCCTATCTTTCTTGAAAACCGTCCTTGTCAAGTCTGCTACTTTCTTTATGTGAAGATTTTCTAGCCGATGTCACATACGAATATGTTGCTCAACCTATAGATGTGTTCAGTGTAAGGTCAGTATCACATCCAGCCCTTTGTTGCAAGAAGCAACAATCTTCTTCATATAAACTCTAGAAGTTAAGTTGATATGTCTTGGTTTGTCACTCGTTTGACACGAAGAAGAAGCTCAGGCCAAGCCCTCGGCTTTGAGTGACCGCACAGTTATCTTTTGGGGTACACATAGACGATTAATCGTTGTTACCGTTGGCTCCGACTTCTAAGTTGTACTCCCCTTTTACGGCTAAGCGACCAATTGTTGTTGTTGTAGCCTCTGACCCTCAGTCCTAAATTCTTAATGTATCTAGATGACCATCTAAGTCGATTTGGTGGCTTCGACATCTAGGAGTGCATACTTTGTCTATCGACAATCCAAATTCATTTGGCGTGTCTAGACGACCGCTCATATGGATTTAGTGGCTCTGCCATTTTAGATATGATTCTTTTTAGTACTCTTGGATGACCACTCAAATCAATTTGGTAGCTCCAATAACTAGAATTGTTTTGTCGACCATTCAAATCAATTTAGTGGCTTCGACAATAGATAAAGTTATTTTTCAATATATCTAGACGACCACTTAAATCAATTTGGTGGCTCTGGCATCTAGTTACACCCTTTATCTATCGATCATTCAAGCAAACTTGGTTGCTCCAGCAACAGGCAAAGTTGTTTTTTCAGTATATTTAGACGACATTCAAAACGATTTGGTGGTTCTGGCATCTAGATATGCGCCTTTTGTCTATCGACCATTTAAATTGATTTGGTGGCTTCTGCTATAGGCACATGTGTTCTTCCAGTATGTCTAGACGACCATCCAAATCGATTTGGTGGCTTCTACTACAGGCACATGTGTTCTTTTTCTGTTTAGCATTCAAATCGATTTGGTGTCTTCGTTAACAAACAAAGGTATTTTTCAGTGTATCTAGACAACGACTCAAATCAATTATGTGTCTCCGACATCTAGATATGCACCCTTTGTCTGTCGACCATTCAAATCTATTTGGTGGCCCCGACAATACGCAAATGTATTTTTCAGTATATCTAGACAACCACTCAAACCAATTTGGTGGCTCTGGAATATATATATATATATATATATATATATGCGCCTTTGCCTGTAAACCATTCAAATTTATTTGGTGGCTCTAAGAACTGGAAAATAAGTTTCTTTTTTTTTTTGGCATCTTTATACGACCACTCAAACCAATTAAGTGGCTCTAAAATGTAGATGTTTGCCCATTATTTGGCAACGAATGCTGTCATGCATTGCCATCTCCTGCTCTAGATGAAGTTTATTCCCTGTTTTTTTTATCCCTAGACAACCAACATTTGTCATGCATTGTTGTCTCCGACTTCTAAGAATGGCCTTTTGTTTGATGACCAACCACTTTCAAGCATTGTTGGTCCCAGCTCCAGAAAAAGTTTAGTCTCAGTTTGGCTCTTGATGTTACTCGAAGATCAACAGTTTCTGCGCGCTGTTGGCCTGAGCTCTGAGTAATATCCCATTTCCAAACTGCCTTGGTCTGATTCCCTTTCCAGGGATACGTAAGAAACCTTACAAAAAGGTCCTACACCATATATATGTACAATTTTAAGTCTATTGTCTGTCTTGTGGTCTTTTTTCGCGCTTTTTTTACTACAAAAATATGTTATTTTTTACGATGTTCACCCACAGGCGAGCTCCCTCACCGAGGAGCTCTGTAAACACCTCGTATTTGTAGCATTCTTTTATTCTCTTTTATTTATTTATCGTTGGGCTTCATTGCTAATTAAGTTTATTATTAGTTTATGTTTAGGCCTAGTAACAAATATAAGCTTAATTCAATTAATTGAGTCTAGTCCGGTTGGAGTCCAGTCCAGTTAGAGTCTAACCCATTCAGTAGTCAAGTACAGTCTGTAGTCTTATCCAGTTGGTTAAATCAGTCCAGTTAGTTACGTTTAACCTAGGTTAAGGTAAATAGATTTTGATTGTGATTCATCCTTGATGTAGAGATTGACTTGGGAGTAATTCCCAAAATTTGGTATATCCTGTCTGTTTCTTTAGAGATTTTTTTTTCAAATTAAGGGCAACTAATCTCCTAAAATTGGGTATAAAATCTTGTCTAGTTAAGAGATGACCGGGTTGGTAAGGCCTTTTAATTAGGAAGAACCGATTGGTAAGGCCTTTTAATTAGGAAGAACCGACCGGTAAGTTGACTTTTTAAATTATTTGATTTAATTCAGATATTCTCCTATATCGGAGATATTATATATGAAAGCTATACCATTTTATGAGCCCCAGACCTTTATAAATTGATCCATTAGTCTATACAAAATGAGACCTTTTTCTCTAGAAGAAAAATTCCGCAAAAACCTAGAGAGAGAGAGAGAGAGAGAGTGTGTGTGTGTGTGTGTGAGTCCCGACTTCATGCACCAAGCACACACTTGAACTTTGACCAACTCTAAATCACTCATACGATGTCCGATCTAGGAGTCGAATCCATTTCTGGTTCAGGCCTAAAAAAGAGCTTTTCTAATCAAGAAGATTCCATTTCTGGGTTTTAGACACTAAATTGGTTCTTCGATCAGACAATTAGGCAATTCAAGCTAAGATATATTTCTCTATCCTTATTTTGGGGACAATTGGACAATCCTAAGGTATATTTCTTTATCCTTATTTTGGGTGTTTTCATTTCTAAATTAGTTCATTTCTATTTAGGATAAAAGCGTCTAGATTGTCTTCCTTCCCCGTGACCATGTTCTAAAGAATATAAATAAAAACATGAAAAGAGTTTAGAATCTAAGTAGAAAAAGTCACGTCCATCATAAGAGTCAATGACCGAGGTTTAGGTCGCCTCCCATAGGGTCCGGTTAGAACTACGTGGTTTTGATTCCGATTTATTATATCGGGCACTCAAGTCACTCGATCTCCGATGTTGGGTTCAATTATATGTTACATTCCGTTATAGTATAATGGGTGCTTAGCACCTTCCCATTGCATAACTTAATCCCCGAACCCATAATCTCTATTTTCAAATATTAGATGCCTAGGTTGGCTATTCCGAGCCATTTTGATTTTTTTCCCAGGTAAAATAAAAACAATAAGATGGACATCTTGTTTGACTGGGTCAAGTCACCATCTTATTTTTTTAATTCTACCTGGAAAAAATAAGATGGTGACTCGACACTTTCTCAGGCCTATCCCCGGCTTAGAAGTTTTTCGAAGACGGTGTGCCATAAGATGGTCATTTTTGGAGTTGATTTCTAAATTTTGACAAGATCTAATTTGCTTGAATTGTTTCAAGATTTTGAAGAAATATGTAAGCAATGTGGTTTTACTCTTGAAGAGGAAAACAAAACTAAAATTTTATCCTTTAGTTGACTATAAAAGGTAGAGTAGCTCCTAGTAATTAGCTACTGTTAACATGCTTGTGACTCCCAGTAGCAAGACTTCTGACTACTAGCATGACCGTTGAAAAAGACTATTTCTTACATTGATAGACCCTTGTCTTTTCATGAAGATTTTTTTTTATTTCCTTGATATATGTCCCAAATAAAAATTGTGATGGTATTACACGGGACAGTATATAAGGTGTTGCCTTGATAAACTGTTGGTCTTCTAACCTGATGGAAGTATATAGTCGAGGTAGGGCATGTGTTGTCTTGGGAATGGATAAAAAAGTTGGTTACTACATAGGTTTAGTTTGAATAAGTGTATGTATACCACTTGTTAATCTAACCTTTGTTGAAAAATTATGAAACACTAGCTAGAGGCAAAGGTCTGATGTACATAGAGGGGGGATATGATATGAAGCTTCAAATTTTATAAGTCGCCTATAAGGATACAACCTCCTAGGGACTGGAGCTCCCAAGAACTACGTAAGAGGACTGATAACTTATAGAGTGACTGAATTATATACATGTAATGTTCTTGTCTTATGACATAATGTTCCTCCCTATGTATAAGTGCATGTTTCTCGTGACAATATTGGAGGTTGAGGTTTTTATAATCCAATGTTATGAGTGATATAGCCCATCCATGTGGCATGCATACATTAGTTATGAGAGCATCCTTGATAGACTCACCTATGAGTGCAGAAGTGGGGCTGAACTTCCTATGAGAATGGGACTGATTCTCTAGAGTATTCACAAAAATAGAGATAAAGCACAAGGCTGTAACGTGCGGGACTGAGAAGCTTGGTTTAGAACATGTAGAATATCATGTGTGTGATGCGATTCCACGTGCCTTCTAGTAGTCAATGGTTCACGGCGAGCCCTTAACTCTAGTACGAGAATTGCTGGAATGCTAATTGTATGTTTCAAGGCAAACCCACTTTCATAATGCATAATATTCTATCTTTACTAAAAGAAACGAAAGTCTATTTTTATTAAAGTAAATGGGGGATTGTTGGAGTATTTTAATAACCAATATTTATTTTGAAGTTATTGTGTAGTTCAACATCCTTTGGCTTTTACCAAAAAAGAGCTATAAAGTTGTTGTTTTATACCATTACTTTGCTAATCTATAATGATGATTAAAGTGCCTCATTATAATGTTTTATGATAAACCATAACACCTCATTATAATGGTTGTAATAGTATCTTTTCAAAGCGCTTAATTGGCTTTTTAATTGGTCCTTATATCTTTTTTGTAACCTATGTTTTAATGAAACTTCAATGGTCACGAGGTTATATTTTAACACCACCACATAGGTAACACATAGTGGATGGTCTTTGGTGGTGTGTGGTAATGCTACTATTACTATTCGTGTTTAATGTTGTCGCCATATTTGTTTAAGATCCCTACTATCTTTTCTTCGTCTTATTGCCTTTTTGGATCTCGAACACCACTTCCGACTTTCATTGCCACCATCAATACCACCATATCCAATTCCGCCGCAGCCACCACCAACACCATCATACCGGAGTCCGCCGCCACTAGAGTATACAGGGGCCGCGTACATTGGTCCACGCGCATCGATCCACCACCCAACACCAACACCAACACCAACACCAACCACTTTTGCATCACCACCACCACCACCAAGAATAAGTCCGCTTCTTCTAAAAGTCGGGCTGGTTTCTTCTAGTAGTTTGGCTCCAATACCTCTGAGGTCGTTTTGTACTATTAATAATAAATAGTATCTTATTTTTCCTAACATTTCCTCTAATAACTGTCGAAAGCCCTAATTTCCTTTAAAATAAACCATCTATCTTCCGTGACAAGTCCCACCATCCACGTAGAGAAGATTGTATGAACAAAATTAATGCTTAATTTACTAAATTTCAAGCACCATTGCAAGTTGAGAATGAAATAAATCCACGAGTGTGTTTGTGTGTGTATGTGTATATGTGAGTGCGAGATAGAGAGAGCGCGGGCTAATGATCGTGCAAAAAAATTGTATAAGCATAAAAACATGTAAAGAACACGTGACATGAATCAAAACGAAAGTTTGAAGTCAAAACTCCAACATCATTGGTTGCTCTCAAAGGCGATACCAACACATCTTTGTTGCCATTGAACCTGCACTACTTGGTTTTGGTAGCGATTGTAAGTTGCAACCGATGGCACGGATAGTGTAGACCCTAAAGTCTTAAATGGATTATGATTAGTTCTTTAGCATTTTTGGCCTTAGTTTTTATTTATTTATTTCGTTTTATGTATCTACTGTTATAGTATAAACTGCAATAGTATAAACTAAGTCCTATAGAGTGGTATATTTGTTAGGTACCGCTTTAGAATGATTAGAATTATTTTTTAAAATTACATAAGATTTGCTAATAAATAGTCCTTACTAATCCAGCAAGAATTTTCAAATAAAAAAACAAGAACTCCTGCTTAAAAGATATGGAGTATTTGAAAACCTCTAGTGACACTAATAAGTTTAGGGTTAAACTTTTTGTGCTAATATTTTTTGATTGTGAAATATTATATGATGAGGTGGCACATATTTTTCCGCTTATAATATCACCAAGAGAAGGATGGTCTAAAGTATCTACTGTTAATGCCCGACTCTATAGGATTTTTGTCGCCGTGACATGAGTGGCAATTTATGCGACGAATTTGACGTTATGAATGGTCCGTGACACGATATCTCGTTGTAACAAATATTTTCTCTATTTGAACGCATTTACGTAGATTTCAGCAAAATCTCTCTCCACGGGCAAGATTACCGTGTGAGACGCAGCTACAAGATACTCCTCAGCAAACCCGAAGAGGGGCTTGCACAAAGCACAGAGAAGACATAGGAGCTGCTTACCATCCCCTTCGTTCTCTTACACTCCACTACTCCCCACCCGCCCACACACGCAGAGACACGCACAAACCACAAATCTCTCCGCAGGCACCCCCTTTTTCTCTCCTCATTCCTCTCTCCTGCCAGGTTTCCCCAGCAATGCCAGCTTCCTCTTCAGGTAAATCCCCCCACCCACACAAACACACACGCACAACACACACGCACAACACACACTCTTCTCTCTCTTTCTCACTCTAGATAAACAACAAAATTAAGCATTTGAAATTCCTACTGTTGTGTTACAAATTCGCTGTTTCCACAGATGTCCGGACCAGGTGGAGGAAGCGAAAGAGAGGAGACCCCCAAATCAATCGAAAGCCCAAACAACCCCTTCAAGACGATAACGACGTCGACGACGACGATGAAAACGACATCGACGAAGACCTCGACCCGCCCCAGCACCACCAGCAGCCCGAACCCGACGAACACCACCAAAACCCTAACAACAAGAATCCGCCCGATCCGGCCCGAGAGACCGAGGTGTTGGCGGGCGGTGGGGTCCGAATCTCGGACTTTCCCGTGGCCGTCAGGCACGCGGTCAACTGGCCGCACTCGTCGGTGCTGGCAGTCGTGGCCGCGGAGAGGGCGGGGCAGAGGGGGGAGGGCAAGGGGCAGCACGTCAGCGGCATCGCTTTGGAAAATCTCTCGTACGGGCAGCTGCAGGCGCTGTCGGCCTTGCCGGCGGAGGGCGGCGAGGACGCGGCTTGTGTGATCACGCCGCCCGCGATCATGGAAGGCCGTGGCATGGTGAAGCGGTTTGGGAGCAGTCGGATTCATGTCGTGCCGATGCACGCAGGTGCCTGCCTGTTTTCTGTCTGCTGTTTTTCCATTTCGCTCTCTGTGTGTCTCTTTTGTGTGCGCCCCTGCGTTTCTATATCTTTATGTATGCTCTATACACTTATTTGGTCTTGCATTTTAAGTATGTTTTACATCGCTTTTAAGCTACTACAACGAGTTTTTTGTGTGTCCGGTGTGTGCATTTGTACGTGTGCGCATCTGTGCCTGTGTAGTATTTATACCTCCCGATGCATTGGTTAGGTTTGCCACTGAACTTAGTTGATTTTATTTTTAGGCTTCTACCTTGTGTCTGGGGTGTATGTGTGTGCCCCTCCTCTGTATGTTCGTTGTAAGTTTGTCATACCTACGTATTAAGCTACTACCATGCCTGTGTATGTTGATTTTATTTTTAGGCTTCTACCTTGTGTCTGGGGTGTATGTGTGTGCCCCTACTCTGTATGTTCGTTGTAAGTTTGTCATACTTACGTATTAAGCTACTACCATGTGTGTGTATGTGCGCCTATCATCTATATGACTTTTTGTATCACTGTATGCTAAAATTTTCCTTTGTTTTTGAGCTTCTACCATGCACACTTTGTTGGTTGAACTACTGTGCTATGTACATTGCTTTCCAATCCTTTAATTGCACACACACTAACCTTGATCTTTTCGTGTTATGGCCTTTCTTTTTGCGAGCAGATTGGTTTTCACCTAATAGCGTGCATAGATTGGAGAGACAGGTGGTGCCACACTTCTTCTCTGGGAAGTCAGCAAACCACACACCCGAAAAATACATGGAGTGCAGGAATTGTATTGTTGCTAAGTACATGGCGAATCCAGAGAAGAGGTTGTCAGTTAACGATTGTCAAGAACTGGTGGTTGATATTGACCTTGATGACATGACTCGAATTCTACGATTTCTCGATCACTGGGGGATAATTAATTACTGTGCTGCTGCTCCAAATCGTGAACCCCAAAGCATTGGGGTTAGTTTGGGCGAGGATGCAAATGGGGAACTTCATGTGCCATCGACTGCTTTGAAATCCATTGATAGCTTGATACGTTTCGATAAGCCTAGATGTAGGTTGAAGGCAGCAGATGTTTACCCAGAGCTGGCATGCCACGACCCTGACAACTCAGATTTGGACAGAAAAATTCGAGAACGCCTATCTGAGAACCGATGCAATTATTGTTCTCAACCTGTTCCCACAGTGTACTATCAGTCTCAAAAGGAGGTGAAGTACATGTACTTTTCCACTTATTATTGTTTTTCTTCATCTCATCAACAATATATTTCCTCGATCCATGTTCGCACTTTTGGTTAACTAGATTGTCCATTTGCCCACTAGAATACATTTACCTGCAGGCATATACATGTATCTTCTACGATAGTTAGGAAGCCATATCGTGTGTCATGTGAATCTTGGGTAAATGGCCAAGTGGCAAAAGATGCAGCTTTGACGGGGGATAATTTGCAAAGACAGAAGAAGACTTTTGTTAATTGGTGCTGTATGTGTTAACCGGATGTGTGGATCACCTTATGCTTCATTGCTCAACTGCGCAGGAGCTTTGGTTTTTTGATACTCATTCCGTTACGCTTCTTTCATTCGTGGATTTTCTGAGGTGTTGGTCTTTCTGCAAAACAAGTATAAAGCTTATGAGGCTTTGGGAGTTGATTCCACTATGAGTCTTTTGGTGCATTTGGCTTGAAAGGAAGAGCCGGCTTTTGAGGCGTCGAGTTTGATGAGACTTACAGCTGTTTTTCTGCATTCTCCTTTTTGTTGTGCGGAGGAAGTGATATTCAACGTCGACAGTTTCGTTAGGGCTTTAAAAGATTGAGTTGTTCTTTTTCTACTCTCTGTGAACATGGCAGGTGCCTCTCTTTTTCTTTTTTTGTTAAAAATCTACTTGTCCTAAGAAAAAAGAGGACTGTGGCCTTTGAGATTAATGAGATAGGGTAGGCTCTGGCTGAGCGATCTCATCCACATCTAACCTTCCTCCAGTGCTTCCACCATAGATAGCTGTTGTCAGGGATCTAATCATCTTTCCAGCTTTCCTAATTTTGTGAGTACTCAACTAGGCATTATCCTTGGATGTGATAATTTATTAGATTTTGGGAAAGCTAGATTCATCAATAACATTAGAACTAGCACCGAACAACCGACACGACACGATGTGCATTCCGGTATGGGATCCCTACCGGCACTCCCTTTGCCGGACAGACACACCGCTTTGCTGATTGCATCTCTTCAAATATGTGGACATGGAAGATGAAGGTTGAAGGAAGAAGAAGACCGAGTGTCCAGAGGGAGACAGGGAGGAGAGAACGCCATGGACGATGAATGATGGAGGCTGAAGGAAACAGAAGATGCGGAGTCCAGTTTAGATCTGTGTGTGTGTGTGTGAGTGAGAGAGAGAGAGAGAGAGAGAGCCGTGCGGGTCATCATAAATGACCTTCACGAGTGTCCAGAGAGAGAGAGAGGGGAGAACGCCATGGATGATGAAAGAGAAGATGCGGAGTCCAGTTTAGATCTGTGTGTGTGTGTGTGTGTGTGAGAGAGAGAGAGAGAGAGAGAGAGAGAGAGAGAGAGAGAGGTCATCATAAATGACCTTCACGTGTTTTCCTTTTCTTTTCCACCACACAGCAAATCAGTGTACTTGCTAGTTTATCCTAATATATGTGTGTGTGTGTATCCTGTACTAATCTCATATAAACTACTTTTTTGGAATTAAATGTTCCATACGTGTACCCGCGTACGTGTTGAAATTTGGATCCGTGTTCCTGTGTCCTATAATTGCAGAAATAGGCAAGTCCGACACTCAGACACGTGTCTGGTCCGGTCATCGATACCGAGTCCATGTAACAGGAGTTGTGACAAAGTTCTTGACAGAGTAAAGGGCCACGTTAGGTAAAAGGCCAATCCGCGTAGTTGTTGAATAGGGATAGGCATCCTGTATTGAAATCCAAGGTTTTGCTTATCCCATATTGTTTTGTCTAGAGCGGGGATTGAAATATGAAATTAGTCACTCCACAATTGTGGGGGTAAGGCTGTGGCATCAGCCCTCCCTAGACCCTGCAATGCCGGAGCTGCGTGCACTGGGGTATCTTAAATCTAGTCTAGCGTATTCAGTATATTGCAACTGAAAAGACAAGTTGTTTCTAGTTGTAATAAGTGCAGATGATACAAACTTTAAAAGTGAGTGCCAACATTAACACTCCTTCTGTCCCTAAGTAACAACTTTCAAAATTAGTGATTTTGGGAGGTCCCAAAGAAAGATATTGCCTTCTATATTAGGAGTTAGGACTATAAATCATTAAAAAATACCAGAACTACCCTTATGCATTAATAATTTAGGTCCACCTCTTATTTTCCGCATTTTATTTTTGGGCCAAAGAACAACTGTTTGTAGCACTCCTAGCCTCTCATCTCATCTCTCTCTCTCTCTCTCTCTCTATATATATATATATATATATACGTGTATACAGAGATGTATCGCACCACCGTCGCCTTCTCCCTACGGGCACCACCGTCTGCGCCTCCTTGTTGATGATGAGGACCCACCTCTTTTCTATCCCTTTAGGGTCAAAGACCCGACTGTCGGTCTAACTTCCTCCCTCCCTACAAATATATAGAACTACCACCATCATCTCTCTACAGCCACCACTGCTGTCGCGTCCCTATGTTCACCACCACGGTTGACACCTCTTTGAGCTTCTATTCGCCTCACTTTAAGCCTTTTGAAGCCAAGAAGATTCACCTCATTGGCAAGCAATCACAAGCACCCCCATGCCCATAAACTTTTCGGTAGAGGCCAATAGTGACTGATTTAAGGGTAGACAACCACACCATTAATATCTTTTAAGAAAGTTTGCCTTTGATTGTTTATAATGGTGCTTGATGGCTCATGGCTAAGTGGTGGTGAGGCAGTGGCCTGTGAAGGCTCATCAATCTGGTTTTCGTTTCGACTAGGCGTGTGCCTAGGCAGCTTATTCATTGAGCCTTGACGGGCTAGTCGTTGAGGGGAACAACTAGGTCTTAAGTCAGACCAGTCAATTTGGGCAAGTCAATAACAGCGATTTATATGCCGCAATTTATCAAGAGCTCATGCCTTAGAATTTTATATATTTCCTCACGCTCAAGGAACTGCAATAGATCTGCAATTGATGATCGAATTCAGATCGTGAAAAGAATGAGACTAAATGTAACAACAGCCATTTAGATTTTCTCTTAGACCCTAGCAGTATGCACAAAACTCAATAAGGGCTTCTGGCCCCCTTTCAGCACCAAAATATAGTGGATTACAGCCATGGCAGCTAGTTTTGATCTTTGCTGGTCCTGTTCTAGTTATCGGACTTGGAGAGGAGGAGGAGAGAGAAGAATTGGTGGGGCCATTGTTGTTAAATAAGTTAAAAGCTGAAGTTCCTTACACAGGGTAGGATAGGAATTAGACAATACTTGCTTCTCTCTTTAATACTGGTGGGAAGTCAAAGCTCTCATTTTTTCTGGGACGGACGGAGTAATAAATAAGAGGAAAATGCCATTTCCACCTCCTCGTATGCTTTTCCACCGTCTTTTCTGGCTAACTAATTTAGCGACATTTGTTGACCTTTTAGCGTGAGGGAGTGGAAATAGTCTCTCCGTAAATTAAATTGTATCTAATCAATTTGCCTAGCATATCTTCTGGCTTAAGATACACATTGCGTATCAGGTTTTGTATGTGAGATGCAAGCATTACGATGTCATTTCAGATGTGGATGCAAGTCATATTTTTTTCCTGCTTGTATCGTACCGAATTGTAAGATATACTGACAAATATGCCCTCGTGGATGTTGGAAATTTGAACTCTTTTTTTTTTTTTAAACTCCGTGGAATAGTTCATCTGTTAAGTCCTCCTACGAACAGCCATTGAACAATGACATTGCTACATTGTTGAAACAAGCTTATGTCTTGTTGCACATGCTTTTGTACCTCAGAAATAGGGGCACTGCGCTTTTGAAACCACACCAACCTTTCTCATCAAGCGGAAGCCATCCAGAGTTACGCATCATAGTTTCCCATTTGAAAAGTTTGAGGATTTGGGCCTTTTACACGAAAAGGAGGAATCAGGATTTCATACAGATGGGGAGGCTGTGTTGTAGTTGGAGAGAGAGACGTGATTGAGCCTTTGAGAGGAAGTGTCTATACTGAGAATTAAATCAGTTTTTGAAATAGTTTTTGCTTGGTCGATGATGTCTTGACAAATCTTTGGCTGTACAAAATAGGTAACTTTTTCTACTTCGTAGATAATGATGTAGCTTTAACAGTAATAAATGAGCGGAATCCATCTCTAATGCTGTGAATTTATTCTAGAAGAAGCCTGTAAAAATCTCCCTGCCAACCACAACCGTGAAAGCCACTTTACTCTTTTTATCCCCGGCAATCTGATCAATGGTTGGGTTGACCCTTGATAAATTGTAGTGGACGGTCACCACTGAAAACAAATGGTTCATATTATTGCGTTAATGTGATCCTATGTCACATGGATTCTTCAAGACAGTCAGTTGTGGTTATTGCGTTAATGTGATCCTATGTCACATGGATTCTTCAAGACAGTCAGTTGTGGTTGTGCCTAAGAGTTGATTCGTTCATTTCTATTTTCCTATGGTGAAATGGTGAATTAGGTAACATAAAATTTTTCAAAATAATAACGTTATTCATGTTAAGTAATTATAAAAGGAACCTGTAAAAAAGGTTTTCGTTTGCAATTTTATAATGAACTTAAGTTATCCAGTACGGAATACCCTTACCAAAAAGTCAAGTTTCTGACAAAATGTGATGCGTTCTGAAGAGTCCGTGCAACACAAGTACTGTGATCCTATTTAATGATCAACTCAACTTAAGCCAAACTGTTCAAGATCAGCCGTTCCAATTGTGTTTGCCATTGCCTCGAGTTGAGGACAATATCCTCTGTTAAATTGTAAGCTACTATCTTTTCCTTTACCCTCACATCATTGAACTCAAAGGTGACCATGCTGCTCTTCCTCACTGTTGTAGTCTGGCTTTCGTGTAATTCTATGTGCTATTACCCTCACATTGAACTCAAAGGTGATCATGCTGCTCTTCCTCACTGTTGTAGTCTGGCTTTCTTGTAAAATTCGCTTGGCTATCTCAAAAGAATCGTGTCTCTCGAAACAATTTTTACCAGTTGAGGATGGTCGGTCCTATTTACGTGCTTCTAAATATATATACCTATAAATGTACATATTGAGTATATATGCGCGCGTATTAGGGTGCGAATGCACGCGTGTTAGGGCGCGCATGCACACGTGTTAGGGGGCGCATGCACACGTGTTTTCCTGTAGCTTCGCTTTTTTGTTGGATTGACGTTTTTCAACTAGTCAGACAAATTGGATATTATACATTTGGGTTCATGTTTGACATCAGAATAAGAAGAGTTTGTTTGGTCCTTAGTTGCAGGAAACTTCTAATATGGTGACGTTTCTCTCTCGGAAACTCGCTTTTGCGATCCCAAGTTAGGAGCTCCATGGGATCTCGTCCCAAGCTAATATGGGAACTCGATCCTGTTAGTTGGATAGAGATGCATGGAACAAGTGAGAGAAAACCTGAAAATCAAGCCCCTTTCAACTCAATTCCTTGTTTCTCTCTTCCTTCAAGTCCTTAAAGCTTCCTTGTCTGTTGTTGCTGGCTATGTAAACTATACTAAACAAATGATAATACTCTCTACGCATTTATTTGTTCAAGCCGCTCCCAACCTCAAATTCTTCTTGGTGCTTACGCTCCCCCGCCACCGCTCCCGCCCCCTCCCCCGCTTTGTGCAACTAAGGTTTGGTCAGACTTCTCCATATCCTTATCAACCGTGTTTTGAATTTGTAATTTGATATATGCCTTATCCACTGCACACATTTTTTCCAATCACTTTCTACCACACTCATGTTAGATGAGCTTGTGGTTAGTAATTTCATATAATGATTTGTATGAACAATTCAGCTGACACGTTACATAAAAGAATAAGATTACATAAAAGTTTCTGACTTTCTTCAGAGAATCAATTAAGTACGGTCTTTCAATGATGGGGAGGATAGTGTAGTTTGCAGCGCGGAGCCAATGGGCTCTTTTTCAGTTAGAACATTTTATCCTCTCTATCCAGTAGAGTTGTTGGGCAGTTTCCTTGGCAGTTAATTTGGAGGCCGTGGAACCCTATTAAGTTGCGCTTTTTTGCTTTGGGACGTGGGTAGGAGTTCGGTGCTAAAAAGGGACAATCTGAGGAAGCGCGTGAAGACTTATATTAATTGGTGCTATATCTGCAAATCTGACAGGGACTCCATGAGTCATTTCTTTCTTCATTGCCGTGGATGGTTTTAGCCTCCTCCGTATTCAGTGGGTAATGCCCAACACTGCCATTGATCTACTTCGTTGTTGGTCTCTTTATAAACGACACATGAAGTGTTTGACCTTTGGTGCGTGATAAGCCATGGCTTGCTCTGGATGATATGGTTGGAAAAGAATACAAGGGCGCTTGAGGGTGCGGAAGCAGCGGTGGACTGGCTGAAATCCTCTTTTTTTGCTTTTGCTTCTTAGTTGGGCTAAGGGGGATTCCTCCAGTGAGGCCCTTTTTGCCGAGTTTGTGGACAGTTTTGCTGAGTGTATAGGCCCTTGATTTGGCTCTTTTTGTATCGGGTTGTGCCCCCCTGACGCTTTGCTTAAATAAACTTTTACTTAACAAAAATGATGTTAGAATCCTTATTCGGTACTTCCAAATTAGAATGATGGTTTATGTGGTCAGTTTATGCATGCACGCGGGATTTATACATTTCAGCTGTGGTTGCTGCAAACTATGGCATGGATATGTGATCTGCACCTGCCTTTGCTTGGTATTCTTTTCATGTTGAAAAAATTCTTGAATGACATGAGTAATCATCTTTGTTTTGTGGCTGGATATTCTATTATGTATGAAATGGATTAATTTGCATAACTCAGTTTGTGTATATCTCGAATTATTCTGTTCGGCAAGTATGGCTAACCAGCAGTTTTCTCTCAACAGGTTGACGTGTTATTGTGCTTAGATTGCTTCCATGAGGGAAGATTCGTCACTGGTCATTCAAGCCTAGATTTTGTGAGGGTCGATTCTACTATGGATTATGGAGATTTGGATGGGGAAAGTTGGACTGATCAGGAAACCCTCCTGCTGCTTGAGGCAATGGAACTCTTCAACGAGAACTGGAGTGAAATTGCAGAGCATGTTGGCAGCAAGTCAAAAGCCCAATGCATCCATCATTTTATCCGTCTACCTGTGGATGATACCCCGCTGGAAAGCATTGAAGTTCCAAGTACGCCCATCTCATCAAATTTCTCAAACAGAGATGACAGTCTAAGACCATATTCAAATGGGATTTCTACAGGTGTTATTATGCACTTTCTTTTTCTCCCCACTTTGCACTGCCATGTGCTTGTGCACTTCTATATATATATATATTACGTTGTGATGTAGACATCTAATTATTATCTGCTTTCTCATATATTGCTACAGGGTCCAGCCTTCAAGAACCTGATTCTGAAAGTAGGCTTCCTTTTGCAAATTCTGGAAATCCGGTTATGACTTTGGTATGTGACTTTTTGTCAATATTAATAGAAAAGTTATGAATTATGAATTAATGTACTTACTTGAAGCTTGTGCACTTTCCCTTCTTATCTGTTGCAATACGATATTGATGAATTGTGCTGGTCCCGTAATACGCCGCTTGAGAGGGGTGAAGCCCTTGTGAAAACAAACGGCTGACCTATTGCACGAGGCTTAGATGCACTCAACCTTCCTGTGTTGACACTGATTTTTGAGACCTTAAAGAACAAAGGGCCGATCACAAATCAATTGCAAACAAACATCCATTGACACTGAGTTTTTGAGCCTTTTTTTTTTTTTTTAGTTATGATCTCCGATCCGACACCTGTGAGATCATTAATTACATCGTCGAACGAACTAACGACTAAAACCTCTGATTCTAGATAAACTAAACTAGAAACCAGCATGAATAGTTAAAGAAAGCAAAATTTTATTGAAGACGGTGTATCAACCCCTAAATCACAAAAATTTCCACTAACCGGTGATTGGAACCCTATACCTGTAAGCCGTAGCGCTTGAAGGTTTCTTTAAGGCTTCTGCCTCTTCTGGGTTTTTTAGTCTCTTTCCTCTCTCGCTCCGACTTTTTGAAACCTTGATCTCCTCCCTTTACGTAGGATTTGCCTTTTGCTTTTAAGAGGCTTCCTCCAAGAATCTTTTCAGCCTTATCAGGTTGTTTCTCCTGATAAGTCCTCCTCCATTTGGCTTATCCCCCCAAGAAGATAATTCAAGCACGTGACGACTATCCTTCTTTTGGGTTTGGGCTCCGAACTCTGAATGAAAGTCCGAATGGTTTCGAATTTAAAGGTTTTGAAACATCAATGGCCCATCAGTTTACAAAGTCCGCCCTTGAGTCCACATGCGTGAGTTCGAACTTCAGTGAAGTTCGAAACCTCGTTAGGGCCCACAAAAACCTTCAAATTTTGCCCCACCAATCTGTAGCGATCCTTGTGCATCTTGCACGCCTTTACTTAACCTTCAAGTTCAAATGATGTGGATTCGAGCTTTGATGAAGTTCAAAACCTACTTGCCTCGTCCAAACCGTCTAGTACGAATCCAAAACGACTTTTGAGTTGAATTTAAGTGCCAACACCCTGTCATGCAGAAGCTGTTTCCACATTTCGAACCTGTGACTGCCAGGTCACGGGGGGCAATCGGATTCACTCTGTTTGTATCAGATAAAGAGGTGCCAAAGTGCATTTTATCCTCAACATCGTGGGACCTTTGTCCCGCATTATGCCTCACTAATATACTGAAGGCCACAAAGAGTCAAAAGAAGACTCCTTACGTCACAAAGGAGGAGAAAATTATCAATGGTCTCACCACCACATTTTCCTTGTTTTTTCTCAGATTCAGATTCCGAAATCACCCCATGATCCTTAAACCGAGCAGGAAAGGCTGCCTTCCTTTTAGTCATTATTGGACTTCTGGCCTTTGCTTCATTTCTTCTCATGTCGTGGCAACCATTTTTCCTACACTAAAGAGGATGCTGCATTGAAGGTCGTCAGTAACTTCAGATTAGTTTCGTTTTTGGTTTATTCGAAGTTAAGAACCATGCATTGATTTCTTTTCGGCATTCATGATTTAATAGGAGTGAATCTTTATTTTACAAGCTGATAAAGTCTTAACACATACCAAAGGGTTAATTTTCGTTAATTTTCGGCATTAATGGATTGCTGCATGAAGCCAAATGCACACATCAATCCTTTACTTTGAGCCTACTTTTGGCTCTTCTGCTGGGCATCTAGCAGAGAAGATGCTAGAATAATGCTAAAGGTATTTTAGCATGACCAAGTGTATGTATCTCTATAAAAAAAGGCCTCTTTTGTAACCATTCCCTTTTAGGACATTGTTACTGCAAACATCAACGTCATACCAACCCCTTTCTGTTGAAGCTTCTGTTGCTTCAAAATTAGACATGGTAACAAGTGATGTAAAGCTTCTGGGTGGACCACCAAGCCATTCGTAAACAGGATTCAAATTGTCCTCAACATGAAGTCAATCGATTACGAGTGTCTAGAAGAGACTATGGGTCGAAAATCAGAGCTCCCCAGATCTAACCTCATTCACAACAAAGTTCCCGTGCTTATCCATGCTGACAAGCCTAACTTTGAATCCCTTGTCATCGTCGAGTAGTCTGGACTAGTGGTCCCTCGGTACTCCCCAGGGATCTTTATGGTTGTGCCTTAGCCTGGTTTTCGGCAACTTATACTGATGAGAAGGTAATGTTTTGGCTAATTGGGTTAAATTCATTGTTCATATAGTGTAACACTTACCAAAAGGTTAATTTTCTTTAATTTATATATTATGGCCGTCTAACACTTGTCATCACCGGACAATATACAAAGATATGGTAATGTTGATTAGTACTGAGGTATGAAATACAAGTGGGAGAAAAGATTGGGCAAAGGCTTGAAACTGGATGTGACTTTGGTTAGTCAAATGTGATTAATCTTTTGAATATTGCACCCATAATCAGCTAGGAATAATATCAAAGTTTTAGTGTGAATTTAGGATGGGAAATTTTTATATCCATTAATTTGATTAACATTGGCTGAATGCAAATCAAAGGCACACCTTTTCGGTTCAAACTCGATCCTTTCACCCCTATTAATCTCTTGTTTTGTCAAGTTGTTTCATTAAAGCACAAAATAGCTATGAAGCACGGACACGGGTGCGGATGCAATACGGGTGCGGATACGGCATGTTTGAAAATTTTAGGATACGAGTGCGGCGGGGATACGGCAAAAAATTTATCAACATACATACTATATATAATAAAGATAATAATATTTCAAACAAACAATAAGATAGTTATTAATTTGGTGAGCTGCTTTAGAAAATTAAAAGTGCATAGCCAAATATGATTGTAAGGTTCTCAAGTTCTGTTATTTCTTGAAAGTATTGGGGCTAGTTTAAAAGATTGACAATAAAGCTGGTATCTAAACATAATAAATAGAAAGTTAGACATAGCTATCAGTCTATCACTCTCTCTTTATAAACTGCTGTCACCCTAAACAAAACCTTACATCGTTAATATCAACACCATCGGCAGATCCACGATAGGCCAGCACAGCGGTGACACCGCCGCTGCTGCCAGACGCCGCCGGTCGTCTCTGCTGCCGGACATCGCCGGTCGCCGCTACTACCGGAAGACCATTGCCTCTACCGGCGCTCTCCGACGTAAGTCTTCCTTCTTCTCTTCTCCTTCTCCTTTTCTTCTCCTTCTACCTCTCCCCTCTCTGCAAAAAAAAAAACCTTAGGTGCGTATCCCTTTCATATCCCAGCCGAACCCAAGATCCAGAAATTTAATTAAAAAAAAATTTAATTCTGGACACGCACTCAGTGCCCACCCATGCCGCACCCGACACGCACTCCATGTCGGTGCTTCACTCTAACTGCCGCACCGGTGCTCCATAGCAAAATAGCATCCCCAGGGTACTTAGAGTATCAACACACTAATCTACAAACTGACAACAAAGACGAAAAAGTAAGAGTTCCTCTAAACCATCAGGAACGGATCATTCCATTCACCATTCCCAATTTTCTTGGTTCCCAGCAACTTGCCTCCAACTAAGGACACAGATTTTGATGAGTGCAAATTCTCTTGTTCAACTATGTCTATAGGTCTTTGCTTTTGTGCAAAGACTTTATGCTCTCTCTCCTGCCAGATGCAGTAAACGTTTCCAGCTATGGCTGGCTTACGAAGTCTCTTTCAAAAGCTCCTCACCTGAAATTTTTTAATGGCAAAGTCCAGAACTTCCTGCCATCCATTAGAACTTCGTATGACCTTCAACATCCTGAAAATAGCATTCCAGATTCTTTGAGTGTGAGGGCAAGAAAAGAACAGATGTGCAGTAGTCTCCTGCTGAGACTGAGAAAGGGAGCAAGTGTCATCTGCGAGAACGTTTTAGCTTTTTAGCCTGGCCTTTGTCTTGAGACATCACCTGCAGAGCATCCTCATTAAGAAGGACCATGTAGGGGACTTTTCAGGGAACCAAGCAAGATTTCACCATGGAGTTGCAGGGCCTCTGTGTCAAGAAATATCCCAATCAGAGAATGACGAACTTATCATTGGGGTTAAGACTCCGATATAATCTGTCAGGTCTTTTAAGGTGAGATACTGTAGATAGAGTGTTGTGCCAATCCGCCGGAGCATGGTATCGATGCTTTACAAGAAACCTTGTGCTCTGAGCTTGCCCAGTTTGTACCAACTCATGATAGGTCAGTAACAGGTTTGAAATACCAGACACCCTGAGCTTTTAAAATAAAGCTGTGACACCAGATAACCCACCACGAGCACAACCTATAATTGTTCTACCGTGAAAATCTGATTGATGAATGAATAAGTTGGACATCTGTATGACTTGATGGAAGCTCTTGGGCCTTTCTGAGCTGAAAAGAAGCAAATAGTTAACGCATTATGTAAGCCTTACTACATTGACTGGCAGCGTAAATTGGAGTCCTTACTCGACACCTGTCACTGTTTGTTTTATCTTGGGTATTGGCTCTCTGCATGAACTTTCTTCCTCTCACTCTGTTGTTGCTGTTTATTCTAGGTTGCCTTTCTAGCCTCTGCAGTGGGACCAAGAGTTGCTGCAGCTTGTGCCCATGCATCCTTGGCAGCATTGGCTGAGGACGAACATCTTGCTTCTTCTGGAAACATTGGGCAAATTGATAGATCCGAATCGGGTAATAGGTTAGTGGGTTTCCATCTCACGATTCTCAGATTCCTTGTTAATTCTCTTATTAGTCTGTACTTGTTTAGAACATAATTTCTTTTGTTATCATTCCCATAGTGAGGATCCTTCTTCTCTGTTTCTTATTGGAAGCTTCTCCAACATTTATCGATTGATAACTTCACATTCTTTACTATTTGGTTGGTTTTCATTATAGCGTTATTTGTTAACATAAAAAAAGTTTGCTTTGGTGGGAAGGTTGAATTTGGAAAACGTGCATGGTTATAAGGGCGGTTGCGCTAATGGAGAGATCACAAACTCAAGTCAGCAAAGAGGTAAGCTGTCAATCTTGGTGGCCTTTTCTAATATTTTATTCCTATGAATACTTATGTGAGCCATAGTTTCAGAAGAAAATTCTGGGGTACAAGGTTCATTATCTGCCGAAAAAGTGAAGGCTGCTGCCAAAGCTGGTCTTGCTTCTGCGGCGACAAAAGCGAAGCTGTTTGCTGATCATGAAGAACGCGAAATTCAGAGGCTATCTGCTAATATTATAAATCATCAGGTACTTCTATTGCTATAGTGTTAGTTTTGATGATGTTCATCGGTTGTACTTCACATTGTCCACGTTTCCAGAAACTGGGCAACATAGTTATGCTTCCCATCTTTCCAGTTTTATGTGTTTGAGAGATACAATTTCAACACTGACAGTGTTGGGACTGTACAATTAGGGTTAAATTCTGAAGGGAACATTTCAGGATAGATGAATTCAGATCTAACTCGATGTCGATATTGGGTTTTTCCTCTCTTTCTCTCTCCCTCGACACACACCCCTCTCTTTGGGGGTTGTTGCTATGGGTTTTATTTTGTAGATGTCAGCTTTTATCGCGGTTTTGGTTTTTTGGGGGGGCCCCGGGGGGAGGAGTGGAATTGAAAGTACGTTGAAAATGCTACCTTCGACTGGAGACCATCTCAGGAGGATAGCGGTTAGTTGGTGTGAGATTTGGGAGTCTGTGAATTGTATGCTCGCTTATGCTAGGGTTTATCAAGGTTTTGTTGCGAGCATGGAGTGATGTGGAGGTGCTTAGGGAGGCGTGGTGCAGGTGGAAGTTGGCTCCATTGGGCCCTATGTTGGTCATCTGGAAAGGAACAAAGTGTAACGACTTTTGACATCTGGCTATTGCATTCGCGAATATTGTTGACAAGTTCTGTGTTGGAGCTATGATTCAGCGTTTTCTCTTCTATTTGTCTGGTTTGTCTTTTGATTGATGATAGTTTTGATTGGCCCTGGATCGTGGTTTCATGTTGTACACCGGTGTGTGCATGGGTTTGTGCTCTTCCCCCACCCCCGGGGAGTTTGTGAGGAACAGGAAAAAAAATGTATGTAGAGGTTGTTGCCAAATATTCTCTGAAAAGACGTCACACACACGCACACAGATGATAAGCATCGGTGGCTGGATTTATGAGGTTGAGTCACATACCTAGGAGTTGAATTCTTACCGTGTTAATTGCAGCACATTGTGTCATAGACCTACCAGTACTGCCTAAAGTTTTGCTTCCTTGTATTTTAACTCTATTGATTAGGGGCTTCTGTGTAACCTTCTGAGTTAATCTGAAAAAACCTTCCTTATATTTAAAAGGACGAAACCCAAATAAAGTTAGAAATGATGTATTTTGGTCACTGAACTTTTTAAATCTGTTTCTAGTAATTAATGTTAAATACGTAGACCTAGTTATTTGCTACAGGCTATAGCAAAGTTCAGTTTTATCAGACCTGTTCTATGGGGAATCTAAGTTCTTCCAAGTTGTTAAAGTGTGCAATCTGGTGGCTAAATCACATCTTTGCATCAGATCTGCATATTTGTTTGACCTACTTGTCTTGATAATTTTGTTGGCTTCTGATGTACTGTTCAAAGTTCATGTGTTTTCCATGGATACTTTCTCTGCGGGTTGAACGAGGAGGCTTTTCTTCGTAGTACGCAGGCCTGTCCCTGGAAGAAAGATACATATCCTGATCTTTCTTCTGTTGCTTTTTCATACATTTGCTCAGTTGAAGAGATTAGAGCTGAAGCTGAAGCAGTTTGCAGAAGTGGAGACCTTGTTGATGAAAGAATGCGAACAGGTGGAGAGGGCGAGGCAGAGGATTGCTTCTGAGCGTGCCCTTATGACCTCATCTCAGCTTGGATCTGCTGGGGTGAGCCGACCTACAGGTCTACCTGGTGTTAATCCTGCCTCGGTTAGTAATAACTCCGGAAACAATAGGCAACAAGTCTCGGTCTCGCCTTCACAGCCATTTATTTCTGGGTATGGCAATAACCAGCCAATGCATCCTCACATGTCACTCATGCCTCAGCAGCCAATGTATGGGCTTGGTCCCCGGCTGCCCCTCTCAGCTATACACCCGTCCTCATCGGCTTCCCCTAATATTATGTTCAATGCGGCCGCAAATGCCCGGTCCGCTGTCACTCATCCGATGTTGAGACCTGTACCGGGGACTAGAACTGGTTTAGACTGATCAAGACAGTACTAGAATTGTTTGGTTCAGTTCATTTTAAGCACTCCCTCCCCCTCTGCATAGGAGCAAGCTTATGGAATCTTCTTGTCCCAATAGACTGAATTATTTATTTGCCTCGCATTCTTAAGTTCGGAAACAAATAGGAACTCCTGGGGGCACTACGACATGCAAGCAGAGATGCAGCTGGGACCAATTGCACGCTGATCCCCACTATTTTAAACAAGCTGGCTGGATTGAATTGTTAATCTTCAGAGGGGACTTCTTTTTACTTTATTTTTTAACTTGAGCAATCTATTTGTAGTTTCATTTGTTATGTAGGAGCATTCAGATGAAAGAAAAATCTTAATTAGAATTCTAGATATGTTGCTGTTCCTGTACAGATAATGAATATGCAGCAAGTAAGAGCAATGGAGGTTTTAATTTTTATGGTTGTATCTTGTTATTGAATGCTTCTACATTCTCCCGAGTTCATGTAGTCTTCCATGTGTTCATGGTTTATCATGGTGCACACCCAGTGTTTCTCTGCGTTTTGAACTGTGTCCACAAAGCAACCTTACTTCGTATTGGTGAACTTTCTTGCTTCGGCATGATGCTTTAACAAGTAACTTTTGTGTTCCTGTAGTTGGATGTCTTTTCTGATAACAAAGGTCATACATACATATATTACATCGCAAGTGTCGTTATGTCTCGCAGCAGCCAAGTTAAGTTAACAGTTGAACAGTTGGGATTGAGAAAATTGCTCGTCATGAATGGCATTTCAATCGTAGTTGGCATGCAGTCATAATCTCAGGTCATGACGCCCTGTTGATTGCCGGTTGTTGATGCCTGAAGGCGTATCTTGACACGTGACTGCTTGCATTTAGGTAGCGTTTGAAATCACTTTCAGTTTTGATTTTCTGTTTTAAAAAAAACAATAACCAAAACCATTTTAGTTTTTAATTTTTACAAAAACAAATAGGTATTTGATTATTCAATTTTTATTTTGAGTTTTTTCTTTTGGGTGTTTAATTACTCAGTTTTTAGTTTTTTCTTTCGTTGTGGTTTGCGGTGGTGGGGCGTGACGGTGGCTGCCGGTGACCGGCGGTGGCTAGTGGCCGGCAGGCTGGGCTGCAGTGGTTGGCGGTGGGCAGTGGCTGTGGCTTTGGCGGTGGGAGGAGGGTGGTAGTTTTAAAATAAAAATCAAAACTGAAATTCCAAAACTCCTAAACGAGGATTTTAAAAAACAGTCATGTTTTAAAAATTGGTTTTCAAAAGTGAAGAAAAAAAAAAAAATTTGAAAACTGTGTGTTAAACGTGTTTTTTTCTGTAGTTTACAAAACTGGAAAAAAAATTGAAAATGAAAACCCAATCAAACATAGCCTCTCAGACAGAGCTTCAAATTTTTTTTTTCCCATCAGGTGAATATTCAGTAGAACCTTAATTTGGTACATATATATATGCATGGACTAAGGTCCATAAGACTCCCTGTTGCTCTTCTACACGCAACGCAACCATCTATAACAATATAAATAAATCCTACTCTTAAACTTCGAATCCCATTGCAAACACAGAATTATACGTTTTGTGACACTCGATCTCAAACTTGTTTCTATCTAGGTAGTGGGATGTCAGCAAGATCCTCTCTATAAGGAACATGTTTCAACTCAAACGCTTTTTCCGAATTTCCATGCCCGTCCTCCATTTGCTTCTGGGCAATCACGTCAAGCTTTGTTGGGTCGATAAATGTGACTACAGTGTCTTTACGAAACACGAGATAGAGCACCGAGAAGATGTAGATCGCCATCAAAGGAAATACTAGGATCCCGATTAATACGCTTCCAACTTTGGGTAAATCATTGTGAGTTAGCCATCGAACGAAGCCTGTGGTCAAGTAATAGATGTTGATGCCGATTATTCCCATCCCCAGTATCCACGAGACGACGATAATCTACATGCATAAGTTAGAGACATGGTTAATTCCATGCAAGGCCGGTTCACATGGTATAATAATCTTAGTGGCCTACAAAAGCAAGTCGAGAAATCCTCTTTAGATACTCTAATAAAAGCTATGAAAATCCATTAAGGGAAGTAAATTAGATCTTAGCCATAGCCAACACGAAATGGTCATAAGGAGGAACTTACATATATGGAGTTCTTGTGTGGCCCCATTTTGGTGGTACTACTGCTGAATTTAAGGAGAGGAATGAGGGCAAATGGAAGTTCAAAGGACAGGATCATCTGCAATGATATTCTGAACCACGTAAGTTATATGTGTATTAAAAGCTCCCAGCATGACGAATAATGAGTAGGAAACGCACCGATGCGATGATGATGAGGCGGCCAGCTCCAGAAGATCCACCAATAATTGAGACAATTAGGCTTGGAGTAATAGCAATGCATCGAGTCACCAAGTTCCTAATCCATTTCCTCATTTTAAGATCCAAGAAACCCTATTGTGCCATTCCATTAGTTAGTTGTAATCTTCAGTTTGGCCAATAGACAGAGAAAAGTTCAAATAGAATTTTACAGAACCTGCATGATATACTGTCCAGCATAAGTTCCTGTAATGGTGGAGCTTTGCCCCGAGGCTAGTAACGCTATGGCATAAACAGTGGAGCTAGACTTTCCCAACACATTCTGTACGCACGAAAAGAGAATCTCTAGGTAAGGACCAATAAGGCTCATTAGTTCTGGTAAAAAAACTTAAGGACTTGCAATGGTTTCTCGCCATCTTTAGACCTTGAGAAGGAATGAGGCGGAGTTGAGGGTGAGATCGCTGCATTGTTCGACGCCATCTTTTGAGAGGTTTTTGTCCGAGCAAACAGTTCCTGACACGGAGATGACCGAGACATTGATCAAGAAAGCTACAAAGAGAGCAAATCCGCTCTCTATCAGAAAATATCGACATGCATCCTGCAAGATTACGAACAAACCAGTAACTATGCATGCACCATTTTCCAAACAAATTGGTAAGATAGTAACTTCATGCAATGTCAACTAGGAATTTTTCTTTATCATGGTGTAAAAGAAATGATGGTGGTGTAAAAGAAATGATGTGGGCAATAATGAGGCTAAATTTCGTTTACTGAAATTTTCAGCCCTGTATTTGTGGATGCTTTAATTTCCTGATTGCTCTCGGTTTCAAATCAATGCTACCCATCGCTTGGCTTCTTGGGATGCGAACAAGGATTTTAAGAAAACAAAGACCGACAAAATCAATGCTACTCGTCAGTGGGCTTTCTTGGGGGTTGCAAATAAGCCATTGAAGGAGCCACTAGACAAAATATTTTTGCTTCTTGATTTGGGTGGGTGCTTCTATTGTCAAAGGAACCAAAACTTTATGCCACTAAGGACAAGTCCCTTTGTGGAACTCATTCCTAATTATATATGCTACTGATGGACTGAACATTTACTTGACCTCAATGTCATGAACGCAAATGACCACTTCCAATTCCTTAATTATGCAAGAGTAGTATGTAGTTATGTACTGCCTTTTGGTGCAACATACTATAACCTTAAGTGGTAACACCCTCTCAATTCTAGATAAGATCGTAACGCTTTATGTCTTACATTGATGCCACGGACAGAGCTTGGTATCTTCCGAGAGAGAACAAGGGCGGAGTGGAGAAAGAGGTTGTGCCTGTTCAAGATTTTTTTTTTCAAAACAATTAAGCATTTTATTACGGATATCGTAAAAAATGAATTCTAGTTTCTGCAAAACAATATAACAAATAATAGGTCACGAGAAAATACGGCATGACGAGGGCACCGAGCAGAGCGATGGCGTCCCCGGTGGCTCCTTGACCGCTAAGCTTTGGAATAAACATTCCCTTGAGCACATCTGCAGCCGGAGGCTTTACATAGCTCATTTCTCCGAAGAAGCATGCAGCCATGATGAAAACCAGCAATGCTATCAATATTTCCAGCTTCCTCACCTGACCAAATTAACCATATGAAAGAATATAAAAAAAAAAAAAAACAGTTTTTCGACATAGTGGAAAATCAAATAAGAAAAATAAGTTTAGCGCTCCAATATTTTTTTTCACAATATAATATGCAATCTAAGTTGCCAAAAACAAAGTGGGATTTTTTGGCACACGAAAAAAGTGTGTTTTTTGGGGTAAAGTTTGATAATTTAATATGCGTTTTTCATTTCTTTCCTTTTTTTTTTGTTCGGATGTAATGAATATTTTGGTGAAAATATAGGACCACTTGGCCAAATGGTTCACATGCATCTTTCCTCAATTGACATCTATACTACAAGTTGTTATGAAGTCTTAATTATAGCAGTAACAAGTACATTCTCTAGATGGTTGCGTTCTGACTAATGCGGTCCAATCTTTTACCACTTACATGAGAGCCAATCTTTTCCTTGAAAAGATCAAATGGGGTTAGAGCAACTTACTTCAAGTCGAGCAATTACTTTTCATCATATATACTGCATAAGATACTGCAGAGAATAGTTTCCGATTTATCATGGCTAGCTTGAGCATTGACATACTAGCTCTATGTTCTTTTCTAGGTTAGAATAGAATAGTGTGAAGCAACTATGATACATGTTGCATAATACGTTGAAATGATCTCCGAATTAGGAATTTGAAACACATGCAATCTCTGCACAAAAATGGGGGTCCAACTTCAAACAGGAATCCTCTATGGTATATTGAAAGCATCTAACTCAAAATCAATTCGTAATATGAAAAGAGGCTCACAACACTTATATGCTTTATTTTTAATTTTTATTTTCCCCATGTGTGATTGTATCTCAACACGTCCCTTCACGTGCGCCCAGGCTTATATTGAGTGGGTCGACACATGGATGAATTAAATTGAGTGGAGGTGAATTCAGTTTTTGAATTGTTTGCCGGGCCTTGGATCCACCCCCTCTAGCGTCATGTTAGAGAGATAACATGAGCCAAGTTTTGACCAGCAAGATGAGTCAAATATACTGGAACTCTGGAAGAGTCCAACTTGACCTAAAAGCTTAAACTTAACTTAGCATATGTGTGTGTACTAGTGATCTTTTATGTATCGGATTCCTATATATATGAACATTTATGAGGCGACCTAACATTTTGGTTGTGCCTATGGCATGGCCAGACTGATCAAGTACCTTCACAGTTACAACTTGTTTTGGGTGTAAATGAAGATGGCAACGTATAGATAAACTATATTTATTGGCTTGTCCACTGGCTGTATGAAGACCAAATGATGCATGCATTTATACAACAAACCATTGGCTACGTTGTCGCAATTTTTAAATGCTTTTTTTCTTTAGTATTCCTGAAAAAAACTTAGAAAAATACGTGTTTAGCTAAATTTGCGTTTTAAGGCCATCCCTGCCAAAAACACGTTTTATCCTTTTTACTCAAACACATATTCTTGAATGTCGTAATCACTTTATTGTTTCGGTTGAATTTTGTGGTTATGTATTATCCGTATGATATGAATAAACTTCTTTGGCGACTTGTAAGACTAATTAATTTGTGAATTACTATACAGAAAGAAAAGAAAAACTGGGAACCGTGTCTCTTTCATCCATTATGCAAATGTATAGACAAATATTGACTTTACTCGTTACTTTTATGCTTATCTAGACTGTCAAATGATACTTATCTAAGTTTATTTGTTATTATGTAAGACTCAGATATAAAAAAATGGGTAGAAGAAAAAAAGGAAAAATGAATGTACCCCATATCTCTGCAGGCCAAGAAGTAGGAGAGTGCTTAGACCAGTAAAGAGAACTCCAGCCCAAACTGGGATGTTGAACAATATGTTTAGTGCAAAGGCTGTCCCAATCACTGCCATAAGTAAAGTTCAGAATTAGTGAAACATTATATAAAAGCCCTGTATATGATGAACGTATGAGTTAGAGGTCATGCCTTCGGGAATATCTGCTGATATGACAGCAATTTCTGCTAGCAACCACAAGCAGTATTTCACATAAGTTGGGTACTCGGCCTTGCATAATTCTGATAAATGTTTCCCTGTCATAAGAAAAAGAAAAACTTAGAATTTTGTTGTTGAACATGTTTTTGTCTGGGACTATACATGCCATATTTTGGTCCTAATCGACGTTTTTGCTGCCTTACCGGTGCTTACGCCAAGATTTGCTGCGAGAGACTGGATAATGAGAGCGAAGATCAATCCAATAAGGATCACCCACAGAAGCTGTATAATTACACATATCAGGCACATCGAAGATGATTAGTCCCTCTCTTTCCCTCTATATATGCAACGCCCAAATAAAACTTTTGTGTCGCCAGAGCCTAGTTTTCTATACCACTAAACCAAAAAACCAGAAAAATGTTCTCATAAATGCCACTCAAAGTCATATGAAGGGACCACTGCAAACTAGTGGTGAGATTATCGTCTTTCTAAATAAATTTGTCTCTCTTGCTATTGGTAGTAATAGGAACTTGATACATACCTCATATCTGTGATTAGCTCCTGCCTGCAGATCGGTTTCCACTGTAACATTGCACCGAACGATATATCCAAAAGTTAGTGACACAAAGAAAGAGAGGGAGGGAGGGAGGGAGAGGGGGGGGGGGGGGGTGGTGTGGGCGGCAGAGAGAGAGTCTTACAGTTTCCTGGGTCGAGATAAGCCAACGAAACAAGGAAACCAGGCCCTACATATGACAAAAAATTTCTCCATCCGGGTTTCTTCAAGTCCAAAAGAAACATGATTCTCGTTAGTGAAGCATTACTGCATAAGTAACGCTAGTTTATCCAACACAAAATCAATAAGTAACGAGCGGATAGATATTTTGTGTATATTGCTGGATGGCCTTGATTGATATCATGTGCTATAGCACAAACCTCAAAGTCATGAATATGTGCATGTTATCAAGATAGCTCCATGCACGAGGCTCTTATATATCATGGCAAAGTCTACGAGAACAACCTTTTCATAGAGGCTATTCGGGTAGTTTGAGCTCATGGCCTCGTAATCACAATGAATCAATCTCATTGTTATGCAAAACTAACCAGGGGAGATGATAGTTGAGGAATGTGCCCCATCATTTGGATTTGGGAGCTAGCTAGACATGCATACTCGCGCGCGCGCGTGTGTGTATGTGAGAGAGAGAGAGAGAGAGAGAGAGAGAGACCTGCTGGTGTTTCTGATCCTCATGATCAAAGGCATCATTTGCAGTAGCATCGCATGCACCAACGGCTGTGACACGGTTAGTACCTTCAGCCAGCTCCTGTTGTTGCTGCAGGCTTCCCATCTCTTCAATTCTTTCACACTTTGTTATATTTGCTGAATACGTGAGTGCACCTCATACTTCCATATGCTTGCCTCCTTTATATATGCGAGGTTTTTTGAACAAAGTTTTGTTTGGACATGAAAGTGAAAGCACCCAATTATATTGCTCCGATCCATTGCCTTCCTTTTAAATTAAATGGCTTACCTGTCCACTGCCATTGCTGTGAAAGACAAGGTTGTCTTCTCTCGATCTTCACATCCATTCACTTACTTCTAACATGAAGTTAACTGACGTGGTAGCGACTGGCTTGTGATACCGCCACATGGTAAATAAAACAAGATTATTACAGTAGATCAGAATATATGATACTACTATTTTCCATTTTGTTACTTAAATACGATTTTTAGTCGATGTGGCCCACATGATGTTGTGTTATTCAAAGTTGAGATCTGGATAAGAAATGGGATTGTGTATATTATGTAAACTAACGAGATACGTTACTACAACAGTATACAACTACTGATGCCGGTGGTATAATGAAGCGTGACATTGAGTCCAAAATAACTACGGAGTATTATATTGGTTTCAATCAAGCATTGACAGCCCGGATGCCTAAGCCGGCAATGCTCCACACAAAAATGAGGATTCTATAATTAGCGTAGGTTTGGGGTCACGAGGATTTCAGTGGGGTTTACAGGACGAAAACAAAGATAAGTACAAAGAACAATAATTTGAGAGTGACGTACGTGTTAACTCCCTGGTCAATACCTCCAATTTTCTGTTATAAATGTTTCGAAAAGCAGAGCTTTAATCCAACCCCATTTGGAGACACCAATCCCCACCAACAAACAAACTAAAAGGACGGTCCCGGTAACTAGGAATACTATCTTTCGATGAACAGTATCCCGTGGAAGTACTTATTTTTGATAAAAAAAAACCTTTGGCTACGCTTTTTGTAGAGTTTTCTCCAACGCCAAGAGCGGTCGATATCCATTTAGGTACATTGCAAAGTTATTGCCTGTAGTAGTGAAACGTTCCTCCATGTGACGCGGCGCTTGTTAATTAACGGTTTCTTAGTTCGGTCCAACCAACCAACGCTAACAAAATAAGTTCAATAACAGATCTTTGACTGTCAAAGATCGTTTAAGGATGCAAACTTTGTTTATTGACTCCTAAACTAGATTCTTTGACCTTCAGGACAGATGTCAATATTAATTTGAAGCCATCCTTTTCCAAAAATAAGATAATGCTACAAACTTGAGGCCTTTCGTTTGGAGGATATGAGAAAATGGCAGCTCTACGAACTTTGGGGTGGGAGAGGGGTGGTAGGTGGTGTTGGTGTTTAAGTGGGTGTTGGTGCTGGACTTTGGAATCAAATTCGAGGGACCTGATGATCGCTTTTCTGCCTGCCTAGTGTTTCAAGCCTCGGTCACAACATTTTTCTAACCAACATAAACACTCGCTTCTAATTCTCGCTCTTGCACCCGCTTTTAATTTGTGACTTTCGTGCTCTCGCTTCTAAATAAATGACTTTCGTGCTCTCGCTTACAATTGTAAATTATCGGTTACCATGCAAAAGTGTGGCGGGCCAGTATCTCTAATAGGATAATCGCTAACTGCTCAATTTGATCCCCTCTTGATTCCTTCACACATCTATTTTATAACTGATGTTTAAAATTGGACACATGTTAAACATCACTTCAAAAGCATTACGGCTTCTTAGTGTTCTATCAAAGCAGTGGGTGCCTTTACCATGTCTTCAGATCACAAAACACCCACACATTACACAAAAAAGATGACACTAACGCTCCGTTGGATTATTATTTTCTTTGTTTTACCATTTTTAAATTTCAATTTAATTTGGTATGGTTACCCCTTATCATTTTCAAATACTGTCTAGAGAAAAACCAAACTTGAACATTATTCGCCAACTCTTGGAAAACCGATAATTCTAATTCACTCCTCATATTTTTAGATATAATTGGGACGAAAAAACATAGTCGAACAACATAGTATGATGTTTTCATATATTCTTTTATATAGTAACTATTTCTATTTAAAATACTTTGGACACAAATAATATAAGGGCGTGTGAGGATCTAACCGATCCAAGTATTTCATGAACATATATCCCAGTTAAACACTTTTACTTTTGGACATAAGTGCATCTCAAGTGCTTGGAGTGCACTGACTTTAACAAGGACAAGACCGTTGTACCCATTTGCATCAAGAATATGAGAGACACCTACAGGGTTTACAGTGAAAACATCCGGCTCAGATCTCGGGGTCATCAGGAAGTTGCGTGACGCACTTATGACTCAGTCGGCCTGTCAAGGGCCCCAAAGCCCCAAGCTCAAAACTACGTGACTGCAAAGATAGAAGCAACCAACAACGATGACAACAACAACAGAAAAACTGGATCGGGAACCACACTAAAAAATAGGCTTGCAAAAGAGAACACAGAGTGACCGCCGGGTGGGGTTCCGGCAGGGGAACGCTCCGATGCTTAAGTCAGAGATGGCTAACAATGTAGAACTCTGAAAAAGCAGTAAGACACATTGTATATGTGTGTGAAGTTGTCCATACCTGAGGGGTTAGACCCCTTTATATTGTAGTAGGAAGAAGGGTCCTAGTAGAACTGGGCTACGAACAGATCTAATCAGGGTCGAATTAGGATCCTAAAGGATCACATGTCTATCTCAGATGATAGACTTAGAGTCCTTTTAGGATTCTGCCAGATGATCAGTATGGCAAGTGCCAAATCAGCAATAAGCTAGCAGGGGCTACGTGTCATAATTGCCACGTGTCATAACTGCCACGTGTCATCCGTAGACTGAAGGCGTATATTTAGCAATATCATAATGCCCCCTGCTTTTGTCAGCGTTTAACGAAGCGGGCGGAAGCACACTTTTCGCACTGGAGATAGCTAAGCGTGCCGGAACAGAACAAAGACTATTTTTCGGCATTTTGAACATACAGAGAGACTTTTGCTCGGACAGAATTCTGCTTGGGCAGAATTCTGTTCAGCCAAAGAGTCACTCTGCTTGGGCAGAATTCTGTTCGGGCAGAATTCTGTTCAGCCAAAGAGTCACTCTGCTTGGGCAGAATTCTGTTCGGCCAGGAGTCACTCTGCTCAGGCAGAGTGCTCGGACATAATTCTGCTCGGGCAGAATTCTGTTTGGCCAGAAGTCACTCTGCTCTGGCAGAGTGCTCGGACAGAATTCTGTTCGGCCAACAGTCACTCTGCTCGGGCAGAGTGTTAGGACAGAATTCTGCTCGGGCAAAATTCTGTTCGGCCAACAGTCATTCTGCTCGGGCAAAGTGCTCGGACATAATTCTGCTCGGGTAGAATTATGTTCGGTCAACAGTCACTCTGTTCGGGCAGAGTGCTCGGATAGAATTCTGCTCGGCAAAAAGTCACTCTGCTCGGGCAGAATTCTGTTCGGCCACAAGTCACTATATTTTGGTAGAGTGTTCGGATATGATTCCGCTCGGGCAGAATTATGTTAGGCCAAAGTCAATTTTCTCGGGCAGAATTCTGTTTGGCCAAAGGCTTTGGCACTCTGCTCGGGCAGAGTGCTCGGACGGGATTCTGCTCGGGCAGAATTCTTTTTGGCTAAAGGCTTTGGCACTCTGCTCGGGCAGAGTGCTCGGACATGATTCTGGTCTGGCAGAATTCTGTTCGGTTCAATATCCACGTGTCTTCTTTGCCATTAATGTCCTTGAGCGAGAAATTTCAAATTTCAAACTCCTCTTCTATTTGATTGTGACACGTAAGGGGGTAACTGAACCGTTGGGTTCCCCAAGAGACGGTTACACGAAGTTTCCCTATAAAATGAGATCTTCACTTCATTTTTACCTCACTCGAATCATTTGGAAGCATTCTTCACTTCAAGTAAGTCCTTTTTCTCCCCTCTTTCTGTTCAGCAATTCTGTTTTCATAGTTTCAAACTTTAGTAGTAACAACTATGTCCAAGTCTTCAGATAGTCTATCTTCTTGTGAAGAAGTTGTTAGAAGTAGTTCCTCTTCATCTTCGGAACGAGCTCCAACGTCTGAAAGTGAAGTAGGAACTTAAAATCCTCTACTACCACAGCCTTCAACTTCCCAACCATCGTAACCTTTATCTTCTCAACCATTACAGCCTTCAACTTCTCTACCCTCACGGCCTTTACCACCAAAGAATGCTTTAGGGGATCTAAAGGATCAAGCCGTAGATAAAGAGAATCTAAAACCTTGGTTCACTGCCGATGAGAAATCGAATAAAATGACCAAGGAAGAGTTGACGGCGTGGATTCAAGAGTATTCCCTTCCTGATGGTTGGTATGCTTGAGTTCCAGGTTTACAAGAGCTAGCCAACTATAGAACAAATTTTGAAACGCGAATATATGAGGAGCAAGTAAAGTCTGGATATAGACTTTCTCTTCACCCTATTGGCCTTAGTTTTTTCAAGCATTACCGCATGACTTCCGGGTAACTTGTTCTGAATGGTTGGAGAAACCTGATTTGGCTTATTTATCTAGTCGAGGTTTCAGGTTACAAACTAGATCCAATTGATTTCATGAGGGTCTTCTTTGAAATCTGCTTCGTTAAAGGAGTTGCCAATTGCGCTGGATGGTATTATATTCATAGCAGGCAACGACTCCTAAAGGGGGGTTCAAAGTCCAACAAGGGTTGGCATTCCTGGTACTTCTTCGTCGGTTGTGAAGATAAATAGGATTTATCGTTTGATAGAGATTGGAATCCTTACTGTAAGGATTTTAAAAATCCGGGTAAGCCTACTCCCAATAACCTCACGAAGCATATCCTTAGCCACATAAAGCTTCGAGGTGGTCTTTCTATTGACGAGCCTCTTTTTGAGCAACAGTTAGAGTACGGGAAGATCATTCTCCGCAAGCCCATTCCAGCGGGTCTTTCAGTTCTTCCTCCCCCTCCTACTGTCCTTATCGCGTCTTCTACCGAAACTGCACCCCTAGGTTTGCTTCATATAGGTTTTTGGTTTTAAGTCGGTTTTGATGTTTGTTCCAATATTGATATCTTTCTCTGTGCAGAGATGGCTAGCGGAAGCAGGAAATCACCACAAAGAGGCTTTCTTGGCGTGCTTAAAAAAGCCAAGGGGAAAAGGAAGGAAAAACAACCAAGTGTGGAGCTGGCCTCTGTTCCCAAGAAGGCAAGAGTCATTCCTCCTGACCAGTCCCCTCGAGTTGTTGAAGGAGTGTCCATTGATGAGGACCCCATCTTTCGGCCTAGATGGACCATTAGGCGCGACGACATGGGGACGCCGAATAGTCAAATCTCCAAGTAGCATCTTTGTCACGGTGTTCTTCCTAGAGACAAGGAGGTTTTTTGGGATCAGACGCACGAGTCCTTTGCTTACTCTTTTGCCCAGGCTGTACACACGATTTGATTTTTGCTTCTTTTCCTCTTTACTTTTACCTTATCCTTCATTTAGCTGACTATTCCATTATTTGTTTTTTCAGATGTATGCCACTGGAGGAGAGATGCTATCACGCTTTGAAATGGCGAGGGATGTAGCGGTTGAAGAAGCTCAGCAGAAGAGAGATGCCATCAAGGAAGTAGAGGAGGCCACCCGTCGTGCCGAAGAGTTGAATAAGCGTGAGGCTGACTATCTTGCTCACATCGAAACTCTGGAGAGGAGGTTGGAACGGGAAAAGAAGAGGTTAGCCGAAGAAGTGAGGAAGGTAGCTGAGGCTCGAGATCAAGGCATCCGCGACTTCCTAGACAAAAATGCGGGGGATGAATGGCTGAAGAAGCGAACGGATGACGGTCTGGAGATCTACGAGATGGGCTTCGCGAAGGCCAATGAGATATTCGCTGAGCGCTTCCTCGACATCCTTTTGGATGATTTTGTCATGCATGTAGTAGCGTCTCTATCCGGGGAGACTGTCATGCCTTCGGAGGCAGGGGATGCAACATCTTCTCATCCTCCAGAGGAAGGTCTTTCAGGCGATGTCCCCGAGCCTTAGATTTTATCTTTAGGCTCTTTTATGTTTAGACTGGGTATTTTGATGCCCTTTTAAGGGCTTTATATAAATTCTATCTTTTGCTCTATTGATGGTACTTTGTTCACTATGTGTTTTTTATGGTTTATACTACCATTCACACAGCGTTGCATGCTTTTACTTTGACTCGAACTCTTTATTCGTCACTTTAAAAAGTTGGCAAAGAAGTCGAGCACCCTCGCTCGGCTAAGTTTTGAAGAAGTAAAAGCTGAATAGAGTGATGATGCCCCCATTAACTTTTACAACTTCACGGATTTAGATCTGTAGCTAAACTGTGGACCTTTTACTTAGGTAAAGGGCCTTGTCTTCCTTGTGTTTTTACAAAGAAACAAGAAGTCCGACACCGTGCTCGGGCAGAGGACCATTATTCTAGTCGGGCCATATGTTTGGCTAACTTTGGCAATCTGCTCGGGCGGAGTGTTCGGCCAGTATTATGCTCGGGCATAATATTTTGGCTAAGTTTGGCACTCTGCTCGGGCAGAGTGTTCGATCAGCGTTCTGCTCTGACAGATACTTTGACCATTTTATGCAACATTACAACAATGCTAAGAAAAATAACTTTATTGCTCTGGCGAAAATAAAGTTTACACTGGATCATTTAACAACCCATTTATTTGAAAAAAATATGCTAAAGATTATTCTAGAAAAAAAGATCTGGGGATTTGACAAGGTCTGAGCCCCTTATCCCCCCAAAAAAGAAGTGTCTTGCCTCGGGGCAAGATGCTACTGATAATACTTTTGCAAGTTCTCAGCATTCCAAGTGCGAGGGATTGGATCTCAAGAAAGTGTTCCTAGTGTATAGGCACCCGGTTTGAGTACCTTTATAACACGATAAGGTCATTCCCAATTCAGAGATAACTTTCCCGTCGCAGCTTTAGGATCCGATACTTCTAATTTTTGAAGAACCAAATCTCCCTCTTAAAACTGCTTGGACCGAACTCTTTGATTGTAATAGCGCGCGACTCATTGTTTTATGACAATAGATCGTTCATGGGCTTGAGTTCGAACTTCTTCTACCAGATCAAGATTCGCTCAGAGTCCAACTTCGTTGTCTTCTTCATTGAAGTGTAAAGCCCGTACTGTTAGAACTCTTACCTCAACAGGAAATATTGCTTCTGTACCATAGTAGAATAAGAAAGGTGTTTCTCTTGTGACTGAATGTAGAGTCGTTCGGTAAGCCCACAACACCTTCAGGAGTTCGTCAACCCATGTGCCCTTGGCCTTATCCAATTTCTTTTTCAATCCTTGTAAGATGCTTCGATTCATGTTCTCGGTCTGACCATTGGATTGCGGATGAGCGACATAAGTGAATCGTAAATCGATTGAAAGATTTGTGCAGAAGGTTTGAAATTGCTGTTGTCGAAACTGTTTCCTGTTGTCAACAACAAGAGCTTTTTGTACTCCAAAATGGTAAACTATATTCTTTCAAAAGAAATCTTCACATTTGGCCGAAGTAATGGTTGCTAGAGCTTCTGCCTCGGTCCATTTTGTGAAGTAGTCTATCGCCATTATCACGAATCGTCGTTGACCAGATGCCAATGAAAATGGGCCTAGTAGATCCATTCCCCATATGGCAAAATAAATCAGAGAAACGACTGAAGTCAAAGAAGCGATTGGTGTATGTGGTACTGGAGCAAACTTCTGAAACTTGTCGCACCTTCGCGTGAACTTGATGGCGTCCTTCTGCATCACATGCCAATAGTATCCTTGCCTTAAGATTTTCTGAGCCAATGTCCTTCCTCCAAGATGTTGACCGCATATTCCTTCACGTACTTCTTGTAACGCATATAAGGATTCTGATGGACGCAAGCATCTGAGATAAAGAAGGCTGAAGGAGTGTATCAAACTTGGTTGCAAAGACTTAAACAACCTTTCGTAAATTGGTGAGGAAGGCTTTGCACATGACAACGTCTGATACTTGGAGAAGCAACATGTTTGTTTCGAATTGATAAACATGTTCCCTTGGATCTCCAGTCCCGTCATAGAGGTCGCATTGAGGCATTCTGAAGGTAGCTTGGCTTTCTCGATTGCCTCGGATAATGGGTATCCAGATTCTTCCCTCGGGGGAGATCGTTCCTGGGAATGGTACCTGGGGACAACCTTGCAAGAGTCTCGTTCTCGAGAATGGTACTCATGCGTCCTCATTCTGTGGATCGATCTTTGATGGGTGTCAGTTTTGGTAACCTTTTAAGAAGAGGAATTGGTACTGTGTTCGACAGATGGGTCGCGGCGGTAGCATGATCCACTCTTGGTTGTGTGTTCTCCGCTCTTTACTTTGGGATCATATGTTGGATCGGCTTTCGACCTATACTTGCGGCTGTAGCTTGATCTAGAGGTGAGCCGGAGACGAAGGTCGCTGGGATCCAGATGAGAATGACGGGTAGATGGTGGAGCCACCACCATGTCAAGTTTTTGTTGAAAAGTGTTCACGACATCTTTCAGGTCGTGGATCTCTCTTGTACGGTTAACATGGGGTGTTCTGAATAGCTGACGGTTTATACGATGACGAAGGTCACCGTTCTTCAGAGTGGATGTTAGAGATCGGTTTCTCTGAGATCTGGTCACTGATTCGGGAGTAATTGATGTTATGTTAATGTGAATATCTTCAGCAGAACTGACACGACGACGTGAAGGTGTCAAACTTTGGTCGTGAGAATGACTGAGTCGATGAGAACTGCTGGTTTGTGCCTGAAGGTTTTGAGAACGACTATACGAAGAGTTGCTGGATGAAGAATGATTGGCCATGTTCCCTGTCATGGTCCCACGGATGGCGCCAATCTATTGCAGCTAAAAACTGGATCGGGAATCACACCAGAAAATAAGCCTACAAAAGAGAACACGGAGTGATCGCCGGGTGGGGTTCTAGAAGGGAAACGCTCCGATGCTTAAGTCAGATATGGCTAACAATGTAGAACTCAGAAAAAACAGTAAGACACAGTGTATATGTGTGTGAAGTTGTCCATACCTGAGGAGTTAGACCCCTTTATATAGTAGTAGGAAGAAGGGTCCCAGTAGAATTGGGCTATGAACAGATTAATCAGGGTGTTAGGATCCGAGAGGATCACATGTATATCTCAGATGATAGAGTTAGAGTCCTTTTAGGATTCTGCCTGATGATCAATATGGCAAGTGCCAAATCAGCAATAAGCTAGCAGGGGCTACGTGTCATAACTGTCACGTGTCATCCGTAGACTGGAGGCTTATTTTTAGCTATATCAGTTACCCTTATCATTTTTAAATACTGTCTAGAGAAAAACCAAACTTGAACATTATTCTCCAACTCTTGGAAAATCTATAATTTTGATTCACTCCGCATATTTTTAGATATAATTGGGATGAACAAAGATACTCGAACAACATAGTATGATGTTTTCATATATTCTTTTATATAGTAACTATTTCCATTTAAAATACTTTGGACACAAATAATATAAGGGCGTGTGAGGATTTAACCGATCCAAGTATTTCATGAACATATATCCCAGTTAAACACTTTACTTTTGGACATAAGTGCATCTCAAGTGCTTGGAGTGCACTGACTTTAGCAAGGACGAGACCGTTGTACCCATTTGCATCAAAAATATGAGAGACACCTATAAGGTCTACAATGAAAACATCCAGCTCTGATCTTGGGGTCATCAAGAAGTTACGCGACGCATTTATGACTTAGTCGGCTTGTCAAGGGCCCCAAAGCCTCAAGCTCAAAACAACGTGACTGCAAAGATAGAAGCAACCAGTGATGATGACAACAACAACAGAGAGCGCCAGTCCCATTGAGGGAATGAACGCCCTGACAAGAGAAGGCAGCCGAAGCCTGCCCCGGAGTACCCATGCAACTTGAATACAGTCAACAAGCTTTTCAAGGCTTGGATCAATGACAAGTCCATAACTATTCCCCTTGTCAATTCTGAGCCCACGCCAGAGGACCTAGCCAAACTCAACTACTGCCCTTATCATCAGACTGTTGGCCATGACTTCAAGAACTACAGGGGCCTCAAATTCGCCTTCACCACGTTCCCCCGACACTATGCTTGTCGCAGCGTCGTGACCCTGAGCGTGCTTCTGAGCACGTCATCGCGCCCTCTTTTAGTGATACCTGACAATGCCCTAACGTCCCAATCATTTAGTAGATGGTGTGTGAGGAGGCTCAAGCCTCTTACTGCTTCTTTTTTGTTGTTCTTTGTTATTCATTGAACCCCAGCGTTGGGACGCCCTGTGCACATCACCTGTCCCCACATGGTGACACTCAATGCGCGAAGCAACATCGTGCTAGAGCACCGTTTTACATCATGTGACCCCATCAGCTTGTTGCTGAGACGCTTGCCTACAGTTGAATGCCATATCTGCGTCGCGTGCCCCCTGCACGATGCCTGTCATCGCGACACATGGCCCCGCCCGAGCGTCGTCTCCTCTTCATGTGCCCTGTAGTGAGTCCCCCGACCGTGCCTGAGCATTGCCCTTTTTTTGTACGTTCCCCTAGCATTCCTTCCCTTGGCCGCGCCCATGTGTAGTTACCGTGTTATATGCGCCCGCACAACACTTAGTGACTGCGCCCCTTGGGCTGTCTCTGTTGAACGTGCCCTCAACATGCACACATCCAGCCACGCAAATGCACTGTGCCACTTATACAGTCATGCCCCTTGGTACTCTATCACACTGCCATGCTCCCCGCTTTGGTCCATCCCTTCACAGACCATGTGCATCTTACATTTGTCGTGGAACATTCTTTGACCCACTCTGTGGAATGTGTGGTATCCTTCGAGGTAGCGACTCCTCTGGGACACTACCTCAGGGAGCTCTGAGTGCTTCAGCATGAGGACTCCCTCCTACCAAGTAGGTGACTCCTCCGAGACACCAGCTCAGCCCGTCTGGTAGGCGACTCCTTCGTGACACTACCTTGGCACGCTTTGAGTGCTACAACACATGGGCTTAACGTGGGGATAGACGACTCCTCCGAGACATTATCTTCATCAGGGAGCTCCAAGTGCTTCAGTAAGAGGACTCCCTTTCTGCCAGGTAGACTCCTCTTTCGAGACACTACATCGGTCCGTCGGGTAAGCGATTCCTTCGAATTCTACCTTAAGGTGCTTCGAGTGCTCTGGCATAAGGATTCATCCCGTGATAGTTGACTCCCTCAGGACACTAGCTCCACCAGGTGCTTTGAGTGCTCTGGCATGATGACTCCCCTCTCGCCAGGTAGACGAGTCCTCTTGGATATAATTTCTCTCAGCCCGTCCGGCAGGCAATTTCTCGGGACATTACCTTAGCGTGTCGGGTAGGTGACTCCTTCCGGACACCATCTCCACCCATTATAGTAGGTGAGTCATCCGAGACACTAACTTGGTGCATTTTAAGTGCTCCGACATAAGGACTCACCTACGGGATAAGCGACTCCTCCACTACCTTTCACTACTAGGGTGTCTGCGTGACTATTTACGTGCTCCGGCACCAGGGGCTCTTCAAAAGGGACTATGAACCCGGGCTGGTCCATGATGGGAGCGGGTCTCAGAGGGCATCGAGCCTAATCCACCTAGCAGTTAGGCGTTAGGCCTTCCCTACCACTACCAGGTCTTTTGCGTATCTCAACGCCTCTATAGGACTCAACAAGGTCTTTGAACCTTCTCATGTCAGCCTTTCTAGATAAGGGAAGCCGTGCAGGAGAGGCCAGGTGAATATGCAATCCAATAGTCCATGCGGCGTATATGGTCCTCTCAATGAGGTGTCACTCCTAGGGAGCAGTACATGTCGTGTGATGACATCAACATCTCAACCATATAAATATGGGCAGTGAGATCTTATTTTTAAAAATAGTTTTATTTCACATTTCACGTTCTTATTCTAGAATTCCAGAGCTTGAGAATTATAGAGAGAAACATACAAGACCTTAACACTGGACCTACCCATTGAACTTGAACTGCGATTGTCGTAGTGCATTCACCCCATTCTTTCACCCTCGTGGTAGTGTATTACTCCCATTCCTCAGACTCTGTCTAGGACGTCTTGGTCTCTTCCCTTGTTTCGTACTTACTCTGTCCTATATCATCATACTTGACCTGACCTCTGACTCAGACTATATTCTTTATGGCACCTCCATCTATACAGCGAACCCCCTTCCTTGGCATCACATTGAGAAGCCAATTATGTACAACCAGACTTGATCTTACAACATTCTAAGCTGACGAAGTAGATGCACATAAGATGTAAGGTTCCTTCTCATAGTTAGTATCTAAAGGCTTACTGATAAGGTTTTAATGATAGCTTGTCTTTAGGCCAATCAGAGCTGCAGATTCATACAGGAAGAGGTGAATTCCATGTTAATCCATGGGTAATATCAAATAAGGGACCTCTGGCTAGTAACGTATCCAGCCGTAGCCATGTCTGCCTGCCATTTGCCACAACGTGAGTGTTGAACTTCTGAGCAATGTCTGTGAGCTTAATAATCTTTTTACTAGTCCAAATAAAGCTTCACCAATCAACAGACTGTCGAAAGTAGACAAGCGCCTAAATGAAAAGGAGACCATCTTTTACACATATTAGAACTACATTATTGGTCATTTGATCAGACTTAAACACTAAATCACAGTTTGAAGAGTAGACGATAGACTGGCTCATATTTTCCTCAATTGGTGTTAGGCTGAACTTCTTGCATGTTGTTTCGTCTTAGTTTTTCTGGGTACTTAATGGTACGAAGAAGGAAGTCGTAATTATTTAGCTTCTGCAACAATTGCAAAAGATAACTAGTTAGAGGCTAACGAGTCTTTCTTTTGTAGCATTTATTGGCGAGTCATTATCTTCATTTGTAGCTTAACAATTACCACCACATTCATCTCGAATGAGAAAAAAATCTTCATGTGATGATCAGATTGACAAACAATTATTTCCCGTCTTTTTGGTAACCTTAGAAAAGAAAGGGAACACATTTCATGCTTATGAATCTATCATATGAAGCATTATTTGCAGCCATCTTTATTTCTCTCGTTTAGAAAACATGAAATTTGGGTAGAATTTTAATACTTTTAGATAAGATCGGTTGTTCAGGCTCAACAAATAGTTCAACATAAGGTATAGGTTTGGAACCTAAGTTACAATGCACCATGTCAAGACTGAGCCAATGTCTAATCGTTGTAAAGTTCTTATCCTTTGCATTATAAAACTGTTAACACTTCTTCCTCAAATTCGCTGGCATCACAGATGACTACAAGTTGATCACTTTTATTACATCTAATTCAGACATTAAGTTCGGCTGTAGTGTACACAAGACAGAGCAAAAGGCTCAGGGTATTTCGTGTAGGCACATATAAAGAACTTCAAACCCACAACTGAAACATCTGGGAACTTTTTCTTGCATTGGATACTTCAAGAGTAATGGAGAAGCTTGCTCGATTGAGAGACTCATTTCTTACATAAAATACGGGTTCCGTGGCGCTTTCAAGAACCTACAGGTTCTAATCAGGCAATGGAATGTCAGCAAGATCCTCTCTATAAGGAACACTCTCCAACTCAAACACCCTACTAGAATTGCTATGCCCCTTCTCCATGTGTGTTTGTACGACAGGGTCAAGCTTTGTTGGCTCGATGAATGTAGTGACGATGTCTTTACGAAACATAAGATAAATCACCGAGATGATGTATATTGCCATCAGAGGAAATACTAAGATGCCGATGAACACGTTTCCAACTTTTGGTAAATTGTTATGAATTAGCCAATCAATGAAGGCTGTGCTCAAGTAATAGATGTTTATTCCAATTAGTGCCAGCCCAAGTATCCACGAGAAGATGATAATCTGCATGCAAAGTTGTCAAATGATTAGATATGTACAACATGGGTAATAGAATCTTATGTTTGATTTCAAGCGTGAAAAAATAGATTGCAACTAGACACACTATATTTTTTAGGGCATCCATTTCTTCTTTGGTAGCAGTGAAGCTGCATACACATGATCGAATAGTGGACCAACCATGCAACTAGGCTTACAAATTATTGTTGATGTCGGCCAATGACCGTGGAGCCGAAAGCCAAACATTATACTTGTCTACTTAATCTCATCTGTTGAACCATCAAAATTTCTGAATAATTCACCTAGCACCTCATTCTTAGGGGCCAATTTCACTCAGCACCCCATGCTTCAAATTTTGGCACCCAATACCTTATATTTCCAAAATCTTGGTGCTCAGTACCAGATGAGGGTCAAGATGGTCTTTAACCACACGTTTGTTAATTCACAAGGGCAAAGTCTTTTTGCCTGTTAAATCCACCTTGCATCCTACTCAGCTCCAAATGACACCAATAATGGACACCCAAGCAGTCCATATTATTTCCTCACCCCTTCTCCCCTAAGTAACTCATCTTCTTACCCCCCCATAAGCCACCCTGCCCCTGCCCTACCTCTGCGGCTGCTACCAACACAACCAAGCCTCACTCCCCTACACCAAGCACTTCCTCAACTCTCCCCATTTCCAACACCCTTCCACCACCCACACCTCTTGTTTGACAAATGCCTCACCCACCCCAACACCCACAAATACTCCTCTGCCTCCGCCTCCTTCATCTTCAGCTTACATCCACCTTTTCCAACCACCTATTTCATGCCTTGTTACCACCTCAGCCCCGCCTGCAAACCCTTCCTCAGCCCTTCCCACATCTCTGCCCATCGCACAATACACATTGTCACAAAAATGAAACCCCCCACCCCACACACACACACACAAACATAACCACCGAATCATAAGCGATAAGCCCTATATCATTGATCTAGTTCCGCTGCCGTCGTATCACTCCGGTAAAACCACCATCAGATCTAGGCTATACAACCACCACAGTTGCATCAACACTGCCACTGCCGCACCCAAAACCACCAGATCGACATCACCCAAAACCACAACTTATGTTTTGATCGAACCCCATCATGGCTAAAATGCTCTATGTGAGCGCGTTTGCGAGTCAGAGAATGCCCCTTCTCTGTGCCAGTACATTCCATTTGCGAGTTGTTCCAATCACTGGTGGATGTGATTCCACACCCTGAAGTTTCTTTTCTATATGTCATGGCTGAGCTATACGCTGAATTCAACTTGCAAAATTGGCAATCCAAAGCCAAGCCATACCTTTCATTGACAAGCTTAAAAAGGAACAAATGTATATGGAAAAAACCACCGCGATCCCGATCAAGGCAAGATATTTTCTTTGACAACTGAAATATCACCTGCAGATATGTGTGCATGTCTACAGATCTCTATGCCTGATTATGCGCGTTTTTGTGTGTGTAGATTGGCGGTGGTGGTCTCGCGGTGTTGGGTAGTATGTGGTTGTGGTTGGTGGTGTTGGGATGGTTGGAGTTGAAAGGGGAAAGAAAAGACAACTCGGGAGACGAAGATATAAAAATTGGAAAATTTCTTGCCGCTAATAGCTACAAACCCCGTCTAGAGACCTTTAATTGTGTAAACGAAAGATTGTAGCTATTTTCAAAACGAGGTAGCACACAAGTTTTATCCTTGAAAAATCAGGGGTATGCCATGTGGACGCCACATGGACACCATACATATAGATGCCACGGGGATGCCATGCGGATGCAATCTCGAAACAATACAGATACCGACTCTCTTGCCCTTAAAAAACTAACAGAAGTGTGGTGAAAGGCTATCTTGACTGTCATCTGGTGTTGGCAACCAAGAGTTTGGAGATATGAGGTGCTGAGTGCCAAAGTTAGAAGGATGGGTGCGGAGTGCAACTGACCATGGGTGAATCTATTCCCAAAATTTCCCAGCTGAAATGCACTATTAGCCCTATATATCATAGAGGCTTTGCTCCGTGATTCATTTGGTTGGAACTAGTGAGTACCCCGAGAGACATTGCCATGCCTGTTCCGTGGTTGCAAACACCCATGCATAAACCTACAAACTCAGTTACGTTTTTTAGAACGGAAAATAGAAAATTATAACTTACATATTTCGAGTTCTTGTGTGGTCCCATCTTGGTGGTACTGCTACTGAACTTAAGGAGGGGAATGAGAGCAAAGGGAAGCTCAAAAGAGAGTATCATCTGCAACCAATTAAGTATTGATATTTTAATAAAGGTAATAAGTTCAAGAAGAATTTAACGCAACTAGTCAAAGGGTACTAACTGATGCAATGACGATGAGTCTGCCAGCTCCTGACGATCCGCCAATAATTGAGACGATGAGACTAGGTGTGATGGCAATGCACCTAGTCACCAGATTTCTGATCCATTTTCTCATCTTAAGGTCCAAGAAACCCTGTTTAAGAACCCATTTTCAATTTGTTGCTTGAAAATCTCAAACAAAATCAGGAATATACTGAAGCAGTAATTTCTAAACCTGCATTATAAATTGCCCAGCATAAGTGCCTGTAATGGTGGAGCTTTGTCCAGAGGCTAGTAATGCTATTGCATAGATAGTAGAGCTTGACTTGCCTAACACATTCTGCAAGAACATAGTTTCATGCTTATTTTATGACCTTGAGCATAATTACATCAAGGAATTTTCTGAAGCTGAATGTGACTTGTAATATCTTTAACCTTGAGAAGAAAGGACGCAGAGTTAAGAGTGAGATCACTGCATTGATGCACGCCATCTTCTGAGAGGGTTTTAGATGAGCAAACGGTTCCAGATACGGAGATGACAGAAACATTGATCAAGAATGCTACAAAGAGAGCCACACCACTTTCTATCAAAAAGTATCGGCATGCGTCCTGCAAATTAAGTCGAAAAACTCTTAGTTTTACGTTTAACAGTAGTGTGTGTGTGCTCGCGCGCGCCCGTGATGGCGATGATGATTCTTTTTGTGCATATCCCGATTGCTGCTTTTGTCGGTCTTGACTTATATAGTGACGAAGATTTCTGATCATCGCATTATTGAGCATGTGTAGCCAGCATATACTGTACGTTAGTCTCTTGTAGAATTGTGTTTCGCCTCATTTGCTTTCGTTTTCATTTTATCATGGCGTCATTATTATTGGAGCATTACATGAGCTTCCCTTGGTATGCTACAGCGATTACCGTTGTATGGACTGATATTAGGTATTAATTTTCTGATCAGCAAAAGATTTAACCATGAAAATATTATGGCCAAAGTCAAATTAGCTCACGGTGAAATTAAGGTTATTACCTATCAAAGTATCACTTGTTTCATAAAAGAAATTTAAGTAGTTAACCATTAGTTACACTATATTGAGCTTACATTGATGCCGCGGACCGACTTTGGTACCTTCCTTGAGAGCACAAGAGCCGAGTGGAGAAAAAGGTTATGCCTGCAAAGACAGGAAAAGAGTGTAGTTTCTGAATGAACCCTTACAACCAAAAAAAAAAGGAAAGGAAACATTTTGAAACAAAAAAGGGTCGAGGTTTACGGCATGACAAGGGCACCCAGTAGGGCAATGGCGTCGCCTGTGGCACCTTGACCCTTGAGCTTGGGAATGAACATTCCCTTGAGCACATCTCCTGCTGGAGGCTTGACATAACTCAGCTCCCCGAAAAAGCATGCAGCCATGACAAAAACCAGTATCGCTATCAAAAGTTCCAGCTTTCGCACCTGGCTCAAGTAGTCAACAGAAAATACAAACATTAAACAAAGTTCATACATTTTAATCAGTTTCAACCGAATAATACACATGAATGTAAAATTGTATCTTCAGAAATTTCATCTTCCTATAAGCCTCTCTCTTATGATGTATTCAAGGTTTAATTTTGTTTATTCTCTTGGTTTTCACTGGAATCGGTAGGTCTTGTATTCTGACCGTCAGAAGCTGGCGCAGAAGAAATTAAAGTAACGCATGCATTATTATAGTGCTGGCCAAGCCAATTAATTATTTATTTCTTGAGTTGTTCATCGGTCCATTTCTGAACTAAGTTGCGAACATGTTAATAGTTTATCAATCCAAACACACATACACACACACACAAAATTAAAAGTGATTGCCTAGAAATGGAAAGCAATTTGAGTTTACCCCGTATCTCTGCAGACCAAGGAGGAGGAGAGTGCTTAAACCAGTTAAGAGTACTCCAACCCAAACTGGAATGTGGAAAAGGATATTCAGTGCGAAGGCTGTCCCGATCACTGCAAAGAAAAAAGGAACAAAGGCCAAAATTATCCAAGTGGGATATGCAAGGCCTAATTTTGTTCTTTCTCAAGTTTGGGTAGCTTAATTAATGACAAAAATGTCATACATAATGACATACATACGGAGCAATTATCAGAAGTATTTAGTTAGAGTTCATGCCTTCTGGAATATCAGCTGCTATGACCGCAACTTCTGCTAGCAACCATAGGCAATATTTGACAATACTTGGGTACTCTGCCTTGCATAACTCTGATAGGTGTTTACCTGTGTCGATTAAAGTACAGAAAGAAGCTTAATACTTCGTTGTCTTTCCTTAAATTAGGAGTATGTTAAAAGTTTCCGTTGTATTTACCTGTGCTTACACCTAGGTTTGCTGCTAGAGACTGAATTATCAGAGCAAAAATCAGTCCAATAAGAATCACCCACAGCAGCTGATTTAGAACAGACATGACATGGGAAATGTTTAGCCTCTCTCTTTTACACAACTTTATATCAGTCAAGTATTGAGAATAGCATATGGTAGCAACAATGACAATCATTTGCTGCTTTCGATTTAGACATTATGCGTGCAGTATATGTACCTCGTATCTGTGATTAGCTCCTGCTTGCAAATCAGTTTCCACTGCAACGTTTTTCCAAAAAGATGAATACGCAACTTTAGTCACCATGCATGTATGATATAACACGTTACATCCGTTGTAACAGCTAAAGTTGTAGGCTCGAAATTCGATATCATATCTTGATTGTAACACTTGATTGATAGAATTTCACCTTAAGTGAGAAAAACAAGTGGAGGGAGACTTACGGTTGCCAGGGTCGAGATACGCCAAGGAAACAAGGAAACCAGGGCCAACATACGATAAAAAGTTTCTCCATCCAGGCTTCTATTAATCCAGAAAGAAGACGATGAGCATGGCTATAGAAATGTGCATATCCACTATGTCCAACAAAAAAGAAACTAGAGCTTAGAAGAAACAAAAAAGAAATGGAGATGAGAGAGACCTGGTTTTCGAGAGTCTCCTGATCAATGTCTACGTTGGTAGTAGTAGGGGTTGCCATAACAGCTGCTATGCGGCTGCTTCCTCCAGCCGGTTGCTGTTCCTGCAGGCTCGCCATTCTTTGTTGCGTGTATGGGACTGATACTCCTATGCAGTCCTAACTCTATTTATATACACTTGCTGGGCATACATTTAAAAACAAGCCAAGTATAAAACGTAATGACGTACAAGCTTTATGCTCAAAATAAAGAGAAAGAAATTAGTGTTTGTTTTGCCTATTCATGATTAAAATGCACCATCAATTTCGTAATTTTGTCCTCTTTTCCATTTTAACGAATTCCAAGATTCTAACTTGAGAACTCACAAAAAGTCAATAAAACGGAGGAGTATCTCCTTTTTTTTTTTTGGTGGGAGAAGATCCAGCCCAAAGTTTTTTTTTTTTACCATAACCTATGCTCCTTACATAGAAAAAAGTTTCGAGACACACTTTGTTGATGTCAAGAATCTGTCGCTGAAAATTTTTGGTGGCCTTATTAGTTTACACCTTTACGATAAATTATAGTTGCAACTTTAGCACAACTTTTTGTTATCAAATAGAGGGTTGGAGCAAATTTGCTACAAGCCTGGCAGGCAGGAGCGACAATTTATCATTCATTAAATGATAATCCAACTCTTATTGGCCTTACTTAAGGCAAGGAGTGACATAGTATGATAAGCCTCCTAAACCCCAAATAATAAGGTCTCTCTCTCGATATCCGTATCCAGGCAAGTGTAATCGCTAAGACAAACTATAGAACATATTTGCTGTTGTTGGTGGTAGTATGTTGGTGTGAATGTATTAGTGAATCAACAAAGTTTTCGTCAATTTATTTTTTTTAGTTTAAGAGGTGCATGAGAGATATTATTAAGGTCTTGTTGTTCATAAAAAGGAAATGGGTTAATTTTACGCTACACCCTGTACTTAGGGGTCAGTTGCACCCAGCACCCCAGGGTTTTAAAATTGGCACCCAACACCAAACAATTCAAAAATCTTGGCACCCAGCACCAGATGACGGTCAAAATATATGTTGACCAAACGACTGTTAGTTTTTTAGGGGCAAAAAGGTCTTATCAACCAATTGGCACTCCACGTCATTTCCCTCCTCACGCACACCCACACACATACAGACTCAGACCGTAGCTGTCATTGGAGGGAAGAAGAACTCAAGTTTAACGAGCAAAACACGAAGGCCCAGAATGCGACAGCGGCCCAGGCTCCGGCCCCGGCCTCCGACGTCTGCAACGGCATTTTCCTCTCCTACGCCATCTGTCACCAGATCCATGGACCACTGGCCATCAGCTGAGTAACCAGTGCTGGGTCTCTCTTCTTCTCTTCACCGGTCAACCACCTCGACACTGCCTTGCCGCTACCAGATCGACGATCCATGATCTGCCGCCACTCAACTGCCGGTGCCGAAAGTCCACGCCTGTAAGAAAAAAAGTCTTCATCCGGTGATTAATCGACGATGGCGACCGCGATGGGTCAACGACTGGCACATGATGATGGCAGCGAAGGCCAATGGGGCTCTTCGGGGGCTAACCTTGGTTAGCATGCTAGCTCGTGGTCTTCGGCAACAGATTTGGTGATCAAAGGAGTTGATTGCTACTGCAGGATTTGCAGCGGAGTGGTGGGGATCTGCAAATCTAGGTCGGCACTTGGTGGGCCAATTTGTAGTGGGTGGCAGTGGTGGGAGGAGGGGAGATGGTGGTTGGTTATGCTAGGGGGTGAAGGGGGAGGGCAGAGATTGGTGGTGGTTTGCGGATGTAACAGGTGGTGATGGGATGCAGTGGTTGGCTATGGTGATAAACTGGAAAAATGGGTTAATCAGTGAACGTGAGAGTATGGTGATAAACTGGGAAAATGGGTTAATCAGATGACGTGGTGTGTATAGTTGCTGACTAGGATGGCAGGTGGATTCCACGGGTGAACAGACCATTTTGCCCTCGAAAAATTAACGGACATCTGGTCAAAGGTCATTTTGACCGTCATTTGGTGTTTGGTGCCAATTTTAAAACCCTAGGGTGCTGGGTGCAACTGACCCCTAAGTACATGGTGTAGCGTAAAATTAACCCAAAGGAAATGGACAAAAATGAAATTAAAAGATCGGTGACTGATTAAATAAAGCTATCCTGTACGTAGACTATTCAAAACAACAAGTCAATAGTTGAAGTATGTAGACTGCATGGTTTGTGCCTTCCCTCTCGCTTTCATTAGTGGTTGGTAATGGGCGAAAGCGGGAATAGTTTTAGCTTATTTGTAAACTGAATGTAAGAGGAAGCTCGCGCACGCTGCGCTAACTACTCTCGGATTCCTGCTTATTATGTTTAAATGCAAAATATGTGAATCTTGTGTTGTTAAGAGAATAGTTGTTGTTAATGCGCAGTTTAACAATACAAGAACATCACTAGTCGTCGCTAAAAGAACAATAGTGTATGAAGTAAGACATGCCAGTCATGCCTTACTAATTATAGGGTTCATGGGAACATCCCTGCGAAATTACAACTGATCCATGGAATTCCTTTGACATCTCTATAAGCATTTTGCCTGGGAAGGAGGATTAGAGGAAAGTGCGCTGTAGCTTTATAAGATCACCCAGATAGTTCGTAAGGCGAATGACTGCTACTTCTCACGGGTCATCTGATTTTGTCGCTAATGCTCAAAAAACACTTTGCTAACGTACTACGCACAACAAACACTAATTTCTTTCTCTTCATTTTGCCGCCTTGTTTCCCACAAGAAACGAGTGAGTGCCTACTTTAAAGCAGACTTTACGGCGAAAGCAAGTACTTCATGTTTGGTTGGGTGTTAGAAACATGAAGAATCGAGTATTTCATGACTGTTTTTTCCTCTATGTGTGGTGTTATATTTATATGATGGCTCATCTACTTATGATTATGTTACTTTGGTGCTTTTCTGAAAACCTTTACGAAGTCATTCGTTTTAAATATATATAAGAAATTCCTCCTACCATATATATGATAAACAAAATTCTCACACTTCAATTTTGTTCACATTATTTGTTGCTATAGAGCCATAGTAAATTGTTTAATAATTTTAACAAGCAAAGTAGACTGCAAGTACAAAAAATAGAATGCCTTTTGATTTTTGGATTCACTACTATTGCTGACATAATAAGAACTAGGTGCGTGCAAAAATAAAGTTATAGATATGTATTTACTATTTAAATTTTTTATTTTATGTCAATTTAAAAATATACATATAATTATGCCAAGTGTCATCATTCAAAATAATTAGTTATGTAACATCAAAAGTGGTCATTATCTTTGTAAGTAGTATGGATAAGGTTATAAACCAGGTACATGCCATACATACTGTTTGCTTATGCAGTGCAACATTATCCATGCCACTCTCTTTAGTTTTATACCACTCTCGCTATGACCACATAATAGAACACAAGAATATATATATATATATGTCGTCACTTTTGTTTAATAAGAACAACTGGTTATCAAAATCCATTTCTTCTGTATACCATCACTTCCTTTTTGGTTGTTGCGGTAAAAATAGATGTTAACGTTGTGTGTGTGTGTCTATATATATATATATATATATATATATATATATATATATATATATATGAGCTGATTCGTTGCTATACCGTCCGCTATATAATGTAGTGGACGATAATGTAGCGGATGGTGAATTATCGTCCGCTACATTATATAGCGGACCAGCGCTAGCAACGTGCTGCTAGCATATATATATATATATATATATATATATATATAAGTGTAATTGTAGAAATCTCCTGTAATATGTCAAGGAGCCCCATTCGTTGTATAATTCAACCTTGTATAACGACATGGTACAATCGACCCTTTTATGATAATTATGAAAAATAGAATTTTTTTTTAGTATTTATAGGATGCATAACCTGTAGGCTTTTTCATACTTTCGATCATCAACACAATTTCTTTTTATGCACGTATATCAATTGGAAAACAAGACTAGCACACCATGTCGTCTTCCTAGAAAATACTACTCCGTAGTAAATTAGATCTCACTTGCGACACATATTAGTTAGTTTATTAAAGACTATTCTCATATGTGGTACCTTACTTTTCTCTTAAGCTTAAAGAAAAAGAAAACAAAAAGGGAAGCGATGAATATATTTCAAATTGAACTAACGACGTACTCTAATCTAAGGTCAAGCTTGTAGCCTTGTGGTAAAGATATGCGCAAAGTCACACATTTGCGTACTATAGGATATGAGATATCTAAGGGAGTGTAGAGGATCCTTCTGATGGGTTGTAGGTATATGACGTCTGATACCAGGAGTGGTTGGTCTCGTGACATACAAGAATGCATGGCCCAGAGAGATGAACGGCGAGGGCGAGGACCAGGTCTAGGGTGACACGGAAAGGGCAAGAGTTAGGTGATATATGATGCTCGAGACTATCTTTTAAGGTGTGTGAGGTGGCAAAATTTGTCTAAGTACGGTGAGAGAGGATATTTAGACAGAGTTTGGTAGACTACTGTAATTTATTTTCTATTATTCGTTGTGTCAAGCGGAGTTTTTATATTAAAATATACAGAGGCTCGCGTGAGGATTCACATGTCCTTTCAGAGTAATTAGTGAATGCGAGATGGGGCCTTGTACCTCCAGTTTAGTACAGTCAACAAACGGGAACAAGAGCCGAGAGCGGTTTGGAGCAAACCTTATCTTATCATCCACAATGCATATGTTGGACGATGGTTCACAAACAGTGGCGGAGGTAGCGGGGGGCACGTGCCCACCTGCCGTCCTCCAAACTGAATCTTTTATATATTTATTATGTATGTAATTTTTTGGGACGAATGTGTCCTATGAAGATATGACTTTAGCAAACTAAAGTGGCCCATATTTGGTCATTTTATCACATGACACATAACAAGAGAATGACTATTAAAGTGAATATATATAGAGAAAGGAAGAGCATGTGGGGTCTAACCAATGTCCTTGCCTCTTCTGCAGATTTATGGTTTCCAGTTATTTCCTCTCGAGTCCTCCTTGGTTTCTCCATCTTCTTAATAAGGAAAAAGTCTCCTCACTGCTTCATTACCCCCAAGTATATCTCGCCTCTCTCTTACTTAGTTGGCTATCTTGCACGAAAGCTTCAAGTGTTAAAAAATAATGTTTAATCGGTAAAAAAACTCTCTCGATTCACACCATTTTTTTTTACGCTAAGGTACTCCGTGTTCTTCAACATTTTTGTAATTGAAAGTTTAATTTCTGGGAGTTACAGATTTTTTGATTCCCTAAATTGATCTCTTTTTATATTTTTGCTCACTGTACTAAATGTTTATTTGTTTTGTTTCTAGTTCATAGTTGTATGCAATTTTTATTAGGAAAAAATACATTACTTTTATTAAGTATTATAAAACAATCCGATTTTGCTTTGTATTTTTACAGTTAATTGATCGTTGAATATTTTTATTTTTTGGTGTCCACTTCAAACAATTTCTCTGGCTCCCCCACTGTTCACAAAGGACGGTCATGTAGTACAACTTTAAAGGCTGTCGGCTTAGTCCTTTGTCTTATGCAGTTCATATGAGGCCTGACCACTGTGACACCTCCTACTAACAGCCACATAACTACTTGTCTCCCTGGGACCTCGCTTCGAAGAACTAACAGCAGCCTCGCATATTCCCCAACAATTTTTTCTGCTGTACATATGCTCCTTACAGGTAAAAAGGTTTAGGTACACACTTTGCTGATGTCAAGAATCCGTTGCTGAAAATTTTAGTGACTTTTTTGGCTTACAATTTCACGAGAAAATGTTCTCACAACGCTAGCAAAATTTCTTTTACCAAGCGTTATCGCTAAGACAAACTGTTAAACTTATTTTGCACTTTCTCATGGCAGTAGGTTGGTATGAATGTATCAACTAATCAACAAATTCTTCGTCGATTTCTTTTTTTAGTTCAAGAGGCGCGCATAAGAGATATTATTAAGGTTTTCTTGTTCATAAAAGGGAAATGGGAATATAAGAAAAATAAAAGATCGTTGACTAAATGAAACTAGCTGTAATGTAAACTATTAACAACATGTCCATAGTTTAAGTGTGTAGACTGCATGATTTGTGCTTCCCCTCTCGCTTTTATTGGTGGTATGGTTCATGCCTCCTTCCTGCTTATTTATATTCTAAAGCAAATTATTTAAGTCTTGGGTTGTCAAAAGAATAGTTGTTGCAAATGCATATTTTAACAATACAAGAACATCACTAAACGTTGCTAAAAGAACACAAGTTTATTGGGTAAGGCATGCCTTATTTTATGGTTCATGGGAACATCCCTGCGAAACTATAAATGATCCGTGGAATTCCTTTAACACCTCTAGCGGTAAGTAGGCACTAAAAACTCCAATTTCTTTCTGTTCACTTTGCCATCTTTGCTTCCCACAAGGAAGGAGTGAGGCGCAACTTTAATTTAGAGCGACGAAAGTAAGTATTTCACGTTTGAATGGAGTTTGACACGTGAAGAATTGAAGACATGGCCGTTACTTCTATCTGTGTGGTTTTCTTTTCTTTTTCTTTTTCTTTTTTTGGAAGGGGGAGGTTACGCGGGAAAATGTTTGGTCATTAAAACTTTGAGATAAAATAATCAAGACCTATAAAATTATTGATCTGGAAAAACTAGATAGTATGTTTTTTCATTTGTAATCATTATAGATTAGTGGTAGGTTATACCCATATTTGATTTATTTTTTTTGGTGCAAATCATATTTGATTTATGTGCGGTGAAAATTGCATACTTTTCATTGTTACCTTCCACGTATTTGTGAACAAAAAACAAAATGGGCTTTTACAACTTGACTCACCTACTCACAAGAGCAACAAAGTTACTTTCTAAGACATAAGTCATTCTATATAAATAATTCCTCTCACCAAATACCATAAAAGAAATTCTCACACTTCACTTTTGTTGCTATGGACCTATAGTAAAATGTTTACAAGTTTTAATATCTTTTTATTATTTCTAACGTTTAAAGTAGAGTATAAGTACAAAAGATAAAATGTAATTTGATTTCTAACTTCACCACTATCGCTAAGATAATAAGTTTACAAAGCAGGTACACGCCATACCCTTTGCTTTCGCAGGGCAACATTATTCATGCCACTCTCTTTAGTTTATACCGCTCTCACTATGACCACATGAAAGAACACAAGAATATGGAAGTCGTCGCTTAAGAACAAATGGTTATCATATAATTGCTGAAATGTTAGTCACTAAGATTCGATTCTTCTATACCATCACTTCCTTTTTAATGGTTGTGGTAAAGATAGATGTTGACTTACATAAGTGTAATTCTACTCGTCGCACTATTCAACTTGGTAAGATCAACCCTCTTTGGATAATCATGATAAATAGAAACTTATTATTTAAAACATGTGGTGCTGTATGCTGCTGTTTGTTTTTTTTTATATCTTCATTCATCAACATAGTTTGTTTTTACGCACGTATTTTAAACAAAAACCAAGACTACGAGCAGCACGTCGCCTTCCTAGAAAATTGTAAATTGGATCTCACTTGCGACATAATATGAGTCAGTCTATTAAGGATTGTTCTCATATGTTGTACCTTAGTTTACTCATGGCTTAAATAAAGACAACAAAAAGGAAGGTGATGAATATACTTCAAATTGATCGAACTAGTGTATAATCCAAGGCCAAGCTTGAAACCTAGTGGTGCCTAAAGATATGTGCAAAAGTCATAAATCTGCATGCCACAAGGAATGGAGTATTTAAGGGAGTGTTGAGGATCCTTCTTATGGGTTGCAGAGATACCACGTATGAGCCTGTAAAAAATTCACTACAAGAAAATGTACTTTTCACTACAAGAAAATGTACTTTTAGCGACGTACTTATCCGTCTCTAAAAGACCACTTTCCGTCGAAAAAAATATTTAGCGACAGACTGTCTGTCGCTAAAATTCCGTTGAGAAAAAGGTCGTCGCTTAAAGATTAGCGATGGAATTTAATGATCCTTCGGAATTTTTTTTCTTTTACCAACGGAATTAATTAGTTTTAGCGACAGAAATTCCGTTGCTAAAGATATTTTCAAGATTTTCCTAATTTCTGAATTTCTCAAGAATTTTTTTTTTAAGTTTTAGCTACAAAATTCCGTCGCAAAAAATCCGCCGCAAAGTTATGTAGCAACATTAATTTCATCATTAAAAGTCTATCCCTAAATTATTTCCCAATCTGTAGAAAGACTTTTAGCGACGGAACTCCGTCGCTAAAAGTCTGTCTGTAAATGTTAAAAAAGGGCTTTTTTATTATTTTAATTTTTAAAAATCAAAATAAATCAACCAATCAACCAATCCAACAATATATTAATTCTGTAAACTTAAATTCATCCTTTACCAAACTTCAAGTACTACAAATAAGATTTAAATCACATCTTACAAGTCCCAAAAATAAAATAACAAGTTTCTTTGAAATTACACAACAAATACATTGAACATAAGGTTTTATTGTACAACTTTTTCTCAACTGGTTCGAAAGTGATTGCTCATTGAGTTTTAGCGGACAATTTATTACAACTCTGAGTTCCATTTCAACTATTTCTTTTATAACATCATCTCTGTCTGAATCAAGTTGTTCATCCTCTGCAACAAATAATATTCAAAAACAATCCAAGTCAACTAAAGAGTATTATTAGTAAATGCAGAGGAAATAGACACATAAAACATGACCTCAGAGCGGACCCATCAAATTGGTAGACCGTAGAGTTTCCCAAATTGTCTTATAAAACTGAGCAGCTGGACCAATGAATATGAACCAAGTGAGTTGATTGAGTTGGTTGGTGTAAGATCAGTTCAAAATCTGTGTGAAGCCAAACTCATAGTAGTTTGACTTCTTTTAGAGCCAACAAGCATGTAATAATAGTTTATCAAGCCAAATCACTATCTTATAAAATTGTATTGCGCATACTTGCGTAGATCTTCCGAAAACATGAAATTTACCTATCTCAAGTACACAAACAGACTGTCCTTAAAATTGAAAACATCTCCACTCATGTCATGATTAAACATCTCTCAATCACGTCTTTTGATGATTACAATGTTACGGAGAGTAGTACTATTATGCAATTCACTCTACTGATGGCGAAATTGTGGGACCAAATATCAACAGACTATTGGTTCCCTTTACTTTTGGGTAGCTTATTTGGCTGAACCAGTATGGGGACCATTCGCATCATGGTGTTGTGCTTAGCTTATTTTCCGTGGGTAATAGTCTGTCGGCAAAAGTGTGTTGTTAAAGACGTTTATCGACGTAAAATTCTGTCGGTAAAGGTCTTTAGATACGGACAAATACGTCGTTAAAAGTCACTTTTAGCGACGGATTTTGACCCGTCGCTAAAAATTCATCGCTAAAAGCTCTTTTTCTTGTATTGGTGTTGTGACATATAAGGATGCATGGCCTAAAGGGGGTGAAAGCCGATGGTGAGAATTAGGCAAGCTGACACTAAAGAGGCTGGAGGTAGGAGATATATGATGCTCGAGACTATCTTCTAAGGTGTGTGAGGTGGGAATTTGTCCAAGTATGGTGAGAGGGGAGATTTAGTTAGAGTTTGGTGTATAGTTGTGATTTATTCTCTATTGTTCCTTATGTGGAGCGAAGTATCTATAATAAAAAAAATATAGAGGCTCAGGTGAGGATTTACATGTCCACTTGGAGCAAGTAGTGAAGGCGAGGTGGGGCCTTGTACCTCTACTTTAGCATAGTCAACTAAGGGGAACAAAAGGGGAGAGCGGTTTGGAGCAAACCTTGCCTCGTCGAACCAAAGGGCGTGCGTTAAACAATGGTCCCCACATAGGATGTCAAGGAGTAGGTGACCCCTTCACATGTGAGTGTGAAAGAGGGTGTCACGTGTTAGTACGGGGACATGTAGTACACAATTTAAAGGATGTGGGCTTAGTCCTTTGTCTAATGCGGTTCACATGAGGCTTCACCATTGTGGCACCTCCTAATCCTAACCACATAGCCACTTATCTCCTTGACTCCCAGAGACCTCGCTCTGAAGAACTAAGGGCGATGTCGCGCATTTGCCAGTATAAGGTCTCGCCCCTGATCCTTTAGGGATGGACTTGTTGAGTTATATTTCGAGGTTAGATAGAAGAAAGGAGATCTCGAGGGTGAGAACCTCGAGGTTTGGAAAGAGGGAGGCTTAGGGCTAGTTTCCCTACAGGAATTACCTGGGTTATATCCTGCTTACTCAATTGGTGGTGCAAGGGGTAGGGGGTGGGCTCAAGGTTTGACCTTTGGACCGTTAAATTTTTCTTAGCCTTGTAGCGTTTGACTTTTGACTTGTTGAACTTGTGCCATGCCATTCTTGACGGACCATCCTTAACCCTTTGGTCCTGACAACCTCTAGAGTCTCGTCCTCTGGTTACTTTCGAGTTTAATCCTCATGGTGGTCCCTTGCACTTAACGTTTAGTAGCAAAAAAAAATTCCTCCAACAGTTTTCCAATAGAGATTCTTGGGGAGAAGAGAGAGAGGAACTCCACTTGATGCATTTTGGAAATTACACATCATCTTTCATGAACTAGGCATACAATGGATTTGCTTGCCAAGTTGAGAGTTCCTTTCGACAATCTTTGTGGGGGAACTCCTATTATAAACTGCCCAATAGCGACCCTCATCGTTTAATACATCTCTTCATCATTATGCGGAGAAGAAAGAGAGAAATATTAAAACACATTTATGCCCCATTTCTTGACTTCTGAAACTTTCCTTCTCCTTTACCTTCGAGCTCCAGTCGAACCCATGTCCCCTGCCAAGAAAACACACTACTAATGCTAGTAGCAAATGAATGGCAGCACATCCCCTATTTTGATGAGTTTTGGGAGGTTGGTTGCTCTTATTCGTTGACCTGAGGCACCTATCTTTATAAGTCCTTTTTATTGGGAATTTTTCAATATTGATTCTTACCTTATTAAAGTTTGTACTACAAGGAATAAGCTACAAAAAGAATCAATCAAATTGATTGATTGGTTTGAAAGATATTAACTCTCAAACATTGGCATTTAATAAGGTTAAAATTAATCATGAAGTGGGTTCCCACATGGCTTGGGAAATGGAAAAGTTAAGGGTATTTAAATGGCCATATGACATACCATATTGTTCTAGAAACACATGGTATGCATGGCCATGCACTCGCACATGTGCGGTGCACCGCACGCGCGCGCGCGCCAGCGACGGCGGCGTAAAGGCGTTATTGGCGCACTTTGCACTTTGCACTTCGCACGTGCGCATCGTCGCTAAGAGCCCGTGCCCAGCCTTAACTTTTTCGACAAATTCAGCCTGTGAGCTGCAACTTGAACTGAAACAGTTAATTTTGAAATGACAACTGCAATTGGTGCCTTTTAGTTCAAATGTTACACCTCTATACTGTGTTTACAGATTGTGACTGTTAAGTGACATCTGCAGAGTCACTTAACTGCCACAACTGTTTGCACCTGTTCTAGGCACCCTTTGGTGTCTATAAATAGGGCTGATGGTCAGATCATCAAATTACTTCGAATTCTCTCTTGCTCTCTCTCAAATTTCTGTCTGTTGATTGCATTCTGCTGTGATCAACAGAGTTTTGCCTGTTTTATCTTGGGAAGCAGATTTGCTACTACCCTAAGCAGATCATAAGGGAGCAAATACTGTCTTAAGGAAAGAGTGCAACGCATTCGACTCAGGCATCTTCAGTCCAGTTTCTCCATACTGCCTTGAATATTTCCAACACATTTGTCCTTCCACTGACTAGAATCACCCCAAGGCCCGGATTGTCCTCAACTTCAAGATTGAGAATGGTCACCTCGATCGAATCAACATGGAGGAAGGGTAAGGCTAAGTTTGAGACTCCACTGGCTCCATATCTCATTCAGAGCCTAATCAAGATAAAATAGTTCCAATTGGATTTCTCACTATTTCATGGTCTGCCTGCGAGGACAGCATATGAAGAGATGGAATCAAAACCTAGGCTTTTCCACTGCTGCCACTCTTTCAAGGGGGAAAAGTTTGCCCCTTGCTCCTATATATTCTTACGGAATTTCTTTACTAAGCTTGACCTACTATTAACAATTACCAACATATGAATAAGAGTTATAACGTTACCACCTAAACCTTCTAGGCCTCTCTGCAACTGTTTTCATATGAAAGCCTAATGTACTAATGCCCCATAATCCTAAACTTCCTCCCCATTAAAGTTGACTTTTGTGAGACTCACCAATGATAACCTCAGAAAAAAAAAGAAGGACATTTCCTAGTTTTGAGCCCAAAAGTGGTTTCATACTCTCGGTCCTATGTGACTTGAGCCTAGTTTGGACTTTCCTTGCCAATTGTTCCCAACCTATTCTGGTCGCACCAAAAGGCCCACTGGGATCCCATTTTGCATGACACATCCGCACAAGCAACAGTCATTTTCAACGCTTCCAACCGGTCAAAGCATGCATGCTCAAGTCACGTGCACTTCTCACTTTTGTTACGTTACTTCATCACTAAGAAACTCATTTTTGCGCGACGCCTCATCACGCTGCGACCATCGCATGTCGCCCGTCGGCGCATCATGGCACTTGCCCAAGGAAGTTGGCCTTGGCCTTCCCCTTGGGGTCGGCCTCGGCCTCCCCTTGGGGTCGGCCTCGGCCTCCCCTTGGGGGTCGGCCTCGACCTTCCCTTGGGGTTGGCCTTGGCTTCCATACTTAACACATTCACTTCCCTTCAAGAGGCCTTACATCGTTTGTGACCCTCGTTGTCCGTCGCCCAGACGTCACTCTGTGACCCCGTCGCTCGCCCGTACATCACTTCCCGACCTCGTCGCCCAGACGTCACTCCACGACCTCGTCGCTCACACGTACATCACTCCGCGACCCCGTCGCACGTATATCACTCCGCGACCCCATCTCTCAGACGTCACTCTGCGACCTCGTCGCCCGTACGTCACTCCGCGACCCCGTCGCCCGGACGTCCCTCCGCGACCCCGTCGCTCGTACATCACTTGTCGCTCGCCCGTACATCACTCCGCGACCCTGTCGCCCGAACATCACTCCGCGACCCCGTCTCCCGGACGTCACTCCGCGACCCCGTCTCCCGGACGTCACTCAGCGACCCCGTCGCCTGGACGTCACTCCGCGACCCCTTCGCCCGGACGTCACTTCGCGACCCCATTGCTCGTACATCACTCGTCGCTCGCTCGTATATCATTCTGCGACCCCGTCGCCAGAACATCACTCCGCCACCCCGTCGCCCAGACATCACTCCGCGACCCCGTCTCCCAAACGTCACTCTGCAACCCCGTCGCCCGTACGTCACTTCGCGACCCCATCGCCCGGACGTCACTCCGCGAACCCATCGGCCGGACGTCACTCCGTGACCCCGTTGCCCGTACATCACTCTGTGACCCCGTCATTCGAACGTCATTCCGCGACCCCCGTCGTCCGAACGTCACCCATACCCACGCGTCATCTCTATGACCCCCGTCGCCGGTGCCTGCGCGCCAACTCTTTGACCCCGTCGTCCGTCGCCCGGAAACCGTCTCCGCGATCCCCGTTGCCGGTGTTCATACGCCGTACTCCAACACTCCACCACGCTCGTGCGCTGCTGATACGGTCGTGCCCCAAGGCTCTCTGTCACACTACCGTGCCCCCGGCACCATACGCCCTCCGTCACGCCCATGCGCCACAATCATGTTACATGCCCCCCCGTGCACCACACTCATTCACCATACCATGCACACCTTGCCTTGGTCGTGGAACATGCTTCGACCCACTCTCCGGAGTGCGCAGCACCCGCGGGGATCGGCAACTCCTCCGGGACACTATCTCCGCCAGGGAGCTCTAAGTGCTCCGGCATGAAGACTCCCCTTCCGCCAGGTAAACGGCTCCTCCGGGATGCTACCTCGGCCCGTCGGGTAGACGGCTCCTCCGGGATGTTACCTTGATGTGCTCCGAGTGCTCCGACACAAGGACTCACCCGCGGGGATAAGAGACTCCTCTGGGACACTATCTCCGCCAGGGGGCTTTTCAACTCCCCTTCCGCCAGGTAGACGACTCCTTCAGGATGCTACCTCGGCCCATCAGGTAGACGACTCCTCTGGGATGCTACCTTGATGCGCTCTGAGTGCTCCGGCACAAGGACTCACCCGCGGGGATAAGTGACTCCTCCGGGACACTGTCTCTGCCAGGGAGCTCTCCACCTCCCCTTCCGCCAGTTAGACAGCTCCTCTGGGATGCTACCTCGGCCAGTCGGGTAGACGGCTCCTCCGGGATGCTACCTTGGCCGGCGGAATAAGCGACTCCTCTTAGACATTATCTCCACCAGGGTGTCTACGTGACTGGCCTACGTGCTCCGGCACTGGGGGCTTGCGTCGGCACCCCTATGGACTATGACCCCCGGGTCACTCTGAGATGGGAGCAGGTCTTTGGAGGGCCGCGCCTGGTTCGCCAGGCAGTTGAGCGTCGGGTCTTCCCCATCGCTGCCAGGCCTTTGGGACTCCGCAAGGGCTTGGATTGGAGGCTAAATCAAGGAGGTTCTCTGGCCACACCGACGCTGTGGGAGCCAGTCTTTTCAGACAGATAGAGCGACGCTGTACGGGGCAGGCTGGGTGAATATGCGATCCGACAGTCCGTGGAGCACCGGCACCTGTGGACCCCTCGGTGACTTGTCACTCCCAGGGAGCGCCACGTGTCGACTGATGACATCATCATCTCCACCTCTATAAATAGGGGTCTTGAGAATTCATTTAGAGGGACGAAACATTTTCAGAACATATTTCACTTTCTCAGTCTAGAATTCTAGAGAGAGAAACATACAGGACCCTGACTCTGGACCTAAGCATCGGACTGTGACTGTCGTCGTGTATTCACCCTGCGCCATCGCCCTCGCAGCACTGCCACCCTCAGGCTCTGTCTGGGAAGCCCTTGGTCTCTGCCCTTGTTCCACCCTTGTTGTGTCCCACATCAAAATACTTGGCATCCGACTCGGACTGCATTCCTTGTGGCACCTTCACGTCGACTGCGAACCCTTTTTCCTTGGCATCACCAATTTTAATTTATAGCCCTAATAATTCTAATGCACAAGAGTTTGGGACTATGGTTTTCGTGAAGAGGCAATGATCCTTCCAGAATAGACATGGCGTGGGAATTGATGTAGTTTCTAAGTCTTGCTATTTTACACCGTGCTACTTGCATTATTTACCATGTTTGGTGTTGGTGTAGATATTGGGAAGATCAGATTCTAGCGTACTTGCCACCTGCACCATGTACTTATGTTAGGAACTGTTTTGTTATGTGCTTCACAGCATTAGGCTGTTTGTATTTATGTTTTTCCAAATTCAGGATTAGTCTGTAATGTAGGCCATTAGCTAGTAGTTTCTAATGATGTAATATGTTATTGATCACTCCTTTCTCTTTGATATGAATGCAATTATAAACCTTAACAAAAAGAAGGTTATTCTGACAGCTGCGTCAGCAATGTCTTTACACTCGAATTCTGCGAAGAAGCGTACGAGAGTATGTTGTTTGAATAAGAAGCAAGATACTAAGTTTTTACATCCCCAAATGGGCATTCTAAAAATCAGATTATTACCTTGGCAACATAGTGAAGTGATACGAATAAAAGTTAGCTTAAGACATATGCAAGAATCTTGTTGAACTATCAATAATTTTGGTACAAGGAATGCATAAAATAGATTACCACTCCTAGTTGGTGGATGAGTTTGCTGAAATTGTCATTTGATCAAACATTTTGGCCCCGTTGAGTTTGTCTGGATCTCATGTGGTTAATTTGCACACATTAAAATAAGAGCACATATACAATACATAATTGGCTTTACCTCGTTGTCAAGCTTCTCAGCTCCCGTCATCTCTGATAAAAGCTAGATAGAGTTAGTAGGTAGCTTGAGATGTTTGAGCTTATGTCGTTGTGCTCATAAATATGCTTGAGATACATAGTGGGGGTGGAGACAAGGTATGCTTTACTACATATACCCTATGTTACATGGACTCGGTGTCGATGTCCGGATCGGGTACGTGTCCAAGTGTCAGACTCGCCTATTTTCGAAATTTTAGGATACGTGGACACCGTCCAAAAGTTGGACACGGGTACGGGGACACGTCGTACATAATATATATATTACATTTATATTCCTACTATAGTGCGCTACTAAACACCATATATAACATATAACTATATAAGTATATAACTAATTACTAATTTACTATAGAGTATAGTCTATAGTATCATAAATATTTTGAATAGAATGCTAGGAATCTGAGGTGGAGCATCAACATATGAATTAAATTGGACTATTGGAGAGGGTGGCAAAGAAGTACCTGTTGGCTGTTGCTGAGTTGTTGTCATCAAGATATGCTGAGGGTGGCAAAGAAGTACCTGTTGGCTATTGGAGAGGGTGGCATCAAGATATGTATGTCTGTATGTTTTCATGTTGAACTTGGAACTTGCTGAATTGCTGAGCATTACGCCATTACCAAATCAAAGATAAACACAATAATACTAGAGATAAGATAGAATGACAAATCTGCAGCTTACACTGAGTTATCTTAGAAATTAGAATGCATAAACTCATAAACACCAAAGCATCTGTTAAATATCAATATATCATCATTTCAGAATTAAAAAAATTTAACTGGAAGATCAGATATGGACCATATGGGAATGGGACACGAAAGGTTTATTAGTTATAACTTACAAGTTATAACTTATAACAAACAAAAGACTATCAATCTTCAAATCTTCACTGATCATGTATCACAATATGTCAATATCACATACAAAAATAGATAAAACTTGCTGCTAACTCTTGTTGCAGACTTGCAGCAGTGAGCAACCTACTCCATTTCGTCCCCATCCAAATTTTGAGCTCCAAGTTCGTCAACTTCAACTGGTTGTTTCTCCACATTGTCATCAAAGGTGACTGCTTCAAGATCTGGTTCATCTAGGGATAGTTCTGCTAGCTCAGTCAACAAGTGTCCATCAATATCAAACTTGTCTCCACCTACAAAAGATTGCAACCATTGTATATTCTTAACAAATGCTTGATCAATGTTGAGTCTTCTAAATAGACAAAAGAATTTAACCAAAGAACTTACATAGGTCCCAATACTTTATAGCTCCCTCAGTGTATGCCTTCTTTTTCCTAGCCATAAGTCGAAAATTGCAGTGAACAAACACCAAATCCTCAGCTCTACTTGTTGCCAATTTGTTCCTTTTGATACTTTGAATCACAGAATATGTGCTCCAATTACTCTCACAGCAGGACGATGATGCAGGCTGTGAGAGTAGCTTGAACGCCAAATCTCGCAACAATGGTGTGGAAGAACCATGATTAGCCCACCACGATAACGGTTCTTCGTACATTCTAGCCTCAATGACATGAGCTTGGTTGAAATATCCAGAGCCATTTGAAAATGCACCATACTCGATACAAACTTTTCGAATATCTTCCTGATTTGGGAAAAGCCGCTTGAAGCATTTCATCATATTCATTGACCCCTCTTGATCTTCGTGAGGGGATATTCTCTCACTCTCAGTTCCGTTAGTTCCTCCTTCAAGCCACACAACACTGTAGTACTTTGGAACCAAGGAATGTGCCATACAATGCAACGGAGTGTTGCTTTTGTTCCATCTAGCCTCCAAAACATTGTGGATGACATAAAAAAAAGTTGATTTACCTGTGATTATGTTCTCACCTTCTCGATCATTGTATCCCACATGTCATAGATTAGATGTAACACTGGTGCATCAGTATCGGCAGCCCTTAACATGTCCATTAATGGCTCTGTAAAGCTCAAGAAAAACTCTAGCTTATCCCACCAAGTATCATGGACGAAGGATTGCTTCACTTCTTGAGCTTTGATTTCTGTTGGGATTTTTCCATCACCTCGATAGGTCTTCCAACTAGAATCCAGAACCATCTTCTCTAATGCTAGCTTCACATCTTTCAAACGTCTTGTCATGACAATACTTGAAGCAAATCTTGTTTCAACAACCTTTAGCAAACTTAAATCTGAGTAGCGATTAAAAATGGATAGTGCCATACCATGGTTAACAATAAAGTTTATTATGCTTTGGACATCATTAACGAGCTCAGCTATCCATTTACACTCAGAATATTGGGGCAACTTTTCTGAAGGACCACACATGCTCTTAATCGCTAAATTCAGACTATGGACAACGCATGGTGTCCAAAAAATGCGAGGATACATATCCTCAATCATCTGCCCAGTAGCTTTGAAGTTGCTTCCATTATCAGTGAGAATTTGAACAATATTCACTTCTCCAATATCCTCTATCACAGGGAGAAATAAGCTTAGTACGTAGTTTGCATCCTTAATATTTTCACTTGCATCAACTGCACTATGAAACATAGCTCCTCCAGCATTCGCAGCCATCATATTTATGAGAGGTCTCCTTTGTCTATCCGACCAACTATCAGAGCACAATGATGTTCCTTTCTTCTTCCCCGTATCTTTTATGGGCTGCAACTTGCGAAGTATGTGTGCTTTCTCTTGTGCAAGCAAAGTAGTGCGAAGCCTATCATAAGATGGTGGAGAGTAGCCTGCTATGTTGCTGTTAGCTAGTGTCTGAGAATATTTCCTGAAATAAGGGCACTTAGCTAGGTTGAATGACAAAACTGAAGCATAAAACATGCGGGCTGCTCTCTTATCGGCAATATTTCTTTCCACCACGTTAAAGGCTTTCTCTAGAGGGCCACTTGCCTTGTGTTTTTTGTTTTGTAACAAATATGATCCATTAGGTAACGTGAGGTAATCAGCCTATTTTCTTGCTTCCATAATACGTACGTTCTTTTTTCTTTCGGCGTCATCGTGTTCTTTCTTGATTGCTTTCATGATCTCTTCACTCAAATTGTTGGATGCAGTAACTCCACAAAGAGGGATGGCCAACAGATGACCCTTCACCTTTGAGTATGAACCTGTTACCTTCTTGTTGCAGTAGTTGCACATCGAATGCCTATTTCCACCTCCACCAGCGGCACCACCAGTGACTTTCACATGGTTCCATAGTGGTGAATCATCAACACCCCCAACTTGAATCTGGGAGGGACGCAGGACAACCTTGCCTTTACCCTTTGCAGCTGATCGAGATGAAGACATATTGCCTTAAAGAAAAAAGACTGAGTTTCTTTTGGAAATACATGCTTGAATGTAGAAAAGGAAGGTGAAGACTTAATATCCTAAGAGAGAAATGAGCTTCTTATGGAATTATGCACTTGAATGTAGAAAATGAAGATGAATACATACCGTCAATCCCAAAAGAATAAAAGATTATGAGCAGCTTATGGGAATATATGCTTGATTGTAAAAAAGGGAAACTCAAAATCAATATTACCTCTGTGATGTGATTTTCTTGTTGTATTGCTTTTATCAGTTTCTCTCTTTGGACTTTCACTAGAATTTCCTCTGTTTATGTTGTTTGTTGGAATTTGGACACATAAGAGTGACGAAGAAAGCTGAATAGTGGCGAAATTGATGGGATTTGGCGGTATGGGAGTGTGATTTGGTGGTATGGGAGAGGCTTGGTTTGTTTAAGTCCATCACATTCTTTTCTTATTTGGAACCTAAGTCTACTGACTTAGACAACTTTGTTTTTTCCTACTAAAGTTCATCTATCATCTATGTGCTTTGGTTCAAATAGTCAGGTGACTAAGGTCAAGTCTTGATCTACTCTAGTAAAGAGTACTGTTTGGCCACTGAAATATTTGCTAGGAATGCTAGGGTGTTGCACCCAAAAAGTTTTTTTTTCCTAAGGCAAATTAAATTTAATGGTTATATCCAAAATTATCTAATTTAATTTTAATTTGACTAGTTAATCATGAAATTCTTTGTTTTGAAATTTTAGTCCCTTATAATACTTTAATAAATTTAGTAAACTATACTAATACTTGAATGACACAATCTACTTGTGTAATTTCATGTTGCATCTATAGTTCTTATTATTCTACTATGATTAAATTCTACCACTAAAAATGATAGTGTCAATGAGATCGGAGTATAATTATATGAGTATATTTTCGTGTTATCCATGTACATTGGACATACATTAGCATGACATACGAGTTGTAATCACAGTGTAAGTTATGGTGTAGCGGCACTTTGGTGAAAGTGATCAGCGTGGAGTGGCATTAAGTGGTGGGTAGCAAACTGCAATGTTAGTAGTCGTCGTGTTATTAAGGCGTCCTTAATAGTGAAAGTGATTAGCGTGGAATGGCATTAAGTGGTGGGGTAGCAAACTGCAATATTAGCAGTCGTGTTATTAACGTGTCATTAGTGGTGGTGGCGGTGACAACAGTGGTGGTGGCAATTGTGGGCAGTCTAATGAAGGTAACATGGTAATGGGGATTTTGTTATTGAAGTGTCACTAGTGTTGGTGACAGTGATGATGGTGGTAACAGTTTCTGTTAGCGGTGGTGGTGATGGTGTCGCATCAATAGTGGTGGTGTTGGGCGGTCTAGTGATGGTAGTGCTCGCGGTATTCGAACGTTGCTGGTGGTAGTGTTGGTGACAATGGCGATGCAATGGTGGTGGAGGATAGTCTCGCAATAGTGGTAGTGTTGGGCGGTCTAGTGATGGTAGTGCTCGCGGTATTCGAACGTTGCTGGTGGTAGTGTTGGTGACAATGGCGATGCAATGCTGGTGGAGGATAGTCTCGCAATGGATATGGTAGTGGTGGCGACAGTGATAATGGTGGTATTAAAGAGTAGCTGGTGGTAGCATTGGTGACAGTAGTCAGTAGTGATAGTGCTCACAGCAACAACGGTGGTGAAAACATGGTGCGGAGGCAGCAGCGACAATGACAGTCAAGTGGTGGCGATAGTAATGGTGGTCGTGGTGGTAATGTAACATACTATAGTGGTTGTTGTGGTGATTGGCGGTGTTGGTGGCATCAGTGTGGTGAAAAAGATATTATTGTAGACAAAAAGACCCTGTTGTATTAAAATTCCTAATTAGTTAGCAATATGTTGGATAACATGATTGTAGCAAGAGTTTTTGCAATTTTATGGGTAATCTATATTTTTAAGCTGGCAAATCGTGGAATTTCTTGTTCTCTCATTGTTTTATTAAAGTTAATAAGTTTTTTTTGGTGTATCGCGGTTAATCTAATTACGATAAAACAATGAATTAATTACCTTTAACTTCAATTAATTACGATAAAAGCTGTTAGAAAGTGAGATTTGTCATAAATTTGAGTTTACAATCTATTTTTTTTTCCTTTGAATACAGCTATTCATAATAATGGATACATAAACACAAGCACACACGCACTACAAGAAAAGAGCTCTATAGTGACGAAAAAGCCAACGGTATACAAGGGCCCGTAGGCACAAGTGTTGTTATGCCAACGGTAATAACAGCCCGTGGGCACAAGTGTTGTTATGCCAACGATACACAAGGTCCGTTGGCATAAGTGTTGTTATGCCAACGGTACAGAAGGGCCCGTGGGCACAAGTCTAGTTATGCCAACGGTACAAAAGGGCCCGTGGGCACAAGTCTTTATGCCAACGACAACAAAGATCTGTTGGCACAAGTTTGTTATGCCAATGGATACATGTATTTGGATTCGATTGATAGCTAAATGCTTCCAAAGTTTTAATCTAATTTCTTAAGATTTTTAATTTTTTCTTAAATGCAAATATTAGTTGTCACAAACAAATTGGCTAAAGTTATGACTTTAATCTTTGAAATAATAACGCCCATTTTAGTGTCTTATATATTGACCACTACTATACAACAACAACAATAGTAGGAGCAATGACAACCTTATAAATATGCAGTCACCTCGGTCACGATCACCGCCAATCCATCTCCACTGCCCACGGATTATTTTTTCATTGCCCACCGACAATAATCGCTACTATACCACCACAATCAATACTCACTACCTCCACTAGCTAGGCACATGCCCACTACCCTTTGATTGCCTAACCATGAGCTCCATCAACTAATCACCAATGACGGTGGTGATAGGCTCGACGACTGCAATTGTAATGGTGGCCGGTTTATCAATTTATTATGGTAAATCCAACTGTAACAATAGAAACCCAGCCACCTCTACATTTATGAGAGTTATCTCATCCCTCAATCTCCTTTCTTTCCTTCTCACACGTAGCACACTGCACTTAATTCTTCTGTGATGCTGGTCGGCTAGTCTCCAATTTCAAATACTTAGGCCGTGCAGGAAAGTTGATGGTAGTGATCTGGTGGTTGGGGGGAGGGGCAGACCGGGGGGTGGGGGGGTGGGGGTGTTGGTGGATGATAAGTAGGCGGTGGTATAGATGTGGGGTTGATCGATCGGTAGTTGAATTGTCGTGAAGGGGATTGTGCAGTGGTGGAAAGGTGGTAAGGAAAGGGAGCGGGGGGGGGGGGGGGGGCATGCATGATAGTGGGGGAAGGGTTACGAGGCGGGTGCCGACAAAAAGTCAACGGTACACAATGACCGTTGATACAAGTGTTATTATGCAAACGATTGACTTATATTCCAGATGATTCGTGATGGTCAAAGCCCGCGACTCATAATCGTGGAGATTGGTGTAAAAATTAGTGGGTTAATTAGACTGGCATGCAAACTTAGAAAAAAAATTAGCGGGTTAATTAGGTGGGCATGAAAACTTAGAAAAAAAAATAGCGGGCATAATACTAGGAAGCACGCATTAGTATGAAAGACATAAATTTTTTCTTATCATGTAAACACGATTCAAAATCGTGGAGATTGGCGTAAAATTGGCGGGCACGAAAACTTATCAGAAAAAAATTAGCAGGTAAAAATTGGAGGAATAATTAGGCGGGTATGAAAACTTATCAAAAAAAATTAGCGGGTAAAAATTGGCAAATTAATTAGGCGGGTATGAAAACTTATAGAAAAATTTGTGGGTAGAAATTAGAGGGTAAATTAGGCGGGCATTATGAGATAAAAAATAGGGGGCATAAAATTAGCTTGCACGTATATCAAAAACCAGATTTGCTACCTCTTTCTCTCATCACACAAACAGGCCACAGCCCCTCTGGTTGCCCTCCTCAGCTGCCGCTTTTCTGCTGGCTGCTACTGCCCTTCTCTGCTGCCGCTACCGCCGTAGCCCCGTCACACGCCGCCGCTTTTCTGGTTGCCCTCCTCCGCTGCCGCTTTTCTGCTGGCTGCTACTGCCCTCCTCCGCTGCCGCTACTGCCGCCGCGCTGCAGTCCACCACTTCCGCTTCCCTCTTTCTTCGGCGCTGCCACAGGTACAAATTCATTCGACCAATTTTTTTTGCCTATGCATCTAATTACGTTATCGCACCCCTCAGCACCGCCATCACATCCTTGCTCCGCCACATCCATCCCGCCACACAAATTATTAGGATCTGCTCCCTTGATTTAATTTACATCCCCTGGCCCTAATCCCAATTTTAATTCCACCCGTATTTGGCAATTCTGGGTTGTTTGTGGAGGTGGGTTCAGATGGGGGTGTGAGATGAGAAAATTATGTTAAGCACGTTTTTTTAATTCAATACATGGTTTCTGATCATTACAATAGCTAAAAGATAGAAGCATTGCAATAACTAGCCTTCTTTTAACCATTTTTTTAGCTATGTAGCAGTATTTAATTCAATACATGGTGTTCTGATCAGAGTCATAGCACTTCTAGAAACCCCCACCTCCGCCCCCCAAGTCCCTAACACATAATCTTGCAGAGTTTCTGCACTGCCTAGGTAGTATGGCAAGTTTCTCGACCATTATTCTAGTCTTGTTTAACCAAAAGCACAGGCAATGCTGGTAAAAAATCAGCATATATGTTTTGTTTAATCATTTCAGACTTTAAACAAATCGCTAATTTAGGACTATCACATCGCATTTTTCTATCCTTTATGATGCCACAATGAAGCGACATACATATGTAACCTAAAATAAAAGGCTAAGGATAACATCACGCACATCTCCCCTTTCCCGAGAAGCTAACAAACACATCTGAAGTGTTTCATAAAAACTGTTTTTTGTTTAAGCTTTCATTTTCTTAGATTCATTATTGAATTCTTAAAAGGAACGAGACACATTGAAATGGCATTTCTTCTTGGATTCATATTTCTCAAATACCGAGTGTTTGTCCATATCTAGTTGAATTCTCTTATCTATATGTGTTGCAAGTCTTTGGTATAGGAAACTGAAGTGGCAATCATGAATTATGGCAATCATAAATTATGGACTTGTACATAGATTTTTGTACAAAAATGACTGATTAATGGATTAGTCGAGAAGTCATCTATCTTAATTTGTGTTGTTAGTTGTAGATGAATTAGTGGTAGAGATTACTTTAATTTTACTACACTAGTTTAAAAGCTTTCTAGTTTCCAAATTTTACTTAAAAGTATTACTCATTGCTTATGCTAATGGATGCCAAATATGTACAGACTATTTTCAGATGGCTGGACGGTGACGTCGACTGTTCCACGAAGAGGTAGGGGCACCACGATCCGAAGACTAGTTTTCACAGGCTCCAGAGGATGATCGTTCACAATTTGAGGGTTCACAAGAGGAGACAAAGGGTTCTAGCATACCAGGTTATGATATTACTTCATACTTTAGAAATGAAACTGGATTATGGTGAGCTTACTTGGTCCAAGATTCGATAAAATCGATTATTTAACATGTGTTACAACCCGTAGTTTATGTCTAAGTCAAATACTATTTTCAGCTCCAAAGAAGGTGCGGGGACCCACGATGTGCGCAAGTGTTTGGGCTAGGGAGACGCAAAAGTTTGTGGGGTACAATAACTACAGGCAAATGTATACCGGTGCTGAAAGAGAGATGCCTGCGTGGCTCGAGACCTTAGCTCGCAAGTCCAATATCTTCCCGATTCATACAACGAGTTTTAGAAATTTCACGCAAGGTGATCTGGATGTTGGGTGGGCTGAAATTACAGTATAATTGTCTCTAGATTGTATACTTATTTAATTTTGTTGTTAACTACCTATCAACTTTTCCATTTCTGGTTTATAATTCAATGCACTTGCTAACGTTTCAACTACTGAAATTGATATGGAAATTGTGTATTTCATGTTGAGGTTTAAATTGTGCTTGCAGAAACGTTACACGCCAAACCATCCGCTAGCCAAAAAGCATGTATTTGAGAGGCTTGACAGCATGTGGAGATGTTGGAGGTATGAGTTAAAGCAAAAGTACTTTGTGGAGGGTGATCGAGCAAAATCTCTGCGTAATTTGAATGATCCGAGGGTGGACAAAAGCCAGTGGGAGGTATTAGTTAACTTTTGGTTAACTGATGAAACAAAGGTAAATGATCATTTGCATGATACATTTAGTGACGTTTATGCCTCGTGTACTAACATGAAAATGAAATCCAGAAAGAGTCGACAACAAACTCGAAAAAAGGAAACTTGATAGGACATACATTAGGCTCGAAGTCTATGCCAAGGAAGCAGCAAGAACTGGTAAAAATTTTGTTAATGCATGACAAATGTATGTCATGTGTATCTGTGGATTAGTGATGTGTACTTACTTGCTATTGTTGATTACTTGGTAGTACATGAAAGATGGAAAGATTCGTTCCCGAACGGAGATGTACATAGTCTTACGCACTCACAAGGATGGGACTGTCCTAGAGTCTGCAAAGGGAAAGCTAGTAAGTTCTATACAACATCCTTTCATTGTCTAGCGACACTTGTTCTGTCAACTCAATTAGTTATATTTCAGCATTAATGTGTTATTAAATGGTATTTGTAACTGCAACAATGCTATCGTAGGTTTCTTTTTTACACTTGTTGTCCAGATTATACGTATGCCTCAGTACTTTGTGGCCGTTGCTGATGTGATTTTTCAGTGTAGGTAAGTAGTTAGTCAACTTGCTGATGATTTCATGCATTTTTTGATTGCTTTGATACCTAGTTTTGTCCTGTTTGGATGGTTTTACAATTTTTGCACACCTTAAGGTGTTTGGATGGTCCTGTTTTGATTGCTTTGATACCTAGTTTAGTCTGCGGTCTGCACCTAGTGTCAAGGAACATGTTTGGCTACTAGGGTTATGGGTCCAAGGTTTGAAGGAACCTACCATCATGAGTGGTGGTGGCATCACTATCATAATTCTCCGGTTTCCGGTTCCAGAACTCGAAACGGTTGAGCAAAGAACCGATAGCAAAGATTTTGGGGAGGGTGATGGAAGGCTTTCTGGGTGCTTCGTTTCTTCTTTTACCCGCTAGTATGTCTGATATGGTGGCCATTTAAGCGGAATTTCCTTCTTACTGCTGACAATTACGGCCTAACTGTATAATAAATAATGGTCTTGCCTGTTCTTCTTTGAGTTGTTATTTGATTAGTTAGTTGATTGGTGACATGGAGAGGTAGAGAGACGAGTTGTTATTTGATTTGTTATTTGATAAGTGAGATGTAACTCTTCGCCTCTTATTTTTCAGCTTATGTTGTTCTTTTTGTCTATGAAAAACATGATATACATTCTTGTTTTGTACCACTTGAATAATAAGTAATTGTTGTCCCATTTTGTAGGATGGTTGTGATGGCGAGGAGCAAGAAGCAAACAATGCAAATGAAGACGAGTTTCCTTGAGTTGTTCATGGTTTGTACTCAAGTGTGGTTGGTTTATATGCTTTATTAGTATCAGGTTATTTCGGGGACATTAAGATTTGTTAGAGTAAAATATGAAATTTTTTAGAATCTTTGTTAGGATGATGTTGGTGAAATCTTTTGTGATTGGTATTGCAATTAATGGTCAGATTGATGTCTTCTCTATGCAATTAGGTGTTTGAGGATTATAAAATTGTTATGGTTCGATGATGTTTATTCCGTGCAGTGTTGTGAAATGAATTAGATGCAATAATTAGTGACAATAAATATGTATCCAGGAAAAGCAAGAAAGGCCTACGGTATATCCGTTGCCAAAAGTTTAAACACCGTTGCAAAGTGGAGAAAAGGCAACGGCATATTTGTCGCCAAAAGTCTTAAAAACCGTAGGCATAGATAGAAAAGGCTACAGTAATTCCGTAGGTAAAAATCAAAAAAATCGTGGGCGTATGTATGAAAGGCCTAAGGTGCAACCGTAGGCAAAAGTCATAAGCCGTAGGCACAGAGGGAAGAAGGCCTACGGTATGTCTGTAGGTAAAAGTCTTGAAAACCGTAAACACAAAAGGAGAAGAGCCTACGTTACATCCGTAGGCAAAAGTCCTGAAAACCATAGGGATATGAATGAAAAAGCCTACGGTATATTCGTAGGCATAAGTCTTAAAAACCGTTGGCATAAGGGACTTATGCCAAACTTGGCATATGTATGTCCCTACGGAACAGCCGTTGGCTTATGTCTTTACTTCCGTAGGCATATGTCTATGCCATCGGAAGAAGCACCCACGGTATACTACCGTAGGCATAGGCTATGCCTACGGTACTTTTGAGCTATGCCAACGCTTTAGTACCGTAGGCATAAACTGTTTCTCTTGTAGTGACGTCTATACACATATATCTACACGCAGAATATAAACATCTATGACATATGACAACTGTAACAAACTATTTTTCCTAATAATCAAAAGTTCAAATGATAGGGCACGTAATTATTTGATGCGAAGTCATTTTTATATTAACGCATATTTTAGATTTTTCATAGGTAGTATATTCCACTATATTTGAAAATAACATTTATTTTCAGTATTTAAACTACTCGTTTGAACCACATATGCCATATATGGTTAACGCTAAGCATATCAATAGTTGTCTAATAAAATCTTATTTTTGTTGTTCAACCGCATAATATATAAAGCAATATTTTTTGGGTAGCTATGGCCTATGGGTTATGGCATATTTATATATTTTTAAAGTTAATGGCATAGAAAAATTAATCATGGGAATGGGACTGCCTCAATAATTCTTTAACATTAAAAATGTACAATATTACAACGAGTTTGTCAAAATTTTCTATTTTTAATTACATTAGTCAAACATTCTGGTTAAGGATTTACAGTTGCACTTTTTTTTTGATCATTTCCATTGTAGCTGACACTTAAAAATTGCTCGTAAAACTTAACATTGCCTGCAATTAAAAAGAACGATTTAAATTATAGTGGCAAAAGTGAAGTGTAATGAGTGACAGTACCCGTCCCCAACAGTTAAGAGGCCATGCTTTGCATTTAAGAGGGGCCATACTTTGCATCCCATCCAAGGATGTGTGGTACAGTACTACAATAGTACTAGTACCGGGCTTGTGGCAGATTACACGGCAAAAAGGAAAATAAGGGTCTTCATTTCAACTTGCAAGAGTGCAAGACAAGTTTGTGCGTCTCTCGAGGTGAAGGTACATACCCTTCTCTCTCCCTTATGCTGCTCTTCCTCCTCTTCCCTCATCTTCTGCTTCTCCTTCTCTTCCATCTCCGGCCACTCTCCTTCTCTTCTTCTTTCTTCTGCAAGACTGCAACGCAATTGGCAAACAAATGAAACCAGTTCACAATAACAAAGATCAATCAATTAAAGGATTTTATTCATTAATTTGACGAAAAACAAAGAGGAAAAATGGGTAAACAAGATCTACAGATTCATCTTTTCCTTCTTCATTTCATCCGGATTAAAGCCCAAGAATCTTCTTCATTCTCTAAGTAGCGATAGGGAGATGAGCCGTGTCCGTTCTCAATCCTAAGGTCTTATATTATTTGCAAAAGGAGATGATGCCGGATTTAAAAGTGGAAGTTATATTTTCATGTGAAGAAACGAACTTAAGTTTAACGTGTTCCTATTTTCTAGAGCTCAGTTATTTATTTGTTAGGAGAAGTTATTTTCCATTTGGTAGTTATATTCTAAGTGATAGTTCTTTTCTATCAAGTATTTATCTTTTATGTGGAAGTTATTTTCTATATTAACTTTGTAGTATAAACACCAGAAGCAAGACTCATTTAACGAACAATCAATCATCATCGGCTCAAATCTTTTATTTTCCTTTATTTATTTATTTTTTGCTTTCTTCCTTTTTAGGAAGAGTAATGTAGCTTTCTTTTCATGATAAAAGCCTTCACAGATTATAAGTTAGATGCTTTCAGTTTATAATTGGATACACTTTCTACGTTTTCATTTCACACTTTTCAACATTTCAAATGCTTTAAAGAAGTCCTCCTCATCGAGAGGCAAAAAAACAATTCACACGTTAATTACGAGCTTGCCAGCGAGCACAAACATTGGCATGCCTGGTAAGGCCCTCTTAATCTGAAAATAGAAAATGTCAAGAACGAGAAGTCATGTTAGAACTGGCGTAGCCAATAATGGCACTGAAAACAACTCTACCAACAATAGTGGCGATGTTCTTTAGGGGAAACAAGAAACGTTCAGGCTATTAATGGTATGAATGATAGTCATAATATAGCAAGAAGTCTTTTATGTCCAATGAGCAACAGCCTTTGAACTTTTAGCAAATTTTTTTTTATCTATAATAGTCTTTGATCCCACAGCAGGAGCCACACCTTCATTAGCAATAACTTGTAGTCCTTCAATAGCAGTCCCATCAAAAGCAAGGCCAAGTTAGTTAAGATGAGTCTCTTTAGCCCTGGCCACCAACAGTTCATTTGAAGGTAAAACTATCATTAGAGGAATAGCTTCGATGGGATTTACCAGTTGGGGTCCATAGGATCAAAATTAGAAGAAGTTTGAAGGGGAACACGTGGTTCGTTTAACTGCTCTTTTTTTTCATCGCACTTTTTTTTTCTTTCTAAAAGACACTTCTTCACCCTTTTCCTCTTTTTCTATTTCTTGTTCCAAAATATTGTCATATGTCTTAGAGTTCTTGGAGTTGACCTGCTCCGAGTCAGTCTTATAACCATGAAAAAGATTCTAACGGCTCTCATTGTTTAATGAAGTGCTTGCCGATTGAGTTGCATGAGCAATTTGACTCCTAGTTTGGCTTGTTCGAAGGGTAGCAGTGACATCAGTCAATGAGCACGTGCCTTTCCTTTCTTCATAGCTTGAGGGGTAGCTTCGTGCATTTTTCATTTGCCTTTTGACGCTGAGGGCTAAGTCTCTTCACGTGTAAAAAGAAATAAGTTCAAACAAAAAACTTCCAATGGTGTTATGGCAAAATATGGATAACCAACAAAAAATAAAAGAAAGTCTATCTTGACGGGTCGATTTCAAATTATCCATACCCCTGTTCTCCACAGCCATGTTAATCAAACAATTGGTGAGGGTATAGTAGAATGTCAGTGTGGATCTGATACGAGACATAGAACCTCTGACACCACTGGACATTTTCTTCTTAAAGTTATTGATGGCAAAGTTCTCCACTGACAAGTATACATGCCCGTTAATAGCCTTGATATGGTTAATAATCAGCATCTTCTATCTTTCTCGGGCTTTGAAAAACTTTGGGGAATGTAGAAAGGAGCAGGTACTCCTTGAATCAACCAAGGTAATGAGCAAATTAGGAGGGGTATACCACTCAAAACTACACATTGCATTTTGGAGCAGCATTGATTTGGCTCCATAAAAAATACATGCAATAACCTCCAAAACAAAAAGTTGGCCCATACATTTTCTACAAACTCTCATTTTTCCACGAGTATATGTACAGAGAATATATGAAGGTAACTCTATGAACCAGGTAGGGCCAACGCTTTGGCTGAGAAAAGAGTGTGGTCTCACACTGCTCATTATGCAATGTGTTTCGACAGTCTCCTATGAAATCCTAGTCAATGGATCCCCGTCACCACGATGTGGCCTTCGTCAGGGGGGCCCGTATCTCCCCATACCTATTCATCCTTTGTGCCGAAGCTCTCTCCTCTGCGCTATCTCGTGCTCAAACTTTGCGACTCGTCACTGGGATTAAAGCCGGGAAACGGAGCCCCCCGATAAATCACCTCTTTTTTGCGGATGATGCTTTGATATTCACAAAGACCAACTCACAGGCTATATTATCAATTAAACGGATTTTACAGCGCTATTGCCAAGACTCGGGCCAGTTAATTAACATCGACAAATCCTCTATTACTCTGAGCCCCAATACCTCATTATCCACTCATGTTTCTATTCGGCAGAAACTGGGTATTACAGTTACTTGTGAATTTGGCAAATACTTGGGAGGAACGCTGGATCCTCTTACTAAAAAAAAGATTTTTTTCGGGATCTTATTGACCGCATCCGAGGTCAATGCGCTTCCTGGAAGGGGGTCCTTCTTAATAGAGCTGGCAGAGCAACCCTCATCAAGTCAGTCTTAATTTCTTTACTTCTCTACCATATGCAGGTTTGTATTTTCCCTCTACAGGTGTGCCGCCAGATTGATTCATTGCTCAGTAATTTTTGGTGGTCGGGTAATGAATGCCATCGCGGCATTCATTGGATCAACTGGCACGCCTTATGTGGGCTTTGTGATAAAGGGGGTCTAACTTTTAAAGCCACGAGACTCATGAATACTGCCTTACTTATGAAGCTTGCTTGGCGTATTTGGGTATCTCCTGATTCCATGCTCGCCCAAGTGTTCCAAGGTAAGTATTGCGTGCAACATGGATTCCTCCACTCCCCTACTACTGGCACATTCTCGAGGGCATGGCGAAGCATTCTTCTTGGAAGACAGCCTCTCATTAAAGGAATTCGCTGGCAAGTGGGGAATGGTAGGAGCATCAATATATGGAACGACTGGTGGATACCTGATATCCCTAGGATAACAAGTGCTCTGTCACCTTCGAATAACAGCCAACCTCATCTTGTCCATGAACTTATTCAAAATGGCTCTTGGGATCATCAGAAGATTGATCAGTGGTTTGCGGTGGATGTCGGCGATAAAATTAAGGCCATCCATGTGGCCACACATGATTTCGAAGATCAACAAGTTTGGGGGCACACGAGGGATGGAAACTTTACGGTTGCATCGGCATACCTTATGATGTACCGCCAGCAGGACTACTCTCTATATGCAACCCTTAAACCTCCTTCTCAACCTCCAATTTACCCACCGGACATATGGAGGAAACTGTGGAGCCTGAAGTTATCACTCAAGTTTAATTTCTTGATTTGGCAGATCTTATGGGACCACTTGCCTCTCGCTAGCAATCTCTATCAACGTCAGATCATCACTTCCAACCTTTGTCCCCTATGCAATTCGCTACCCGAAGACACTAACCATGCCTTCCTAAGGTGCCCTATGATTCGAATGGTCTGGTTTGGTATACCCCTTGGTATCAAGACCGATGATATTGATAAACCCTTTACTGAATGGCTCATCGCTTGGCTTACACCACTTTCTCACCCCTCGATTAACTGTCGAACCATAGTCTTCTTTTTCGCCACCCTCTGGTCCATCTGGAACCACCGCAATAATGCAATCTTTAGGAATACTCCCTTTCATCCCTCAGCTGTGATACACCATGTTTGTCTGTTAGCTAACAATATCTTCCAATACTCCCATATTTTACCTACTTCACCTCGACTTCTTCCCCAACCAAACTGCTCTCCGGCTAGTAGGCCTTCTAATTCACTTATCCCCACCGAGCCATTTTCTTTGCATACTAGCCAATCACCCTGTTTATTCTCAGAACCGATCACAATTACTATGGCCATCCAGGCCTGTTATGATAAACACAGACTTCGGGTTGGTGTTGGTTTAGAATGTTATAAAAATAATTACCGCTGTGGAACGTCGGCTTTTTCTACGTCTTATTCTGACCAATATACTGCTATGTCACATTGCTTGCTTCTTTCGTCACAGTGGGCTTTAAAACAAAATTTTTTGCATATTCATGTTCTAACTACATCTCATTTCCTTTTACATCAGATGTCGGGATCTGAAGATATACTAGATACGATGGCACCTATAATCTTTGATCTGTGTCACCTGCTCAATATGTTCCATCATTACAGTCTCAACAGGGCTAGCCCACGCCTTCTGAAGGAAGCTCAATCTTTAGCTCATTTTGCTTGTCAGGCTCGCATATCCGTCTACCAAGATTGGGTAAGTGACACCTGAGTAGTTAGATGATTATCAGAGATGATGGAATGTATATTTTGTATGTAGTGGGCTCTTACTTGTACCGCTTCTTTTGGATTCTATCTTGTGGTTGTTCTGTAAGGCGATAATGTCATATTTCCTTTGGAAACTTTTACCTTATCAATGCAATTCTCTTATTATCAAAAAAAAAAAAAAAAGGAACTTGAAACAAACACCAAATGTGTGAGGATGAATGTCATCTAAAGACAGTTGATATTGGTCATAGGTGAGAAAAGGCACAAGATCTAGATTGAAGGACTAAATTCTAGGGAAATAAGACTACAGCCTAAGCTGCATAAGCTAGAAGGGTCATCTACACTCTAATGGATATATATATATTTTTTTGGATCATGACATACATTGCTCTATACAGTCCGCCTAGAACAAATAAGTGTAGACACCCAATTGTTTGTAGCCTTTTTATTTATATATTATTGTTGGGCTTTATTAATAGTTAAGGTTTATTATTTGTTATGGGAGTTGCCTAGTAATAGATAATGAACTAAGTTTATTAAAACCAGTCCAATTAGGTCAAGTCTAGTTCATTCAAAAGATGGTAATTGCTTCGATAAATCAGAATAATCTTATGATCAATCTATAATACATACAAATCCTCTTCATTTCGATGAAATTTGAAAATGATTTTTAAAATCTGGTACATCCAATCTATTTTATCTTAGATAGTTGCTGACTGAATTTAGGACATATCAAAATTTGGGAAAATTTTAAGGGATGAACCGGCCTATTCTCGATAAATAGGCTAGATAGTTAACCTTTGTTCAATTTGTAATTTCAATTAAATATTTGACTCTATCAGAGATCTCAGACTCAACAATTATCTTTCACACTTCGGTTAGCCCCTAGCCTCAAACCTCTGAAAGAAAGGGCCTTCTGCAAAGGAGGCTGTTCTCTTTAGAATTTTTGTACCATTTCTCTCTAGAGCTGGTGCATCATTTCTAAGGAGAAATTCAGCAATTTTTTTAAAACTCTCCATATTGGCAATGTACTAGCATCGTGGATTCATCTTGAGGTGGTTATAATCTCTCTAAGCCATCATCATCTAGAGGTAACTTTATAGTGTTTTCTAGTTTAGAGAAGTCCATAATATTTTTCCCTTCCGACGACCAAATTTTGTTCACCAAAACACAACTTATAAAAAGAGTCTTTCAAATCAATTTCCTATATTCGAGTTAAAGATCGAAGTTTAGGTCGCCTCATATATGGTCAGGTGGAACTACGGAGGCTTTGATTCTAGTTTATCTAACCAGATATCTAGGGCATTTGATCCCGGTTGTCGAATTCAAACCAAAGCCATAGAATAGTGTTAGGGTTTATTTTATACATATTTTATGTGTTATGTGTTACAAGGCCAAAGAAATCATTAAAACAAAGTAGAGACTGTTAGGGTATGACGGGTGTCTAACACCTTTCCATTGTATAACTTAATTCCTTCATAGGAATAGAGTAAGTGAATGTTGTCGAATTCAAACCAAAGCCTTATAATGGTGTTAGGGTTTATTTTATAAACATTTTTAGTGTTATGTGTTAAAAGGCCAAAGATAGCATTAAAACAAAGTAGAGACCGTTAGCGTATGGCGGCCGCCTAACACCTTCCTGTTTTTTTTAACTTAGTCCTCGAACCCATCATCTCTGGTTTCGGCAGATCAGAAGCCTAGTTGGGAAATGTTAAGGTCTTTTTAGGGTTTTTTGTTATCGTTCCTTTATTTCATAAAATAAGATGGTGATTTCGAGTTTTAGACCTTTTCTCGGGTCTAAAAACAGCATTTTTTAGGCAGTTCACTACAGTCGCGACTCCACTGAGGGCTATAAATACGAGGACTAGATTTGAAATGATTTAAATTTTTTGGCCTTTTTTTGTGTTTTCTTTTCATTATTGCTTTTTGTTTTGGTAACATGCGCACGATCACGATTGTCCCAAACCAACCCACTCGAGGGCAATGGTTGAAACCAAGGACTTCCTAATTATCAAGGCGAATTCGACTTTACTCGCACCTCTAAGGCCTAGTACCCAGAGCCTCCTGGTATCTTGATAAAAATGGCTTGTGTACACGTACGGGTTATGAAACGTATATCGTACATGCCAAGCCAAAGGAGTGACCTTACTCCCGAAGTTAGAGAAAACCACGCACCCTGACCATTTCTATGGTCTGCCCTTTTAGGGAGAAATACCTGCCAGGTTTATGGCATATCGGCTGGGAAGCCAGTCGGTATTTTTGCCAAAGGTAAACGGCAGAAAAAAGGGTTCCGACTAACTGGCCGGTTTACGGATAAGTGAACCAAACGGTTAGTCAGTAAGTGCTTTTCTTGCAAAACCAGCCAGTTTATGCCCCATCTTCAAAACACCCAAAAACACTCCACTGAGTAAACGGACGGTCCGTTAGTCAATGCGACATCTTCCAAATCATTTCCCAAGGAATCTCACAAAACCCTCACTAAGTAACCGGACGATTAACCTATGATTAACCAGACAACTAGTTAATGTGGCATTTTCTAAACCATTTTCCAAAAATTCCACAAAACCCTAAATGAATAACCGGACGGTTAGTCAGTGCAGCACTTCCAAATCGTTTCTTGAATAACCCACAAATCCATCACTGGTCAATCAGACGGTTCGTCTGTGGCCATCCATGAAATCCCAAAAAATGAGGTTCTGACCAACCGGCAGTAAACCCCAAACTGGCTGGCTCATCAAAACCCATTTCTTTTTTTGCAAGACTCAACCGGTTGGTAAACCCTTACTGGTAGGTTCATCAGGACCAATGTTTTTCGCGGTATAAATCGGCTAGTCTCAGGGGTTTTTATGTGCATTATCTGATAGTGCGTCCTACATACGCGCTAGTTTCCTAGCTTAAGTCATCATTTCTTTCCGTTTAATTCCTAGGATAAAACCATAAAAAAAAAAGATAAAAAGTTCACAAATTTTAAAAAGTCAAAAAAAATAATAATTCAACTCTTAGTTTCTCTTTTAGAGTTTGAGCAAATAGAGTTCGTATTCCCAGTAAGTCCAGGTGACCATCCTTAGCAAGTTGAGAGCACACCAAAAAACTCTTCAAGAGCAAGAATTAACTCCTCGATTCCATATCGATTAAATTCATAAGTGACCAATCACTTCGAGATACTATACAAAAGATGATTTTTGAGTTTGAGCGTAGTGGTCTATCTCGTTGACACCTCTTTTCTGCACTTCGGTGGTGATGATCACCACTTTGAAAGTTTAAAATTTGAAATTTCAGTTTCTTTCAAGTTAAATATCAGAAACCTAACATAAGAACTTGGTTTTGAAATTTAACATTCGGGTGAGAGTTTAAAAGACTATCCAGAAAAGGTCGTGACTTCCTTTCTTGGTCAACCCCTCATTTACCAGAACTAAGCCAAACCCTTAAAAATAGAGGTGTCATATGAATGTCAAGAGTTTTTCTTGTTCAAAGCTCACTTTCTCCTAGAATGGACTATTTCTATTTAGAAGAAAAAGCATGCTCGACTAAAAGTCATGAAAGGGCGGCCTAGGCAAAAGTTAGGATAAAATAAATTCGAAGAACGTATATTAGTATGAGTCTTCCTCAAAATGAGCGCTCCCAATGATTGGAGGCTGTCATTTGGCCACCACATATAATCCTAAGTACCTTATACTAGAATTTTCCACTTGTTAGCCCTTTGCATTTAAACAGTTTAGCCATTTTTTGCGAAAACCTATATTTCTAACCTTGGGCGGATAGTTCTCTTGTATGCGCCCATGTCCTAAGTATTGCTATAAAGTCAGCTCAACATGGAAAGGATTCTCCCTTAAGATATTTGATGATTAAAATCATGATGATCATTTGTTCGAAATCGAAAGAAAGAAGAAGAGTTGAAAAAGGAAGAAGAAAGAAAAGAAAAAGAAATAGATGGGGTTGAAGAATGTTTGTCAAAATTCAGCTCATGAATTGCAATTGATAGATATTTAGCAAATCTGGTTTGAACTGCATCCGACCTGATTCCCCCAGTGGGGATACATAGGCTACTTAGTCACCTTTTAGGCTTGGTCTCTATGGACACGCACTAGGAGCTTTGGTTTATATTCAAAAATTTGAGCATCATTACCTTTCATTTCTTATCCCACGCCCCTACCTACATTGTGTCCCATGTATAAAGTGCTTCCAGAGATTATGCTTGTTTAAGAGAGACTAGTGCTCTTTCACATTTTGATGAGGTCGAAAAACAAAAAATGATGAAAAAAGAAGAAGTTAATAGTCGATGCGTGTTTTTAGCATGATATATTATGACATGTTATGTTCACCTCCCAATGGTTTGCTTAATGATCTTTCGGACCTCATGGTGTCACCTCTTATTCATTGATTTTCATGACCTATCAGGCCCACCTTATTCTTGTAACCCCCCCCCTCCCGACTTTGAAAGCCGTTATTACAATTCAAAGTCCTAAAGTCAAATACATTCCACTAAATATTCAATTACACCAAAGTATATAGCAGAGCATCTAACCCATTAGCGACAAAATATCTCCATAATATGAGGACTTAATCAGAATCCATCCTTTTCAAAAGCAAAATAATAAACCACAGCTAGAAGCCGTTACAAAGTTCTAATTCTAAATCAAATTACTTACACTAGGGTAAAGTTCTTGTTGCCGAGGAAAGTTGGTTCGCATGCCACGTGAGGTGCCACAAAGGATGCAGTCTACGTTGGCTTCCAGGTAGACGAAGTGGGAGACAACAAGGATGGAGTAAGGGCTGAGAGCAAGGCTCCCCAGGCAGGTCGCGAGGGCTGGCAGCGCCGCATAAGCAGGGAGACGACGAGCAGGGGCGACAGTCAACAGCCGACAGTCCGCGTCAAGGGTGCAGCGTCAAGAGTCCGATGACAGGAGTCCAAATGTCTTTCTCTCACTAGAAATCTAGAGAGAATGAGCTTTAGAGAGAGAAAGTGAAATGTCCAAATGAGAGAGAAGTCCTTGAATAAGCTCCAGAATCCACTATATATAGGCCCAAATATGCGCGTGTCATCAGCCGACACGTGTCGTCCTCCGGGAGTGACACATCACCGTAGGGGGTCCTGCGGTATTGATCGTTCGTCGGATATGCTGGCCCCCGAGTTCATGCCGCCCTGCCCTTGCAGCGTCCCTCTGCCTGTCTGAGGAGACTGACCACACTGCGGTAGCATGGTCAGAGCAGCCCGTTGCCCCAGCCTCCAGTCCAAGCCCTTACTGAATCCCACGAGATGCGTCATGAGACGCGCAGAGATCCTGGCAGCGGTGAAGGTTGCCCCTGCAGCCAACTGCCAGGCGTGCCGGACGTGATGCCCTCCGAGGACCTACTCCCGTCCCGGAGTGACCCGCGGTTCATTGCCCTGACGACGTCGATGATCAACGGTGATATGAGCGTGCATGTTCATGGCTTGATGCTCGGAGTCCGTAGCGGTGGGTCCTCGTGCCGGGGCACTACGAGCGGAGCCCCCTGAAGCCCGTCAGGTGATTGTGCGGGCGAAGGCCGGAGCCTCCGGTTGATTGTGCCTGCGAGGGAAGGAGCCCGTCGGTTGATTGTGCTGGCGAAGGCCGGAGCCTCCGGTTGATTGTGCCCGCGAGGGCCAGAGCCCGTCGGTTGATTGAGCTGGCGAGGGCTTAAGGGTTGCGAGCCCGTCCCGCCGCGAGTTTGATTGAGCCGGCAACAATGAGCGTCGCACTACTGAAGATAGCGGGGGTGTGTTGTTGGAGTGAGAAGCTAGTGCCGTGCAGCAGGTTCCCCCCTTCGCGGGGCAATGGAGGCCGACCCCCTTGGGGTGGCCGACCCCTTGGGGTGGCCGAACCCTTGAGGTGGCCGACCCCCTTGGGGTGGCCGACCCCTTGGGGTGGCCGACCCCTTGGGGTGGCCGACCCTATTTGGGGGGAGCACACCTTTGATCGCCGTCCGGATGCTCGAGGCGCGGAGTACTTTGACCGAGCAATTTTGTTGAGCGATGTTGACCGCCAAATGGGTGACGTGTCGCGCCACTAGGATCTCTTAGCGGGCCCCAGGGTGCGGTCCAGAATAGGTTGTGAACATAAGCCCCCTGCGTGCGGGGTGCGCGGAGGGGCAACCCGAGCGGGCGCCGCACGCATAGACGGTGTTGGATGCACTTGGCATGGTTGCCGCTTAGTGCTTAGAGCCCGCTGCGAGGGTCGGAGCCCCCGGTTGATTGAGTGTACGAGGGCCAGAGCCCGTCATTTGAATTAGCCGGCGAGGGCATTATGGTTACGCGCCCGTCCCGCTGCGAGGGCCGGAGCCCTGTCAGTTGATTGGTTCGGCGAGGGCATTATGGTTGCGAGCCCATCCCGGATGCGAGGGCCAGAGCCCCGTCGCTTTGATTGAGACGGCGATGGCTATAAGCTTGAGAGCCCATCCCGGATGCGAGGGCCGGAGCCCCGTCGCTTTGATTGAGACGGCGATGGCTATAAGCTTGAGAGCCCATCCCGGAAGTGAGGGCCGGAGCCCCGTCGCTTTGATTGAGACGGCGATGGCTATAAGCTTGAGAGCCCATCCCGGATGCGAGGGCCAGAGCCCCGTCGTTTTGATTGAGACGGCGATGGCTTCAAGGTTGCGAGCCCATCCCGGTGCGAGGGCCAGAGCCCCGTCGCTTTGATTGAGACGGCGAGGGCTTCAAGGTTGCGAGCCCATCCCGGATGCGAGGGCCGGAGCCCCGTCGCTTTGATTGAGACGGCGAGGGCTTCAAGGTTGCGAGCCCATCCCGGATGCGAGGGCCGGAGCCCTGTCGCTTTGATCGAGACGGCGATGGCTATAAGCTTGAGAGCCCATCCCGGATGCGAGGGCCGGAGCCCCGTCGTTTTGATTGAGACGGCGATGGCTATAAGCTTGAGAGCCCATCCCGGATGCGAGGGCCGGAGCCCCGTCGCTTTGAGTGAGACGGCGATGGCTATAAGCTTGAGAGCCCATCCCGCCGTGAGGAGTCCTTGCGCTGGAGCACTTGGAGCGCATCAAGGTAGCATCCCGGAGGAGCCGTCTACCCGACTGGCTGAGGTAGTATCCCGGAGGAACCGTCTACCTGGCGGGAAGAGAGTGTTGAAGAGCTCACTGGCAGAGATAGTGTCCCGGAGGAGTCGCCTATCCCCGCGGGATGATGTACACTCCGGAGAGTGGGCTGAAGCATGTTCCACGACCAAGGCAAGGTACGCATGGTGTGGTGAATGAGTGCGGTGCCCGGTGGGCATGTAACATGATTATGGCGCACGGGTACGGTGACTACCGTTGCGAGACAATACCTAGTGCTGAGGCACATATCACGAGAACAGTTCATGAGAGCGGCGACGAGTGTCGCGAGACGATGCTTGGTGCCGGGGCATATATGATGAGAATGGTGCATGAGAGTGGCGACAAGTGTCGCGGTACGATACTTGGTGTCGGGGGCACTTATCATGAGAATGATGCATGAGAGCGGCGACGAGTGTCGCGGGACGATACTTGGTGCCTGGGGCACGTAGTGCGACAGAGAGCCAGTGGGATGGATGTATCAGTGGCGCGACGCATGGGCATGACGACGTGTGAGAGTGCGGTGCGCGGGCGCCGGCGACGAAGGTCACGGAGATGTTACGCGGGCGACGAGAGTCGCGGAGGTGTCATACGGACGCGGGCGATGAAGGTCGCAGAGATGGTACGCGGGCGACGAGAGTCGCGGAGATGGTGCGCTGGCGACGAGAGTCGCGGAGCTGACGCGATGGCGAAGAGAGTCGCGGAGCTGGCGCGCTGGCGACGAGAGTCGAAGAGATAGTGCGTGGGCGTGGCGACGAAGGTCGCAGAGACGGGAGTCGCGGAACTGGTGCGTGGATGCGGGCGACGAAGGTCGCGGAGATGGTGTGTTGGCGACGAATGTCGCGGAGATGGCGCGCGGGCGACGAAGGTCGCAGAGAGAGAGCGCACGGGCGCTGGCGATGAGGGTCGCGGAGATGGTGTGCTGGCGACGAGAGTCGCGAAGGTGACGCGTGGGTGGCGAGAGTCGCTCGGATAGTGCGCTGGCGACGAGAGTCGCGGAGGTGGCGCGCGGCGACGAAGGTCGCAAAGATGATGCGCGGGCGACGAGAGTCGCCTGGATAGTGCGCTGGCAACCAGAGTCGATGAGGTGGCGCACGGCGACGAAGGTCGCAAAGATGATGCGCAGGCGAAGAGAGTTGCCTGGATAGTGCGCTGGCGACGAGTCGTGGAGGTGGCGAGCGGCGACGAAGGTCGCGGAGATGGCGTGCGGGCGTGGCGACGAAGGTTGCGACTACGGCGTGCGCGCAACGATAGTCGGTCGTTAAGGTAGGTGGCCGACCCCCTTAAGAGGGAAGGCACACCAAGACTGCTTCATAAAAAAATAAAAAAAGCACGTGACTTGAGCATGCGTTGCTTTGCCGGCCTGTGAGCGTTGAAAAGTTATGCCGACGCGTTATGAGAATTGGGACCCCAGTGGGCCTATAGGTGTAGCCAAGATAGGGTGGGAACATAAGCCCCCTGCGTGGGGCGTGCGTGAAGGGGCAACCTGAGTGGCGCCGTACGCATAAACTCTTAGCAAGATTTTGATGTGGGGTGGCTAGAGAGTTGTTGAGGGTCGGCGTAGGAGAGACGGCGACGAGGGTCGCGGAGATGATGTTCGGGCGACGAGGGTCGCGGAGAGAGCGCAAGGGTGCGGGCGACGAAGGTCGCAAAGACTGCGCCCGGGTGACCGGCGACGAATGTCGCGAAGACGTGGCCTGGGAGATACGCGACGAGCGTCGCGGAGAGAGCGCTCGGGTGCGGGCGACGAAGGTCGCAAAGACTGCGCCCGGGTGACCGGCGACGAATGTCGCGAAGACGTGGCCTGGGAGATAGGCGACGAGCGTCGCGGAGAGAGCGCTCGGGCGCTGGCGACGAAGGTCACAAAGACTGCGCCCGGGTGACCGGCGACGAATGTCGCGAAGACGTGGCCTGGGAGATAGGCGACGAGCGTCGCGGAGAGAGCGCTCGGGCGCTGGCGACGAAGGTCACAAAGACTGCGCCCGGGTGACCGGCGACGAATGTCGCGAAGACGTGGCCTGGGAGATAGGCGACGAGCGTCGCGGAGAGAGCGCTCGGGCGCTGGCGACGAAGGTCACAAAGACTGCGCCCGGGTGACCGGCGACGAATGTCGCGGAGAGAGAGCGCACGGGCGCTGGCGACGAAGGTCGCGGAGAGAGAGCGCACAGGCGGTGGCGACGAAGGTCGCGAAGACGGCGCCCGGGCGGTGGCGACGAAGGTCGCGAAGACGGCGGCCGGGCGTTGGCAACGAAGGTTGCAAGAGCGAGGCGGGGCGACGAAGGTCGCGAAGACGGCGCCCGGGCGGTGGCGACGAAGGTCGCGAAGACGGCGGTCGGGCGTTGGCGACGAAGGTTGCGACGGAGGCGCGGGCGACGAAGGTCGCACAGACGGCGCCCGGGCGCTGGCGACGAAGGTCGCGAAGACGGCGCACGGGCGCTGGCGACGAAGGTCGCGAAGACGGCGCCCGGGCGTTGGCGACGAAGGTCGCGAAGACGGCGCCTGGGCGTTGGCAACGAAGGTTGCAAAGACGGCACCCGGGCGCGGGCGACGAAGGTCGCACAGACGGCGCCCGGGCGCTGGCGACGAAGGTCGCGAAGAGAGGGCGCACGGGCGCTGGCGACGAAGGTCGCGAAGAGAGGGCGCACGGGCGCTGGCGACGAAGGTCGCGAAGACGGCGCCCGGGCGTTGGCGACGATGGTCGCGGAGACGGCGCCCAGGGGCTGGGCGACGAGCGTCGCGGAGACGGCGCCTGGGCGCTGGGCGACAAGTGTCGCGAAGACGGCGCCCGGGCGCAGGCGACGAAGGTCACGAAGAGAGAGTGCACGGGCGCTGGCGACGAGGGTCGCGGAGACGGCGCCCGGGCGCTGGACGACGAGGGTCGCGAAGAGAGAGCGCACGGGCGCTGGCGACGAGGGTCGCGGAGACGGCGCCCGGGCGCGACGGGCGACGAGGGTCGCGGGGATGGCGCAAAGGCGACGGACGTCGCGAAGACGGCGCCCGGGCGCGACGGGCGACGAGGGTCGCGGAGACGGTGCCCTTGTGATAGGCGATGAGCGTCGCGGAGAGAGCGCATGGGCGCTGGCGACGAGGGTCGCGGAGACGGCGCCCAGGCGATAGGCGACGAGCGTCGCGATACTGTTCGGCCGGCCGAAGGTGGGTGAGGAGGCCGAGGCCAAAGGTGGTAGGCCGAAGGGTGGTCGACGAGGTGAAGATGGCCGAAGGTGAAGGTGGGTCGGTCATGGGGTCGGCGGCGCAGCGCCGTCGGCCGCGCGACGGCGGGCTTACGCGGTCGGGGAAGAGGGAGAGAGTGGGGCCGAGGGGGGGTCGGCCAGGGGGGGTCGGCGTGGGGAGGTGGGTCGGCCAGGGGGTCATGGGGAGCGGCCGAATGAAGAAAAAAGGCCCAGGGGAAGATGGTCGGCGGCGGCAATGGCCTGCCTCGGTGCCGAGGGCTTACGGGCTCGGGGGGAAGAGGAGAGAGCCGAGGGGGAGGGGGGTCGGCGGGGATGATGGGGTCGGCGAGGGTGGAGATGATGAAGGAAGAAGTGGAGGCGCGGTAAAGCTCGGCGGCCGCGGGGCGCGGGGTCGGGAGAGGAAGAGAGAGAGGCCGATGGGTGGTCGGGGCAGGTGTGGGGTCGGCCAGGGGGGGTCGGGGTGGCAGGGCCCTCGGCGAGGGGTGAGTCTCGTGGCCGGAGATGAAGAAGAAAGAAAGAAGAGGCCGACGCCGGCGGCCATGGGCTGCCGCAGGGTGGTCGGTGGGGAGGCGGGGTCGCGGGTGGGGAGTGATCGGCGTGGTGGGAGGTCGCCGGGGGAGGGACGACGCCGGAAGGTTCAGCCGGCGGTGAGCAGGCACGGCAAGGAGGCCGCAGGTGGCTGGTGGCGGCGCAAGGGGGGCTGCGGCGCCAGGAGAAAAGAGAAAGAGAAGGAATTAGGTTTAGGGTTAGGGGCGCGGGTCGGTTTGGGCAAGCGGGCGGTCGGGCGACCCGTTTGCAGGCTGATGGAAGAGAGAGGAGATGGGTCGGTGCGGGTGCGGGTCGGGGGCCCGCACGGGTGGGTTCTGCCCACTGGACCAATGGTTTTGCTGTTTGACTTGGAAAAAGAAAGCAAAATGCGAATTTTTTTTTTTTTTTTGTGGAGCCTATAAAAAGAGCACGAGGTGGGGATGAAAATTCTTAATGAAGAATAAGTTTGAAGTGGAAGGGAGAGAAAGAGGGAGGTTGGAGAGATGAAAATTTTCGTTGAAAAATTTTCCCAAGTGTTGGAGAGAGCAACAGAGGGTGTGTGAAAATTTTTCTAAGTGTGGAAAGAGGATGAGAGGGTGATGAGCCGACCATGATCATGTAGGGTGCGAGGGCGGTTCGAAAAAAATCTAAGTGTTGAGAAATTTTTTTCAAGTGTTGAGGACTTTGCTAAGTGTTGAGCTGGGACAAGGATGCCGGGGGAAGCCGCAAGGGGTGATGACCCGACCGCGAAAATTGAAGAATTTTTTCTAAGTCTGGAAAAGTGGAGGGTGTCGAGTGCAGCCGCGGGGGTGATTACCCGACCGCGAAAAACGAAGAAATTTTTCTAAGTCTGGAAAAGTGAAGGGAGCGGAGTGAAGTCGTGGGGGTGGTGACCCGACCGCGAAAATTGAAGAAAGTTTTTCTAAGTCTGGAAAAGTGGAGGGTGTCGAGTGCAGCCGCGAGGGTGATTACCTAACCGCGAAAAACGAAGAAATTTTTCTAAGTCTGGAAAAGTGAAGGGAGCGGAGTGAAGTCGCGGGGGTGGTGACCCGACCGCGAAAATTGAAGAAATTTTTCTAAGTCTGGAAAAGCGGAGAAGGAAAAAGGGCATGGGGTGGCGATGTGACTGCGACCGCGACCATGAGGGGTTGAGATGAGAGGGAGGGAGGACTTAGGATGGCGGGCAGGTATGGACGACCGACTAAGTCACAGAGGCGATAGATAGCGTGGCTCGAGCCACCCCGCGCACCACGTACCAAGTTGCTGTAATGTGAGGCGAAAGGGGTTAGGAAGTGGTGAAGCCCCCAAGGGAGTAGGTGATGGCATCAAAGGTGGTGCCATTAGAACGATGTTAGCTTGAAAATTTTCTAAGTCTGGAAGTGACAGCCTCTAGGATGGCTGGGTCGAGGTTGTGACTAGTAGACCTTGATAGTCCTGCGTTGCTGAGTCAAGGTTGCTTGAGTGTGGCAGACTGCAACACGATGCTCACCTCCCCAGCAGAGTCGCCAAATGTTGCCGAGGAAAGATGGTTCGCATGCCACGTGAGGTGCCACAAAGGATGCAGTCCGCGTTGGCTTCCAGGTAGACGAAGTGGGAGACAACAAGGATGGAGTAAGGGCTGAGAGCAAGGCTCCCCAGGCAGGTCGCGAGGGCTGGTAGCGCCGCGTAAGCAGGGAGACGACGAGCAGGGGCGACAGTCAACAGCCGACAGTCCGCGTCAAGGGTGCAGCGTCAAGAGTCCGATGACAGGAGTCCAAATGTCTTTCTCTCACTAGAAATCCAGAGAGAATGAGCTTTAGAGAGAGAAAGTGAAATGTCCAAATGAGAGAGAAGTCCTTGAATAAGCTCCAGAATCCACTATATATAGGCCCAAATATGTGCGTGTCATCAGCCGACACGTGTCGTCCTCCGGGAGTGACACGTCGCCGTAGGGGGTCCTGCGGTATTGATCGTTCGTCGGATATGCTGGCCCCCGAGTTCATGCCGCCCTGCCCTTGCAGCGTCCCTCTGCCTGTCTGAGGAGACTGACCACACTGCGGTAGCATGGTCAGAGCAGCCCGTTGCCCCAGCCTCCAGTCCAAGCCCTTACTGAATCCCACGAGATGCGTCATGAGACGCGCAGAGATCCTGGCAGCGGTGAAGGTTGCCCCTGCAGCCAACTGCCAGGCGTGCCGGACGCGATGCCCTCCGAGGACCTGCTCCCGTCCCGGAGTGACCCGCGGTTCATTGCCCTGACGACGTCGATGATCAACGGTGATATGAGCGCGCATGTTCATGGCTTGATGCTCGGAGTCCGTAGCGGTGGGTCCTCGTGCCGGGGCACTACGAGCGGAGCCCCCTGAAGCCCGTCGGGTGATTGTGCGGGCGAAGGCCGGAGCCTCCGGTTGATTGTGCCTGCGAGGGCCGGAGCCCGTCGGTTGATTGAGCCGGCGAAAGCTTAAGGGTTGCGAGCCCGTCCCGTCGCGAGTTTGATTGAGCCGGCAACAATGAGCGTCGCACTACTGAAGATAGCGGGGGTGTGTTGTTGGAGTGAGAAGCTAGTGCCGTGCAGCAGGTTCCCCCCTTCGCGGGGCAATGGAGGCCGACCCCCTTGGGGTGGCCGAACCCTTGAGGTGGCCGACCCCCTTGGGGTGGCCGACCCCTTGGGGTGGCCGACCCTATTTGGGGGGAGCACACCTTTGATCGCCGTCCGGATGCTCGAGGCGCGGAGTACTTTGACCGAGCAATTTTGTTGAGCGATGTTGACCGCCAAATGGGTGACGTGTCGCGCCACTAGGATCTCTTAGCGGGCCCCAGGGTGCGGTCCAGAATAGGTTGTGAACAGTTCTCAAAATGGATTACATTGTTCAATTACACTACTAAAGTGCTCTAATTCCCCAAGCATGCCAAAGCCTTTTATCACATCTACTACTTGCGGTAATGGACAAAGCAAACAAAGAGGGGTAATCTCGAATAGCCCAGTAAAGTAAAAACCAATTAGGAAGCAAATCAATAATCTAAAGTCCAAAACAAAGCCAATGCTTTGACAAACAAGTGATAACAATTGACAACGACACCAATAAGGCAAAACAAATAGGGAAAAATTTGGCTGCTACCCCGATTGGAGGAATCTTCCTCCTACCCCTATATAGCGACAATTAATCGTATCTAAATATTTTTAGTGACTTTTATTTAGTGACGCTAAAAAATGTTGCTAATAATTTTCGCTGATAGTATTAGAAGAAAAGTCAATAGAAACATTTAGCGACTGTTAATTGTCACTATACACGGGGTTGGAGGAAAATTCCTACAACCCGGGTAGGAGCCAAAGTTTGTTCAAACAAATATGCGAAATGATCATTAAGTGGTACAGAAAATCCAAGTAGAACACAAAACCCGAAGGTAGAAACGCATACCAGTAGCGTAATAGCCGTCCTCAAGAGAGCCATCCAAAAGTCATTAAAAGTGACTATATAAGCCACTAGGTGACTACAAAAGTCACTTAGCGACTGCAAAAGTTACCAAGTTACCACAAAAGTCACAAAAGTGATTATAAAAGTCCTATAGACTCTCCCTTTTGAAAGACGATTGTTCATCTTAATGATCATATACAAAATTAATTAATGGTGAAGTCATCAACATTTTAAAGGGGTTCACATGAATCAGACATGTACCACGAAACAAGAGTACAGAAAAAAAAAATTAGTCTTTAATCCAAATGAATCACTGAAACTAAACAATAATAAGTCATTGACATGGATTAGGCATAGCAAAAGAATGGGAAAATATATTACCAAGACCAGTGGCGAAAAAAACTACTACTAAGAAAACCAAACAATGGCAGTAAAAAGGACAACATTGGTGGGACAAACAATGGCTAATAGACTAAAATAAACATGGGTGTACTACAAAGAAAGGAATGAAACCAACCGATAACTAGCAAGTATAGTTGCTGTGTTCACCACCTTCTTAACTCAACAAAGAACTCAGATGAATGATATGTTGGGGTATACGGTATGATGGCTTTGTGACTGAAAGAATGATCGGCTTCGAGGCACGTTGTAAAACGCTCTCCTTAAGTTTATATTTGCCCCCACCAAAGAAAACGGTGTGCAGCGGGTTACCGGCAAATATCCTCCAAGATACAACGAAGCGCTTTAGTGAATAGCGTTTGCACACACGATATTCACCCCACAGATATGTGTATGGAATTCTGGATAATGGGATTTACAAGTAAGAAATTCTACAGAAATTTCTTGTTGTAAAAGATCTGCCGAAAGGAAAAATGAAGAGAGTAGAGGCTTATTACTAGATCCGAAAATCTGACCATTGTGCTCTATTTATAAAGCACTAGTGGTTGCTAATCAAAAGTCACACCTTTTCATCATCACCGAAGCAATCTGGACCGTTGGATCAGAAACCGTTAAGATTAACGGTTCAGATCCGGACTGGTAACTAACCAGCTCCCAACAGTTGGGTCTGTCCAACTTGGAACCACCCAGCTGCCCAACAGGTGCAACTATCCGGACTGGTAACTAACCAGACCCGAGTGTAACCACCCAGCTGCCAAGGGTCGGATCCGTTGAACCGGCGGTCTAGTTTTCGTCACGAAAACTAAAAGGTGTCTAATCGCGTCTCGCGACGATGCGCACGTGCGAAGTGCAAAGTGCGCCATCAAAGCGCCACATTGCGCCTCACAGCCCACTGCCACGCTCACGCGCGCGCGCGCGTGCGTGCGATTGTTCCTCGTATGGTGCTTCGCACCATACTCGGTGCACATGCACACACCTTATCATACCACATAAATAATAAAGTAAGTGGAGTACTTTATTATATACCCACTTACCTTTTCAATTCCCTTCTATGTGGGATTCCTTCATTTTTACCTCTTCACATTCCTTTCATCATAAAGAAAATGAACCAAACTTGACACTATATTTTGGAAAACACTAACAATCCCCACCATTTTTCAAAATATAAAATAAAAAACAAAACAAAAAACCAGATCTTATTATCCAGTGAAGCACATGCATAAATGAAGATGTCTTACGACTTGAATCTTCACTTAGTGATTACATAACAAGACCAATCTGAAAAAGTGTGGTAGATAAACTTTGAACCACCTATCCTTGTTGACTAGCCGGTCACATATCACACATGAAACTCCTATCCATACACAAATCCAGAAAACTGCTTATACAATAAATGGCCATGTAATTTGTATCTTGTTTTTCATGAGTGCTCTAGAGTTAAGCCCTTTAAACTCGACAGAAGCGGCCCCACTTCACACTCACTAGTCAGGTCTATCAAGAGTGTACCGTAACTAACACTCCAAAGAATGATCCTTTTATAGACTTATTAAGAGTATAATACTCACCCTATTCCTTCATTACGGTTACCAAGCACATGACCTTGGGTTGACTAAAATTTGTGCTTGCAACCACCATCATAATGTACTTTTGACTCGTTGAACTCAAGACTTGGTGTTAGCAAGCGTTGAGTCGAGATTTCCATCATTGGTGATCCTTGACATGGGCTTGAGACCCATCCCTCGTGAGGTTCTAATAATCATTTCCCTTGGAAGCCCTTTAGTTAACGGATCTGCTAAATTTTCCAATGACCTCACATATTCCAATGTGATTACACCTTCGGTAATCAATTGTCTCACGTAGCTATGTCTAAGACCAATATGTCTAGACTTTCCATTATACACTTCGCTACATGCCCGTGATAGAGTTGATTGACTATCACACCTTATCGATATGGGAGCCATAGGCTTAGGCCATAAAGGAACCTCTAAAAGCAAATTCCTTAGCCATTCTGCCTCCTTGCCCCCTGCAGCTAAAGCAATAAACTCTGCTGCCATGGTAGAATCAGTAATGCAAGTCTGTTTCTTCGAACCCCAGGATATTGCACCCCCACCAATTGTGAAAATCCATCCACTTGTGGAAGCATAATCCTCCCGATTCGTAAGCCAACTGGCATCTGTGTATCCTTCCAAAACAGAAGGATACCCATTATAACATATGCCGAAATCTATAGTTCTTTTAAGGTACTTAAAGACCCTATATATTGCATTCCAATGCATATTACTAGGACAACTAGTATATCTACTAAGTTTTCCTACTGCATAAGCAATATCCGGTCTAGTACAAGTCATGGCATACATTAAAGAGCCTATTGCACTCGCATATTCTAGTTGTCTCACAGCTCTACCATCATTAGGAGACAACTTAATACTCTCATCAAACGGAGTACTAACTGGTGTGCTGTCTAAATGGTCAAACTTTTTTAAGACCTTCTAAATATAATGAGATTGTGACAATGTTATGCAACCATTATTCCTTATGATTTTAATTCCTAAAATCACGTCAGCAACACCCATGTCCTTCATTTCAAAATTATCGGATAAGAATTTCTTAGTCTTTACAACTTGTTCCAAGTCAGTACCAAAAATGAGCATATCATCTACGTATAAGCAAATGATAACTCCCTTACCGCCATCGAACTTGCTATACACACACTTATCCGATTCATGTATCTTGAAACCATTAGACATTACAATTTGATCAAACTTTTGATGCCACTGCTTAGGGGCTTGCTTAAGTCCATACAATGACTTAATCAACTTACATACTTTATTTTCTTGCCCACGTACAAAAAACCCTTCTGGTTGTTTCATGTATACTTCCTCATCTAATTCACCATTTAAGAATGCCGTTTTAACATCCATTTGATGAATTACTAGCTTATGGATGGAAGCTAGTGCTATAAGCACCCTAATAGTGGCTATCCTTGCAACTGGTGCATAAGTGTCAAAGTAATCGACACCTTCCTTTTGGGAAAATCCCTTAGCCACTAACCTTGCCTTAAATTTTTCAATCGATCCATCAACCCTTAACTTTTTCTTGAAGATCCATTTACAACCAATGGGTTTAGAACCAAGTGGTAAATCCACCAATTTCCATGTTCCATTTCCCATGATTGAATCAATTTCTTCATTTATTGCTTCCTTCCAAAAGGAAGAATCTTGAGACCTCATGGCCTCTTCATAAGTCCTAGGGTCGGATTCCATATTTAAAACAATCGGTATGTAGTTTTGTATTGTCGTCCTAGTTCCTTCTACCAAATACATGTAGAAATCGGGTCCATATGTTTTAGCAATTCTCATTCGTTTGCTCCTCCTAGGTTCCACTTCATTTTCATGGTTTTCCTCAACTTCACGTTGACCTTCCTTTTGCTCAACTTGCTTAGGAAGTGATTGGAACCTACTTTCGTCAAAGATGGCATCTCTAGATTCAATGATAGTGTTTTTAGAATAATAATCATTATGTTCCACTACCATGAACCTATATGCTTTACTGTGTAAAGCATAACCAATGAAAATACATTCAATGCCTCTTTCACCCAATTTCTTTCTTTTTGGTTCCGGAACTCTTACAACGGCCCTACAACCCCAAACTTTAAAATAATTTAAATTAGGCTTCCTTTTCTTCCATAGCTCATAAGGAGTTACGTTATTTCCTTTAGTTGGAACTATATTTAATATGTAGCAAGCCGTTAATAAAGCTTCCCCCCAAAATCCTTTTCCTAGACCCGAGTTGGAGAGCATGGCATTAACCATTTCGACTAATGTCCGATTCTTTCTTTCCGCTACACCGTTCTGTTGTGGTGTATATGGTGCAGAAAGTTCATGTACTATGCCATTTTCTTCAAAAAATGGTGGCTCATAGTACTCTCCTCCCCTATCGGTTCTAAGTACTTTTATTTTGGCATCACAAAAATTTTCTACTTCATTTTTATATGTGACAAAACTAGGCATGGCATCATTTTTATTATGCAACAAATAAACATAGCAATACCTAGAATAGTTATCAATAAAAGTCACATAATACGAGTTACCTCCTAACGAAGGAGAGGAGTGAATATCTCCTAAATCACTGTGTATTAAATCTAAAATCTTAGACACTCTTTGTCCATTTTGAAAAGGAGCTCTAGTGATTTTAGTAAGCATACATGTCTTGCAAAATCCTTTATCTACATGCATACTAGGCAAAAGATTCAATTTAACCATGTCATTAATTTTCCTAGTATTAACATGTCCTAAACGATTATGCCAAAGAAAAGATTGTGACTCAATAATATAAGTAGAAATAATATTTTTATTATTAATATTGAGCTTGAACAATCCATCACAAAAATATCCCTTGCCCACAAAAACCCCTCCCTTAGAGAGTACAAATTTATCAGCTTCAAAAACAAGTTTGAAACCAAACTTGTTAAGCATACAACCCGAGACTAAATTCTTCCTAATTTCGGGCACATGACAGACATTAGTAAGAGTGACAACTTTTCCGGATGTAAACTCGAGCTCGACATTTCCTTTGCCCGCAATTTGCACAATTGACGAATTTCCCATGTAAAGAATGCTTCCATCCTTCACCGGTTCATAGGTTGTAAAAAACCTCTTGTCTTTGCACACATGCCTTGTCGCACCCGAATCAATCCACCATGCATCGTCATCTTCAAGGACATTTACCTCACTGATTACCGCGACTAAATTGTTTTCGGTCGCTTTTTTCTGTTTCTTCAAGGCACGGCAATCACGCTTATAGTGCCCTGGTTTGCCACAGTGAAAACACTTTCCTTTGTGTTTGTTCTTCTTGTCCTTGTCCTTGTCGTCGTCATCATTTCCTTGAAGCTTCCTTCTCTTGTTCTCACGGGAGTTCTTCTTGGATGATTCTCCTTCTTCCACGGCCAAGATTTTAGAAACGCCCTCGCTTTTAGACTTTTCTTCCTTGCGCAAGTCTTCCTCAATCCGAAGATGAGTACCCAACTCGTCAAGGTTGATGTCTTCCTTGCGATGCTTAAGGCTGTTTCTAAAATTCTTCCAAGAAGGAGGCAATTTATCAATGATAGATGTAACCACGATAAACTCATCCAAGGCTAACTTGTGTTGGGAATAACGATCAAGAATACTTTTAATCTCATTAAACTGTTCCATAACCGATCTACCATCAACCATTTTGTAATCAAAAAATTTAGAAACGATGAACCTTTTACTGGTGGCATCCTCGGTGATGTAGCGACGCTCCAATTGGTTCCAAAGTTCCTTAGCGGTCTTGACAGTATGATAGGCATCGAACAGCGTGTTGGACATGCCATTAAGAATATGTCCTCGACATATCTCATCATCTTGATCCCACCTCAATCTTTCACGTGTCTTCGCAACACTTTCCTCCTCATTTTCACCGGGTTCCGGAGGTCTTGGATTCACGATCACGTAGTACACTTTCACTGTTACTAGTAGAAAGTGCATCTTCCTTTGCCAACGAACGAAGTCCCCACCATCAAAACGCTCCAAGCGGTGGAAATCCGAGCCCATGTCTTTCAATGTCACGAACGCCATTGTTGCAAAATATAAACTTAAGATTGTTGGGGTATACGGTATGATGGCTTTGTGACTGAAAGAATGATCGGCTTCGAGGCACGTTGTAAAACGCTCTCCTTAAGTTTATATTTGCCCCCACCAAAGAAAACGGTGTGCAGCGGGTTACCGGCAAATATCCTCCAAGATACAACGAAGCGCTTTAGTGAATAGAGTTTGCACACACGATATTCACCCCACAGATATGTGTATGGAATTCTGGATAATGGGATTTACAAGTAAGAAATTCTGCAGAAATTTCTTGTTGTAAAAGATCTGCCGAAAGGAAAAATGAAGAGAGTAGAGGCTTATTACTAGATCCGAAAATCTGACCATTGTGCTCTATTTATAAAGCACTAGTGGTTGCTAATCAAAAGTCACACCTTTTCATCATCACCGAAGCAATCTGGACCGTTGGATCAGAAACCGTTAAGATTAACGGTTCAGATCCGGACTGGTAACTAACCAGCTCCCAACAGTTGGGTCTGTCCAACTTGGAACCACCCAGCTGCCCAACAGGTGCAACTATCCGGACTGGTAACTAACCAGACCCGAGTGTAACCACCCAGCTGCCAAGGGTCGGATCCGTTGAACCGGCGGTCTAGTTTTCGTCACGAAAACTAAAAGGCGTCTAATCGCGTCTCGCGACGATGCGCACGTGCGAAGTGCAAAGTGCGCCATCAAAGCGCCACATTGCGCCTCACAGCCCACTGCCACGCTCACGCGCGCGCGCGCGTGCGTGCGATTGTTCCTCGTATGGTGCTTCGCACCATACTCGGTGCACATGCACACACCTTAGCATACCACATAAATAATAAAGTAAGTGGAGTACTTTATTATATACCCACTTACCTTTTCAATTCCCTTCTATGTGGGATTCCTTCATTTTTACCTCTTCACATTCCTTTCATCATAAAGAAAATGAACCAAACTTGACACTATATTTTGGAAAACACTAACATGATACTCCAACCGTGGGACAGTACCTAGCAAAACCAAAGCAAACAAAAAGAAAACATTTGCTGGTCACAAAATCATAAAGAAGGCATCAGAATGTTCACACTAACAGAAGATTATTTTCAACAAAAGTCAGCGATTATCCAATAATGAGATATTGATGGTGAACAAGCGATGAAACCTTTACCACAGCAAATATTAAGCAATCCCTTACCTTAATTCGAGCAATTCGACACGTTAAATCCCAATGCAACTGTGACGAGATTGCACTAACGCAAAACCCAATGCCAAAAGCCAAAAAAAAAAAAAACTCCAAGGCTCAATCAACATAGAAAAAAAGACTAATTTTCTGATTTATGTGACATATAGTGACAAAATTTTATTACAAACCTAGTTAAGGGGTTAAATTCCAATTTGGGACTTACCATGGAGTAAAATCGAGAAGGAAAAATGACGAGCAGCAGAAACAACAACTGCCCAGCACTGTATGGCAGGGGCTGCTGCTGGAAAGGAGAAGAAGCAATTTAAGGAAACCTGGATTGGCGAATTACACAAACACACCCAACTTTAGATACTTATTCAAAACGCACCAAAACGTTTCTAATATTATGAAAAGGGCACTAACTTTACTTGGTTATTAAATATATATTTTTATAAATTTAAATAATAACCACAATAAATAATGGGATCTTATAATTCTGTTCTGCGGTTTGATATGTAGGCCACCAGTTCAAGGATAATACGAGAACCTTATGAATTTACCTTGTGCCTTTCTACTCTGCACTTGATAATCATATATTATTCCTCAGCCCAGTCATATACCTTGATCTTTTGGCTAACCATGGGCCGAGATCCCATCAGCCTCACGTCTTATACAGCTTCCCAACATGCACATCAGCCTCGCAGCTTATGCATTTTACATCCTCGCTATCCACTTTGGGCTCAACCTTTTCGTAGTAGTCTTGAGGGTTCAAGCTTGTTTAAGTTAAGAAGTAACTTTTCTCTGTGTAGTTGAATGACATTTCGTGACAAGGAATTGAAATGTTATTAATCAAAAACTTCAGTAGTCTTTCCCTCTTCGGGTATAGATAGATGTGTTAACAAAGTGGGCACCATTCCCTTAAATTCTAAGTGATAAAATAATTTTTGCAAATGATAAGAGAACAGATCTTGAAGTAATTGGTCGACTCATAATATTGGACACTTAAAATAATTTTTAATTGAAATATGCTTTCACACTTGGGAAGGATTTTCTATGTGTCTTAGATTTTTCCTTATCAACATCAACAGGGGTTTCTGTTGTCCTCCCTTTTCCATGATGATTATGCTAGAGTCAACCTTACTTGCATGTGTGTCTAGGGGCTCCATATGCTTCCTTTTCCCTGACATTCATGATAATGTTTGTCATTGTCTGTCCATTTTATTGCATCATCAGTGTTGTCTGCATACATTTTTGTTTAGGGGTTCCTTGTGAGTACCCTTTCATGATAGTCTGGATAGTGTTTGTCTCTGTATACTTTTGGTTTTCTCTAAGGGCTCTCTGTGATTCCTTTTTCACAACAACCACGGTAGTGTCTAGTTTTTGGTTCATGGTCAGCATCGTCTACCTGTATTTTGTCTAAGGGCTCCCTGTTATTCCGTGTTTTTGACAGTCGTGATAGAGTCTGTTCTTCTCCGATTCATTGAATTGTCAGCATTATTTGCGTGCATTTTTATCTAGGGACTACCTGTGGTTTGCCTTTCATGACAATCATGATAATGTCGTCTTTTGTTCACCGGTTCATCATACGCTCAGCATCTTTTGCCTGCATTTTGTCTAAGGACTCTCTGTGTTTGCCCTCTCACAATAGTGTGATAATGTCTGTCTTTCTCTAATTTATTCCATGGTCAGGATTCATCTATATGCAACTTTTTTAGGGGCTCCCCATGATTCCCCTCTCTTGGTAGTCAAGGTAGCGTATGTCTTTCCTCAATCCATTACATAGTCGGCATCGTCTACATGCATTTTCCTAGGGAGTTCTTGTGATCCCCTCTCCTGGAAGTGAGGATATGTCTGTCTTTCCTCGGTCCATTGCACATTCGTTATCGTCTGCATGCATTTTTTAGGGGCTCCTTGTGATTCCCCTCTACTGGAAGTCAGGACGGCACGTGTCTTACTTCCCAGTCCATTGCATTGTCAGTTTCGTCTACATACATTTTGTCTAGGAGCTCTATGTGATTCCCCCATCTTGATTGTCAGGATTATTTTCTGTCTTTGTTTTGTCTAGGTCTGGGTCTTAGAATTCTACAGTTCTACTTCATGCCCTTAGTCTTTGAAAAGAAATTTTGAAATGATAAAAAAAAAACATATTAAAAAAATTAAAGTAAAAAACTGATTTTTGCAGTGACTTTTCAGTCACGCTCCCATCTTTCTTGACTATATAAGAGAGTCAAATTATCTTTTTAGTTCTTTATCGGTCTTTTTCTCGGTCTAAATTCAAGTATGAGGGTATTTGACCCTGAATTCATCTCAGCACATGTAAGTCACGTAAAGTCTTCCTTCTCTGTCCGGTGCAGCCATTTTCCAGTCCAGGTCTATGTCCAAGGGTATTTAATTCTCAGTTTAGGTTTACGTGAAAGTCACGTGGAGCTTTTGCTCTATTCCTAGTATCGGTCTGAGTCCAGGTCCATCTTAGAGGGTAGAACCCCTTAATCTAGGTTGATACGCAGATAACGGATACAATCTAGTCTGATCCTAGCTCTACTGCGATTTTGCAGTCTGAGTATCCAGTTCCAGTTGTAATCTAGTTCAGCCTACTCTCAGTCTCTGTTCTAACCTTAATCTAGCAGGGTCCCAGTTTTAATCTCAGGCAGTTCCAGTCGAGACGCAGTCTAGTTGGCACTTCCATAAAAATTTCTATGCGTCCTCTTCGCAGCTACCTTTCCATGTGTCTAGTGACCAGCCACTTTCAAGCATTGTTGATTTTGACTCCTACACATGTTTTTTTTTCTTGTGTCTAAGCGAGCAGCCGTTTTCAAGCATTGTTGCCTCCAACTTCTACATGTGATTCTTTTCCTTGTGTCTAAGTGACCGACTGCATCGAAGCGTTGTTGGCTTTGACTTCTACATATGCTTCTTTGTGTCTAAGCAACCAGCCACTTTCAAGTATTGTTGGTTTTGACTTTCACACATGTTGCTTGTCTGGTGTGTTTAAGCGATCAGCCACTTTCAAGTGTTGTTGGCTTTGACATCCACACATGCTAGCTATCCGATGTCTATGAGACCAGTCGCTTTAAAATGTTGTTGGCTCCTACTTCTAGACATGTTTCTCTCCTTTGTGTCTAAGCGACCAGCCGCTTTCAAGCGTTGTTGGCTCCAACTTTCACATGTGCTTCCTTTCTTTCTATCTAAGCGACCAATTGCTTTCAAGTGTTGTTTGCTCCTACTTCAGATAAAGTTCATTCTCAGTTCCCCTTTTGATGTTTTCCGATGACTGGCTTCTTGCAAGCGTTATTGGCTCCAACTTTGAAGAACGTCTCTTTTCTGAACTGCGTTGGTCTGATTCCTCTTTGAGGATAAGTATGAAACCTTGTAAATGTCCAACCTTATATATGTGTTATTTGCAAGTACGTCCAGAGTCTTGTAGTCTTTTCCGTGTTTTCGCTACAAAAACACATTATTTTCGGTGATGTTCGCCCGCAGGCGAGCTCCCTCATCGAGGATCTCTGTAGACACCCCATTTTTGTAGCATTTTTATTTGTTTATTATTGTTGGGCTCTATTTATTATTAAGGTTTGTTATTAATTACCTGTATATACTACTAGCAATAGATAATGACCTAAATCTATTAAAACAAGTCATATACAGTCCAATTTTGTCCAGTGTGAGTGCAGTCCAGTAAAAAGATGGTGATTGCTTAGATATTTCACAAATATCTTGTGACTAATCCATAATACATGCAAATCCTCTTGATTTATTTGGAGATAATTTTGAAATATGATACGTCTCATCTTTTTTATCAGAGATAATTACCGAATTAAGGACAAGTAGTGACCCAAGATTTGGAAAAATCTTATAATATTAAGGGATGAACCGATTGGTTCTTGATAAATCAGCCGGTTAGCTGACATTTTGTTCAATATGTGATTTCAATCGAACATTTGACTCTATCAGAGATCTCATACTCATAACTTATCTTTATCGTAAAAAGGGTCTTTTGGCTATAGTTTAAAGAGGCTATTCTTCATAAAACATTTGTACCATTTCTCTCTAGAAACGATGCATTGTTTCTGAGGAGAAATTTAGTAGTTTTATATTAAACTCTCCATATTGGCGATCTACTTGCATCACAGATTCATCTCGAGTTGGTTCTAAGCTCTCTAAGCATCATCATCTAATCATCTAGAGGTAACTTTATAGTGCTTTCTAGTTTAGAAAAGTCTAGAATATTTCCCCTTCCGTGACCAAATTCCTGTCAACAAAACAAACTTTATCAAGAGACTTTCAAATCCACTTTCTAATATTCGTGTTGAATGTCGAAGTTTAGGTGGCCTCCCGTAGGGTCCAGTTGAACTATGGTGGTTTTTATTTTGGTTTGTCCGACTAGATACGTAGTGTATTTGACCCCAGTTGTCGCATTCAAACCAAAACCATGAAATCATGTTAGGGTTTATTTTATGCATATATATGTGTTACGTGTTATAAGACCAAAGGAATCACATTGTATAAGTTCGTCACTGAACCCACCATCTCTGATTTTGGTAGATGAAAAGCCTAGTAGGACATTTTAGGGTCTTTTTCTTATTCTTCCTTTATTTTATGAAATAAGATGGTTTATTTGACCCCAGTTGTCGCATTCAAACCAAAACCATGAAATCATGTTAGGGTTTATTTTATGCATATTTATGTGTTACGTGTTATAAGACCAAAGTTATCACATTGTATAACTTTGTCATTGAACCCACCATCTCTGATTTTGGTAGATGAAAAGCCTAGTAGAACATTTTAGGGTCTTTTGAGGGTCTTTTTCTTATTCCTCCTTTATTTTATAAAATAAGATGGCGACTTCGAGCTTTAGACCTTTTCTCGTTTCTAAAAAAGGACTTTTAACGCGGTTCTTTATAAGGGGCCAGAGCATAAACTTTTCTAAAGGCCAAACCAATTGCCAAATTTAGGTATTCTTTAGTCAAAGACATGCTAGACACGATAAAGCATGTTCAGATAACCAACTCCACAAGAAGGCAGACAGTTCAAAAACATGAAGCCTAATTAGGGTTTGCCTAGTAGACGAATCCTTAAACCATCGATTTTGCATAAGTCGGTGTACTTTGCAAGTACAAATGAGGATTCAGAGATATGCCAAAAGTATTATTAGAAGATAAAGCATTTACAGCAATCAGGAATACCACAGTCAAAGCACATACATCATAAATTGTAGGAGCCGTCATTTTTTTCCTTAAACATAAAGACATTCTGATAATTGACCAAAAACAAAAAGATGAGCTCAAAAGCCACTTGTCTACCTTTTGAGGATTCTTAGACACGTGGATGATCTTGTAGATTGCTTGGTTTCCCCATTGATTAGCATAAACATCGGATAGTCTATCCACCCATACGCTTTAATTAGGGTTTAGTACTGTCAGCCAAGATCGAATTGGCAAACCACTAGTTGACCAGCCTATCCAAGATAAACAAGGCTCACGAAGCAACAAGTTTTTTGTCTCAGTCTCAAAGGGGCCTTCCGGTAAGGTAAGGGCATTCTCATCTCTGAAGGAAGGACCTAAAAGATAAGGATTGATGAACAGGAATCATGATATTTTGGGAGTAGTGTGATCAATGAGATTTGTCAAGGTCTTGATGAGAATGATAAAGAACACCTTCTTCTTCAACGCCTTTTGGTATTTGCTTTGTATTCCCTATGATTACAGTGAAGAGTGGAGGAAATTGAAAATCAAAGTCAGAAAAGGTTTAGGATTAAAGGAATCTAGGTATTTAAATGAGGTTAAGAATCCCAATTCGACTTAACTACAAACATATCGAGTGGTTGTGAAAAAATAGGTCACCACTTAAAATCTAAAATTCAAATAAAAATATGGCTAATTGACTCGCATGATCACTGAGTCCACACGAGTCAAGGGAACCAATGTTGGCACAAAAAAGAAAAGCATGACGTAGCTAATAAGCTATGAACTCGTGTACATCATAAAGAATTTTAGAGACTTAAGTCACATGTCATTGCATATAAGGCTAGTTACGACAGGTGGCTGCTAATAATGAGCAAAGGTAGTTGAAGCTGATAGAACATGGACTTATTTTAAACAAACTTAGTGGCATTTTTGGAAAATTGCCAATAAAAGGAAGTAATCGATAGCAATTATAAAAGATTTGGACAGGCAGTTATCAGTCTTTGTTATAAAGAGTTCAAATAAAGTAGTTTTCAGCAGTTACCTTTGGAAAAGGATAAAGGGGGGAAATGAGAGAAAGAACAACACAACACTATCAAACAAATCATGACTTGACCTTAAGTCTTTTTCTTATTTTCCTTTTTATGTTTAGAGGCTTTGCAGTCTATCAATTGGGGTCTTCAGGTTCCAAAACTGAAACTTTGTACTTTATAGCACACTTACCCTTAATCATAGTCCTTATTTGTCTTTTTTGGGCATACAGTCTTTTATTTTTAATTAATCTTTTTTGTCAGAGGAGTTCTCAATAAGAGGCAAGAAAGAATCCCAGCATTAATTGAGGGAAGCGCAAGCGACATGCAACTTAGGATAGGTGCTCATTATATGAAACGTGGCATTACTTTAGAGTGACAACTAATTGAAGCAGCACCATGTTCTAGGGTTCTCTCGTGCCTCTTAACCAACTAATTAGTTGGCTAACGCTGCATAGTTACGCTCTGTTAGTATAAGATGACAAATTTGCATAACGTCAAAGCGGTCGGAGAATGCCATCATCCAGTCACCACCTCAATAGCCTTGTTGAGTCCCATGAAAGCGTCAAAAGGCACGGGGAACCTAACAGTGGTGGGAAATCTCGTGTAGATAATCAGACGAAGAAGGTGCAATGCTTTCCGAAGACCTGCTCTCGTCTCTAACTGACCCCGAAGGTCATAATCGTGGGTGTGTCGGTTAGCGTGAGTTTGACATGGCCCAGACATGCCTAGCATCGCGCGATTTGTTGTCATGGAGACAATGTCTCGACAAAAGAAATCTATTCGGATGCAAAGGGTTCACATGCCGGAGCACTTACATATCTGAGCTTAGGTTTAGGCTGTGGTAGCTCTAGAAATTATGGCGAAGTCAAAATAAACATTAGATAGGCCAAATATATATTTGGTTCTTTTATTCAACTAGTACTTAAATAAGTATCTATGTGGCATGAATATATATTAGACAACGCATTGTAGAAGTAACACATAAGGTTTTTTTTTAAAAAGTATTTTACCCATCTTACTTACGCAACACATCATCCTATTTCTTTTGGTATTTTTTTTTTGTTTAGTTTTTTTTTTTTTGGTCCCTTTTCACCGTTACTTATTAACGCTTTACTATGATTTATTGCTAAAAAGATCGGAGGTATAGTTGACCCAAATTTTGTAAAGTTTATGAATTTAACTGTTAAATTTAATATCAAAAGTTTATCCATTAAGCCGAGGACATTCTCGGTAATTCACTTAAATACATGGGTGAATTTTCCCAACTTAAAACTTTTGGGGGGATATTTTTCCAAAACTTGATAAACAAATATATAAACAATTTTTTATATGCTCCTTTATCTCTTAAAATCACACATACGCTATCTCTCTCAGAATATCAATCTCTCGTAAAACAATAACTCTCTATCAAAATTCAAAGCCTCTTACCAAGGGAGACAATGTCTAGTTAAAGAGCACCAAGGCAATGTTGAGCAAACAATTCCTTGCATCTTGCATGCTTGCTAATATTTTCATCCATTCAGTGCTTTAATGGCATTAGACCTGACATAGCTTAGCAGACGTACGCACAGTCATAGTAGAGATCAGTCGAATGCTTTACACAGAATTCTTGAACACCTGAAAGGCACCACAGATTATTCTTTATGCTTTTGTTAATTTGTGTTGTACTAGAAGGATATTGTAATGCTAACTAGATCTTTGACGTAAATTAGACGAAAACCACGAGTTGCTACATCTTTAATCTTGGAGGAAGAACTTTCTCTTAAAAGTTCTCTGAGTAGACTTGAATAGATCGGTCTTGGATGGAGTCCGTGTCATTGCCTTAGAGAAGCCAAATCCGAAGCATAGTGGCTCAAGAACCTACTTCCAAACATTCCTTTTATGTATGTGACCAGTAATATTTGTGTTGATGCTTAAAGATAGCCAGGCTGTGATAGCGAGAGCAAAGAACAAAGCCTATTAAGTCAAGAATGTGTATATTCCACTAAGACGTAACATTGTGAAGCATATGTTGAATGACAAGAATATATTGAATCTGGCCAATCATCCAACAAAGCCAGTAAGCAAGATGAATACATCAAGGAAAATGAGACTTATTCTTAGAACAAAGGTCAAAATTGGTGGGAACCCAACTTATATGAATGGTGATCCTAGAAGTTAGGTTCATATGGGTATTAACAAGCCATTGATTGATCAGTTGGAACATTATCTTTAAATTTTTATCATGACAGTCCATTCCTAGGCCTATATATGGTGAAGGATAGTGTTTGACTGCAACCTTAGAGGTTTAGCACTCTTAGTGAAATCTGATGCCCAAATTTGCGTGGTTGTTTGATTGCAGTCCAACATGATGGATTCACGTAATAGTTCATAATCACTAGGGCTTACGTATTGTTTGCTTTGCATTTTTATCATCACTCTGGTCTTTTTATTCTGCGTATTAAACATGTGAGAAAAGTTGTATTTGTTACACAAGTTAGTGGTAATTTACACCCAAAAAGACCCAAATTTTTACCCTCAAACTTGCTTCCTTAAAGTTGTGAAACCTGTGCAAAATTTGTAATCCATGTTCGAGAGATTCTAAAACTTATAGGTTTATAAGTTGCTATCCTTGTTGACAAGCTAGGAAATATGGTCGTTCACTGTTGGACTTAGTGATAAGCTATCCTTGTTGAGCTTTGGCCTAAGCAATTCCAAGGCTGATCTAAAACATCTACCAAAAAATAAACTTGTGCGTCATGTGTTACTCAAGTGTAGGGGGGTTGCAAACCTTGACCCAAATGCCTTAGCGAGCCTACCTGATAGTGACAATCATTTGCCAAAATTTTACTTATTCTTTTTTAAAATATTTTGGTATTTTCTTTGACCATAATTGCAAACTATTTAATCAACTATGACTTTGCATGCTCAAGAAAATCCTCAAATTTCTCCCTTAATTTCATCAATGAATTAACCTTTTGATCGTGCTCGCATCGTGGACTTTTATTCCCTTCTTCAGTGTAATAGGACAACCTCGCTTCTAATTTTACACACAATTCAGAGTTTCATCTCTTGCTGAAATATTCTCTCTAGCTCTCTCGTGATAAAAGCAAACATAATGTTGTTCTTGTTTCGCTATTCAAGCGCACATTAGCGAATAAGAGATTGTTGAATTCTGGAGGGTAGCGAATAAGAAATGATGCATCACATACCTCAGGCTAGTCTGCTTTCTCTAAGTTCTTTGTTATTGTCTTTATTTTTTTAACATAACAGTTTCTTGCCTTGTATGCAGTATAATAGATATGGCATATATATAGAAATAAATGGAAAAGGAAAAAACAAGACTAAGCGTCAGAATTAAGAAGGAACAAAAAAAGAAAGGACAAGTAAAAATTAAATTTTAAGAATATTTTTGGGGGGAAAAATCATCGTAGACAAAACCGATTTTTATCATGCAGTGTTCTTCATTATTGGGTGACAACTAACACGTCAATTATTGCAGCGGTAAGAGTGAAAGTATCACATATGCACTCCAAATTCATTTGGTTATATGTACAAAGCGTAGACTAGTAGATAGATTATGTCAACAAAACAAAGAAAATTTTTGAAGGTTACCGGGGAGACAAGAGAATACCATGTAGTGATAATCAGTAGTTGCTAAATGTTGTCGGTGACTTGTGTTCAGTGACGACACCAAAAAGTTATAGTTAATAATTTTTGCTGAAGATGTTAATAAAAATAAAACTAATTATATTTAGCAATCATTATATGTCGTTATACGACTATTGTAGTTATCTTTCTGCAACCATGAAATAGTAGCCAATTGTTTTTCACATGAAACCAAGCTAATTGGTTGTGCTAATAGAAGGCCTTAAGAAACGCTCCATATTTGGCTAACCATCCATTCTTGTGGATAAAGTATGAGCATGCATGACCTTCTCTCTCTCTCTCTCTCTCTCCTTCTCCCCCTCTCTCTCCATGGAAAAGCATTCGCGGTCACCATCGGAACAAGATCTCTGCGGCATGCTTGGCATTGGATCCGTCTGTAGAGCTTGCAAATCACTCGTCTCTAAACGCCATCCGGAAAAGAATTCATCTCCCAGAAAGCTCCATGCCCAAAAGAATCCATATACTAACAAGCTCAAATCTGCCGATGAATCTTACAAGGTATTATATACATATCACATGCATGTCTTCAATTTCTCTATTGTGTACCATACTGATTAAACATATCATGTCCAGGAAAAGAATTGGAGCATAGGCATAGATCTTAAAATTGTTCGAGGGGATTCAGAAAAGAGTCTTCAAATACAAATAAAATGATGGAATCAATTTTTTACTTGAATTTGTTGCTTTCAGGGAAGAATATGTTGGCATTTGCATTGAGAATCCAGTGAACATATATAGCTTTTAATCCTCCGACATCTGTTGCGACATGAACTTCCTGATACATTAGGGTTGATTAGGTGCATTCATTCATATATACTACTTGGACTGCCCTAATTAATGACAATTGCCAGGCCTTTAGCAGCGAAGATCACGACGCAAAAACCATGAATGACGTGCACAATACGAGATACAATGGAGAGGGGATGCATGGCGACGACCCTTCTTCTCCTCGAGGTTTCTTCAGGCATCGAACACTTAATCATTACTTCACATCTTCTCCTCTCTCAAGCCCTTGCCCTTCACCTACCCCTTTATCGAGAAGTACGAGCAGAAGAAGTCGGACCCCAACGCCCTCTCCTCCGGTGCCCAGCCTCCTGAAAAGCATGAGCCGAAGAAGCGTAGACGCAACTTATTTTTCGGGCCCTCTATCCAGAAGTGCAAGCAGGAGGAGCTCAACCATCATGTATTCTAATTCGAACGGGCTAATAAAACCTCCGGGTACGGAGAAACAACTCGAGTGCACGCTTGAGGAGCTGTGTCTTGGTTGCATCAAGAAGATCAAGATCACAAGAGATGTTGTTACAAATAATGGGTACATACCATTTTCCCTCTGCCTGTTGTTTCTTCGGGCATTATTCAAAGAAAATAAATGGCTAATGCCTTGGCTGGTGATAACATGTTTAATCTTTTGCAACTTGATATTAAGTAGTAGTGGAAAAAATCATTGCTGTGATTATTGGTGACAGGCAAATTGTGCAAGAAGAGGAAGTGCTTACGATAAAAGTGAAGCCGGGATGGACGAAAGGGACGAAGATTACATTCGAAGGCATGGGGAACGAGAAGCTGGGCATGTACCCGGCAGATATAACCTTCGTGGTTGCTGAAAAGCGACACCCTTTGTTTAGAAGAGAAGGTGACGATTTGGAATTGGCAATAGAAATACCACTACTGAAAGCACTCACCGGTTGCACCCTCTCGATCCCTTTAGTTGGTGGTGAGCAGATGAGTTTAACCATGGACGATATCATATATCCTGGCTATGAAAAGATCATTGCAGGACAAGGCATGCCGATGCCTAAAGAGCAGGGAAAACGAGGAAATTTGATAGTCAAATTCCTAGTTGAGTTTCCAGAGGAATTAACCGAAGAACAACGATACGAGGTTTATAGTATTTTGAAGGATTCTTGTTGATCTTGGACTTTATTCTTTTTTCGTTTTCAAAACACATGATTTTTCTGTTCTGCTAGGAAATGCAGTATTGACATTTAGACAAGAGCTACAAGATTAGATATGCGATCATCTCTTACGAGAATTTTTTTTTGCACGAATGAATGGTCGGATTTGTGAGTCAAACATTTATCTGGTGTGAGCGTGAGATAAGTGGAATGGTTACCTTACATGAATTTTAGTAACGCGAGTGCTACCCTCCTTCAGATGATTTGGTAACTTCTAACCAAAATAAAAAGTTCAGTTCTGGAGCCACCACTTAAAATGAACTGGATTCAGTCTAGCCGGGGAAGATCACGCTAGAAAAGGCTAGACGTTACCTGAGATTATACAAGTTGAACGTTTGCGTATTTTTGTCGTGGCGGATTGCATTGCATGAAATATGTGCTAATATGATCAATAGCATTTGTTGTCCACTTTTCGGTCTTTGCTTTATGCAATAGTGATCGTGTTAATATGACTTATGAACACCAATGATTCTTTTGTCACGGGTTTCCTTCGGTGTGAAGTGGCGTGATTCCGTAGGTTTCCTTATTTGGGTCTGTTTAATTTCTTGTGAGTTTAATCTTATATGGTATTCTTGAGGCCGATCTCTGGCGGTCGATGGCTTTCGCCGTGCAATGCTCAATTTATTACACGTTGTTGTTGGTTGATCTCCTGGATGTGCGTCGGAGCATGGGTGTGCGGTCGGTGGGTGGTAAGTGGGGTTGGTTTGTTATCTCCAAATGGGTCATCGGCATTGTGGTGTTGTGGTGGTGCTGGCAGTTGGAGAATAGTAAGTGAGGATGAGTTTTTCACTTCTAGGGCTACTTCCCCGTCCCCCTGTTTGTTAAGTATGATTTGGTGGTGGTGGTTACGTTGTGCCTGTGGTGGTTTTGTTGGGTTTCAGTTGATGGGGCTTATGGGCGGGTGTGTGGTGGACTGGTGTCGGAAGGTGCGATGTATGGATTCGTGGGGGTTGTTCATGGTGGTGGTTCTTTTGTTGGCAATCTCACGAGTTAGGCAATTCTGATGGTTGTTGGTGTCTTGCGTTGGTTGAGGGCGATGTGCTGGACTATTGGGGTGAGGCGCGCGGGCATGGACAGTGGTGGTTTCGAGGAGGCACGTGGCCTTGGCGTTGACATGTATTGCGTCGGCTTGAGTAGGAGTGGTTTAGGGCCAAATCAAGGTGGCATTTGTTGTGTTTTGGTTTGGGTGCATCTCTTTGTTGTTGTCGACGACTCTGGATTGTTTAGTTTTTTTTTTATAAGATCGAGAATTGCATATATAAAAAGCTCGTGTGTGAGCATATTATAGGAAATGGTTTGTTTAATCATGACATGCCATGATTTAGCAAAATGAGAACACATCCAAAATATTAACATACAATAAAATACCCAACCACTATGATTTTACGACAGCCATTTAATACAAAAGAGTGGTGGGTAACGGACAAGCATCATATGGTAGCAAAATATCGTCAATCCAGTCTTAATGTACATCAATTCTGGCTTGACATGCAAAAGAAGCGAGGACCTTAGCCTCCTTAAGCTGTGATTTTCTGGCCCTATACATACTGAAATAATGGAAGTCATTAAGCATACAACAAAAGTCATATATCATAGCCGCCACCGAGTCCAAGATGTCTTCAGTATTCGACATCTGAGAGAGTAAAAAGGTAGAGTCAGTGAATAAGTTAATGTGTAAAATCTTTTTTGTGAGGGCTCATTTTGATGTAAGTAGCAGGCCTTTCACAAGAGCTGTGCGAGAGTCAGATGCTAGGGAAGAGAAAGCAGCAGACCCACATTGATTATTTATTGCGGTCATACGAGTAACACCAATACCGGTCCTAAGGTTGATCTTGTTATACGAAGTGGCTAGGAAAATATTTATAGTGTTTTGTAGGTTATAAGAACAATGAAGAATTTTGGGTTGTAAGACAAGAGGGTACTTTGTGTCATCATTTTGATAATTGGCTTTGGGTTTATCTTTTTGGAGAGAGGTATTATAGGTGATTATCATATGCCCCATATGAATAATTTGTCTAATAGCGATTGCTGGCTAAATATTAGTGTTTCGAAAAATTTGGTGGTTCCGATTTGTCCAAATGAACCAAATTGTGGAGGCAATATAAGAATTAAGGTATAGATGTTTGTTGGTGTGAGACGTTTTGGTGAGCCAAGCAATAAGCCAGACTTTAAAGGATGACCAAAAAGGTCAGATTTGACTCCCATTGGACCACCAAACCAAATAGGCCGAACTCTTGGACATCGAAAGAACAAGTGATCAATGTTTTCCTCTTGTAAGTTACACATTGGAGAGGACGGTGAGTCTGTAATTCAAAGTTTATGCAAGTTTACTCGGGTTGGTAAGCGATTCCACATAATTTGCCAGAGGAGAAAGGTAATTTTTCGAGGGATGGCAAGGGACCATAAGGTGTTCCAGATTGAGGTTTCAATAAGATTAACGGAAGAGTGTTGACCGCTTGTGACCCTTTCTTCCTGGTTGTTTGAGTATAAGAGGTTATAGGCCGATTGTACAGTGAAGCTACTCGACCGGGTAGCTTTCCGTAATTTTTGGTCAGCTAATGGATTTTCAGAAATGTGAATAGCGAGAATTTTGGTTGCTTTATTAGACGGGAATAGTTCCCGAACCAGTGGAGAGTTCCAAGAGTTGTGGATTATAAGATCCTTCACTAAAGAGGATTGTTAGGCTGGTGATGATGACTAGTCGAAATATGATCCAGAGTTTCATCCATATCCGGGATCCAATCATCATGCCAAATAGATATATTGGATCATGTACCAACATGCCATTGAAGTCCACGAACTAAGACTTGTCGGCCAGCTAGAATGCTTTGCCAACCCCAAGAGAAGTTACCAATCCCAGAACATGATTCAAAGGGCTGGCGTGCACAATATTTGCCAATGAGAACTCTGGAAAGGAGGCATTCCTGATCCGTCATAATTTTCCAACTTGTTATGGTCAGTAATGCTAGGTTGAAAAGATGCGTGTCTTTGAATCCAAGACCTCCCATTGATTTTAGAGCACAGATGGAATGCCAATTGATCTAATGTATGCATCTTCGGTTGTCGTCCTCTGACCACCAGAAGTTGGAAATAACAGAGTTAATCTGTTTACAGACATATTTAGGGAATATATATACATGCATGTGGTATATAAGTAGAGCCGAGAGGGTAGATTGAATGAGAGTAGTACGTCCCATTTTATTGAGTAGTAGACTCTTCCACCCGGCAAATTTTATCTGATCCTTTCAATAAGTTGTTGAAAAGTTCTTTCTGGTGGGTAAAAATATCGAACGTGCTGCCCAGATATTTGCCAAAGGAATCCATAATTTTGAAGCCTAAATGTTTGGAAATCTGTTGGTAAAGAGCAAGGGTAGATGATGGGCTTAGAGTGATAGCTGATTTTTTATGGTTGATTTTTTTACCCGAGGCACCACAATAAATGTCTAACAGTTTTTGATAGCTGTGCAAGAGGTGTTGTTTAGCTCAGTAAAGATCAATGTGTCATCAGTAAAGAATAAATGGTTGATATGAGGGCTACGAGATCCAGCCGTAATGCCCTTGATCGATCCTTGAGTCTTTGCTAAATCTAGAGCTGTAGAGAGAGCTTCCGCGCATATTATAAAGAGGTATGGGGATATCAGGTCTCTCTGGCGAAACCCACAAGAATGTTTGAACACTGAAGAGGGTGATCCGTTCACTAAAATTTGATAAGAGACCGTGGATACGCAAGTCATGATAAGATTGATCAAATGACTTGGAAAATTTATCTTGGTTAGCAGAGCTCTCAGGAAATTCCAGTTAACTCGGTCATAAGCCTTGCTCATATCCATTTTAATAACCCCGAGATGATGACTGCCTTTGACATGCTTTCCAATCTTATTTGTGAGTTCTTGGGCAATAAAGAGATTATCACTAATGTGTCTTCCTTGGACAAAGGCATTTTGTTCTTCAGATATGAGTAGTTTGAGGACAAGTTTGATTCGGTTGGCTAAGGTTTTGGCAATCACCTTATAGATGGTATTAAAAAAGGAAATCGGTCTGAATTCATCTGGGTTTGTTAGAGAAGGTACTTTAGGAATAATCACAATAAAAGAATTATTGACTGGTGTAAGCATATGGCCAGATCGTAAAAAGGATAGAACTACCGCTGTAATTTGTCTTTCCAAAAAATGCCAACATTGCTAGTATACTTCTGAAGGAAGTCCATCAGGACCTGGAGCTTTGAGAGGATGGATTTGGAATAAGGCTTGTTTTACTTCTGAAGCATTGAAAGGTCTATCAAGCCACTCATTTTGATAGGGAAGGAGTCTTTTGTTGATCGATACTACACTTTGAGATATCAGGGACTGGTTCTCTACATTGCTTCCCGGGCTAAAAATAGCCTTAAAGTGTTTAACCAGGCAGTTAGATATATCTAAATGTGATTCTAAAATCCGACCTGAGTCATCTTGTTGTGAGGGTATGGAGTTGAGTTGTCTTCTTATGAGAGTAGAAGTGTGAAAAAACTTAGTGTTCCTATCTCCAAATTGAAGCCATTTAATCATTGATTTATGCGCCCAATGTATTTCTTCACATTGAAAGAACCAAAAGAGCTGCCTTCTAGCATTATGATCTAATAACTGTGCATCTGGATTCGGCAGTAATGACTGAAAATGTGCAATTTAGGCTTTGATATGTTGAATTTGGACATCAAGGTTTCCAAACCTCTCTTTGTTCCACAATTTCAAAAGTTTCATCATGATTTTTGCCCAAGCCATTACTTTGAACAAAGGAGAGCCAGGGACGAAAGTAGACCAAGCAGTCTTTACTATTTGTTCGCCTTGAGGATGCCTGAGCCACATAGCTTCAAAACATTTTGGCCGAGGTAGAAAATGTTGATCAAGTTTGCTGATAAGAAGTATAAAGGCATGATCTGAAGTTTGAATACCGAGATTCCTGATCTGGGCATCTAGAAATCTCAGGATCCAGTCTGGGTTGGCAAACCCTCGATCGAGCCGCTCATAGGTAAAGCCATTCTCGGCTCTGTTGTTGGTCCAAGTAAACGGAGGTCCCACCCATTTTATATCTGTAAAGTGATGTGTTTCCAAGAATTCCGCCAAGAATTTGTGGCCCGAAATGCTTAGATAAATGAGACCACATTTATCCGAGGGTGTCAGAACTTGATTGAAGTCTCCGATCAGCATCAGAGGTAATGAAATAATTTCTATGGCTCTAGAGAGTCTAAGCCATGAGGCCTGTCTTTTAGAAAGATTGGGTTGACCATAAATAAAACCCGCTACCCATGAAGGGAGGTTATTACTCGTAAATTCCACCAGAATAAGGTATTTATTTACAAAAAGGATATTCCTAGAAAAGGTAGAAGTCCATCCAACTCACAATCCCCCCAAGAACACCTGTAGGCTCCATTCCTATAGAAGAGCAAAACCCCAATTTTTGGAAAATGTTGGATACTTGGTTAGGAGGGAGTTTGTTTCCTGAAGGAAAAAGCAATCGAGTTGGTGGGTTTTGGTCAATTTACGAGCTGAGCGCACTAAGAGGGCTTGGCCTAACCCTCGACAATTCCAGCTAAGGATTTTCATTGAAGGTTAAAGGGTTGCTCAAGGGCAACACCTGAAACCCGACGTCATCTTTTACTCATAGGGATCTCTGAAATAATAGACGAATGAGAAGACGCACTTGCATAGAAGTTCGAGGTGATCTCTTTCTTGACTCTCCCAATGGAAATCTCAGAGGTTCCCACCACCCCTTTGACGCAAGGTCCAAGAGATCGAAGACGTTTCAAACTAGATAATTGCTCAGCTAGTTTCTGCGTTTAAAGGATCGCAGCCTCGACCCGTCTAACGGTAGTTTTTGTGAGTATTCAGGCAACGAATTAGGAGAAGGGATAGTATCGTCACAGGATATATGTTAACACTTATAGAGCTTGCATACTGAATCATCCTGTTTTCTCTTGGTGCAGACCGGTAAAAACAATTTAAGATGGATTTTTGCCATTATTTCAAAGTTAAGCAGTGTAACACCTGAATCTAATGATCTGTTAATTAACTGTAGTAATTGCTTGTATCGTTTATGCCAGTTCATATGATCATATAGTGCAGGAGTAACCAGTCTAGATGTAAAGCTAATTATGTGGATAGCATACTATTAAAGAGAGCAGTATAATTGATGGACTGGATAAGAAGTTTTGTGGATGCACCTGGTGGTTCCTGGTTGAGTTCATTTTCCATGCTGCAAAGAGATTTATATCGTTTGGCGTCATCTGAATTCATAGCCTTTTCCCTTGCATCATAGCTTTTGCGTTTGAAATTCCCAGCGGAGCCACACTCTGCATTGCCTGAGATTTTTGGTGCGGACCTTGGTGATTGTGGCAGGTAAGTCATGGCCAGTACATTTGTAACATTTTCTTCCACTCCTTCTTTCATAGTGTGTTCTTCCTCAAAATTAGGTGCAGTGAAACGAGTACCCATTGGACCATCATTGTGGAAAATCAAGGATGGATGCTTTGTAGAGATATATGCAGTTTGTGTGCTCCCTAGTGAGTGAATCCCAAGTTGTTCTGGCGCCATCAGGTTATTTTGATTTATGGAGAGAGTGATATCTCTTCTTAGGAGGTTAAAGTCATGAGGTGGAAGAGCTGAATTGTAGATGGAGTTAACCATGAAGGAGGCCAGTGATTGGGAGATTGATCAGTATAACCTGTTGAGTTAGAGTTTGGGGAGATAGTCAAATTATACTTGGGCCAAGTGAGGTTCAAAGGAGACTGATATGTTAATGGGTTGTGCGGTGGGGTTGGCGAGTTTAATTCAGCTTGTACTTGGGGATTGGTCCAGGTAAGTGATGGTGTGTTTGGGTCCAAGAGGAAATACGGGCTTACTGTGGTTGGGTTAAAAAGGGCCATTTGAGAGACAAGCTGGGCTAGGAAGTGGATCGGGCTTGAGGTACTTATAAGGTTAAGTGAGAGATAATTATTTATAGGTTGTATAACTGTTTGGAGCCCAACTTCAGATAGGCCGAAAATGAATTGGGCCCAAGAATAAGTGGCATTTGCCTGGCCCATTATATTGCCTATTACAGGAACATTTCGTGAATGAAGAAGATACTCAAATTGATGGCTGAGCAATTGAAATTCATTTGATATACTCACCGAAGGACCCACCGCCCCACTTGTGTCGATCATCATATATATTTCCGGAGAGAAGATATGGCTAATAGGTAGGCTAGAGATGATATTATCTTGTAAGATTGGATTTGCCAGATCTCCTAGTCGATCATCATACAATAGCGGGTAAGGAAGATTTGTATTGGGTATTGTTATGCTCGATACAGCCACACCGAAAATAGGCCGAGAACACCCTTTCATAGGTACATCAGAGAAGTTGTACAGCAAGGTTGTCGAGTACCCCGGGAAGGAGAGGTGTGTCGATAAGAACACGCACCTTTATCCGAAAGTAATCTTTATTCTTCTGTCTCAGTTCCGACCATTCGATATCTTGTAGTATTCTAGCTGTGAGTCCTATCATTTCCGCCAATTGATAGTTGAAGCAATCACTGGGTACTTGGCTCACACACATCCACAGGTCAGCCGTATGAAATTTTACGGTGGAGTATATGACATGTGGGTACCATGCTTTCAAGAGCAGTAAGGCCCCGTAAATGTTCCACTGTCCATTGTGCAATACAAGGTATGCATCTGACTCAACAGTGAACTGGAATAGGAATATAAAGGGTACTTTGGTGACTATTACATGTCCTTGTAATACCCAGCATTCATTGATTTTCTGTTGAATTTTCCTTTCAGAGAAAATACGTGTATCAATAAACCTTCCAAGGAGTATCTTTTCAGTGCCTTCATGTGCGTTGTGGAAAATTTGTTCATTCAGCGGAATCATATACGTCCGCATATTCAGGTTGTTGTCTTCCATTATGTTTCCATCAGTGGGAAAGTATTCCTCCATGTGAAAGTTAGGTCAGTGGAAAAGTAGAAGATGTAAATGAGGTCGAGAGAATTAAGGCAGAACGGGGTAGTTACTTCGGAACATGGTTGTTCTCCTTGTTTGTGATTAGTGTCTTGATTCGGGTAAAGGCACACTAATCTATTGTGCAGGTAGGTTTTAATTTAGGTTCTTCGACAACGCATGACACTTATTCTTTTGACAACATTTGACAACTCGTCGGCGTTAGCCAGGGGCTTCGGGGCTACCTATCTCTCCCTTTCATTTTCGTTTTCATTTTCTGTCCCTTCCATTTGGTGTTGTGTTAGTGACTTGAGGAGTGCAATGGTGACCCACAGCAACTGGAGGGTGGACGACGGAGTAGCGACAGTCGGTGGATCTCCCCAAATCTTCACGATCGGAGATGGAGTCGCTCAGATCTCGCTACAATATTATCGCCAGATCTAATCGATCTATGTAGATCTTGACCTTAGTCTTGATCTACTAGATCTGATCGATCGATCATCTTGGTGAAATGGCCGATGGTAGATCTATACATGTGCACGTGTGAAGAGGCTTTCGAGGGCTAGAGGTTTCATCACGGGAGATGGCCGGAATTTTGCCGGCGGTGACCGAATTTTTGCTAGCGGCGACCGGAATTTTTACTAGCGGTGACCTAGAATTTTTTCTAGCTGTGGGGGCTCCTTGTATTGGTTAATAGGGGTTCTGCTAGGTTTTTGTACCGTGATTTCCTTGGGAGGGTAGGGTGGGGTGGGGGGGACAGGGCCTCGGGTGGCCTGGGGGTTTTAGTGTTTTGGGAGGGGGCCCTTTGGGGGGGGGGGGGGGTTCATGGTTTTCAGGGTTTCCATTAGGTCTTGTAAGGGTGGGGGTTTGGAATTGGGTTTTGTGGGGGGGGGGGGGGGGGGGGGGGAGTAAGGGATTGTATTGCGCTGCGTAGTGGCTGTATTGTGTGCTTGTTGGGTCATTGCCCGTCTAACTGCAGCAAGTGTTTTGGGGTTGGAATTGCCAGTGAAAAGTGTGTGTGGAATTGTAGTGTTGATGGCCTCTCACTCTCACCCTCGTTTTGTGCTCAGATTGCATAGGTGTCATGTACCCCCTTTGGTTTGTGCGGTTTCAAGGTGTCTTCCTCATTGTAATGTGTGTTTTTTTTTACTTGTTTTTTTTTTTTTTTTTACTAGGTTTTAAATTGTATTCTTTAGACCTTGACATATTACTTAATGTTAAGCTAAAATGTAAGATATGCTCTATTTCAGCTTAATTGTAATATATATAGACTTAGAGGTAATTTATTCATTTTCTGACCTTCTTAGTCTTGTATACGCATGAGTCACGGCAATGTCGTGTCCTTCACATGCCGTTGGACAAACTTTGTAACCTTTTAATTATCAATGATATTCTCTTATTTACCACAAAAAAAAAAATTGGTGTCGTGAGTAAAAAAAATAATAATCAAATAGCGGTAATAACATTAAATCATAATGTCCAACCGGCTCAATATAATTAGATAATCCAAAATGATTCCTACGTGGAATTTTATTGTTAAAGTAAAACTTAAATCACAAAAGTCGCCCTTTATTAGGAAGTACCAAGATGGTCAAAATGTCTAAGAAGTAGAAGACTGGCGCAAGAGGACACCATTGCAAAATGCAACCACCGGTGGCGTGAAAAGCAATCTCTTTTCAACTAGAAAATTGCTTAAAGTGGGATGCGATATGTAGCAAGATACTTATTACACAAAATGGGAAAAATGGAATGGATAACGAGAACTTACATTATACATGCGTAGCCAAATTACATAAAAACCCAAGCTACTTGACTTAAACCACGAACCGATGCCAAATTTGGCGCTGCTTCCAACGGGACCATCATTAGTCAGACTTAGGAGGTGCTTAGCAGATCTAAGCCTTGGACCAACCGAACAAGGCACAAATAACTCCCAGTATACTGCCATTTAAGAGGGCCTTGAGAAACCTTAGCTTCCCCGGTGTGTATGGTGGGTACCTCGCCGGTGCATCACCCGCAAAGCTTCGGTGTAAAACAGCCTTTTTGTGACTAAATGCATCAAATGAAAATTTACCGTGATATGCACCCATTCCGCTTTCCCCAACTCCACCAAATGGTAGTGTGTGAACTGCAAGCTGCACCATCGAGTTCATTGTGGGCATTAAAGGAGAGAAAAGGATTCAATGCTAGATCACTGGATAACATATTTGCGTGAATCTACTTCCATGAAATCTACTACAAAGATAACACATATATAGATAGAGCTGCCACAAACTTTGCCAATCAATTCCATAACACAAAATCTGAAAGTTTAAGATGTTCCTCAACTATTAATCCTTTATAACATGCGAACTGATTTTTCACTTTGGAAAGTTCTTTTAGGATTGCTTACATACAAGGCACTGCCGAACCGTAAACTACTTTTGAAGTTTACACCACGCAGAAGTGCAATAACTCATTTTTCCCAGTCTTCAAGAAGAATTATTACATTCCAACCAGACTGGTTTCGCAGATTACGTCTCAACTTTCCATGACAATGTTCACTAGAATTCCTAGATCATAACTAGTTTCAATAGAAACTCATCCTCAACCCTAATATGATATAAAGCTCCCAGAAACTCTACAATGTAAATACCAAGCCTGTCTACCTAAAAGTTAAACCTGTAGTGCACCTCACATAGATAAGACCAACATTCATAGAGCAAAAAAATGACACAAGTAGGTCATTTAGCCATTCATCCGGTATCAAAAATATAAAGGAGACTGCACCCCTACGCATGCAAATACATATATGAAGAAATAGGTAAAAAAAATCATGTTTGCAATGCATGAATATGTGAAATAACGTTGTAAGATGAGTTCGGGGAGAACAATTACATGTAGAGTAGTATCATTAGTAACTAAACCCCCTGCAGAGACGTTTCTTACAAACTCCTCTTTGAGCTTCTTGTTGTTGGTGAATAAATATGCTGCAAGCGGCTTTGATCTTGAGCTAATTATTTTATAACTGTCTTCCACTCTGTCAACCTTTAAAGATAAAGAGAAAAGTATTAACTACCGTAATTGATGTACCATAAATCATGCTAACTGCCTAGGAAATTTTGAAGGAATCCTAATCAGAATAATACAACAGCCACTGTAATGAATTGTGAACCGTGGGATATAATGTTCTCCTTTTGAGCTATTCTTATTCATTTTGTGTTTTTTCATTCCCGGCTAACTTTTCCTAGTTTGGATATCAGCCTTTTAACTAGAATGTTATCATGTCTGGGACAAATGCATTTGAAATTTCTCACATGTGAACCACCACAATTTTGAATATTTCTCTCATTCTCCGACACAAAGTTCCTACTGTAGTCTATTATTATCCTTCCTATCACTGCATTTCTTCTCCAAGAGAATAACAAAGCCTTAAAAGAAAGCTGAATGCAATGGATTTCTAGGATTTTACCGTAAGAATAGGGAGTAAAGGACCAAAAATTTCCTCAGTCATGATCAAAGAGTCTTCTGGGACATCCAGTAAAATGGTAGGAGCTATCTTTCTGCCAAGTGTGGAAAGAAGCAAAAATGACATGAAGTGCTTATCCCACTTAAATTACCCCCTTGAGGAACTACGCACATGCAGTAAACTAAAACTTACAGGTTGCTTTCATCTCTTTGACCTCCATGAACTATCTTACCAGAAACCTTATCGTCATCCAATAGCTTTGTCAAACGAGCAAAGTGGTTGGAACTCACAATGCGAGACAAGTCTTTTGAGTTTAACTGATCATCCCCATAAAAATTCTTCAACTCAGTTTTTAAAGCATCTACCTGGAGAAGAGGTGGACAAGAAAATGGATCACCATTTACGCGTCAGAAGATAAGTTGCTTCGTATGCAGGGAACCTTACCAACTTTGGAGCATAATCTTTTGTTGTTATAATGTAATCAGGAGAAACGCAGGCTTGTCCATTGTTGCCCCCCCACTTGCCTGCAATGATACGCCTTGTTGCAACCTTTAGAATGAGGTGATCACATAAGATAAAATGGCAGTGATGGCACCATATGTATGAAACCATTACGAAGTTTGACAAAGGAAAAACTCTCTTTACTTGTAAGTTTATGTTTGAATCCACAATAACAGGAGATTTTCCTCCAAGCTCCAACACTACAGGTGTAAGATGCTTTGCAGCGGCAGCCAACACAACCCGTCCCACTTTCCCGTTCCCTGCAAAAGTTATTTCTTCGTTATAAATCACGACTTAGGGATCAAGTATGAATAGTCATAGTGTTTTAAGCCAATGCCTACTGCAGCTAACTTGCTATTTTAACTGGCAAAGCTTATTTCAGGTAATTGACGAAATTAAAAAATAATTCTCTAAGTAACCACACTTTGGGTGTCCCTTGTCATAGGAATCTCTTCCTACCTGTGGACATATACATCCAATAACAAAATCTCTGACCATCCAACACTATCCAACAAGAAAAAATAAAAGGTGTGAGAACCCATGAAATTTACGGGGCATCGACATGCATTCTACTCCCCCACAATTTATTCTAGACCATTTCCTTTCCTTTGAAAAGCGCACTACATCATCTATACTATTAAACTTTCCAGAGAAAAAGAAAGAAACTATACTTTTAGACTTTTAGTGAACGGAGAGCAGCTTTTGGTGTCATGTTCTCTCCCTTTAGTCTCTCATCGAACAAAATGCTAAAAATCGCTTCTAGAGATGTATATGGTAGTCACATCCAATTTTTCTCTCTTCCACTCTTCCACTTAACACATGCATGGCATGTGTCTCCACCACTAGCAGTGAATAAACCCACTCCTATAAAACAAATAAAGTATGATTTAAATTTTCTGCATCTATCAAGTTCTTGCTCATATGTGAATTCTAGAGAAGACAAACATATTTAAAAGTAAACACCCCCCACCCGCCCGCCCCACCTCTCTTCTCCCCCCCCCCCCCCCCCCCCCACCCCCAAAACCCCCAACCTCAACTTCCCTTTTCAAAGGGCTAGGCATAGCCAACTGCACAAGACTACTGCCACTTCGGCATCAAAATAGAATAGGTTTATCCTGATTTTCAGTTATAAATCACTAAAACGCTGCCAATACTTTTCCTCTGCCTAGTGACGACGAAAGACACTCACAGATTCCACTTCTCCACAACTCCACCCCTTCCTACTTAAATACCGCCAACAAGAACAAGCAACTGGGAATGCAGGTTGCGAAGGCATCCACTACTCCATTGATGCTAGACCCTCAACAAAATGGACTACCACCCAAACCACATTTTCTTAGCAACATGTGAAACAAGACAAACTATAAGTAATCTGCAACCCACAATTACAGAAGTCCTTTCTAATTCGTCAGTATACCCGCCAAACAAGCTGTAGATTGACAAAAGATATGCAAAAAAAGCAATATTCTCCCTCCTTTTCAACCCCGTCAACCATCTCCCTGGACATCAATATTCCTTGGCCACTTCGGCTTGCAAATTCAAGTTGAAGAGTGCAAGGGTACCCATTAAACTTCCCAGCTTGGATGCCCAAAAACTAATAGCACCAACTCCTAGTACCACGCATTGTGACCATCCACCCTATAAGAACAGGCACAGAGGGGTATCTGGTTTGCAATTTCAGAATGTCAACCACAATAGTTTTACACTCGCATCTATTCTTCAAAACAAAAAAGTTTCCCCATGATTCCAAGCTTCTAGCTCAACCCACCCAAGTCTTCCGCATACAACTCTTCATCAATGTTTTCTTTTTCCATGTGAAAGACTGAAGTATAAACACTGGAGTGTAACTATATATCTTAGCACTTAATTCAAGTGATAGTTTAATTTAACATTGTCGGGAAAACATGGGAAAACCAATTCATTTAGCCCTTCAACTGAATATCACAAATCTGCACAGCAGAGGACAAGGTCAGCAAACTGTTTAACAGGTATATTTCATTATCAGATCGCCAAAAGACGCTTCTACAAGTACATGTTTATGATAGAAAGATAACGAATACGACACATCTCACACACTTCTTAGACTTGCTCATAGTGAAATTAAAGGTACATTTCATTTGGGACACCTAAATAAAGTACTGAGCACTCGCCAAAATGTTCCCAACAAACTTGGTGTTTGTTATCAGTTGCTCTAAGAGGTTAAGCTGCTACAGAACAGGTCCGTCAATGTATAACATGCTTTAACACTCCCCTTAAGCACAAGTCTTTGATTCTACGTGGAGAGACAAATAAACCATGGGAACAAATCAAGGTGCACCACGAGGGCAACACAAAGGGGATCAAATTGAGAGTGGAAATAACTGAAACCAAGATCTAGCCAAACCAGAGCTTTGATGCCAATTTTAGTTACCATTGGTCAAAAAGCTTATACTGATAGAAAATGGGTCCAGCAATGCATATCATGCTTGTCACAAGATGACTTTCTGTGATTGGTTGGAGAACAAACTTAATATTGACAAAAGTAAGATGGGAAGACTCAAGGAAAGGACGGCATGGGAGGATAGAGCATCAGCATGGAGTGTACATGCATTGCATTTTCTGCATACAGGCACATGCATATACATAGTTGTATACATTCCTAACTGTCTTGTCTTTTATATAGCATGCATGCTACTATTTATGGTTCATGAGCTATAAGATTCACGTTGCAATCATATGAGTTTTGACTCATTTGTTAGAAACTATTTTTGTTCCATGTACTTTGTTTGCGCCATAAGGGACTATTAGTTGGTGTATCCTCATCGTGGCTTTCCCACTGTTTAGGAATTTTCCATGCCGGGATGTCCATTTTATTTTGTGGAAGAAAAGGTAGAATAAATGATGAATACAATAACCACCTGTATAGAATATCTTGTCCCACTTTTGCTCCAGTAGTACAGATGTCTCAGGAACAGCACCTTCAATAACTTTAATTGCTGAGCTGTCCAGATACTCCCCTAAGTATTTTGCAAGCAATGAGGACGTGGTTGCAGCAATTTCTGAAGGTTTCAGAACCACGGCATTGCCAGCTGCAATGGCTCCAATAACTGGATCAAGAGATAACACTGGAAGAAGATGACATCCAAAAATCAGAATCACTGCCAATATATGTTTATGCTTTGGAGACAAACTGCTCCCAAGGAACAGTAAAGAAGATAACAAAGTCTAGGCATTAAAAGGACAAACATGAAAACGCTACAAGAAGTAATAAAAACTGAAGGCTAAAGTCACAACATTTTGGCTCATTTAGTTTCCAAGCCACTACCAAGTCGTATAATTTTAATGAAGGAAGAAATAGCTGTTAGTTGCGCAATTCCAGCATTTACAAAAATAACGTCTGTTTTTCCTTATATCACAAAGATAATACATCCTATAAACCCTAGGTCATAGTTTTTTTTTGATACTTAATAAGGTTAATGCCAAATCTGTACCCTAAAGTGTACTCCAGATTCAGCTTGAGTACCCACTGTTTAAAACGTGTCAAATCAGTACCTAAACATTTGTTGCTAATTGGGTCCAAAAGTGAATGGAAAAGGGGCAAATGTGTCAAACAAAAATAAATCCAATCAATTTGGGTCTAACACTCATGTTTTCCCTATAAACTTGATTCATGCACAAGGTACGATATCATTTAGCTCTATAAGGAATGTTCACAGCAAAGACCCCCATCACTTCATTTTTTCACCCCACTTCCTCTTCTTCTAATAACAACCCCATCACCATTACAACAACCTCTGACCTTATCCCGCATACACCAACCAAACCCACCATAAACTCACACACTAACTCAACTCCTCCGCCATCAAACACCCCATGCCTCTACCTAATCCAAATCAACACCACCATCCACTGTTATCGCCACCGCTTGCTGCCCATCAACAGTATCAACACCAACATGCAAACAAAATTTCGTCATCACTAATAGAAATCTAATCCACATAATAAAAATCAAAGTCAAACCACAAATCTATCCCAGTTGAATCCCTAGATTGATTTTGTCACTGTGCAACAAAGCTGGTGGTGGGGGTAGGTCGCGGCCGTGCAATGGAGGCGGCGGGGGTGGGTAGCGGCTCCACGATGGAGGTGGTGGTGGTCGGTCGTGGCTATGACTGTGGTGGTTTGTGTAGCAGTGAGTGGCGAGGGGAAGAAGAAGATGAAGAAGTGATGAGGCCACGTCCACTTTTTCAGACATGACACTCTTACCCTTTATTTTTATTTTTATTTTTTTGGCCTGTGAGCTCCCGTTAGCGTTGGACTCAATTGGCTCAAAAACAGATGTTTAGGTACTGATTTGGCACGTTTTAAACATTGCGTACTAAAGCTGGATTAAAGCATACTTTGGGGTATAGATCCGGCATTAACCCTACTCAATAAAAGGTATGTCACCTCTGAAGCACGGACACCTCTCCTAGGTGGAGGTTTGGTGTCCTAAACGGACGGACACCCCGACACCCTCCGGACACCGCCCGACACGTGTCGGACACCGCCGATCGGTGTCGGGATTTTTTTTTTTTTTTTTAATTTTCCGACACCGTGTCGGACACGGCAATCGGCAGTGTCAGAACGTTTGGGGCCAATTTCAGATTTATTGAACCATTACCGTCTTCTTCCTTCTCACCTCACGGCTGTCTTCTTCTCTCTCACCTCGAGTCTGCTGTCTGCCGACCACGTCAAGGCTGTCGCCGGTGTCGCCGGTGTTGCCGGAGCTGTCGCCGGTGTTGCCGGAGCTCTGTCGACGAAGATCCGAAGCCGAAGCCAACGGATCTGACGGCTACAGTCGCCGAAGGAAGAGAAGTCAGCTGCTGCCGCTGTCGCCGTCGCCAGAGTCTCGCCGTCGTCGCCAGAGTCTCGCCGGAGGTCCTCCGCCGCTGACCCGCAGGTCTCTTTCTTCTCTTATCCTCATCTCGTCTCCTGTTCTGGTCCTCTCCTCTTTCTTTTCTTTCCTGAGAAGTGAGAACAGTCCTCTCGGTTCTCTCTTTTCTTTTTTTCCTTTTCTCTTTTTCCTTTTCTCCCTTTGTGGTCACTCCTCTCGTTTCTTTCCTGTTATTTTTCCTTTTCACCCTTTGTCCTCTTGTTTCTTTCTTTTCTTTTCTTTCCTTTTTTTTCTTTTCTCCCTTTGTCGTTGCATTTCCAGTACATTGGACTAAATAAATATTGACCAAATAAATTATGACTTGTATTTAAATTCCTTATTTTGACAGCTTTTTATTATTGTTTGTTATTTTAGATTGTAGAATATATTTGATATTTATTATATATATATATATATAAAATAAAAAATATATTAAAAAATAGCGGTGTCCTGCGGTGTCCAAAATCTGATTTTTTGGAAATTGCGGTGTCCGGTGTCGGTGTCGGTGTCCGACACCGACACCGTGTCCGTGTCCGTGCTACCTTGTATGTCACAGCCTCTCCAAAAATTGGACATAAGGCTGCACACAAGTAACTTTCCCAGACCCTGCAGCGTCAGGACCTTGGCATTCTTAACTAAAAGAACGCAGCAAATCTGGTGTTAAAAAAGTATTAGGACCCAGATTACTCTTTAATGCGCAAAAGGTAAAATTAGGATATTTCACTAGGGATTTTATTAACCAGTAGCTTCTTAAAATTGAAGTAACGATATGAAAATTTAAGTTATTGGAAGGTTTCTTTGTATTAGGAGGCTTAGATGGTATTCTGGTCCTTTAGCTCTATGGTAGGGTCTTCTGATCCTTGGGTACCCCCCTCCCTCTCTCTCTCTCTCTCTCTCTCTCACGCACACACAAGAACTCTTGGCTCTCAGTCAGAAGCTGTTTCTAGGTCAAAGGCATTTAAAAAAGTACTCTTCCATCTAGGCATTCATGAAACTGATTAACGCAATTCTTCAAGAAGAGTAGCAAAGCAAAGTAACAAGGAACCAATAATGTGCAAATCAATTAGGCAAACATAGAAGCAACATGAAAAGGTAGCTACACCTAGGTAGTACTTATGATAAGAATTAAAGGAGTACAGTATTAATCTCCTAGGTATTTCAACAAGTACACGAAATCAATTAATGCAACTTACATAAAGTGTAGGAAGGCAAAAAGAAAAAAGGAAACTAAAAATGCAAATCAACAAAAAGAGGAGCAATTCAGTAATCTGAAAAGGTAGCTATACCTCAGTAGTATCAGTAATAGCAAGTAAAGGAATAAACCATATAGCTCAATGAATAACATAACGCACAGACTTACCATCTTTCTTATTAGCACCATTCTAAAACACCAAATGGTTATTCCACAAACAAAGCACTAAAATTAGACAAATAAAGATGCCAACGCACGCAAGTTACAAGCTTGAGATTCCATCATTCGACAATGTTGCTTTAAGAGTACAACTATGCGGGGACCAAACTTTAGCCAAGATCCAAGTCAAACCCATAATCTAGTTTAACCAAAGACATGGACATTATACATGTTTACAGCTTCCTCCAATTTCTGAGTTTTAATCTTCAGTTTCTTTAATGTAAAGCATTAAAGTTAAGAACAGGAAGATGTAAAAGATGGAGACAACAGCAGTTTGCAACATACAGAAAGGGTAGTTCCATGCTGATATGACCAGTACGACACCCAAAGGTTCCGACACTATCTCTGCTGATGAAGGGAAAGTGGTTATTGAGGTTTTAACCTGAAAAAATGATACTATTTTCATCAAATAAGGATTAACTCGTCAAGACAGGATGAAATGGTATGTAACACTACCAAACAGATAAGAACTTGTCATGAAAATTACTTTCTCTGACGTCATCCAATGATTTAATTCCTTTAGGGCCAACTTACACGAGGCCTTCATCATAGCAATCTGCAATATAAAAAAATCCAATCAAATTCAAAAGATGCTTAATTCCTATCAGTAAAGCTTGCTCTACAGCAAGCAAACACTCAAAATGACGTTTAAATGACTTTCAGGATGCCAATTCATTCCCGTCAAACCAAAATCACATTGAACGTGTACTGCGTGACAAGTCAAAAGGCAGACGATACAGATGGCAAGCCTTAGTCTGATACATAAGACTAGGCATCAGCCTCAAGTGAAGACTTAATTTTATTTGCATCAACCTCATCATGCCTTCAAATGTGTAGAAGCTCTCATGGAACTCAAAAATCATATTTGACACAGGCAAATCCTCGAATATGTATAAGCAAGGAAACCTCCAGTCGATAGTATAGTCGTCATGAATTCACAAAGTAGTAACACCCCAAAGTTACAAAGAAGTCATGTATTCCATCAAAATTGTAACACTCATTCTTACATCTAATACAGAAGAAAACTTTCTTTCTACAGATCCCCAAAACTAAAATCAGTATTTTCCAACATCCAGTACCTTCAATGAGGATATGGTGATATTGGGTCCTGGACCTTGTCATACCCAATACCTGCCAACTACCATAATAAAACCCAGATACAAAAATGCAAGAATATCTTCATAAGTTGAAAGGAACTTTTATTTCCAAGCAATAAGATGCGATCAAAATACATTTTGCCACGTATATCTCACTGACACATAAAACTTGAAGGTCCTACGGTCCTACCACAACTTTACAAGCCATAAATGACAAACAGTTTTGAGACAGACTACCATGGTCATGGAAAGTTGGTGAAGATGTAGTAAATGCTCCTAGCTGATGCTTTATGTCAACAGATATAAATGGACACACTGACATACTTTCTTGTTCAACACTAGCTGATCCTAAACCCAGACAAGTCCACCCTTTTTGAGTAAGTTATGAATAATGCAGTGTCAAAAGAGATCAATACTAAATAGGATGAGTGAGTCAACCCAATGAGTCATAGGTTCTTCCTTTAATCCATATGAACAATTTACAAAGATCAAAACTACCCCTCAATAAATTGCTAGAAAACGAATAAACAGAAATCAACTAAACCTAACAACACTAAGACGACAATTTCATTCAATCCAGTAGCTCAACCACCCAGCTATAGAATCAGCACTAAATGTCCCAGCCAGTTCTTTTTGTCTTAAATTCTTAATCCTCGTGTCCTTCCATGGGAATTTCCTTCCAATGAAATGGGCACATACAAAACGAAAACAAAAACAAAATTTGCCTAAAAACTGAACCAAAAACCTGTGGCTTAACCCAACATTCCCAGAAGCACAAATAGCAATATGCTCAGCCCGCCCAATTTGGACATACAGTAACTACCAAATATCATGAAAAACAGATCAAAATTTAAACCTCAAACTCGAGATCATTGACCTCAAAATTTCACCAAGCAAAAAAATCATAGCAGTCATATAAAGACATAGGCCGTGTATATATGCTATATATACTCCCATAAATCAAGCATTCGACTTCTTGCGAATAACAAATACGTAAGCAATGACTTTTCTCAGCCACTTATTCAAGTCAGTAATTTCTGTACCGAGTTCAATTCGATATTCGGATGTAACCTAGAAACTCGCAAAAGGTTAGAGACGGATAATTTAAGCGACGACCAAGCGGAGAGAAATTGACCTCGTGGACGAAGGATTCCAGTTCGGGCTTGGCGAGGTCGGAGCGGAGGGCGTCGACGATGTCCTTCTCGTGATCTTCGGCCAGCCTGAGCAGGCTCTGGAGCTGCGTGACTCTCCACTGGTGAGTCTTCGTCTTGCCGGAGGCGAACGCTGACCTCAGCTCCTTCATCATCGCCGCCCCGGCCTCCGCATTAAACACTTCCTTCTTCTCCGTCGCCATTAATTCCAGTTTTCTCTCTGTTGTAGACGAGTGATAACAACAGTCAAAGTACAACTGCTGCGAGCCAAGCGGCTACGCACAGGAAATATAAAGGGGTGGGCTCAGAGAGAGAGAGAGTCTGCGTGTGTGTGTGTGTGTGTGACTTTGTGGACACCGCCGGCAAAGTATACAACGCGTGACTTGAGAACGGTGTTGCTTACGGAAGTTGAGACTTCTAGTTTTACACGAAGAAGTTGAGACTTTTGAAGCAAGTTGTTGGTTGGCTCATCATACATAGTACGTCTACAATCGTTTACTTCAAGAGAATCATTCGTACCTATAGTATACAATCGTTTACTTTAAGAGACAAAACTGTAGTTTTTAGTTTTCATTTTTAAAAAATTAAAACTAAAAAATTAACTGTAATTTTTATTTTGAACAAATACTCATAGGTGTTTGATAGAAAGTATCATTTTCAGTTTTCACCTTTTTTTTCCTTCTTTTCTTTTTTCTTTTTTTCTTTCTTTGATAGATCCTTATTCCTCATTCCAACACACATATCACCACCATCCATTGCCACCAAGCCTCTGCCTCACTCGCCACCACCTGCCATAACCACCCAACACCACCGCTCAACCACCCTGACATCACCACCACCCAAACCCATTGACGAACCGAAGTCCACGATGTCACCATGACAGATCCACCGCGATTCATTGTAGATCTAGCATTGCTTGGAGAGGGATCTAGCAGATCTAGCAAACTTTGGTTGGTATTTTGGGTGGCAGTGATGTCGCGGTGGCGACAATGGGGTGACCGTAATGACGGTGGGTGAGCAAATCTGTGATGCTGGGGGCTGCGACGGTGGGCAGACCTCTGGTGCGGTGGCGATGGTTGAGCAGGTGAGTTGCGTTCGTAGTGATGTTGGGTGGAGCAGATCTACAACTGTGGGATAGAATGGTCGGTGCGGTGGCCACGGCGAGACAGTGATGTGAGTGGCGACCCTGGTCTCTTTCATGGTGGTGGTGGTGTCTTGAGTTGGGGTGGGGGGGGTTGGGGGGGCAAAGGAGGGTGACGATGGTGTCCATGGTGGCAACGTATACAGTACCTAGTCCGATGTTGGTGGTGGGTCTTCTGTGTGGTGTTTTTTTTTTTTTTTTTTCAAATGTAACTTAATTTTTGCTTCTAATGAAATTTGTATTTTTATCTTAAAATAAAAATCAAAACTGAAAATTCACTGTTTGACAACACTTTCAGTTTTGGCTTTCTGCTTCCAAAAAACACCAAAATTAAAATCAGTTTATTATTTTTTTTTTACAAAAACAAGTTGGTGTTTAATAACCCAGTTTTTATTTTTTTATTACTCAGTTTTTATTTTGAGGTTTTTCTTTGGTGATGGTTTGCGGTGGTGGGCCATGGAGGTGGCCGCCGGTGGCGGCTGCCGGCGGTGGGAGGGTGGTAGTGGTGGTGGTCTCAAAATAAAAATCGAAACTCATTTTTGGAGTTTTCAAAACAGCCTTGGTTTAAAAACTGATTTTTTAAACTGAATGAAAAAAAAAATCAAAACTGTCCACCAAACGCACTTATTTTTTCCAATTTACAAAACTGGAAAAAAAACACTCTGTCAAACAGGGCCTCAAAATTGAAAATTAGAGTTTCCAAAAACAGCTCTATTTTAAAAACTGGTTTACAAAATTGAAGGAAAAAAAACAAAAACTGTCAGTCAAACGCATTTTTTTTTCTCCACTTTACAAAACTGGGGAAAAAAACATTACCAAACGCTACCTAGGTGTGTTTGAATTTTTTTTTTTTAAGAATACTTTGAGTTTCTCTTCTTATACTATTTGAAATCCACAAATATCACAGGAAGTCTTATATAATGACACCTTAGACATCTTTAGCGACGAGTGTAGAGCCCATAATCAAATATAGAGTTCAAATATGATATTACTTTTTTTTTTCAAACTGGGACTCAATTCACTCTTTCTTCCCTAATTTACTCCCGTCGCTAAAAACTGTATTTCGGCGATAAATTTTTTTTTGGGCTAATTACACTTATGTTCCTAAGGTTAGGGGGTAATTACAGTCAAGGACACTAAGTTTCAAAATGTAACATTCTGTGACCAAAAGTGTTTCAAATGTATCATCCGTGTCCATCCGTCATGGTTCCGTCCAAAAAGTATTTTTTTTATGATGTCAGCAATAAGTATTTTTAAAATGACAAAACTACCCTTCTACTGTATATACTGAGTAATTTTTAAAATTTTTAATTTACTGAGTAATTTTTATTGTATATACTGAGTAATTTTCATATACCGAGTAGTTTTTAATATACTGTATATACGTAATTTTCATTGTCTTCCCCAGCTAACTCGCTGGTAGCCTCTTCCCCTCGCCACATGCCGGCAGTCCCTTCCCTCTTACACGCCATGGCAGCCCCACTACCGGCCGCACAAGCGGTCGCCGGCGACTAACTCTGGTCCCCCCGCCTTCACTGAAATGCCCCTTCATCGTGCCTCTGCGAGCATCGCGCCGAAGCCACCGTGTCGCTACCACTACAACCGTCCGATTGATGTTGCCGACAGATCTGTCGCCGGCCAGAAACTTCGGTCAACAGCCCCATCACCGGCGATCAACTCCGGCGCTCCTTCACTGAGCGCCATCACCAACGCCTCTGCAACCACCGCGCTGTAACCATCTCGCCGCTGCCACCACCCCCCGGGATTTATCACTGGCGCCATCTCGAGGGAAAGCGGCGCCGGCGACGGGGAAGTGGAAGGGGGAGGGTGCAGCGACGGGGAAGGGGAAGGGTGCAGCGACGAGGAAGGGTAAGGGGAAGGGTGCGGCGACAGGGAGGCACAAGCGAAGGGGTGCTGCCGACGGTGTTTGAGATAGAAATGGCCAAATGGGGTTGGGTGGGGGGAAGAGTAATGGCATTAATGGTATTAAAAATAAAATGAAGAGTAATGACATTAATGGAAGAAGATGAAATAATGGCATTGAAAAATAAATAAGGTTCCAACTTAGGGGCAATAAAGTCTTTTCATTAAAACCGTTAGGATTTTTAAGATTTCGTTTGGTCAACAGACATAAGTGTAATTTGTCCAAACTATTGTCTTTACCTGTAATTACCCCCTAACATCAGGGACATAGGTGTAATTAACCCCTTTTTTTTATTCCAACAAAGTTAGGCAACAGATTTAGCGAAGGAGTGTGAATGTAGCTCTATCATTCTCTTACCCGACTTTTGAAACAGTGGCACGTATCAATATGTTCGGATACGTTTTTACATAAATAAATTGTTGAAATCGTATTAATTAATTCGAAGAAGGATTGTTAACATATTTGAAACAAATTGTTGAATGGTTCTTCAAAACCAACTATTATATACTTTTGGTTTATATCTTGGGTTAAATAGCGAATGACCCCATCTACTTTACACGTTGTGCGATTTACCCCCCTCCACTTCAAATTTAAGCACTAACCCCCCCCCCCCCCCCACAGTTACAAAAAATGGGCACCTTAGACGGGTCCGTTATTATGAATAGCGTAAAATGACCAAAATACCCTTATCTCCTTATTAGCTAATGACCCTATGTACTATACACGGTGTGCAATTTTCCCCACTCCACTTCAAAATTAACCACTAAACCCCCCCCCCCCTACACTTACAGAAATTGGGCACCTTAATTAGATGGAAATCGTTAAATTTAAATAACAATTTTGCCCATGCCCCTCCCCCCACGCCCGCCAGACTAGTCCCCCACCCCCTTCTGCGCTACTAGATTCATCGCAAACAAGGGATTGTCGCAATTTGCGCCTCCTCCTCTGGTCAGCCTCGCCACAATCGGCTAGGGCTATAAATGAACCGAGTCATTCACGAACGGCTCATGGTTCGTTCTCTTAAAAACTCGTTCATGTTCGTTCGTATAATATACGAACTGAACATGAACAAGTTTTTAGGGCTCGTTTATTAAACGAGCCGAACATAAACACTCCAAAATGTTCACAAACTTGTTCGTGAACAGCTCGTCTAATTAATAAATTAATTATAATATATTTAATAATTAATATTTACATAAATTATATAAATTTAAATTTAAACCTGGAAGCCAGTCCTTAAAATTAAGTAGCCCAAAACCCCAAGCCCACTTATAAAAATAGAGCCCAACCCCTAAATTTAATTTATGAAGCCCAAAATGAAACCCTAACTATATATAAACTAGGGTTAATTACACTCATGACCCTGAGGTTTGGGTGAAATTACAGTCAAGGCCACTAAGTTTCAAAAGGTTACAAACCGTGACCACGAACATTAAAAAGGTAACACTTGTGTCCTTCCGTCAAGTATCCGTCCAAAAAATATATTTTTTATGATTTCATCAATACATATTTTTAAAATGACAATCTTACCCTTGTATTACCCTTCTATCTCTTCCCTTTACAATTTCATCCCTTTCTTCTCCAAATCTTCTCATACGCCGCTGCCCCCACCCTCCCACCATCCGGCTGCCATCACCACCCTCCACCACTCCACCAACGGGCCCACCCTCCACCACCCAGTCGGCATTCATCTCCAATCAGAATCCTTCTCTCACAACTCTCAGAAACCCCTCATTTCAAATTCAATATCTACTCAAAACTTGTTAGGCAATGGCCTTCCTGGTGACGCCTTTCCTCAAATCCCTCATACCCGAATCGACACCCCAAACTGAATCCAACTTGAACAGCAGAGCCATTCGAGTCTCGTTGATCTGAACTCCCACCTTCGGGTCCTTTTGAATCAACTCAAGAGATCCAGATCGACATGACGAAGGTGGAGCACATGTTGGTGTTTTTCGACAGGCAGTCCAGTGGGGAGAACATAGGGACTAACGGCGGCGATACAGAGTTGTTGGGAGGCAGCGATGGTGGGTCCTTACCTGAGGTTTCGCATCGGGGGTGGTGCCAGTGGTACACTTTAAGAAAGCTGGAGGTCGCCACCAATGGGCATGGGATTGTAGGCAACATGCTGGGCCATTGAGGCACCTATGACGGGGTAATGGCGTGAGGGCTGGTTATGGTGGGTTTTGAAGAAGGGATCCATCGTGGTTTTGATGCTTCAAACAAACTGCAATCAAATGTTATGGTGAAGAAGATTTTGAAATCCTAATATGAAAATTAGGGAGATGGTAGGAGTGGCATGACAAAGAAATTACCTTTCGAATCATGGGCAAAAAGGTCATTTTGATCTTTCTGTTATGTATTTGGGTAGTCAGTTAGGTCAAAGGACATAAGTGTCTATTTTCCAAACTTATGGACACGTGTGTAGTTTCACCAAAACCTCAGGGAAATGAGTGTAATTAACCCTATAAACTAAAAGTCTAAAACCTAAAACCTAAATCTCTCATATCTTCAAATTCTTCACAGTCGCATCCTCTTCCTCGTCTCTTCCTCCTCATCTCATTCTCTCACTCTCACTCTCACACATAGATCCTACAACAGCCCCCTCTCTGCATCTCTCACACATACAGATTGTCGCACACAGCCGTCCTATCTCTCTTTCTCTCTTCACGGATGGTAGTCACGTTATCCGTCTTTGCCGCCGTCATCGCCCGTCGCCGGATTCAACACGCGTCGCCGAATTCAACCTGCGTCGCCTAATTCAGGCATGTTTTCGAACTGCAAAGCTGTAAAGCCAAGGGCTTGAAGAGAGAGCTGATTCATAAAGATTCATCGCCGATCGATCGAGATTTTGTTTTACAGTTTTTTTTATTTTGCATCCCTCATTGTATCTCCGTTCTTGTTTTTAACTTATTATTGGAAAATAGCTTGATTGTTTGAACGATTGGGGATTTTGAGTAAATTTAGGGATTTGATTGAAGAACATGAATGCGAGCCGAGTTTCCAAACTCGAGTTTGGCTCGTATTGTTAAACGAGTTGAACGAGCCGAGCCCGAGTTTCACTGTCACGAACTCGAGCCGAGTTCAAACAAAAATATTTTGGCTCTTGACAAACTCGAGCCGAGCTCGAATATGCCGAAATTTAAACGAACCGAGTTCGATCACGCCCATGTTCGGCTCGAACTCGGTTCGTATACAACCCTACAATCGGCACATTCACTGGCCACAACCACCGGTTTTTTCTCCGACCATTAGGGAGTTACAACAATAACAAAAAAAAAAGGAACCATGATTACCGTTGGTATATCATCGCCGGCGCAACAACTACCATGATCTGCGTCGTAGTAACCACCACGACCGGCACCACACCTGCCAACTCCCCCAACTTTATACTGTCCGGCTACACATCGTCGTAAGTTGCCTCCTCGCCGCCACTTCTCACCGCCTTGCGTCTGTAAGCCAGTGGGGCTTCTTCATCGGCCACCAAACGACTGGCGCAATCAAAATCGGTAACAGCAATGCCCACATACGCACGCTATCAATGTTTGATTGCCGCACAGCCGTCCAGATCCGTGCCACCACGATCGACAACCACGTCCCCAAATCGCTAGTCTAACCTCCGTCGTCGTGCCGTCCTAATCCGTAAAATTGTGCCAAGCAGCGTCCCATGACCGGCTACACGCCGTTGGGGCTGCACCAGATTCGCGATGACGTTGTCGCCACAGCCGCAGGCGAGCAATGTGTGTGTATGTTTGTAGTGGGTGCGTGTCTATGTGTGTGTGTGTGTGTGTGTGTGTATGTTTGTAGTGGGTGCGTGTCTATGTGTGTGTGTGTATGTGGGATTGAGTAAAAAGTCTGAGAGGAAAGAAAAAGAAGTTGAAAGAATGGTATTAAACTTAAATAGGGTAAGAAAATAAAGGTATTTTGGTCATTTCACGCTATTCATAACGGACCTGTCTAAAGTGCCCAATTTCCGTAAGTGTGGGGGGGGGGGGGGGGTTCAGTGGTTAAGTTTGAAGTGGAGAGGGGGAAATCGCACACTGTATATAGTATAAGGGGTCATTAGTTAATTACTCCTAAAAGAATGGGCAAAATTGTCACTAACAAAAAAAAATCGTTAGTCAACGTGCCTGTTGACCACGCGATGTTAAATTTAATGGTTTCCGTCTAATGTGCCCAATTTCTGTAAGTGTATGGGGGTTTAGTGGTTAATTTTAAAGTGGAGGGAGGAAAATCGCACACCGTGTATAGTACAAGGGGTCATTCGCTAGTTACCCCTTATATCTTTATGCTTATGTTGTTGCGATGGTTTAAGAAAATCATGTGGGCAGCAGGGGCGAAGCCACAGTTGTACGAGGGGGTGCTATAGCCCCCCCTCAGATTTTGAAAAAAATATATATATATAGTTTTTTTCCAAAATTTTCACACTTTCTTCGGCTCTCTCTCTCTCTCTGATCTGACTCTCTCTTCTCACCAAGACACCTACTGACCGACCGACTAAGCTTCTCAAGGCGCGGCTGGCACCTCACTCCGGCAGCCACGAACCCACGACGGCACAACGACAAACCCACGACTAAGGCTATCTCGTTTTCTAGATCTACGCCGACGGCGAGTCGGCGACGACCGACTGACCCAGGATCTACGCCGACGACGGCGAGTTGGCGACGGCCCACTGACCCAAGATCTACGCCGACGGCGACTTCGGAGATGCCTATATTTCTAATAATCACTGCTAGATAGTCATAGGAATGCGTGAACATGCAAGTAGTATATAGAGCTGTGGATGAATTCTATTTGACATTGGTTTTTCTTGTAAAGGAGGATGCAAATATAAAGAAGGGAAGATTATGTAGCAGTACTCAAAATAAAACGGAAAGATATGCCCAAATTTGTGAGGGTTTTGGAGCATTTGTTGCCTGACCCATGGCAAAGGGTTTGAGTTAGAATTGACTTTAATGGTGGTAAGCTGCTAATCCTGCAGAACCTTGACTTTTAAGAGAAAATAGGGATCAGAGACACTAAAATGGAAGTGAATTAGGCATCATCTTTGCACACGGATTAATTTTCTTAGATGTGTCAATATCACTGGATAGCATAAACCTCTTTGTCAATATCACTTAATTAGGCATCATCTTTTGCTATTTTACTAATAAAAAAAAGTATTAATTTCGATATATATTGAGCACCCCCTGGGATGAAATCCTGGCTCCGTCCCTGGTGGGCAGAACAAGTTTTTGCTATTGTTGTTTGTAGTTTAATCATGTGATGAAGCGGTCTCTTGTTCTGCTACTTTGTATATAGAAGTTCTTTTTGGTCTATGTGATATGAATACGATGATTTCTACAAGCAAAATGATACTTTAGGCTAGTAATGACAGTGAACGCTAAAACCTAAGCTGCCAAACACCACAAATCAAGATTCTTCGCGGAGGCTACTGCAAAGCACTCTTCTCATTGTCTGCTTAGTGGAGTGTACAACAAGTCACAGCCAGTGACACTCAACGATTAAGCATTATTACTAGGAAACTTGTTTAACCATTTAGCCAGACAATTCTGTGAGCTATGATCTTAAATTAATGCACCGAAGTTGTTTTCTCAAAATTAATTAATAGACAATATATACATCGTTCATCTCGGGAGTAACAGGTGGCCACTTCGTGGGACTAGAGGTTCAAACTAGTCGACGCTTATATTTAAAACGTAATTTCGACCATCTCTGATGCTCGAAAACAATATCATAAAAATAAAAATAAAGAGAAGGACATTTTTCATAAAATTTCAAAAAAAAAAAAAAGTAGTTGAATAGAAAACAAATTTGTATCATGCGGTCACGTGAACTGTTCGTTCTGATCTAACATTGTCAACAGAAGCAAGACAGCTGGGGGCACGTGCCCCCTGTTGCCTTGGAACCCTCTCACTTTCACAGTACACCAACAACGGTGGCCCTCCATTGCCCATGGATGAAGATGAAGTCTTGTTCACTGTCCACCCGGCGGCCACTGCATCACCAACATCAGACACATGGAACTAAAATGCAGCTCCGACCTTTCTCTATTGTCATCTCACGATCTGATCTCCTCTCACTCCAAATCTTAATCACCTCCATTTTTCTTTGGTTCACTGTCCTTTTCCGTTTTTTAAGTTTGAATGAAATTATTTCTGTTTTCAGCTTTGAATGAAATTCTGATGAGGATTTCTCTTGGATCACGTATGTTTTGCTCCATTTTTGGTTGCATAAGTTCCATTGTGATCTTCCAATCTTGCATTTACCTAAAACCTTATGTTGGCTCTAGGAGTTTTATCTGCCTCTTTTGTCTTGACAAAAGTTTTGGATTTTTGTTGGTTCTTTAGTGGCCTATTGCATTTGCATTTTTTGTTAGTTCATAGTAGCCTATAGCATTCCAGATTAATTGAAAAAGTTTTGGCGTTGCTTGTGGTTTTTTTTATCTAGATATACACTTCTCTCATATTGATCAAATTGCGTCTCACTGAGAAGTAGAGATTCACCAGTGTTCTGTTTCTAAGTGTTTCGTTAGATGTTGGCTTATGTGTAATAAATTAGAATGACTTAATAAGTTAATAAAGGATTGTCGCCTAGTTTCTTTGTTTTTCATACTTGCACACTATTTGTCCGACAAAAGGTAAGACACAAAATTTGGAGAGTCTATTTTGATCCGATAAAGTGCATGTTATGTAAAAATTGTGTAATTAATTTTGCACGGGCTACCCACAAATTTACACTGGCCAATAGGTGATCTCAGTCGTGCTATTGCGACCTATGCTCGTTTGAGTTACCTATTTGTTGGGTTCAATACATTTTCACGATAGTTAGGTCCCTACCTTATGCAAAATTTCTGACTCCGTCATTAAATGTCAAACTTGAACTTTACCAAAAAAAAATGTAAATGAAAACATATATATGACCACATGCGGGTCATATAATTGAGTAACGTGACTGCCCGCCGCACTTGTTGGTGGCAAACTTACGTCCTCGCCCTACTTGTGCTCCACACACGGGTCCTTGTGCGCTTCGGCCCCGACATAGGTGCGGGAATCGGGGGCTCAGATGTATGTGGCGGCCTTGTAGGTCCCCGAGGCGCAATACTCCCTGCCGGTTGGATTAGAGCCTTACGGTCCAGCCTTTTTGTTCAATCAAAAAAAATAATAATTGAGTAACGTGTGTCAGACGAACTACTGGTTCCATCTTGATTCATGTTTGGAAGTGTATTGGTAGTTAAGCATTAGATAATGTAGGCCACCTACACGACCATACTTCGACAGGACTGGTTACATGTCGTAAACTTCTGTTAAAGAGAGAGATTAGGTGTACCTGAACTGCATCCTTTGGACTTTACATGAGTAAGATAATATAACACGAAGAGGCGTCCTTTTCTGTCTCTTTGGCAGTTAAAGTTTTTTTTTTTTTTTCCTGTAGTGCTACTTTGTAGTTGAAGTTAGGGGTGAGCATTTAAACCGTTGAAAATTGAAATCGATCTAATTGTGAAAATCGAATCAACCAATCTGTCTATTTTCAAACTGATCTAAAAATCAATCGATTTGAATTTTTTTTCCCAAGCCGTATATTCAGTTCAGTAGGTTCGGTTCGGTTCGGATCGGATCTTTTTTAAAACCGCATAAACCGAACCAACCGTATATAATATAATATATATATAGTTTTACTTAATCCTAGTTATTTTTTACTAACCCTAGTTATCCAATCACTCATATAAAATGGGATAAACCCTAAATTCCTTGACTTAATACACATTTTTCACTCTCTGCCTACATTTCACTAAGTGTTATTGATTATGATAAAAAAAAATTTTAATTTTTTTGGAGCTTATTAGTATGTATAATTTATTAATTTTTGAGCCTAAACTTGCCCAAAATTGAGTTTGACCCCAACCGATTAAACCGTCCAAACCGACCGCTCAATACGTTCAACCCGCAGAAACCGAACCGTTCAACCACGGTTCGTTTTTTTTTTCTTTTTCAAACTGAGGTTGGTCGGTTCATTTTGGTATTCAGCCCCCAAACCGGACCAACTGAACCGTGCCTCACCCCTAGTTGAAGTTGGTCAGCATCATTTCAGACATGGAATATTTTAGGGTTATTGAGAAATCTATTTTCTGTAATTATACTTTTTGGAGAGTCTCTTTTGGTATTTGTATATTTTGCAATAGTATCACTCAACTTTATATATATATATATATATATATATATATATATATATATATATATATATATATATAAGGAGCTGATCCGTTGAGAGCGCTAACATAATGGGTTAAGTTGCTAACGCGATCTGATCGTCCACGCGCGATCTGTGGACGGTCCAGATCTTTTTTTGTGTATTTTTTAAGTCCGTCCGCTACATTATGTAGCGGACAATTTTTTGACAAATATACCCCCCAATCTCCAAGTCAAGATGTTATATTCTGTAAAATATCATTTGCTACATAATGTAGCGGACAATATTACAGACACTCTGCCAATACTCACATCCATTCTCAATCTAACTTTGTCTCTCTTTGCCGCTTCGTTTCAATCTCCATGTCAATCTCATCTCTCTCTACCTTTCTCTCCCCCCCCCCCCTCACTGAACTACATTTTCGTTTCACGCCGCCACTATTCTTTGCCGATCCAACATTCAATATGTACTATTAGATAAAAGGACCTAATTCACCTTTTTAATTCTGAACTCCAAAATCATAGCAAACTCACAAATCATTTCAGAACTTTACCATTGATGTTGTTCTCATTTCTCAAGACTTCACCATCTCACTGTCACAAGTGGGATTGAACAAGTGAAACACATGATCCTCCCATTTACTCTCCACCACCTCCACCTTACCAACTTGTACTCGACGGAAACAGCTACGGTATTCCCTTTGGCGACGACTGAATTTAGATAGTTGTGGTACAGAGGTGAGAAGGTGCTTTCGGTGATGAAGCCGCCGCCGTGGAAGTAGATTAGCAGAGGGAGTTTCTCATCTGGGTTTGTGATTATGGGCAGATAAAGAGGTGAGAAGGTGCTTTCGGCGATAAAGCCGCCGCGGTGGGGAATCGCACCCTTGGATATGTAGTCCCTGCCGAGCGCCATGTGGTCGTCATTCTTCTGCGACTCGTCTTTCTGCTTGATCGAGGAGACAATTCGCCAGGCGGCGTGGAATGAGCCAATGAGGTTCTTGTAGGCGAAGGAGAGGAGGTTGCGCTCCTCGACGGTGAGCTCAGCGGCGGGGGTGGAGCCTGCGACGAGGCCAGAAAGAGAGAGTTAGCGGCGAGACTAAAGATGGCAAAAACCCATGAAAAGTACAAGGATTACACAGAGAGAGATGAGGTGGAAAGAGATAGCTAAAAGAACAAAATTGATTGTCTCTACATTATGCCGTCCGCTCCATTATGCAGCGGACGAGCACTAACGTACTGTATTTCCTTCAAGCTCAAGGTTATTTTTGTCAAAATATCGTCTGCTACATTATGTGGCGGACAGACTTAAAAAATACGCAAAAAAAAAAGATCTAGACCCTCCACAGATCCCGCGTGGACGGCCTGATCGCGCTAGTAACTTAACCCATTTTGCTAACGCTCTCAATGGATCAGCTCCCATATATATATGTATGTAGATATATATATAGATATATATATATATATATATATATATATATATATATATATATATATATATATATATAACGGAGGTCTCTCCCAATTCTTCCACACCTATAGAGGGAAGAAAGAAGACAACTGAAGAGAATGAAAGGGCAGCGCTAATTTTGGAGGGTGCAGAGCGTGGTTATATATATATATATATATATATATATATATATACAGGGAGCTGATCTGTTGACCACGCAGGTAACTTGGGCTGAGTTGTCCGCGCGATCTGTGGACAGTTCAGATTTTTTTTTTTTTTTTGCGTTTTTTTAAGTACGTCCGCTACATAAGTACCACTTGGCTTACCGATTAGTATTACTATTCAAGATCTTCCGTGGCTGCTTGTGAGCTGATTTGTTACGGCATTGGTTGGCTAAGCCTTTACTTGAACAAGTTTTATTTTGTACCTTTCCAGCGAGTCTGGTTTCTCAAATTTTAAAACTTCCCTTCCTACCTAGTCTTATGCTCTCCTTAAGCGCCATTGCCATGGAACCAGATTGATGTCCATTCTGCTTGGATCATTCTGAATCTCATGAACATCTTTTTTCTTGATTGTCCCCAAGTTTGTTTAATTTGAGATTCTTTTTTACCTAATCATTCTCAGTCTAGTTTTTCTTTATCCTCTGTTAGTCTTTGGTTCTCGAAATGGTTAGCTAAGCCCATTTATTAAAATGGGATAATACCATTTTAGTCTCCAGAACTATCCCCGCTTTTTTATTTTGGTCCATGTACTTTAAAATCCATTAAATCAGTTCCTGTACTTTGTTCCGTCATCAAATAGAACCCTCCGTTAGGATTTTTCGTCAAAAAAGACACGTGACGAGCATGAGGTCATTTTTTGAAGGGTATTTCTGGAAATGGACCCTCCAAACTCTAGGAATCACAGTAATAACCCATTGTTCTCCGCCTCACAATCACCATCGTCGACGTCGACAGTCTCCCACGACCCTGAGCCATGGTCATGAGATCCCGGTGGCAAAAATAATCGACAGCAATTGGGGTTGAACTGAGAACTCACATTGGCCCCTTGGGCGCACCAAGTGGCTGCGGACTCACCGTTTGACTGGTGACTGTCCTCTACAACAGTGGTCGGGTTTGGGCAGTGGGTTGGGGACCCACGGTGGTACAGCTTCTGGCTCTAGTTGTTGGTTGCAATTTCCGGTGATGAAGGCACGACGTTTGACAGGTGATCACCTTTGATGTCGATCAGAGCTGTGGCTGACCGGTGGTGAAATCGTGCGGTGGTGGCAGTAGCATAATGACAGCAGCTACGCGGAGGCGATCCACAGCTGGCTGTTATGTGACGGCCGTTGACCAAGGGCGTCCCTTGCACCGGCGTTTGACCTGTGGCGTCTTTCTGTCGGAATTTCGGTTGGCTAGTTTCGAGTACCATTTGATGGTGGCCATGGCAGATTGGTCGTGGCACAAGGTAGTGGAGGAGTTAGGCGATGGTGTTTGGTGAAGGTGCACAGCCGGAGTTGACGCCGCGGCTGCGAGTGTGCCCGGAAATGGGGGCAGCTTAGATCTCGCAGGCAGAGGCGCCGCCCATTTTTAGGGCCGGCTGTCCATTTCCGAAAATACCCTTCAAAAAACGACCACGTGCCCGTCACGTGTCTTTTTTGACGAAAAATCCTAACGGAGGGTTCTATTTGATGACGGAACAAAGTACATAGACTGATTTAACGGATTTTAAAAGACAGTGACCACAATAAAAAAACGGGGATATTTCAGGGGACTAAAATTGTATTATCCCTATTAAAATCTACATGATATTTTGCAAATTGTGGCTATACTTGTTGTCCTTTGGTCTACCTGGCTTCATCGGAATGCAGTTATCTTTGATCATGAAGACTTTTCTCCTTTCTAAGTCCGGATCAAGAGTCGTATTCTGTTGGGTCTTGTTAAACGTACTAGATTATTTCAACGCCGTCTCCGCAGAATTCAAGAGAGACATAATACAATTTCCAGCCATCTAGACTGCTTTGAACATTTCTATCTCCCTTTGCGCTAGATTCACTTTTCCAGGCTTTGCCGGTGTGTAGTTGCATCTTCTCCGGTCTTTTGTGTTATTTCAGTGGTTGCATCTTCTAGAAACCGTAGTTTTGGGATGGGTTTGATTCTCCTTAATAGTAATTGGACTCCGTTTGGGGCTTTTATTACAGACTAAGTTGCTAGTAATGAACTGAGTGTCTATCAATTTGCTCTCTGCCATGCTATCGACTGGTTGGTTGATCTGCACTTTTTCCATCTAATTGATTTACTTCCTCACTCAAGAATTCTTCGTGCAGATGGAGCATAAGGATCAAAGAAATGTGGATTTTGCAGCTTTTTTGTGTACATTGCCGTTGAAATGCAGGCCCTTGCATTCGCTACATATCGCCCGAGGGAAGGAGGACGTATTATCCCTCTCATTAGCTCTGGCATCTTTTGTTCGTAGATAGACTGGCGCGCGACAGGTTTGGCTTGATGCCGCTTCTGGCGCGACAGGTTTGGCTTGATGCCGCTTCTGGCACTGGTTTTTGGAATTACGGTTCGCCGTGCTGATTTCCCCTAGTTTTTATTTCTTCACCTAGGATGGGGTTGTCATCCTATTTTGTTCGCACTATTGGGCCTCTTTGTATATTCTTAGCCTTAATCTTATCCTGATATATATTTCTGATTTCTCTAAAAAAAAAAAAAATACACCTCTTGCTTGCCGGTTTCAGAAAACAGACGTGCATATCGGCAGTTCAAAGACATACTACATAAATGATCTTACCACGGATTTGAATCATTAAACATGGAAGTGTAAACACTGGTGCCTCGAGGTGGATGAAAGAGATTTAACCACCAAAAAAAGGGGACAACAGTAAGAATTTTAGTAGGAAAATCTTCCTATTTATCAAACTCTGAAGCCTATTCTTACACCTATTTGACTACCTCATTCACTACTCCTAAACACGAGCCAATAATGCCGCATTAACAGCCTATCAACATACATTCCGCCAACTCAGCAACCAATAAAAAAATTAATCAGTTTCTGTACATAAGCCTACTTATATACCTGGGGGGAGTAGCAAAACCATAACTCGTAGCAAACCAACCTTGTAGATTCCCACACGATATACAATGGCGCCTTGACATTCCGAGCTAGGAGTGGCTTCTTAGACCCCCGTTGCCTTAAAAAATTTAGCAGTGCAGCTCTCCACATTTCCTAAAAGCGACCGTATGATTTGTCCTTTTTCATTCCATCCTAATTACCACTGCTACCTGCTACATGTAAGATTTTAAAGCCGCGAGGTTGCCTTCAAAAGAGAACCCAACTCAGTCAAACTCTACGAGACAATCTGTACTTTACCTATGTGCCCTGGTTAGCTCCTTCCAACCTAACTCGTTTGTGAGCTTTTAAAGCCTCCGAAGTAAAGTTCTCCAAAGCCCTGAAAATCGGTACCAGACCTCCTTGTAAACTAGTGGAAGCTGCATTATGCACTAATTTAATTGCCTCCTTGTGTCTTGCTCTCTCTTCATCCAACCTATTTCTCATTGAATCCAAGTCCACTTTTAGATCATCCAGTGGTGAGACACCACTATCCGAATGAGCAATTGACACTCCAGTTTTGTCTGACATTGCATCATGTTCACGCTCCATTCTCCCCCTCTCCCTCCTAAGGGTACTCAGTCGTTTCTCGAAATCCTCAGAAAGGTGCTTAGCTTTGAGCCTTTTTTGATGCTCGTCATCTTGTCTCTGCCAGAGCTCTCGCAAGTTTGAAGCAAATTCGCGCATTGCATTTGCAACCCTTGTTTCTGATATTGTTTCCATTGCCTCGTACCAATCATTGCATGTTATGAAGATCGGAGGAGCTCCAATCCGACCTGGAGAGAAGGGAACAATTCCGTCGGGGGTTTCTTCTTGTTCATGATAGATACACCGCAAAAGCCATTTATTTAAGGACTCAACATAGGACCTCTGGCTTTTAATCCAATCACTAAAATAGCTGCACCAAGTGAGAAGCTCCATTTCAAGTTCAAGAGTAACTCTCAATCTTGAATCTCTTTCAAAGCCAGTGTTAGCTTTGAGACTGCGAGCTTTACTCTCCAAGATAGCTTGAAACTGTTTTTGGTGAGAGCTGAGCATGGACTTCCACATACTTATCAATCTGCAGATTACAGCAATATCGTTAATTTCGAGAGAAAAGAATGGCATGAGTGAAAACTATTGAGAATAGCCTACATAATATAGTTGTTTATTCCACCAAACATCTTAGCAGAACATATTACTTAACCATATGCCAATACTAGCCAACCCCTAAATCTGAGTTTCAGAACTCAATTTTACTGCCCCACCCAAAAAAATTTCTTTGATTTGGCAACATGAGGCACAGAAAGGCAGAAGCAGATGAAGAAGAAGATGATGATGAGGAAGAGGAGAGCACGAATATTGCCTGGAATTCCACCAAGGAGAGGTGACGGGCACTTTAAGAATCCTACAAAAAAGGATCTATTTTGAAAACTAGAAGGTACAAATAGGGCATTCTTGACTCCTTTGACTCGAACTGTATGAGACTGATCAACTTTGCCCAGGGCATGTGCTCCAGAACCGAATCATTAAAACAATTGAAGCATGTCATCCTAAAAGGCCCAAGTCTCAGGTAATAGGTTCGGATGTGTGGATAGTTAAAAGGAAAAAAAATCTTAAAAGTTCATACCCATGAACTAACTCGGTGACTTGAGGCTGCAACTCCTCATCCCTCAGCTTATTTATCCTGCTTGAGATCGCATCAATGGATTTGATGCAAACATTAAGTTTTGTCATCAAGCTTCTAGCAGAAGCCTGTGCAGCATCAATTTTACTAGACTCAGCTCCAGCATCATCCAAAACTTTCACCTTCTTGCACATCTTTTCATAGGTAAGCCGCAGCTTTTCTTCACCCTAAAGTCAGAGCAAACCACCTAAACCATTAGGAGTTTAGCCAACAATTGTACATAATGATGATGTCAACTAAGGCAGTTCACATAAGACATCAGCTGCCAGAAATGCAACATTAACAAAATTAAGTCAAGCATAAAGTGTATAGTAGCCAGGTTCTGTGAATTCTCTTGTTGCCAGAAGCCAGAGGCACTAAAGTTTATGGTAGATATTTCTTTGCTTCTGCTCATCCGAGACTAGGGAGATTTGGCCCTTCCCATGAAAACGTGTTCATCAAAAAAATAAGCTGTTCACAAGGATATATGACTACAAAAAGTGAAACTCGCATTAATTTACTGATAAATTCTGCCTAAATGGTGCTTCTTTAGCAGTTTGCATGACATATCGAAAAACCATCACTTAAGCATTTTGATGCCGAAGGTATAGAATTTCGCTGCTCAACCTAAGTGAGAATATACAGAGTCCAACCCAGTAATGAAAGTTAATACTGAAGAAGGAATGAGGCGGCTTTATGAAACAACTTTCTTTCTGAAAAGAGTGCGGGGGGGGGGGAGCACATGCAGCAAGGAGTCTTACAGACGAGGAAGAACATGTCAACGCCCCTCCCCCCATCCCACCCCAAGGGGTGGGGTTTTTTTTTTTTTGTTGGGGGGAGGTCGGGTGTTGCTAGATGTTTAAATAGTTTAGCGTGACATTTTTGTTCGAGAAAAATATCCCAACTTTCACCTGTCTGAGCTTCAGTGCCCTCTGTCAATTATGCCCAATAATCATATCCACATTTAAGATATAAATGCGTTCAAACTGCATGCCTGCAACAGAAAAAAAAGCACAAAAGGGACACATACTAGTCATAGTATGAGTTCCTTTGCAAAGAAAATGGATTTTACAAACATGTTACACATTACTAAAAATATAAATCCTTTATTGCAACAAGTATTGACAATGAACAGCATCCCAATCTCACCTTAACTTCCTCATAGAGTTTCTTCTCCCATTCATATAGTTTCTCCAAAGTAGATGAAAGACGACTACTCCTTGTGTTCAAACCCTTCTCGCTATCCGCGTAGGATCTCGCCACCTTCATTGTTCTAGAAGCTAACCTTACTGACCGCAGTTGAGGGTGCGAAGATGACAAGGAAGGTGCTATCAGACGCAGAATCTTGGACAAGAGCACTGCATAAACTCAAGTAAGTGCCAAGAAAGTAGCAAAGAAAATGTTTGTTCATGGGGATTATCATATTTGTTTTTGAACGACAACCCAAACTAAGTTTGATATTGAAAAGATAACATAAACAAGTGATGAAGCAGATGACACTGCGTTTCTTCTTTCCCCCAATGATCTCTAACTGTAAGAAGTGAACAATGCTTATTAGGTTTTCACTCACCATCATCGCTAGAAGAAAGCTGTTTTGCATAATATTTACACAGAGACCAGAAACTGGGTAACTCTTGCATAATACTCCCTCCGTCCCTAAATATTTGATCATATTTCCTTTTTGGGCTGTCCCAAAAAAATTGATCACTTTCCAAATTAAGAAAGATTCAATAGGTGTTTTTCCATGTTTACCCTTCTTACAGGTTTTTTATTCTATTTCTCTCTCTACGTTTAATTCCACCAACACATTTTTCTCTCTCCTGACCCACTTTCTTCCCTCCCTCTCTATTTCTCTCTCTTGGGGTAGAATGGAAAAATCATAAAGCATAACTCATATCCTAAATAAACGTGCAAGTCAAATACGACCAATCAATTAGAGACGGAGGGAGTATTAAGTTTTGCAGAATGAAGAAGCATAGATCTTTTCAATGTTTATTCCTGAGTAGATCATAGATCCTAGTTTTCTCTCCAGAACTTTTCTATTTAGTATAAGCTTTCATGATTCGTCACTCAAGAGCACTAAAACAATAAATTCTACTCTTTCACTGGCAATACAAATTCTCCACTATCTCCAGCCAAAAATCAATTTCTACCATCCTTTAAAAAGTTGATTTATGTTTCAGAACTTGGTCTAACCATATCTTAAAAGAGTCAATATGTAGTTTGCACTCAGCAAACCACTTTTACATCAATTAAACACCTAATCTAGCTGACAAAAACATCAATTACCTCTCATGGTAAATTTTAGATCTGATAGCATGCCCAACAGTAAAACAGGAGTATCCTAAATTTAATATTGATGTAAGTTCGGCTCAGGGCCACCTTCTCGTAAAATCCCAATGTCAAGCAGCAGCTCCCCTCACGATGCTTAAGGGTTTCCAAATTTACGGCGGATCCACCAAGCAATCACAATGACCAGCCCCAGAGTATTTTATGTTATATTCTACCCTACAAAGCAATTTACTTTTAGCTCATCTTCTCCGGACTTCTTCAAATAACTTCCGACAAGCAAAGCAGAAATTTTAAATCAATAACGACTCCCGACTGGAACTACTAGTCAAATGGTAGCTAATATGTTCAACTATACACGTAACAGGGATCCATTCCTAATACAAAAAGATATTAGCAGTCCTAAGGTAAATCAAAACTCACAAGTGTAAGAAGAAATTGAAGAAGAACCAATAGTTGAAGTTGTACCTTTAAGAGCAGAAAACTTAGGCTGATAAGGTAGCGTGCCCACCTCAAGCATCACAGCAACTTCTTTCCCGTAATTAGAGGCGGTTTCGAATTCACTCTTGATTTCGTTAACAACCTCCTTAAGATCTCGAGTACCATGAACAGATAAAGTGGTCACACTACTCAACTTTGAGGATTCAACGTCGTGTACTGATGGTGATACCTCCTCTACTTCAAAACTGACTCCTTTCTTCCTCACGTACCCACCTTCGGAGCTATTTGATATAACGGAATCCGAACTGCTCTTTTCTACTTTCACATCAAATGATGGCGCTGCCTCGCTATTTTGTGGTGGTACTGCCCCTGAGCTGCTCTCACTGTCGTGTGACGGCATTGTCGATGCACTGCTTTCGCTACTATGCAACGGTACTGCCCTTGACTTCCCCTCACTCTTTTGTAATGGCGCTGCCCTAGAAGTGCCCATGCCCAAATTTCTCCGTGCATCTTCACTCAGCTTCTTCCCCTTGTAGACTTCTCTAGAGACCTCAGTTTCTGTCTCTTCTTCCAACTCTGGAATTCCCTCCCTCTCTCTCACTTCATCCGAATCTGGACTACTAGCCATCGACCCATACCCATATCTAGACTGAGAATAATAGCCAGGATAACCATTATCAAACCCATCAAATGGGTTAAGAAAATCCCAAGCAGACCCCTTTGGCGAAGGAGGCGGAGGCGGACCTTTGGGAGGACTCGGTTTCTGTTCTCCATACGCCTCTTGAGGCTGCGAACTCATTGCATACCCAAAAAATCCCCCATCCCCACCCCCATCCGGGTAACTCGAATACACGTTCGCATAACCATCCATCCTCGGCTCCTCTTCGTGAATCACGGTACGAACTCCTGGCGCGGACTTTTTCATGTAATAAGCATGCATATTTGAATTCCCTCCCCCACCATACGGTCCTCCCTCACCACTCTGATAAGGCTGATTCATCCCGTTCCCATAAGATCCCCAGCCCATTTGTGGCGGCTGGTTCATTCCATTCCCATAAGATCCCCAATCCGCTTGTGGCCGCTGGTTCATTCCGTTCCCATAAGATCCCCAGCCCGCTTGTGGCGGCGGATTCATCCCGTTCCCATAAGATCCCCAACCCGCTTGTGGCGGCGGATTCATCCCGTACGGATCCCAATATGACTGTGAAGGTTGATAATAAGACGGTATCTCGTCCACTGGACTATCCGGCAACTGAATGTGACTAGTCGACGAATCCAAGTCGGAATCTGAGTCATCTGACAAATGCAAATGCGAATCATCCGCACCCCCACCATCATCACCGTCAGGGGAATGCGAAATTGAAGTTGAGGATGAAAACCCCTTCTTATTACCGCTACTACTGTTATTACGGCGACCAATATTACTATGATTATGGTGACCATGATTGCTTGTTGTGTCATATTTCCTTGTTTTTCCTTCGTCCGAGGGCAATGTCAGCACAGGCGAAGACGGCGAGGAGGGGACGACGAGCTCCTCGTCGACGAAGCGGCTGAGGACATCGCCGACATCCTTGAGGGAGCGAAAATACGAGACGTGAGTGGCGGAGAAAGCATAGCGGTGCTCGGCAGCGGCCTTGATGAAGTCTCTCCGCTCCCTGCAAAGCACCACTAATGGCGAATCGTCGGCCTTAGACCCTCCGCAGCCCATACTGTCATCAATCACCAAAACCACCAGAAAAACCCCTAGTTCACCGAAGCACAGGACAATTACAATCATCTCCTCACCTGCGAGTAAAATTGGAGAAACAGGGCGAGCATTTTCAAGTCAAAATTCCCAGATCCACAGTGACGAAAAATTGTTGGGCAGAAACTAGACAAGTGCATAAAAGACGTGTGTGTGTGTGTGTGTGTGTGAAACAAAACAAGCGAAGAGTGCTAAATCGTCTGAGAGCGCTGGAAAGTCGCAAAAGGGTATATAGCGACAAAATGTTATTGCTGAAATGCACTTTAACCACATTTTCTATGACAGAAGAAGCACAAGAAGAAGAGGAGGATCATGATCTCACCGGTTGTGTGCGTGACCCGAAAGGGGTAAAATTTGGTAAGAGGGAGGAAAATCTGACCTTTGAAATTGAGAAGCGACCATCCAATCCATGAGAGAGGGAGAGAGCAGCGTGTTGAATGAAGTTAATGTGGTTGGAGAAGCGGGGTCTCTGTCGGCTCTTTGGTAAAATTTATGTTGGTTGTGTTGTGTAGTAGCAGTAGTAGAAGTAGTTGGGTTTTGCGGAAGGGAAGGGCAGGGCGTGTAGGGTTTTGGGAGCGCGTGTGAGGGTGGTGGTGGCAGTCATGGCGATGTCAGAAGGTCACAGAGACAGAGAGAGGGGGATCGATCGTGGATCCCGGCACGGGTAACGGACCTATGTCACTCATTATGGGGTAAATAACTCGCTCTACTCTCTTCTCCCAATGTGTCTGTACATATATATCTAAACTATTCTCTCTCCCTATCTGTTAACTGCTTTCATCATCATGATTCATGCTGCCGCCCCTTTTGCAGCGAGTAATCATATTTGGGTGCACAGAGACAGGTGACGAGGGTTTGTGTCCTTTACGGTCACTGTTTTCACAATTTTGCCCCGGCGGATTCAACCAACATCATCGGGTCGTCCGAGGTCGTGTTCGTCATTTGGAGTTGGACTTTGTCTCCTCCCTTTGGTAGCCTTATTATGATTGTGATGTCATTCAAAAGGCAAAATTGTTTGGGCGAAGTCAATTCAACTGTCAAATTACGCGTAATGGACCCCAATGCATATTCCTATGCTACGAAAATTGAAATAAAGTAGCGCTTGGACTTTTATTTGTTGCCTTCACACTTACTCGTTATTTTTACAATTATTATTACCTCTTAATGATTGCAAAACTCCACTAAAAGCGAATTTAGTGCATCAATTTTCTTTCTACCAATTTATTATATTTTCAACTAATAAATTATGCATGACTTTAATGTCTCAATATGGTAACGTTACTTTTCTCTCTGAATTTATTGGTTTCTCGAATTTTAAATTCTTTTTTCATTATTTGTCAATTTCAACTTCTGTAATATTGTTTTTTTTTTCCTCCTAAATTTATCGTGTTTCTTTTGAATTCCACGAACAAACATGATGTTTTTATGTTGGTCTGAATGCTTGTTGTGCTTTGACGTGGAAAGAAAAGGCATTTATTTGTTGGACGTTAAAGTAGGTGTTTGATGAAAAGCCCCTTTTACACGATGGAGACTGGATTTGGTCAATTCCTTAACAATTCTATTCAAGAAATTTTATTTTTATTTTTATTTTTTTTAATTTTAATTTTGAGTTGGGCGGGTACAGGCCAACCATTTAGGCTGCCGGGCCTCTCTGTTTACCAACTCAATCCCAGCCCCGTAGTTTAGTGGTAGTCGTGGACCCCACCCACCTCCTAATGATGCGGCCCAAACGTTTGCCCTTTTGGATTAGGCTTCCCCACGTTTGCAAACTTGGTTCCTAACAACAATATATATATATATATATATATTACACATGTACGAGGATAGTTACTGTACGGCTTTGTAACAGTTTTAATGATTAAAAAATTTTATTTTATTCTTAAAAATTTATAGTAATGATATTTTATCGTTAAAATATATATTTATCGAGACAACGTGTGTTGTATAGTGCAGAATCTTAGTCCCAATTATACATATTGCAATAACGAGCTGCTTAAACTTTTTTGAAATATTCTCAAAGTATTGTTTCTTGAGTTGCAAAGTCTCTTCCACTTGAGTTATTGTACCAAACCAATGATGGGTGCTAATAACAGCAGCATACGCAACTATAGTAGTTGGTCATGTTTAATTATTTTAGAAGAATAAATTTTAGTTGCTACATAGGTTATAGGAAGATAGTTGCAATCATCCATACAGTGTTAATTAATGGTTGGCTAAATACATTTAATGACATTCTTGTCAAACACCTTTAGATACTATTCTACACGGTACTTTTTTTGTGTCACTAAACAAAAGTCGTTAAGAATATTTAGCGACTATCAATATATAGCGGGTTGTAATTATCTTTTTCCAATTCCAATAGCGGCTAAAAAAGTTTCACTTAGAATAGTTCCATTAGTGTGTTACATCACCAACACAACCACCGTTGTCATCACTACCACCACCACTAGACCACATTGTCGCCGCCGCCTCCACACCTTTGTTATAACCACCTCTACAGTCATTGCTACCGGTAGCATTATTACTGTCGCCCGACACTAGAACTAATAATGCCCTAGTATCACCAACACCATCATAAACCTCAGTTACCATCAGTAGTCTGTCCTACCACCAACAACCACCATCGTTGTTGATGTGACAACACCACCACCACTAATGCCACACCACCCACCACTGTTGTCGTTGATGTCACCATCGCTACTGTCACCGACACTAGTACTAGTGAGTACTGACATCCTAATAATAGAACCATCACTACTACCATTACCATTACTAGATTGTCTCGCGGCTACCGCCGCAGCTGTCACCGATGCCACAACACCACATTTATCATTGTTGTCATCACCATCATATTGTCACCAATTCTGCAATTAGTGGCGCCTTAATAACACAATGACCATTACCATCGCTATAGACCAGTCCACCACCCATCACCTCGCAGATAATGCTACATTACCCTCACCACTTCCACCACTAGTGCCACTGCACTATCCCTTACACTACTTCAACTTGCGCACCAGTGCCACCAGGTGCTCTCACCAATACATGAGAAACCACTTATTATAGTTGTTTTCATCGTACGCTGACGATATGATTTCTAAAATCTCATTGCTTCGTAATTTATTTCTGTTATGCGAGCACAAGATATGAATTAAGTGATTTTGGTACCTTTTTGTTCCAAACAAAGGAAATGAATAGAATTCTATATCCAATTTATAGTTTGAAATCCAATCAATTCCAAACAAACAGAGTCTAAAGGTTTTCATTTAAATCAATATGGATGAGTCTTTTATCCAAACTTGAATAATACCCATAGAAAAGAAACGTCCAATGATCCTAATTATTTTCTCAATTGCTCTATTTTTCTCTATCAGACCATTGATTTTATGTCCATTAAAAAGCCTTATGGAGAAAGATGAATAGCATTTTTGTAGTCAATCCTCCCATTGAAGGAGTCTGCCTTCCATGGTCTGTTTCTCATTGTAAGTTAATTTTGTGATTTTTGGGAACTGCAGGAGTTTTACTATTTTCTTTGCCTGGTTTTTATAGTTCTTTCCAAAGGAAAAAGATGTTTCTTCTTTAGTCTTTCACCAGAGAGGATGCACAAAAGCCATGAAAGTAGTCATAAAGTGAGTGATGCTTCAAATTTTGAACTATACTCTGAAAATCTAATTGCTGAAAGCCACCAAAATTGTCATAAATTAAGAGATGCTTCAAAATTGGTGTTCGAACGAAAAAACAACAATTAAACATGATATCTAAGTTGCATTGCTATCAAAAACAGTAAATTAAGGAATCTTGTCATGTTAAGGTTGTCGGACATTTATCTATGCTGCTTTTAAAAGAGTGCACCCTTAAGATGAATTTATACCCTCCTAATTTTTCCCAAACTTTTATTGTTCGAAATACCTCATCAAAGAGAGTGAGGGTCAAAAAAGTATGGAACCAAATTAAATTTGTGAAATAGACCACACAACTCACATCCCTCATTTTTCTCACCCACAATCTCTACAAACTCACGTCTCTCATCTCTCTCACCCACAAGCTCACGTCTCTCAACTTTCTCGGAAAGTATTTTGGCCATTTATCTTATCTTACACACGCTTTGGGTGTGCTCCAAATTACAAGTAATAAGCTAAGGGACTTGGATGATTGTGGTTATGGAACATATTCAAAGTATAAGATATCTTTGGTGCAAGACCCAAATATTTTAAGCTTGCCTAGCAAATTTTGTAATAATTTCTTATATTAACCAAAATTCCATCATTAAGTAAAAGAATAGGTTTTCACCGATTACCAAAAAATCATACTCTGATGTCACGCCAGAATCTTCAATAGGTAAATAATACTGGCTATGGGTAGAAACGAAGGACACAAGTTTGAGCAAAGTGATTCTTAAAGCTCAAATATGGTATAATCCCAAGGTGCTTTTTAGAGGTGCAGCTTGCTGACTTAATTTTACTCCTCTTTTTGTTTAGATAGGCTTATTTAGAGAAGCTAGTCTTTGTGTCCTTGGGGAGGGAGGGGTAGGGGGGGATAGGGTGTCTCGGGGGGATTTGGGGTTTATGGGGAGGGGGTAGGGGGTGGGGAAGGACCCTGGGAGGGGGGGGGGGGGATGGGAGGGGTTTGAGGCTTGGTGTAAATCTCTTATGGGTAAACAGTTTTGTGGGAGGGGTGGTGTGCTTTGGACCTCCTTTACCATTAGTGTTTGTTAACTCTCCTTTCAGTAGCAGGGTCCGATGGTGCTCGGAAGTGATCGTGTGCCAAGTGGAAGGTTGTGGATTTGCAATGAGGGGACTTATTGCTTGATCATTGCTTGAGATGTGGTTCTTTTGGACGACGAGTTCACCATATGTTCATGCGGCCTTGCGGATTTACTTTGCAATAGCCTCTTTTTGTTTCATGTTTGTAGTTGTATCTGTTTCTTACTTTGCTGTTGTAATAGTCACGGTGTGTCGTGACTTAGTATGTTGAAAATTGCCAAAAGAGAAAAAACGACTGATCCAACAATTTTGCTGTAACTTTTACTTATTAATGTCACTCTCTCATTTACCAATATATATATATATATACATAGGTCCGAGTTATTCTCTTTTCTTTTTTCCTTTCTGGTTTCTTTTTTCTATTTTTACTGGTATTTTTTAAAAATTTACTTTGGAACCAGTTCTTTCAAAATTTGAATTTCAAACCGAAAATTGGATTGAAATTCAATTTTTTTCTTTTTGTTTGGAACAAAAGCAAATTGAGATTGCAGAATTCCTACTTGTGCTTGAAAACTAGAGAAAATTGAAAGATAATGATTTTTGTCTAACCATATCCTCAGCTTAAAAACAATTATCGTAAGTGCTTCACATGCATTGTTGACGGCACATGATGGTAATATATAGTTTGCGAGTTGTAGTCATAGAGTAAATGTTAGTATAGCGACACTCATGGTGGAATTAGTATGAGGGTGGTGTGGCTTTAATCTCGGGGTGGTGAGGTGGTCTAGAGTGATCGTAATAGTGGTAGTGATTGTTGTGTTATGAGGGCATCACTAGCTGTAGTATTAGAAACAACAGTGATGGTGTCTCACATATGACTTTCACTCTAAAGGATCAAATCTTGAGTTCTACCTTCCACTTTCGTCAGCCCAGTTACAAGTCTACAAGATCATGTAACCTAACCAGCGGTATCATTACTTAAGCTCTAATATCCCAAAACCGTAATGCTCTGATATCATTCTGTCACGACCCGAACCCACGGGTAGGCCCTCAAGCTAGATCTGTGACCGGCCGCAGACCCAATAGACTCCAACCGAGGGCTCTGCCAGGCCTTACTACAATCCTGTGATTCCAAAATAACTCTAATTTATGAACCTCCAAAAATTCAAATAAAACTCTCATTACATGTCTTTAAAAACTTATAAAGAGAACTCGAGGAGACCTAAGCTCCTTACATCAGTTCAAGCATAACGTAATTTAACATAGACTAAAATGTTCAAATATTGGACACTCATTATTCTAAAAGTTCTCTTCCGGCACTACTCCCCCGTGTGGCTCAAACGGCTCCGCTTCCCTTAAGTTGTCACCTGAAAAATAAGGAATGAGCGAAAGCCCAGCAAATACACCAGCCATACTCCTAAAATAAGTTTGAAATTTCTAAAACATGCCATGGGTTTTCTTTCAACAAATCAAACATATGGTTATTGTCATTCGTAAAAACGTCCTTCATATACATATACACATATACATGAAATTTACGAAGAAAAGATGTTCAAATCTGAGTACAACCATCGTTCATTCCATTCACATCAGAAACATATATTTCTTTTCGTAGGTATGCTGCGGTCAGCGTACGAGCCGCCCGAAATTCCTCCTACACCCGGGATAAAATAATCATGTGGACGCAAGGGCGCACCACCAGCCATAGTACTATGCATCAACGTATGAGCCCCGTTGACCAGGGCCCGAAATCCAACATTCCCCCGTTGGATATGGGGCACATCAACCAAGACGAGTTTCATAGCTCATTTCACATGTACTTAGTAAAATTCTATGACTCAGACAACATTCCATGGCATTCTTTCAAATTACGGTTCTCATCAAATACTTAAGAAATAAAACATATGCAGAATAAAACTTTAAACTTCAAATGATCAAATCATAAATACATATTATAGGTTTTGCAAATAAGTATACGGAGGAACATGACTGGGGTACTTACCTCGCTCAAAATCTGCTTATGGTATTTGCTCAAATGCCGGTCCTAGCTCTTGACTATCAAAACCTAAATAACAAATCATACGGATGCCATTTATTGTTGCTCGGGCACGTTTAGGTATTAGGTTTCTTTTAGATGAGTAAAACTTTACCCAACCGTCCCCCGACTTATGTATAATTGCCTATTTGCCCCCAATGCCTAAAGTACCTTATCCACCCAGATATAACCTAAAAGAGTCATTATAAATAATTTAATAACTTAATTTACTATTTAAAAAATGCACCGAAATCTCTTTTACGAATAAAATTACTTAGCATGCTTATCGAGCTCCGAAAGATCTGAAATTTTTACTGTGTGTAGATCTTACAAAATTAATATAAGTTACTTCTCTGAGTTTTGTCCAAATAATATTCTAAAATATTTTAAAAATTCGAAAGACACTGCTGGAATAAGATAGCTTTTTAGCGACACTTAGAAGTTCAATTTAAAACCACTGCTTTTCCCTCTCTCTGTGCAACATCTTCTTCTTCATACCAGCCCAGCAGCCTTCTTTACCCGAAACCACTCCACCCACAGCACCCATTATCTTAGCCTCTCACTCACCCACCTTTACAACACCCATAAACCTTATCACTTGCCTACCCAGTACTGTTCTTACATGATATCACTTCAGACACTACACCCATTACCTTGCCTTCTAGCTTCCCTTTCATCTTACAAGCATACACTCCTAATACACACACGCATGTATATCTATATCCATACACTGATTTCACACTCAAAGCTCTCATGCATATATGTATGAAACCCATGTCTAAGTTTCACACTCCCTGTAACTCCAAACCCTCAAAACTCACATAAACCCATTATGCTCCAACCCTCAAAACTCACATAAACCCATTATAACTCCAACCCTCAAAACTCACATAGACCCATTATACTCCACATCACCATTAACAGCTACTGCCTTGCGGCAGTAGCATGTTTCCTCTTGCCACTTCTCACATTAATACATCACCCTCCAAAACTACTGACTTGGCTTCATTTTTTTCCTTTTCCCAAACCATAATCTTCCAAACCCAAGTCACAACAAAGCCACTGCCTTACGGCAGTGCCTTGTTATTGCCTAATTTTCATACACCTTTACACATGTACCAGCCTCTCCTCCTTCCTGCCGAGACACAAAACTCCCACGAACAACTCACACCACCTAGGTTGTAGAATTACAACAAATCCCCCCTAACTATATCCGAGTTCTATTCGGCACTTTTATGGTTGCAAAAATGTCCATCATAATTATTTATGGAAGATTTCGTATTAAGAGAACTAAACGGTTTATTACTTAACCGGCTACACTAATTCGTTGCGAAAGCGTTTCAATAAGGTAGCGACATTAACTATCTAAAATAAAAAAATGTCGCTAAAGATTTCTAAAAAAAATACCATTAACACTAATTGTTGCTAAAGATCTCAATCAATATCAATTATATCGCTATCATTAAATTATAATTTATAATTCTAGAATTGTCGATAAAGATCATCATTATAATGCTCCCCAATTTCGTCGCTAAAAACTCAAAAGAACATCACTCTTAGAAACTGTCGCTAAAGTAATAATAACCGGGGAACGGGGCATCACAAGCTGAGTAGGTTACTCTTTTAATCTAATTTGTGGCCCTTCATGTTATCACCAGTGCAGCAAGGTCATCGACGCCTCGCCTCTGACATACAACAGCCTAGCTTTAACTATTTCTTCACTTGTATTCCTGCACAAACAAATGAAGCAGAAGTTTCACTCGATACCTTATCAAAATGTCCACAAGTCTAAGTGTTTAGAAATCAGAAGAGGGGAGTAAGAGGAAAAGCTTGAGTTGTCTGTCAAAAAGTGTGGAAGAAGTCTTCTTTTAAAGGAGAATTAAAATAAGTGTTGGAAATCTATTAAAAAAGGCTTAAATTTGAAATTTATTTCATAATAAAATGCTACACTAAAAAGTATGATTGTTTGTGTAATGAAAGAAATTTTGATTGTTGGTAATAAAGTGAGCATTAACATAGGTAGCCCAACAGCTATATCGCATCCATTATAGTACTTACATTGCACTCTGCCAATTGCTCCAGTGTTGTCACAACGAATCAAAACAGGTGGCACTGGTTTCTCCCACATAGGCATCTGGAACAATATATCACGTAGCCAACTTGCTTCTTCACTTGACTAAGCCAAAGTAGTTAGTTCAGTTTCCATGGTGGATTTGACAATGATTTGTTGCTTTTTGGATCTTTAACATATAGCTCCACCACCTAGCGAAAACACATAGCCTGTTATTGACATGGAATCTCCAGATTGAGAATTCCAATCTGCATCACTAAAACCTTCAAGAACAGCTGGTTGCCTTTGATACATCAAACCATGGTTAATTGTTCGTTGAAGATAATCCATAACACGATACATGACATTCCAATGTTCAAGGTTAGTTTTACTTGTAAATCTACTAAGAATACCAGCATCATATGCATTATCGGCCCTTGTGCAATCAGTTGCATATCTATGACTACCAATTATACTTGCAAATTCTTTTTGATTCAAAAATATCAACTTCAAGCTTAGTAGGATATAATTTTTTTGAGGATCAAAAGGAGTGCATGCAGTTTTGCAATCAAAATATTTGTATTTCCTAAAAAATTTCTCAACATAATAAGCTTGATCAAGAAATATGTCATCATGATTAGTAACAATTTTCATGCTTAGAATAATATCTGCTTCACCCAAGTCTTTCATTTCAAAAATCATTTTCAACAAAAAATTGGTGAATTCAATATTTTTATGCTGGTGCCTAAAATAAAAAGATTGAAACCAACAAAATAACTCTAAAGGGGGGGTGAATAGGATTTTAAAACTACTTTAAAAAATAACAACCAACAAACCTCAATCTCAATAACTCAAATAAACCAACAACCAATCTCAACACAAATGTAAAACGATAAAGTAAAGAGAGAAGTGTTTAGAGATACTTGACAAGGAAAATTGAATGGTTCGGCTTGATATACCCACAAGCCTACGTCCACCCCTTCAAGGAAGTCCCTTGAAAGGCCCTAGAATCCACTAGTATGATCTTTCTTACGGGTCAAGATCTAACCTCTTACAATCCCTTGATGCTATGCCCACATCAAGAACAAGCTTTGACAAACCCAAAGCTCCAAAGCTTGACAACCCCAAGCTTTGATACAAGAACCTTTCAATGAAGAAATGTGTACAAGATTTCACTCTCAATAAGTAGATGAGTACAAGTTGAAGTACTAGAACAAGAGAGATGAGTGTATGATGACTTATGAAAGTGTATCTCTCTCTAATGTAAGCTCACAATAAATGCTCTCTTGGAAAGGATGAGAAATCAATGAAAACAAGAGAGATTTGAACAATTGCTTTGATCTTTGAGAATATGAAAGATAAGAGAGCTTTGAATGCAATTGATGAATGAAAACTATGCCCAAGATGAGTATTTATAGAGGTGGGAATAAATATGACCGTTTGGAGTTAGGTAGGGCATTAAATGCGCCAAACGGTAAATACAGTCGACTGCAATGACCCATTGCAGTCGACTGTAACCCAAAAGTAGCCGTTGGAAATTCAAATTTAAACTTGCAGTCGACTGTAATCCATTGCAGTCGACTGTAATAGGCTTTTGGAAGTATTGCAGTCGACTGCATTCCAATGCAGTCGACTGCATTCCTGAAAATGCAGTTTCCTTGTTTTTAAAGCATGAAAAACTTTTATGCATGCAAGGGAAACCTATGGGCAAGTTCTAGGTATACAGTCATCGTAACGATCATCTCTCTGTGTCTAGTTTACAAAGACGAAATTAAAAGCATGAAAACTCAAATCGACGAATTCCCTCTTTGATGTGTTCCGTTGAGAGTCTTTGACCGTGTTGCTCGTCTAATAATCCGTTTGCATGAGTATGAGATTGTTCCTATTACTTCATCAACTCAATGCATGTTAGACAGCATAATCATCAATGTTAGTTATCATCAAAATCAAATATAATCCTAGGTTAAATAACCGTAGGGTTAACAATCTCCCCCTTTTTTATGATGGCAAACATTGATTCAAATAATATGAGATATATAAGATAATAAAGCCAAAGAAGCATAACAATCTCAATTATAAACCATAAGGGGTCATGAGAAGAAATCATGACAAAAAGCTTCCCCTATCTTAAGCAATATAGGGCTTCCCCTAACTTAAGCAATATATGCTTATATCAAGTCCACACAAATATGAATCAACAATATTTTCTCCCCCTTTTGACATCATTGAAAAAGGTCAAGGGTGTGTATGAAAGTGATCAACTTATGTATCCATCCATGGATAATCAATATTGCCAACAAGGGCATTCAAACAATAAAAACATAAGTACTTGAATACCCATCAAAAGGTGTACCAAATACTTTTTACAAAAATAGCACAAATAGGAAGTGTAAAGGATTTTAGAAATATGAGTGTGTGCAAATCAAATGAGATTGAATGAATATCAACAAAATCAATAATTTTGAAAAGAGAAACATCAACCAAAGCATGCTTTAAGCATATTAAATAATGTTCAAGCATGAGAAGTGCAACTTGCATGATTAGCACAAGAGATATAACATTTAGTTATATAGGTGAAGACATGCCAAGTTCTCTTCTAAGAGCGGTAAACCTCTTCGAATCTAAAGGTTTAGTGAAGATATCCGCTAATTGGTGATTTGTGTTCACGAAATCTAGAACAATATCATCTTTTTGCACATGATCACGGATAAAATGGTGTTTGATTTTTATGTGCTTTGTGCGTGAATGTTGGATGGGATTTTTGGTCAAATCAATGGCACTAGTATTATCGCATAAGATAGGTATGTGATCATACTTGAGTCCAAAATCCAAAAGGGTTTGTTTCATCCAAAGAATTTGTGCACAACAAGCACCAACCGCCATATATTCAACTTCGGTGGTAGAGAGTGCAACCGAATTTTTCTTTTTGGAACTCCAAGAACTAAGAGAGTGACCTAGGAATTGGCAACCTCCACTAGTACTTTTCCGCTCGGTTTTGCAACCGGCATAGTCGGCGTCGGAGTAACCAATTAGGTCAAAAAATGAAGTGTTTCTAGGAAACCATAACCCTAAATCGTGAGTGCCCTTAAGATATCTAAGGATTCTCTTGACGGCAATCAAATGAGATTCCTTAAGACAAGCTTGAAACCTAGCACATAAACAAACACTAAACATTATATCAGGTCTACTTGTGGTAATGTAAAGGAGTGATCCGATCATACCTCGATAGCGCTTAATATCAACATCCTTACCCTTTTCATCTTTATCAAGCTTTAACGAAGAGCTCATTGGAGTGTCAAAAGCATTTGATGCTTCCATGTCAAATCTCTTGAGTAGCTCTTTGGTGTATTTGGCTTGGTTGATAAAGATTTCATCCTTGCTTTGTTTGATTTGCAATCCAAGGAAGAAGGTGAGTTCTCCCATCATGCTCATTTCAAACTCCTTACTCATACAAGAAGCAAACTCTTCGCACAAGGATCCATTAGTAGCTCCAAATATAATATCATCAACATAAATTTGCACCAACAATAAGTCATTGCCCTTAGATTTTATAAAAAGAGTGGTGTTAAGTTTTCCTCTTGAAAAACCATTTTCTAAAAGAAAACTACTTAGCATTTCATACCAAGCTCTAGGAGCTTGTCTTAAATCATAAAGAGCTTTGCTAAGTCGGGAAACATGGTTTGAAAATTTTTCATGTTCAAAGCCGGGAGGTTGAGCCACATAGACCTCCTCCGAAATAAAACCATTTAGAAAGGCACTCTTGACATCCATTTGAAAGAGTTTAAAATCTCTATAGCAAGCAAAAGCTAATAGCATTCTAATAGATTCAAGTCTAGCTACCGGTGCATAAGTTTCATCAAAATCAATTCCTTCATCTTGGTTATAACCTTGGGCCACTAATCTAGCCTTGTTTCTAACCACGACTCCGGATTCATCAAGTTTGTTTCTAAAAAATTCATTTTGTGCCTATAATCCTAAAGTTTTGAGGTTTAGGCACAAGGGTCCAAACTTGATTTCTTTCAAATTGAACTAGCTCTTCTTGCATAGCTAGCATCCAAGATTCATGATGTAGAGCTTCGGAAAATTTCTTTGGTTCAATTTGAGAAAGAAACGCTATATTGACATGTTGTTGAAGAGAGCGTCGAGTTCTTACCCCACTCGAAGGATTACCAAAGATTTGATCGCTTGGATGATCCTTTTTGTAAGTCCAATCTTTTGGTAATTCTTAAGAACAAAACAAGCACAATTGACCGCCTCCGCCCAAAAGTATTTAGGTAAATCATATTCGTTAAGCATTGTTCTTGCCGCTTCTTGCAAAGACCTATTCTTTCTTTCGGCAACACCATTTTGTTGAGGAGTTCTAGGAGCCGAAAAGTTATGTGATATCCCAAAGTCATCACACAAGGCTCCTATTTTTTTGTTTTCAAATTCTCTACCATGATCACTTCGAATGTTGGTAATCAAATAACCTTTTTTATTTTGAACACATTTTGCAAATGAAGTGAACACAAGAGACTTTCTTTTGCTTACCCATTTGACAAGCATCACATACTTTATCTTTCTCAAACTTGATCTTCGGGAGACCCCTCACAAGTTCTTTGCTTGAAATATCCTTCAAATGCTCCATGTGCATGTGACCAAGTCTTCGATGCCAAAGCCAAGATGTTTCACTAATAGCACTAAGACACTTGACATCTTGGTTAGCTAAATCATTTAATTGAATGAAGTAAACATTGTTATCTCTACTACCTACCAAAATAGTTTCATTGTTCTTCAAGGATAGTATAGTGCATTGAGAAGCCTCAAATATAACTTTAAAACCTTTATCACTAAATTGACTAATACTAAGCAAGTTATGCTTCAATCCTTCAACATATAACACATTCTCAATTGAATGTGGTTCCTTACCAATAGTTCCTTTACCTTTGATTTTTCCTTGAGAATTGTCACCAAAGGTCACATTTCCTCCTTCTTTAAGATCAATCGAGGTGAAAAGAGATATGTTGCCGGTCATATGTCTTGAGTATCCACTATCAAGAATCCACTTATTGCTACTAGATTTTGCTTTGAGACATACCTATAAACACAAATCAAGTAGTGACTTTTGGTACCCAAATTTTCTTGGGTCCTTGGATGTTAGTCTTGCATTTGTATTCTTGACATTTCACAATCCACATTTTCTTTCTACCTCTAACAAAAACAATTCTTCAAGGACAATGATTAGTCGTATGCCCTTTCTTGTTGCACCAACCACAACGTGTAAAAGGTGTGCAATAGTTCTTTCGTCGTTTTGTAAGAATATTCAACCTAGCTTGTTGGTGCAAAACTTTAGGAGGCATGGCCATGGGATCTAATCCAAGACCACCTTTGTTTAGGCCAATTCTTTGGCGTCCAAGCATGACATCCAAATTGTTTTGACCATCAACAAATTTTTCAAGACATTTTTTCAAATCACAAATCTCAACTTTTAAATCTTCATTTTGTTTTTCTAAAGCCAAAGTTTTGGAAGAGATTTGTTTTGAGCTAGGAGTGTTAACAAGTAATTCAACCAAATCGTTATTCACGTGCTCTACATATAAATGGCAAGACATGCATTCATTCTTGGCATGCAACTTATCATTTTCTATTAACAACTTCTCAATTTGCTTATTAGCTTCAAGGAATTTCTTAGACAAAATAATATTTTTCTTGAAAATTTTCTTGGATTCCTCATATAAGCTATCATAAGCATCTTCAAAACTTTCATTATCACTATCACTACCGGAAGAAGAGCTTACCTCATCATTAGCCATGAAGCACACATTTGCTTGATCATTCTCTTCATCACTTGAATCAAAATCACTCCATGTTGAAGTATGTTCGGCATTCATTGCTCTTTCCTTTTCCTTGTTCTCTTTCTTAGAGAATTGTCTTCTTTTAGCTCTTTCCCATACATCTCTTCTTTCCTTCTTCTCCTTTTTGTAGATAGGACAATCCATTTTCATGTGTCCCGGCTTGTGGCATTTGTAGCAAAGTCTCTCTTCGTTGCTAGCATTTTGTTGCCTTCTCCCATCATTCCTTCTAAATCTTAAGAACTTCTTAAAGTTCTTTGCAACCATTGTAATATCCTCTTCATTAAATTCTTCATCATCATCACTTGACTCAAGGTTTGAAGATGAAGCTTTAAGAGCAATTGATGTAAGCTTCTACTTGACGTCCTCTTGATCAAAGGTCTTGAGTTGCATTTCGTACGTCATGAATGAGCACATCAATTCATCAAGAGGAAAGATGTTGAGATTCTTTGATTCTTGGATGGCGGTGATCTTTGCATCCCAAGCTCTTGGTAAGGACCTAATCACTTTTCTCACTAGATCACCATTAGTGAATTCCTTGCCTAATTGCTTCAAAGGATTCACAATGTTAGTAAAACGAGTATTCATACCCGTAACGAATTAATTTGGAAGCATATGAAATAACTCATAATCTCTAAACAATAAATTCATCTTGGAGTCTCTAAGAAGAGAAGTCTATTCATGAGTGACTTGAAGAGTATCCCAAATACTCTTAGCGGAATTACACATAATGACTCTATTGAGTTCATTAGTGTCTAAAACACATACAAGACAATTTTTCGCTCTAGCATTCATACAAATCATCTTCTTGTCATGATCACTATACTCCGATTTTGATTCAGGCTCTTCAACCTTGTCAACCACCTTTATCGGAACGAATGGGCCATTCTCAACAATATCCCACATCTCATAGTCTTGAGATTCTAAGTAGATTTTCATCTTAACTTTCCACACACTATAGTTGGTCCCATTAAACAATGGAGGCCTAGTGGTAGAACTACCCTCCATACCCCCAACGTAAGCCATGATCGATTAACTCTCTTGGCGTTACCCAATATAACAAGAGCCGAGGCTCTGATACCACTTGAAACCAATAAAATAACCCTAGAGGGGGGGTGAATAGGGTTTTAAGACTACTTTAAAAAATAACAACCAACAAACCTCAATCTCAATAACTCAAATAAACCAACAGCCAATCTCAACACAAATGTAAAATGATAAAGTAAAGAGAGAAGGGTTTAGAGATACTTGACAAGGAGAATTGAATGGTTCGGCTTGATATACCCAATAGCCTACGTCCACCCCTTCAAGGAAGTCCCTTGAAAGGCCCTAGAATCCACTAGTATGATCTTCCTTACGGGTCAAGATCTAACCTCTTACAATCCCTTGATGCTATGCCCACAACAAGAACAAGCTTTGATAAACCCAAAGCTCCAAAGCTTGACAACCCCAAGCTTTGATACAAGAACCTTTCAATGAAGAAATGTGTACAAGATTTCACTCTCAATAAATAGATGAGTACAAGTTGAAGTACTATAAGAAGAGAGATGAGTGTATGATGACTTATGAAAGTGTATCTCTCTCTAATGTAAGCTCACAATAAATGCTTTCTTGAAAAGGATGAGAAATCAATGAAAACAAGATAGATTTGAACAATTGCTTTGATCTTTGAGAATATGAAAGATAAGAGAGCTTTGAATGCAATTGATGAATGAAAACTATGCCCAAGATGAGTATTAATAGAGGTGGGAATAAATATGACCGTTTGGAGTTAGGTAGGGCATTAAATGCGCCAAACGGTAAATACAGTCGACTGCAATGACCCATTGCAGTCGACTGTAACCCAAAAGTAGCCGTTGAAAATTCAAATTTCAAACTTGCAATCGACTGTAATCCATTGCAGTCAACTGTAATAGGCTACTGGAAGTATTGCAGTCGACTGCATTCCAATGCAGTCGACTGTAATACCTCACTGCCCAACATGCAGTTGACTGCATTCCAATGCAGTCGACTGCATTCCTGAAAATGCAGTTTCCTTGTTTTTAAAGCATGAAAAACTTTTATGCATACAAGGGAAACCTATGGGCAAGTTCTAGGTATACAGTCATCGTAACGATCATCTCTCTGTGTCTAGTTTACAAAGACAAAATTAAAAGCATGAAAACTTTAATCGACGAATTCCCTCTTTGATGTATTCCGTTGAGAGTCTTTGACCGTGTTGCTCGTCTAATAATCTATTTGCATGAGTATGAGATTGTTCATATTGCTTCATCAACTCAATGCATGTTAGACAGCTTAATCATCAATGTTAGTTATCATCAAAATCAAATATAATCCTAGGTTAAATAACCGTGGGGTTAACAAAGATCATCCACATACAAACAAATGATAAAAGCTCACTATTTTCAACTTTATAGTAGTTGCATTTATCACTTTATTTGCTCTAATACCACTAGCAAGAACATATTGATCAAATTTGTCATGTCATTGCTTGGGAGCCTATTTCAACCCATATAGGGATTTAGTCAACTTATACACATTGCTCTTATGTCCTGGTTGTATGTAACCTTTTGGTTAGTCCATATAAATCTCTTCTTCCAATTCTCCATTTAAGAAGGTTGTGTTAACATCCATTTGGTGAATCTTTAAATTGTCGACTGCTGCGATAGCAATTAAAAGCCTAATGGATGTTATTCTAGTGACTGGCAAGAAAATATCAAAAAATTCAATATCCTCTTGTTGTTTGAACCCTTTTGCAACCAACCTTGCTTTAAACTCGTCAACTGTACCATTAGGTTTAAGCTTTTTCCTTAGAATCCATTTACAACCTGAAAGTAAGTCAACTAACTTCCATGTTATATTAGCCATTAGAGACTCTATTTCATCATTTATGACTTCTCTCTGAATCTGGCGAGGATAAGGCTTCTGCTAGGGTATTAGGACTATATACAAGGTAGTTAAGGCCAAAGTCTTTTTTTACCCTTGAACGTTTGCTCCTTCTTTGTTCTTGGTCTTCTATGTTAAGAGGTTGCGGGGAGCTTGCCTCTTAACTAGGTTGGGATGATTCTATGGCTTTGGTTTCCTTACCCCCACTATCTTTGGATTTGAAAGGAAACTTTTCTTCATAATATATGACATCCATAGATTTAACCACAACAGTGTTCTCAAGATCAAGACACTTATAGGCTTTACTATTAAGAGCATAACCAACAAAAACACAACGTAATGGTTTAATTCCCAACATGGGAATTTTTTGGTCAAAGATCCTCACAAAGGCTATGCATCCCTAAACTCTAAGGTGTTCTAAATTCGGTTTTCTATTTCTCCATAACTCATAAGGGGTTTTGAGAATCTTTTTTTCTAGGTGTTCTATTAAGGGCATAGTTTGCAGTCAAGAGAGCTTCACCCCAAAGACTCTTAGATGCACCAGAGCTAGCAAGCATCCCATTACTATAGCTAATTCAGTCAGATATATATGAATTTGAAGGCATTTTGACATGTTGGGAAAAAAGATACTGTATCACTTTTATTGATGATTTTTCTAGACATTATTATGTTTATCTCATGAAAAATAAAAGTGATGCTTTTGAAATGCTTATTGTGTTTATCAAGGAAGTAGAAAATTGCTTTGATAGAAAGGTAAAAAGATTGATAAGTGATAGAAGTATGGAATATGACTCCTTAGGCCTTATCACATATATCTAATATTTAGAGATAGTTCATAAAACTACCCCTCCTTATTCGCCTGCCCCTGATGGCGTGGCTGAAAGTTTGCTTGAATCCTACCTTGTTGAGAAAATAATCAGACACCAAATCCTTCCTAATATTCGAAGTGTGTAGCACGTCTTTAAGGGTCAATATTCTGCCCGAGGTAAACTTAAGAACAACATCTTCATGCCTAAGACTTTTGTGGAGTGAGAATCTCCGAGCAAAACTTTCTTGTCTTTTTTCATCGAAACGTAGTTTTAAAACAGATTTTTATCATGACAAACATGTCTTGATGCCCCGGAGTTGGCCCACCATCTTTCCTAACTTCCAACCAGATACATTTATGAAATCATAGCAATAAGTGGTTCCTCGATAACATTTGCTTATGGTGTTGAACCGAGGTTTCTATGGCGACAATTTCTAACATGGTGCCCTTGTTTTCCACATATAAAACATGCACCATTTGCAAAACCTTCATTTGCAAAATTGTTGTTGCTAGAATTGTTATTTGAATTTTTATATTTCTTGTTTCTCTTTGCACGATTGAAAGGATGGCCTTGGTTCCACTTTTTTGAGGCATAGGAAGAATGTTGATTTTTGAAACATTTGTTTTTCATATGCTTGCCTCTAACATTCAAAAAATTATTTGGTCTTCGAAAATTATTTTGACTCTTAGGAGCGCTATCACTAGAAGTTATGAAGTTTACCTTAGCACCGTTACTGTTAGCGCGTTACCGTTACCTTAGTGGTTGTTAGCATCGCTAGGATGTGTGTTATGGGCAAGAGCTTCATTCTTCTTGTCTTGCTTTCTCGCTTCCTCCTTAATTTGGAGCCGCGCCATGAGGTTGACAATGAACAGTTCTGATCGCTTGTGACGGAGGCCCTTTTAGAACTCCTTCCACGTATTCAACAACTTGTCTATGATGGTAGCCACTTTCATTTGTTCTTCTACATGGATTCTTTCGGAGATGATTTCATATACAATCATCTTGAGGTCGTGCGTCTAAGATACAACTGATATATTCTCTGACATCGTGTAGTTGAAGAAGCGGCTACATGCATACTTCTTCTTCTTTTTTTGGCTTCTCCGGTGTCATAATTTTGTTGCAAAGCTTTCCACATTCTTTTGGCAGAATTGTAAATATGCGAATAATGATCATAAAGCTCATCGGAAAGACAATTGAGCAAATAATTACGACAATCTTCTTTTTTATTTTCCCACTTTGCAATATATTTTTCATGCTCCACCAATTGCTCTCAATTATTTATTTATTTTTTTGTGTGTTCACCTTCTTTGGATTTTTGGCAATTAAAACCTACATTACCTTTATTAACTTGAGATAGAACAATATCTTGCTAGCCCACCTTTTGAAGTTTTGTCCACCAAAATAAGATGACTTATTCAAGTCATTCGAGTTGGTAACGAGTAGCAGAAGACATGGTGGAATCAACCATCGAATCGTCTTAAATTGTTGGAAGTGTTGCAAGAAACATGCAAGAACGACATCCAAAAAAATAAAGTAAAATCAGCTAGCTGAGGCATGGACTAGGTTGCTCTCTTAAGCCGATTCGCGCCCCTTCAGATTACCACCGATGCAACAAGGTTATTGATGCATCACCTCAGGAATAACCCAGCTTTCGCTATTGTTTCACTTATATTTCTGCACAAACGAATGAAGCACTTGATATCTTACCAAAAATGCCCACAAGTCTAAATGTTTAGAAATCAGAAGAAGAAAGTAAGAGAGAGAGCTTAGTTTTGTGTCAACAAGTGTGAAAGAAGTTTCCTTTTATAGGTGAAGAAAAATAGTTGTTGGAGAGTAAGAGAGAAAGCTTGATTTTTGTGTCAAAAAGTGTGGAAGAAGTCTTCTTTTATAGGTGAAAAAAAATAGCTGCTGAAATCTATTACAATTAAAACTCGTATCTCTCCCACTTATCCTTCCCCCCTTACGTATGCGAATCTTAAATTCAAGCATATTTTGTTAAAATGCCAAGGAGTATCCTCTCATATACTACTTAAAATTCTTTACAATGGCCAATGTGAGACAAGTATCTTTCAAAAGCTTAAGTATGTTGTTGCAAAGCACTTAAAGTTCTTAGCGCACATTGTCTTATATACTAATTTTAATCGTTTACTTGCTCAGATGATGGGACATGAGGAGATTAGTGCTGTTGCTGCCCCTGTTTTGTATGTTATTTGCAAGATCAATGCTTACTTTCATCACTGTCGAATATTATTAAGGAGCAAACGACTGCTGCATGAAGCTATTGGACTTGCCACTTTTGCTTGCAAGGCTAAATCAAAAGTATCTATGACATGTGATAATGGTTTATATATTTTTCGATCTATGACTGTATAATGGACAAAGTCGTGCTCATAGTATTTATGTTTCTTGTCTGTAATATATGGTTGACATCCTTTGTATGGTCGGAACGGTTTATTATATATAATATTTCTCTTCTTAACAAAAAAAAAATTAAGTATGTAAGAAAATCTCAACTTTTCATTTATAAGTAATGTGGAACTACATCACTTATACTTCTCTCAAAATTCTAATGTTTCCTCAAAGCCATTCTTGAAAAGAAAAGGGAATATATATTTTTTTTTGTTAAAGTACTCCAACAGGTATATAAGTACTTCAAGTGCAAGTCGAGAAAGATTTTTTTTTCTTTTTTGGGTTAAAAATAGAAATATAGACCAAAATAAGAAAGATTATGTGCTACAGTTGGTTATACAAGTATTGATGATTGAACACTCTGTAGCTCCAATTTGTACGGCATCTTTTTTTACTTTAATACCAGAAAGGATACTTTGTTGCTTTTACCCTGATTAAAGGAAGATGAGTGCGACTCCTCCCATAACGACGCTTAACAGTTACTAAATATATTTAGTGACATTTCTAATATAACTTTCAGCAACAATTCTTAACATAATTTTTTTAACATCACTATATAAAAGTCATTAAAAGTATATAAGAGCATTTATTGTCACTATCTTCCTACAACTCAGATAGCAGATTAGCAGCCAAAGTTTTTTATACCAGAAGTGAAAATATACATGTGTTTAATCGAGTACCAATGTCAGAGCATAGAGTTTCATCTTTTCCATTTTTGTAAGTGTCTAATATTGAAAACTATTTTGTTCTTCTCAGGTTTCTCAAATTAAAAATACCTAAGGTTCGGACAAGGGAGGCTCCATGTTTTTGTGTCTGTCTGTTTGTGTGGTCGGGGTTTTCGGCTGTATTTACAGCATTGGAATCTGGTTTCTTTGGTCCATTGTAGCGAAAAGGTTGGAGTGCATGGTTAATAGGTACAACGGACGCATATGATCTAACGAGATGGAGAAACTTCCAGACAACAAGGACTTAAGGAATTATTATCATCCTCTCCTCTTAACCGTTGGTTGCACGTCATATTTATCACAGTTGTTCTCAAGGTTTTTTCTCGATGGAGAATGAATCTCGGTCGAACCACCAGGAATGACACTAAAAGTGGCTGTTACACAAACAAAAGGCTCATCAAATATAATTGTGAAGGTGAAAAGTGAACAACCATGTCATCAGCAGGATCTGCAACGCAAGTCACAGTTCAGAAGGCAAGTGCAATGACTTGAGCCTGGCTATATAGTCGTTTGCACAAGCACGAAAACCGACCCTTCAACACTACATCAATGCCGAGTAAGCAAGAAATGAAGATCAAAGAATTTCTATTAAGCAGCCCAAAACAAAATCAGTTCATAACCAGAGATGTCAGAAGTGCCAAAACTGCAACCACAATCATGATATTAAGAAAATAGTTCGATTGTAGTGGCTTATCTGGGCTGCCCCCAAATCCTTCATACTCTGCTCGAATCTTCTGCTTCATAGCATCAGAGAGCTCTCTCTGCAATTCAAATAGGCAATACCATTGAATTTATTCTCTCCTTCATTTAGACTTCCATGTTTTAGATGCGTGAGTTCACAGGGTTTGATAATAGCTCGATCTTGTGTTATTTAAAACAAACGGCAGAAGAAAACAAGATACTTGCAATTTAATCCTGCATCAAATCATCGAAAGTAAAAGATTTAAACGGATCCCAGCATGGGAGTTTTTTTGTGCAAGATATTGAAATATAAGATAGGTATATACTGCCACAACCTTTCCAGTTGAGTACTTGGCAGCCACAAACTTTTCTGGTGCAGCTTTTGCAGGACCATCATCTAAAGAGAAGCCCTGATCAGAAGATGCCACCAAATTTGTGAGTAAGAATACTCGTGAAGTTAAAAGGAAATTATCACACTTGAATGAGTATATGGCCAATTGAAACTGGGTGGGCAAACCAAATAAGTAAACATGTATCATCAGTAGGTTGGAAAGGCAAATATGATGGAGGTCATTCAACTTCATAGATCTGGAAAATAACAACTATAGAGTTTAGGTTACATGATAATGAAAGTCTAAAGAGTTAAAGGCAACGAAGAAACAAAGACAAACAAAAATTTACGAAATGAGGAAGTTAGACAAAGGAAACGGGATTAAAGGGGGTTCTGACTTCTGAATCATGCACGGCATAAAATAAAGGCTCTGCAACTTTAATTTATACGAGTGGAAAATGTTTATCTCACACGCCACAGAACAATTACAAGTATTCACGATATCTTCAGCAGAAATCTAGCACAATGTTTCTCTGTAAAAGCCAGTAGAAGTTGCAGAATGATATTAACATAAAGCGATATTCAATTGAGCCTAACCTCCGGAGGATCAAATTTGGCTCCAAGGTTGCTGAGTTTGGCATGGGCTTCGGCATAATCTTTAAAAAAGGCCTCCTGATCTTCAGCATACTTCTCGGCATATACCTGCAGAATATGTACATTTGACATCGATAAAGATATAAAGTACTAAAGCTTCTCCTGACGAACATCTCTTTGTTTCACCTTAAATGATGGATCCTCAAAAATGGCAGCATCAGTTGGCAAAACCAGTAGATCTTCATCCCTTTTAGCTTTGATATCCTGAGCAGATTTATTGCATTTTAGCTACCCAAACTCACTGTCTTTTTGTTTCTTGATAAACAAAAACTTTCTCACTGTATATCTCACCTTGAAGTAAGAGTTGTCAAATTTTAGCCACTGCACTGTCCATGATTGTCCTCCTGGAGCTCCTGGACCATCTTTCTGTCATGCAACAGATATGGTTCAGTTAGTAAATAGAGGTACAGCAATCTAGTCAACCATCCCAGTAGGGCAGAAGCCCAGGGAAGCTAATAATCTACAGCCTTTGGAAGTCTATATTACTATAAGAATGCTTCAATTCCACAAAATAGTGGTTGCATGTATGCTTTACAAACAACAAAAACAACTATAATGGATTATTCATGCCTAGTAATTCCTGACATTCCGAGTGTAGAACAATGCATCAGGATTTTCAAATCCGGTAGCTCTTAGAACGTGGTTTTTTCTTCTATTACAAACCTACTTAATACCGTATATTTAGTCTCTGGCTTGCCCCAGCCACTGCGTTCTGGTCTGGACCTTCCCAAAGTGTGTGCACCAGATAGCGCAACTATTTCCTGAAAACAAACATCTCAACGGTAATCACAACACCGCCATATATAATGACATAAAAAGCAGAAATTTATCAGTAAATGATAACCTTGTCATCTAGTCCCATTCTGTAGAAGACATCACGTAAATGAGAAGCAGGTGAAGGGGGGCCGGCATCTATTTACAAGATGAAACTTCAGAAGTTAGTAGCTGAAGCTGAAGGTTATTTACACTTCCATTCAGATAGCAAAAAACGACATCAGGATATTATAAGTGATAAAATGTGAATCCCAAAATTTAGAGCAACTTAAAATTAATGACGCAGTACAATACTCCAAAATTCTTCTGGAACTTATTTATCTTTTCTATATGTACAAATTGCGCAGATGTAATGCTGCGGTTGATGCCTGTTAATTCTATAATAAAAACCCAATCTTGTGTGTTATTGTCTACAACAAAGTCCTTGAGGTGTATCCTTCTAGAAATGCAATTAGATTGGGTATTGTCCTCATATCAGAATGAGCACCTCACTGCTTGGGAATAGTCGGAATTCCATCAAAGCTAAACTATGTCTAGTACAAACGCATTGGTTATAGTGAAGTATACGATCTGCCTCCAAAGTGGTACGAATCACATAATCCGATCAATGCTCCAGAAACAAATGTAGTTCAAACGTTATACCAGACATTGATATGCAGTTCAACGAGTTATACAGTCAAATGACTAATATATAGAGGGCGGTCATCAAGGATTGCATCAAATATGTCTACTTATGCTATTATTGTTTTCTGGCGAAAGACGATCATTCACAATTTGCATAAGAAACACAGACATAGCTCAAAGGCTAGATTAGGTTATAATACCAGGGAGCCTCCCCTCTTCTGGACATTGTTCGGATCCAGAAACATCCACTCTTCCATACTTCATCGGGAGTTTGGGGCCCCCAGCATCCTGCGCATATCAACAAATAAAAGTAAATCGATGTCTAGACAAGGTTCATAATTCATATAGATGCCAGAATATTATGAATGACCTCCACAGCAGTAGCACTGGCCAACTGGAATAGGTCCGCATATGTCACCCCAGAATATTTCTCTTTAATAGGCTGGAGAAGTTTAAGTGCATTCACAAGCCCTGTAATGCCACTTTCCATGAGAAAATCCTTACCAACCACACAAAAACATTGATTAAAAAGACATACCAGCATTTGCTGCATGTTTCTGTTCAACTTCAAACCTTAAACTCCCATTAGCTCCACCTCTTTGTGGCCACTCCTCGATATTCTTGTTATAAGTACCAGCATCATGCCATCCCAGGCGAACCTATGCGGATATGAAATTACTCAGACTATACTTTGCACTGCCCTTTCGGGCCTTTACTACATAAATTAACAGTGCCATGATCACTTTCAAAAGATACCAGTTCATATGTCATTTCATTTGTTGCAAGACAAACTGCCTTCCTTTTCATAATATATGCAGAGATGTATGAAACAATTCAAAACGGGAAATGATGACCAGACACCACTGTTCACCACTTGCACTACTCGTGTCACAAAAGATAGAAATAAAGGTGTCACTAGAAGGATTTACAATTAAGGGTGGAGTACGGTTATCAACTCCCTAGAGAGATAGGGAGAGAAGAAGACACGGAAGAGTAGAAGGTAAGTAAAAGAATACAGTAGATAGAGGATCTCCATTGCAAAGTTCAAGGGGGATAATGGGAAAACGACCCTCATCTTAGTAGGCGGGATGCCAAGACCTTTCCAATTACAAGGGAAAAAGAGAGAGCTTGCTTTCACCTTTTCCTAGGAGTATCAAAACAGAATTCAATTTTAACTTGAAATTGGTGATTATCAAGTAGGATACTTAGACTCCATCCACGGGTTCGAAACGTATAAACAGCCAATCTGCAATAGCAGGAGTAAGACTACTTACATTACCCTCTCCTCATAAACAACAGTAGCACGGGCATACAGCACTAGGCAACGGTAGCTGCCTTAGCAGAACCTAATAGATGTCACCAAAAAAGCCTAATACGATCCCAGACATTGTGAAATGTTGGGATCCAATGTCTTAAAAGAGGCTTCTATTAGATGAGTCAACTCATAATTTGTAATTCAACTATAATTTTGAAATCCCTAGCATCGTCCTCTACAAAATAATATGAGTAATGCAACTCTGCGCAAATTATTTTTGCAGAAGTTACACCACTAATGAGCTACAGTTTAAAGCAACTGGGATCCTCCATTTCCAAAATAACTTGGATCAGAAAGAACCACAACAACTTTTAAGATATTAATCTCGGAAGCTACCATTACTGGAAATTAAAAACACCCACAACAACTCTTAAGATATTAATCTAGGAAGCTAGCATTAGTGGAAATTAAAAACACCCATAATGCTTCTCATATTGGTAGCCAAGGAAACAGTAGTAAGAGCAGGGGCCAATATTTGATGGAAATGATTGCTTTCCTTGCCTTTCATCATACATAAAATTTTATCTCCAGATACTGCCAGAAGTCAAGATAAGCCAAAACTCGCCTTCCAAACAAAAAAGTAACCCTCCTTGACGCCTTTGATCTCCAATGGCTTTCTGTGAAAGAGAGGTCTAGCCACCATCAATGATTACTAGTATGGTCCCCTCTAGATTTGAAGTCATAGAAAGCATCAAAGATGCTCGTAAAGACAAGGTTTTACACCGTCTCCTCTACAATCCCTGCAGCAAGCACCACCACCACCACCCAACACCAACTCCGAGCCCCACCCTCTCCCTCCCTCCCTCCCCATTGTTTTTCCTTGCCTTTCAACAAATAAAAAATTTCCAGATTCTATCACTAGTCAAAATAAGCCGAATACCAAACAGAAAAAGTCACCCTCCTTGGCGCCTTTCATCTCCAATGACTTTCTGTGAAACGGATGTCTACCCACCATGGAAGATTAGTTGTAAGGTCCCCTCTAGATTTGAATTCATACAAAGTATCAAAGACAGCTCCTAAAGACTAGGTTCTGCACTGTTTCCTCAAGAATCCCAGCAGCAAGCACCACCACCCTCCCTCCCCCCCTACCTGCCTACCTACTATACATCCAATGGTGTTTGCGCTTGCTGGCAAATCGTAATCAATATGTGGATTTTTTTTTGCCTCTTGATGAGGACTTCTTCAAAGCGTTTGGAAGATTGTAATCGTGAAATGAAATGTAGAAAGTGCACCCAAATATAAATCGAAAGCATCTAACTTCTAATCTATGAAGGCTTTTGTCATGAAAAGAAAAACTACACTACTTTTTCTAAGAGGAAGACTTTTGTTTGAAAAGAGAAAGGAAAAGGATGTGATTGATGATCATTGTTCCCTTAGATTGAGTCTTGCATCTAATATTTATACTACAAACTACCTAATAGAAAATAACAAGCATTACTTAGAAAATAACTAATACCACATAGAAAATAAGTTCTCCTAACTTCTACTGTATGGGTAAGTACCCTCTAGAAATTAGCAACACATTTAGCTTAAGTTAGTTTCTTCACATGAGAAAATAACTTCCAAATTTGAATCCATCATCATCTCCTTTTTTTAAAATTGTAATAAAAAGCTGAATCCCATTTAGACAAACCATTAACTTTAAGTGGCTCTAAATAGTGCCTATCGATAGTGAGAAAATATTTGTTGGCACAAACACATAGTGACAAATCCAACTGTATGATCTGTCCCTTTCATAGTTAAAGATCATGTTTCATTACTATTACTCTGCTGGTACTATAACTTCTGCGGTTGTTTTTTCTCCTCAATATATTAATTACGGCAAGCATTTGGAAATTATTCTCGAATCAATCTCAAAATTTTGGGTTTTCCCCCTCAATTGCTTAGAATCAGATGTGATAATCGAAAAGTTAATCAAATTATTCTTTTCTTGTAACGTGATTGCTGTCACTACCCCTATTTGTTCAGATGCGTTTTTCCATCCTACTGTTTGGTGATTCTGCAGCCTGCAGGCAGCTACAAATCTTTGAATAAACCAGCAGCATATCGTCCTATAAAGTGCTGAAAGTAAAATGTTTACCACTTTTACCCCACTCTAATAGTCTTCTTTTTCCTTTTTGGCACGCAAATAAGTTACACTTAGTTTGAAACTTATACTTTCAATCTAACCCAATTGATTTTATATAAACTTCCCTTCTAGAACAGTTTTCAAGTTCCTCTGCAAAAAAAACAAGGTTAGGATTTAGTTTATGTTCCGAACCTATCTTAGTCGCACCCATGGGCCCACTATGGGTCCCGTTTCGCGCGACATGTCGATACAATCAACGGTCAAATTTTCAATGCTTCCAACCGGTCAAAACGTGCAGTCATGTGCATTTTTCATTTTTTCTATGATACTTCTGCACTAAGAAATTTATTTTTGCACAACTTACGGCAACGCCTCATCGCGCCTCGGCCGTCGCACACCACCCGTCAATGCACCTTGCCAAATTGCCCAAGGGGGATAGCCTTGGCCTTCCCCTGGGGGTTGGCCTCGGCTTTCCCTCAAGGGTCGGCTTGCCTTCCCCCAATGCTTGTTCTCCACCTTGACCTTGCACTGTCCGCGACAACCGCCAGCGTCCGCGTGTCGTCTCCGGGATGTCTATCGCCCACAGCCGCGTGCCAACTCCACGGCGCCCGTCGCCCGCGGTTGCGTGCCGTATCAGCGACACATTTCCGCCCACGCGTTGACTCCGCGACACCCGTCGCGTGACGTTTCCGCGATGCCCCCCTTCGCCCGCGCGCTGACTCTGCAGCGCCCGTCTTCGCGACAGCCGTCACCCGCGCCATACCTCGTTCATGCGTCACGTGCCCCCGGCACGACACCCACTTCCGCGATGTCTTCGCGATGCTAGTCGCCCGTGCGCCGCTTCTGGAACAACCGCGCCCCGCCCAAGCGCTGTTCATGCGTCACGTGCCCCCAGCACGACGCCCACTTTCGTGACACCAGTCACCCGCGCCCATGCGCCGCTCATGCATCACGTGCTCTAGGTTTGACACCCACTTCCGCGATACCAGTCGACCACGCCCGCGTGCCGTCTCCGCGACGCTAGTCGCTTGCTCACGACAGCCGTTGCTCGCGCCCATGCGCTACTCATGCGTCACGTGTCCCCGACACGATGCCCACCTTCGCGACACATGTCGCCAGGGCCCATGCATCGCTCTTGCGTCACGTGTCCCCGGCACGACGACAACTTCCGCGACACCAGTCGCCCGCCCCCATGCGCCGCTCATGCGTGCGTCACTTTCATAACATGTGCCCCTGGCACAAGGTATTGTCTCTCGACAGACGTCGCCGCGCCCATGCGCCACTCTCATGTTTAGGAGCGGATCCAGAAAATCTAATCGGAGGGAGACAAAAAGTGATAAAAAAAAGTTTTGATGGCTAATATAAAAGGTTCAAGTTCACATAAAACATGAAAAATAAAAAACATATTATAATTAGCATCACTATTGAATATGTTAAATGTAAAATAGATTGCTCAATTTGACTACTGATCATATATTTTAGGACAAATTACACCTATGTCCCTGAGGTTAGGGTATAATTACTGGTAAGGACAATAGTTTGGACAAATTACACTTATGTCCGTTGACCAAACGGAATACAAAAATACGTAACGGTTTTGACGAAAAGACCCTAAATAAAATAAAATTTCCATTTTCTTCATCTTTTTTCTCTTTCCCCTCTTTCTCCATCTCCCGTCTCTTCATTTCACGGTGGGCGTTGAAGACGGTGCAGCAGCGGCGGAGGTGCTCGGTGACGACGACCATGTCCATGTCCATGTTCTTGATCCGACCATGGCGGAGGTGCTCGGTGACCGACCATGGCGGCGACCATGTCCATGTTCAGATCAAGGTCGTCTCTTTATTTTAGATCTAGGTCGGCGGAGGGAAGGGGATGTCGTCGTGCGGCGAGGGAAGGTGCTGCCGTCGTGAGGCGAGGAAAGAGGCTGGCGTCGTGGCGCTGCCGGTGTGGGGCGAGCTCTGAAGCACGGACACTTCAAAATGGGAGGAGTATCGGGGTCAGGTGCGCATCGAACACGGGTGCGCCTCGGGTGCGCCTCGGGTGCGTGTCGGGTGCGCACCCATGATTTTCCATTAATTTTTTTATTTTCCGAAATTCGGGTGCGGCTCGGGTGCGTATCCGACACTTCGGGGGCTGAAACATAATTTGTAGAAGATATTTCGGGGGTTGAAACATAAAACTTAATTTTTGTGGGGGGTGAAAACATAAAATAATTTAACTAACCAAATTAGGGCACACGACTCAGATAGAGAAAGAGAGATCGCAGCAGCCGCGACTTCCCTCGACACCGGCGATCTCCCTCGACGTCGGCAACCTCCCTCGACACCGGCGACGTCCCGCGACACCCATCGAACAGCCGCGACCACCCACAACCTCACCGAACAGCCGCGACCACCCACGACCTCACCGAACAGCCGCGACCACCGAAAACCATCGGGGGACCTCCGGCGACTACCGAAAATCTGAGAGTAGACACTGGAGAGAAGAAGAAGGAGAAGAAGAAGGAAGAAGAAGAAGAAGAAGAAGGAGGAGGAGGGGACTTCCGGCGACCCACTGCGTCGTCCCCCTGCGCCGAGTCCCGGAGACCCACTGAGGCGAGCGCCGTGCGCCTTCTTCCAGAGAGTCGACCCGTCGATGTGTGAAATTGATGTTATGTTATATTATTTACATATTATTAGTTTTGTTATATTATTTAAGGACCCCCAATGTTAAGTTATTACATAAATCAACCCCAGCATTTCATAGAAATAGAAGTGATACCACATAAAAGCTTTATTATGTTCAGTTTTACAATTTTAATATTTATAGAACAACCCATTAAACTTAACTAATTTGGTTGAAAGCTTTAAAATTTACAAAAGAACCCATTAAACTTAAAAACTCACTACTTTGTTTGGAATATTAATATCTTTTCACATATATCAAACACATATATTATGATTATTAAGATTTAAATTGTTTAAAAATTAAATACTAAATATATATAATTAAAAAAAATATTTATAAAATATGCCGTATCCCCGCCGCACCTGTATCCTAGAATTTTTAAAAATGCCGTATCCGCGTATCCGCACCCGTGTCGTATCCGCACCCACACCCGAGTCCGTGCTTCTTAGGGGGCGAGGGAAGGGGCTGTCGCGGGGAGGGTGAGGTGCGGGGAGAGAGAATAGAAGGAAGGGGAAGGGTGACGTCGCCGGCGATGGAGGCGACGTCGCCGGCGATGGAGGCGACGTCGCCGGCGATGGAGGCGACGTCGCCGGCGATGGAGGCGACGTCGCCGGCGATGGAGGCGACGTCGCCGGCGATGGAGGCGACGCCGGCAGGAGATTGGTCGCCGGCAATGGGAGAGAGAACAGATCAAAATTTGCAAATTAGGTTTTCAAGAAACCCTAATTTGCAAATTAGGGTTTCAACAAAATCCTAATTGTGACTTTAAATTAAGGCTAGAAAATCTTAATTTAATTTTTTAAAAAATATTCAGTATATACAGTACAAGGGGTAGTATCGTCATTTTAAAAATACATATTGATGACATCATACAAAAAGTAAAATTTTTGGACGGAACCCTGACGGATGGACCCGGTTGATACATTTTAAAAGTGTTTGGTCACGGTATGTTACATTTTAAAACTTAATGCCCTTGACTGTAATTATACCCTAACCTCAGGAACATAGGTGTAATTTGCCCTATATTTTACTATTCATAGTGATTTATTTAACTTGGTAACATTAGTCAAACAACAAATTATTAATGTTGCATGAAAGAAGCTTAACTCTTAATGTATAGATGTATTAATAATGTGATTATGAATTGTATGAGTACAATAGTAACGAATAAGTTAACATGCTATAAGAATTTAAACTAAAAAAAGAAACTAGTCTTGATATATTCGTGTTTTTCTTGTAATCTGAAATTTTAGAATTTGAAATTTGGAAGAACGAAGATGGAGCAAGAGAATGAGAAAGACAAATTTAAGATAGGTGGTGGCATAAAGAGTAAAAAATACAACAAAATGAAATCCTAATTAATTAATATTACAATATAGTGATATTTTCATAATTATTTTAAATATGTTTAACCATTATCTAAAAAACAAATCTCCAAAAGATGACAGGTGTCGTGGCCCCCTCCGGTCATGAGGGTGCTCCCCCCTTGCTCATGTTACGAGCCCCCGGGCACCGCACCTGTTCACCACACCATGCATCCCCGCCATGGACGTGGAACATGCTTCGACCCACTCTCCGAAGTGTGCAGCATTCTGAGGGGCTCCGCTCGCAGTGCTCCGGCATGAGGACCCTTCACAGCGAGATCGGCTCCCTACCACAGAAGCTATCTCCACCTGAGGCGACTTGCATGACACTAGGCATGCCACAGCTATGACCACGTTGCACTCACATTACTGGTGATCGTCGGTGCCCGCACCTGTTCACCACACCATGCGCCCCCGCCATGGACATGGAACATGCTTCGACCCACTCTCCGAAGTGTGCAGCATTCCGAGGGGCTCCGCTCGCAGGGCTTTGGCATGAGGACCCTTTATAGCAGGATAAGCTGGCTACCACAGAAGCTATCTCCACCTGGGGCGACATGCATGACACTAGACACTCCTGAGCTGTGACCACGTCGCACTCACGTTACCGGTAATCGTCGGCGCCCCCAGGACGATGACCCCCCGAGTCACTCTGAGACGAGAGCACGTCTTTGGAGGGCATCGTGGCTAGTCCCCTGGCAATCGGGCACATGGACCTTTCCTCACTGCTGTCCGGTTCTCTCTGCGTCTCTAGACGCACCCCTATGGGATTCAGTAAGGGCCTGGACCGGTGGCTAGAGCAAGGGCTTACTCTGATCATGCCAACGATGTGTGGTCAGTCTTTTCAGACAGGTAGAGCGACACTGTGCAGGACAGGCAGCGCGAATATGAGAACCAACAGTCCAAAGGAACACCGGTATTTGTGGACCCCTTGGTGACATGTCACTCCCAGGGGACGACACGTGACAACTAATGACACAGGCATACTTTTGCCTATAAATAGAGGACTTTGGAATTCATTTGGAAAAACTTTTCTCATTCTCCCAAAATCACTTTCTCACTCTAGAATCCAGAGCTACTGAATTCTAGAGAGAGAAACATAATTGGACCGTGACATTGGACCTAACATCGACCGTGACATTGGACCTTGACGTAGACTTGGACTGTCGACTGTCGGCCCTGTTCTTCTCAGCCTTGTCTCTACAGCACTGCCACTCCTCACGGCCTGTCTGGGAAGCCTTGCTCTCTACTCTTACTCCACCCTCATTGTGTCCCACTTTGTACATTTGGCAGCTGACACGGACTGTATTATTTGTGGCACCTCCACGTAACTACGAACTCAATTTCCTTGGCATCACTTTATAAGTTTAATTTAAGTTGCATCCTTTAAGCTGTGTAGACGCATTACATAAATCTTTAAGAACTTAAGACCCTCTATCATTCGGGAGGGGAAATGTGATGTGGTTCAATCACGACGTTGTCACCTAAACAGACTATATTGACCGAAGTTAAGTCACCCTAGCCGGACATACCACTATATGTTCTTGGAGAAAATTTAAATCTAAGCGCGACTAAAGCAACTAAACTTACGTGTGCATGTTATGATTACTTGAAGATTTGAACAGCTATTACTATGCAAATCAACAAGCACCTCCACTCATCTAACTCCAGTACAGCTATTTGACAGTGTTCTGTATTTAGTGGGCTTTTAGATGTCGCTAAAAACAACTTACGCGTGCATGTAATCTGATCACGAAAAAATGTCAACAACTAGTACTGTGCAAATTAAGAAGCACCTCCACCCATCTGACTCCAGTACAGCATTTGACAGTGCTCTGTAAAGTTTTAGTGGACTTATACACGTCGCTAAAAACAACTTTGTCGCCAAGCCTCTAAAATCACCAAGATTGTGCGCATTAATTACCTTATAGCCTAGTATATTTGACCTGATGCAACACCGTATACGATAAAATCGCATATTAACACATAAAATTAGGGAAGTTACCAGAATGGGATGACAGAAGGTAGTTTTGAGGAGCTCTTTGATGTCTTCCCTGGCGCTCTTCAGCTGATCGGAATCGGAGGCGAAGCACTTCGGAGAAGCCGCCGTGCTGTAATTGCGGGCGGAGGACGCGTGGACCGTCGATCTTTTCTGCTAAATGGAGATAGAAAAGCATACACCGATCTAAGTTGCATTGCAGGGTGAAGGTACAGCCTTTGCCGCGACGGATATAAGGAATGGGAAACTGAGAATGAAGTTAGTATACCTGGCGGAGGAACAGGTGGGAGAGAAGGGGAGTTGATCGGAGGCACTTGAGGGAAGGAGGAGGTGAGGCGGAGGAGAGGGAGACTGTGGACTTAGTTGCGGCGGCGGGGGAGAGGAGGCGGGAGGCGGCGGCGCCACCAAAAGCAGCAGCCATTGATGATGGTGATGATGTGAGAGAGAGGGGCATACTTGGATTGGTCGAGTTGAGTGTCTTTATAGGTGGTGCGACCGTGGCGTCCGTCTCCCTTAAGTTTTGGATTGGGGGGGGGGGGGGGGGTCTAGGTGGTCGACTGAGGTTCAGTCAAATGCTTAGAGAGTTCTGTTTGGTTGTTACTACCGAGTACTATTTTGGACTTGGAGCTATTTATTTAGTGGCTCTTTGCCTCTATCCTTATCTCAAAAGGACACCTAAGTTCACACTTGTCTATTTTCTATGTCGGAGCCACTTTGAATGTTTTTTCACACCACACATATTCAAATTTTCGGATTTTTTTTCTTGGATCGAATTGTTTTTTGAACTCCAAGGTAACGGTGAAGGTTGTTTATTATGGGACTTAAAAAAAGAGTTTTAGTAACTTAAATTAAATGGAGTTCAAACATTAATCTTTTCCTCCTTTAGTGTGTAGAGCATTAAAATATCGAAAAGGTAATGATCTTTTGGATGATTATATATCATCATTTGAAAATTGAAATAAAATTGTAGTGAGTGCTTTCACATGTGGTTGTGAAAGTATGGGGTCATGCACGAAAGTATAGATGTTATACGGCTGATGGTAATAGTGGTGAACTCTGAAGGTGGTTGCAGTTAGAGATGTCAAAGAGCTGGGCTTGAGCCGGCCAGTTTGGGCCCTCCAAGCTTGGCAGGGAAACGGGCCTGACCGAGCCGTGGGCTGTGGGGAATCGGGTTGGGCCTTGACCGGGCCACCTGAAGGATATCAAGGCCCGGTCCAAGTTCAAGCCCTTGGCCCAAACTTTAAGGTGGGGCTTGGGCCGGCCCATCCCGACTGGTAGGAAAACGGGTCGGGCCGAGCCGTGGGCCGAGGGGAATTGGGTCAGGCCTTGGCCGGGCCACCTGAAGGATATCAGGGCTTAGTCCAAGTCGGCCCTTAGCCCAAAATTTAAGGCCGGCTTGGGCCAGGCCCGAGCCTAAATAAATAAAATATTTTTTTATATTTTTTATTCATTTTTTATTTTGCGGTAAAATTAAATTTAAGATAAATTTATTCATAGGTCTTCATCCTTTTATCCGGGCTTGGGACCGGAGGCTTATAAACAAGCAGACAAAGTTATATATTTTATTTTATATAAACGTTTTTAAAAAAAATGAGAAAAAATATCTATTTTGCTTGTAAATAGCAACATTCTCATGTCATTGTTTACTTTAAATACATTTAATTTGTTTCAAATTAATCCACGCGAAAATGTAAACTATCTTTTGAAAAATAATTTATTCTAAAAACTTGAGAAAAAGAAATTACCTAATCATCTGGAAGATGTTCAACGCTCGAACTGTTGCTCCTCATATCATCAACTCGTTTATCTTGTGTCCCACTATTTTGCATCAAGATAATCATTCTAATAAATACATAACTCAAGTGACACGGGTTAAGACGACTCCTCTTGCATCCAACACCCTCTCACTCGCTTAAAGATACGACTCTGGGGCAACCAAGAAGGCTTGCACCGGTAGTACATCACGGGCAATTTGGGATAAAGTTTTATAATTTTTTGCATTTTGTTTCCGAAAAGTTAACAAATTAAAATCCGTCTGCTCATCCATTAGTAATGAAGAATAATGATCAGTATTTGCATATAAACCAATTTCATTAAAAATGAAAAAGCAGACGAGCCTGTAGAACTAGAAATACATTCCCATGTTGTTTGTTTTGCCACTAGATGTTCAAAACTCTTAAGAAATGGCCCATAATATATTTTACCGCTCGACGATGTAGCTCGCCTGCGCACGTCAGCGGAATTTCGATATAAGTTATAAAGATCTTCAAATGACTTACTCACTTTCTTTGTAAGCGCGATTGTGTCGGTTGTCGTGTATCACATTTTTTTTAGATATTTCTACTATTAAGACATGCGTGCCATGAACTTGAACCTAGGATCCAAACACATGGTGACAACAAAAATAAGAGGTAATTCCGTCCAATATTTAATAAACTTGATGTTCATATGTTCTACTATACTCTGAAAATGTCCTATATATCTCAATTTTGCTAAAATGTTAGCAATTTTAAAAATTTCTACCATAGCGATAGGGGACATGGGATAGTATGCACCAGACAATAGAACGGTAAGCGTGTAAAATACCTCAAAAAATTCAACTAGGTGTGCAACCATCTGCCATTTGTCGTGAGTTAGCAAGCCTTGTAAGAACATGGTTAGTAGGGATAAGCGGTCTCCTACGAGGCAAACTATATTGAAAACACAAAGTTTTAAATTGTTGGGACCTGAACAATTAATATACGCCATCATACTTCTCATTTTGTGAAGAATATCTCTTGCGTGACAAATACATGGAACATGAAACAATTTACTATCAAGTATAGGTCTAAGGTTTGTCTTTAAGACTTCAACAGCAGTTATATTGTTAGAAGTATTATCAAAACTGATACTCATAATCTTATCATTTATTTTAAACGTGTAACATACTAGAACTATAATATTAGCAACGTGTATTGCATCATGCGGATAGAAAAAGAGTTCAAAAGCGATAATTCTTTTGTTCATAACCCAATCAGAATCAATCCAATGGACCGTCACACAAGAATAATTAACTAGAGTAAAAAGAGATTTTCAAACATCATAAGTAAAACTATCTCTACCACCAAATTTCTCAAAGCTCTTTTAGCAGCATTATACTGTCTAAGTGCATCAAACCTAGTTATGTTTTTATGAACTTTTTTATGCAAAGGTTACACGTAACTATTCATATATCTAGAGTACTTATCATTATCAGTAAAACTAAAAGTTTGTTCATCGTGAACAATAAATTCAGTAAGAACATATCTTTGGCATCGCTGATTATAAATAAATAACTTACTATCAAAAGATAATTGTGTTTGGGTAGAAGTGACATGGCCTTGATTAGATGCACATGTCGGGTAATGCCTACTAAGATGTACATTATCACTACCAAGCGAAAATAATTTTTCATAATACTTACATTGAGCTTTCCGAACGCCATCAACTATAATATTATCAAAATGATTCCAACATTGAGCTTTATTTATTTTTTTTCCTTTTGAACTTTTAGTGGACTAGAGGCAGAATTGCTCGATCCTTCATCATGATGACCACTCATCGTGATAAAATTATGTCCTGGAGAAGTAGTGTCGCCAACTGAGCTACATTCTTAACTAAAACATTAGGTATCTTGGGTATCTTGTGAAGGTGTATATTCAAAATCTGGAATGTTTTGGTTAAACTGAATAAAATTTTGGGTTTCTATACCCATTAATGGTGGATCTTGAAATTCTGGTGCTTGTAGTGGTGCTGGACGCTTTTGGCCACGTGGTCTAAATAATCTTAAGGAAGACACATTTGACGCTAAAATTGTTTGACAAGAATGAAAAATAAAACTGGTAAGAGTAATTAAATGTAAAAGAATAAAAGTACTAAATAATTAGATAGTACTTGTTATTGAAAATTGGAGAGAGTTAGTACTTAGTAACAAATAAGAATGGTAGAAAAGCTTGTAGAATTTAAAAGAGAGAGAGTGAGAAGATTGAAGTGAAAAATGTGAAGAAGATGAGGAGAATTTATTAATTTTCTAAAGTTCACAAAATACCAAAATACCTCAAAAAACTAGTCATTTATAGTTGTTGGGGAGGGTAAAAATATAAAAGTTCATAAAAGAGTTGTTGGAACCTAGTTTCACGAAACCCCCCAAACTAGTCGTTATATAACTATTGGAGGGGAGATGGGGTAAAAGTGAAAATTTTCTTTTATTTTTTTGAATTTTCGGACCGGGGCCAGTTCTGGTTATTGCCAGACCCGAACTTTTTGAACCGGGCCAAAGAAAGGGTCGTGCCCGAGCTTTTTAGGGACAAACTGTTTTGGGGCTTTGGATCGGGCCTAGCCCGGGTTTTTTTAGGATCGGGCTTGGCCTGGGCTTTTTGGTAAATATTTCAGCCTGGCACTGGCCTTAGACCAGGGCCGTCACTGTTCACCAAAAGGGTCGGGCGGCACAGCCTGTAATACCCCAAAAATTTTCTTTTCCTTGTGCGGAATTAGTATTTTTGAATAAATAAGCTATGGTCTTTTGTTAAAATTAAGAAAATGAATTGGGATTGTTTCTGAATTTTTCGGTCGAGTGAAAGTGGCTTCATTCGAGTCAAAACTTATTGATGATAAAGTTTTTGAGTTCCGAAATATTCGGTCGAATGAAAATAGTTTGGCTTAGAATGAAAATGGGTTTTTGTGTGTAAATGAGCAACTGAAGTTTTCGGTCGACTTAAAGGTTTCAAGTCAACTCAATTTCGGTCGAAAGAAAGTGATTTTGTTCGAATCAAAATGAAGGGAAATTGTGTTTTGAAAATTCTGAAGTTTCAGTGATTTTAGTCGACTAAAAGTTTTTAGTCGATGAACAGTGTTTTGAACAGTCTTGACTAAAAGATTTTTCGGTCGACTAAAAGTTTTTAGTCAATGAACAGTGTTTTTGAGCAATATTTTGAATAGTAACTTTGAACAGTGTTTTTGAATAGTACTTTTAATCGACTGAAATGTACTTTCAGTCGACTAAAATGTGTTTTCAGTCGACTAAAATGTGTTTTCAGTCGACTCAAATTGTTTTCGGTCGACTTAAAGTAGATTTTCGGTCGAATGAAAACTTTAAAAATTTTGTCCCCATAAATAGTGTTCTATTTAATTTCTAGCCTTTTTGGGTTCTCTGTTTCTTTTCTTCTCCTTTGTACGAGAGAGAGAGGGAGAGAGAGAGAAGAAGGCTTGGAAAATTTGGAAGCTCTAAGTAGGAGCTTAAGGATTTGTGACTCTCAAGAGGCTTGATAAAGGTAAGGGTTTACTTTTGAAATTCGAATCAGCGATGGACCAATCGCTCATGTAAATCTTTAGATTCTTTTGAAATCCGAATCTCTTCATATGGGGATAAGCGATTCTTCATCTCGTTTTTGTTTTGAACTTTGTTAAGAATGACTTGTTGTCAATTCTATGATTTGTGAAAAATCAAATTCCGTCGGATTTGTTTGACCTCAGAATATTGACATATTGATATCGTCGTTTCAGTGATTTATGATCGTTATTATTTTCGTGAACTCCACTTATTGTTTGACGAGTTCGTTGTTTGATAATGTGATTTTGAAACTTTTGAATATGGTTTGATTTGTCTGATATTTGATAACGGTTATTTTGAGATTATGTTTTGGTGACTTTATGAGCCATGTCACAGTGTATGTGACTTATTTCCGACTTACCCACGTGGATTGAAACGTGGGCTAGCTCAGGGGAGTTGAGCTAGAGATCGCGATCTTACTTTCTGAACCGGCCTCATATGTCAGGAATGACATATATGACCACTTTCTGAATGGCTCTCTAGTGTCTGTTTCGATAGTATCTGTTTCCGAACTCAGATATATTTTGACATTATTATTTAGCTCCCTAGTGTCTGTTTCCGTATTCAAATATATTTTGACATTTGATATATGGTTCGATAGTATCTGTTTCCGAACTCAGATATATTTTGACATTTGTTATTTGGCTCCTTAGTGTCTGTTTCCGTATTCAGATATATTCTGACATTTGATATATGGTCCGATTGTGTCTGTCTCCGTACTCTGATATATTCTGGCATTTGACATTTGGTCTGATCTCCATTCCGTTGAAACATTTTGTGCTTCCGAAATTTCGTTTCTCATATATTTTGGTTTTGTCTGATTGGTCATTTGAGCGACCTTACTGGGCATTTGACTCATTCCCTTATTGTTTTTCCTTTCAGGTGGTTAGTAGGTGGGATTTCGGATTCGAAGGGCTAACTGTGTGACCAAAAGTTAGCTGCCTTATTTCAGAGTTAGTATTGACATTTAAGTGTATTTAATTAAGACATGTTAGTATTGCTTAAGTTTTGTTTTGAAACTCCGTGTTGGAGAAAATTTTTGGATTGTATAAAGTTTTGGCCCCTATGACAGTTATTGATGTACTCTTGGGAGTTATTAATGCATGCTCTGATCGACCGTTTGAGATATTTTTTATATTTTAAGGTTTTCTGATTTTCGTTTGGGGGACTTTCGATATTGTTTCGTTTGGAATTTTAGTGTATGCTCTGATTTACCAATTTGAAGTCTTCTGATAATTATGAAATTTTATCTGATCTCTGTATATTTGGCATTAACGCTCCGTAAATAAATTCGGGGCGTTATACAACTCATTTGACACCTCTAGTTGTAGTAGTGGTGCGAGAAGAACTAGCTTATACAAAATTAGCAATTGTATTAGTGTGGGGGTATCGGGTGACGACAAAAATGGTGCTTTAGTAGTGCTGAAGGTGAAAATGGCATTGGCATGCGCATGTGAAGGAATAGATTTTTTATGAGTAGTGGCAGCAATCTCTCAAATACCTCTTATGTTCTCTCCTCTCGTGGTAAAAGCAAGCAACAGGCAGGGACATCGGTGGTGGTGCTGCCAAGTGTGGTGGTGGTGGTGACAGCAATGGTGGTGGTGTTTGTGGCGATGCAAGAATAAGTAATTTTAATACTAGGTCACAGTGGCGGTCATGTTCCACGGATGGTGATCCGCTAACATTACGGTAGTAGCAGCTATAAAGGTAGTGTTAGTAATATTTTGGTGTTGTCTTAATTGAAGTTCAGAATTAGTAAATTAAATATAGCTTTAATAAATCCAAATCCCATGCCAAATTTCCTTAAGATTCATTCGATGAAGAGAAGATAAATACCATAGAATTTACAAGTTTATCACATGTGAAACAAATGACATTGATGCCATTTAAGAGCACTAGGTTACGGGTTACATCTAAGTCTGGTTGCTGCCTTTAAAGCTTTATCAACTTAATTTGGATGCGTAACCTGGCAAAAGAGCCTCTTGCTTTCTTTGCCATGAGAGTGTTAATTTGGAAGACGACTCTTAGTTTTCGCCCTACTTTGAAAGAATGTTTGCATTGTAGTACTATGTTAGGAGTCTCAATATTCTTACCCACAAGGCGGTGGTAGTTATTGAGGCTTTTAAGGTATAAAAATAGTCCTCTTATTTCCTTATCGATATGAGTTGCTAACTTAGGAACCAAGGCTAGTCATGCATCGTAGTGGATAAGTCATCAGGTCCTTCAAAATATATGATAAAACAATTTGCTCCTAGATCAATGATTTCATACTCACTACGAAGATTCCACAGACCAGAATCTATGGACGATGAGTTAATCTATGGACGATGAGTTAATATCCCATTGACTTGGTCGAAGGATAGAACATGCAAAGTCAATCGTGCACCTCGTTTGATTTAACTTGACTTTCATTGGTGAATACTTTACATGTCTGCTGGTTTTTGGGGTTCTATTTTTGTTGTGAGGCAATATGTATCTTTTTGTTTTTCGGCCAAACTATTTTTGAAGATTGAATTCTTTCACTGACGGGGTAGCATAGTTGTTAGCGCCCGTCTGTCTTCATATGATTAACAGATAATTTCATTAATGTCATTAGGTTAACAATTAATATAAGTAAACTCCGATGACTATCTAAATGTCGCACGCCAATCTAGAATCTAAGCATTATGCTTTGATTGAATCCTTTTGTTAGTGCACATTTTAGATTTTATACAGAATTGGGAAAAATCACCATCCTGTACTTCATAAATAATGATACCGAACGATATGAGTATTTTCTTCCATCATTGCAGCTCCACCTTTTCGCCAACGTTCCCTGCCATTGGTATTACACAACCCAAAAGTACCGCCATCCTTTGTTTTATCCTTACTCTACCACCACCATGCATGAATCACCTCACCATACCCCTTTAAAAACACCACACTCACTTCCACTAATGCGATTAGTGTCCACAAAACCACCACAACCAAGTCGCCAAAAACCCAAGAATTGTCGATACCCCACCTTTCCCAACTGTACCTCCCTACCTACCACAATCTCTAGAGCCTAATCCACAACCGTCAAAACATAACATTCAAAGTTGGGTTTGAATTCCCAAAAGAGTGGTTTCATTTCTTGATGCCAAGGAAAGTGGGTTCGTACCTACGTGGAGTTGCCACAAAGGCTGCAGTCCGAGTTAGCTTCTAAGTATGCAAGGTGAGAGACAGTGAGGGCAGAGTAAGGGCAGAGAGCAAGGCTTCCTAGACAGGCCGTGAGGAGTGACAGTACTGCGAAGGCAAGGCTGAGACGAACAGGGTCGGCAGTCGACAGTCCAAGTCAGGGTCCGAGTCGAGGTCCAATGTTACGGTCCAAAGTTATGTCCAATTTGTCTTTCTCTCACTAGAATCCAAGAGCTCCCAAATTCTAGAGTGAGAAAGTGATTTTGTGAGAATGAAGAAGAAGAAGTCCCTTTTTTGAGTCATAAAGTTCACTATTTATAGGAAACAATGTGCTTATGTCATAAAGTGCCACATGTCGTCCCCTGGGAATGACACGTCACCAGGGGGTCCCAAAATACCAGTTCTCCGTTGGATTGCCGAATCCCAAATTCGTATTGCCTACCTCGTACAGCGTCGCTCTACCTGTCTGAGAAGACTGACCACACCATGACAGCATGATCAGAGTAAGCCGGTTGCCCCAGCTACCGGTCCAAGCCCTTACTGAATCCCACGAGGTACGTCAAAAGACGCGCAGAGAACCTGACAGTTGTGAGGGTTACCCCTGTAGCCAACTGTCAGGCGGACTAGGCGCGATGCCCTCCAAGGACCTGCTCCGGTCCCGGAGTGACCCGTGGGTCATTGTCCTAGTGGTGTCGACGATCAATGGTAACATGAGTGGACATGCTCGCAGCTCAGTGCTCAGAGTTCACTGCGAGGGGTCCTTGTGCCGGAGCCCCCCGTGATTGTGATGGTGATGGCTTTAAGGTTGTGAGCTCATCCCGTGACCGTGATGACTATAAGGTTGTGAGTTCATCCCGCTGCGAGGGGTCCTCGTGCTGGAGCCCCCTGTGATTGAGACGGCGATGGCTTTAATGTTGTGAGCCATCCCGGTGCGGCGATGACTATAAGGTTGTGAGTCCATCCCGATGCAAGGGCCGAAGCCCCCTTGTGATTGAGACGGCAATGGCTATAAGGTTGTGATCCCATCCCGGTGTGAGGGCCGAAGCCCCCTGTGATTAAGACGATGATGGCTATAAGGTTGTAAGCCCATCCCGGTGCGAGGGCCGGAGCCCCCCTGTGATTGAGATGGCGATGGCTATAAGGTTGTGAGCCTATCCCGGTGTGAGGGCTAAAGCCCCTGTGATTAAGACGACGATGGCTATAAGGTTGTGAGCCCATCCCGGAAGTATGTAACATGATTGTGGCGCATGGGCGCGGTGCCTACAACATGAGACAATACCTGATGCTGGGGGCACACGTTATGAAAGTGGTGCATGGGCGCGGCGACGAACGTCGCGGAGCAATGCTTGGTGCCGGGGCACGTATCATGACGATGGTGCATGGGCGCGGCGACGAACGTCACGAAGCTGGGGCGCGTCGGGTGTCTCGAAGATAGGATGTGAGCTAAGTGTACCTGTCATAACAAGATAGTGAATGCAACATGTAGTAGTGACAAAGTTGGGAGTGATGGTATGCGGTCGTCGGCGATGGGTCATTCGGTGGTAGCGCGCTGTGGGAAAGACCATAGGCCAAAAATGGGGGGAAGGCCAAGGCCAAAGCCCCTAGGAGGTCGAGGCTGACCCTCTACGGAGGCCTAGGCCGACCCTCGGGGTGGCCAAGGCCAAATGGCCAACTCCCATGAAGGAGCCCAAGGCCACTCCCCCCTCTTGGCAAACTTTGGACGGGCTGACGGTAGGTGTTTTGATGGGCAAAGACAAATTCAAAAGTTGCATCATGACGAGCGTGTTGACGTGAATCGTACATACTTGACGAATAAGGTGTCAAAATCACGTGCGAAGTGTACGAAGCAAAAAAAGTGCAAAAAAAAGGGTGCTCGAAGGGGTGAACCACCGGGGGAAAATGGCCGAGGCCAACCCCTCCTGGAGGCCAAGGCCGACCCCCTAGGCATGGGGAAGACCGAGGCCGACCCCCTGGGGTTGGCCAAGGCCAAATGGCCAACTTCCATTTTTGGAGTCCAAGGCCACTTATCATTTTGGCAAACTTCGGGCGCGTTGTTCGTAGGTGTTTTGATAAGCAATGACGAATCCAGAAAATATGTTATGACGACCGTGTTGCCAAGAATCATACCCACGTAGCGAACAAGGTGCCAAGGTTACGTATGAAGCATACGAACCAAAAAAAGTGCAAAAAGGGGTTTGCGCGGAGGGGTGAACCACCGGGGGAAAATAGCCAAGGCCAACCCCTACTGGAGGCCGAGGCCAACCCCTTGGCATGTGGAAGGCTAAGGCCGACCCCCTGGGGCTGGCCAAGGCCAAATGTCCCTTGACCCCGTTGCTTCAAATGCGCTGTCGGTTGATGTTTTTGATGAAAAGGTGTTCGGGTGGTCTCGGCATGACGATCGCGCTAGCGTGAGTGACGTCTACGTGAAATAAATTATGCCTAAGTCACGCACGAGGCGCGCAGAGCAAGAAATGCACGTGACTTGAGTACGAGGTAGAGCAGATGGATGCCGAGACTGCCAACACGGTTGGTTCCATGGACAGGGGCACAGTTGAGGAGGTGGGGGTAGCGGAGAAGGCGACGGCCTACCTCGTGGAACCGATCGGTCATTCTAGTTCATCGCCTGTCCCAGTCGAAGCAGTTGAGTCTCCATTTGGTGGCTAGATGGGTGGCTCCCACTTGTTCGAGGGGTCTGATTGGTGGGCGATGAGGGAGCCGGACGCTTCGTCTGGCGTTCATCATGTTTTCGCTACTACACATATGACTACTATATATCTGTCCCCGCAGCCTGAGGCACCTGTTCCACCTGCAGCGAAACCTGTTCCGGAGGCATTGTCAGGTTCGATAGCGGATGCTGGTGATACTTTGCTAGCGATGCATTCTGGTGCAGTGGATGCACAATCGGCAGGTGGCGGCGTCGCAAGGGTTGATGACGCCCGAGGTAGATTCCCGGTCATGCAGGCGGACATGATCTCGTGGGACGGTAAGGAGTTGTCGGATGCAGTAGCATGCCGTCTAGAGATGGTTAGAGTGTGGCACCCACAGACATTCGCTGACTCCGCCCTGATTCGTGGTGCAGCATTCTCGAAGGCGATGTATGCGGCCTTCGTGGAGTGGTTGGTCACCCTTGGTGCAGTGCCGGTCCCGAGTTGGACTCCGTCGATCATATCACGGTACCTCTCAGAGCTTACGCCCTTCGCGACCCTTGGCTTTTAGTTGGACTGACTGGCGGACTACATCAGATTGAGAGGCCAGAGTGCTGAGGCGACAGCGGGACTAACTCTGATCGGAGCTCAAAAGGTTACCTTGTAGGGTTAGAGACGTGTGCTT